>OW240921.1:112706313-112940007 GCA_933207985.1 Pelobates cultripes
GTGAATTGAGCAGTGAAATTGCAAGGGAATGATCTATACACTAAAACTGCTTTATTTAGCTAAAGTAATTTACGTGACTATAGTGTTCCTTTAATTGTTTTATCAATAAATCCATATGTTACAAAAATGTTTATATTTAAATGCAAAGACAGAAATTAACTTTCAAATGATATTTTAAGCACTATAAACACTATAGTGGGCTATAGCGGTTATGGTGCCAGGAGTCCGGTAATTAGTCAAGATATTTTCAAATGATATGCTAATTATCTGGGTTTCCTACTGACTGTCATAGTTCCAGTTTTATGGAAATCACTGCTTTAACAATTTAGCATTATCTATTAAAGTCCCTATTTGGGCATCATTCATTGGCTGAGAGGATTATGGGGCACAAACACAACTTGGGCTGCCCTCTCCCTCCTTCCCAAGAGAGAGAGAACTGAACCGGGGGCTGTACATATAGTCTACTTATCCTTTAACTATTTATTCCACAAATCAGCATAGAAAGGGTTACTGCCACCAAAACAATGTTTTCTTAAAAGACTAACCCTTTAAGTGTATGTTTGACAAAAATAATATTTTTTTATTTATTTTTTTTTACCCCCAAAACCTTTATTATAAAATACAATACATACAACAGAGTGTGTGAATAACACTACAGATTAATTTTGCTGATAATTTTCCTGTCTCTCTTTGTGTGAGATTAAATTATCTCCTGTCATCATTTGTATAGGAGACAATGCTGATTTCCTTGGGAACACTGTTTACTGAATATTTTTGGTGGTAATGGATAATCATCACATCAAACTATTTATAAAGAACGCTAGAAGAATTTTAAACATAAATACATTACCTATGTCTTGGATACATGAGTGTGAGATTTTGTAAATATTTGTAGTAATAATTTACTTTAAAAATATGACAGGATATAATAGTTAGAATAACGTTTAATAACCTCAATCTTTTCTTTCTCATTTGGAAAGGTGTAAAACTCTAAATATTTATAATGTCACAAAAGTCAACAATGTCTGACAGTAAAACATTGTGGAAAAAAATATATTGTATCACAGGAGATTTTTGTATTACGCTGCATTATAGTAAAAGCTAGTCCTCATTCATTGTCACCTTGACCACTGATGACAACACGCTATTTAAATTTCTCACCATCTGGGAAAGTGGCCAGTAATTGGTAACAATACCGGTTTTATTGATAACGAAGAAGACCCAATAAGGCATGAAGTCTGTCCCACTTAGCATTATCCAAGGCAACTGCTCAACTCCCTATTCCTCCATACCCTGTGCTGTGTTATATGACCATCATAGCCCCTAGGATGTGAGCAGCCGTTCTTCTCTGGAATTGACCTAATTCCAAGGTTATGGATAAACCACTTTATGTCCACATAACTCTAGAGGCAAAGAGGGAGGCAGGGATAATTTTTAATAAATTAATGGAAAGTGTGCATCCTCTGGCACTTGTGAGACTTTACATACTGGGGGACTGGGCTTACTTACAGTATGGCTAAAGCAACACTCCGGCACCATAACAACCTCTCATAATTAAGTTGTTATGGTGCCAGCAGGTCCTTGGAGCATGCTTACCTTCAAGAGTTTGACCGGAAACCCCAAAGTCTTCGGTCAGGTGCCGTTCAGCTCTGTTCCTAATCTTCCATTGAGGTTTGAGGCCTCGAACAGGAAATGTGCATGTATACTGTAGTCATTGCTGCCGCCCAGTGATGGGAGTGAGCGCAGGACTTATCTTGATGTGTACTGTAGTCATTGCTGCCGCCAGCTTTAAATTTGGAAAAATGTATCTAATTTCCCATAGGTTTCTGTAGGGAAAGAATGATATGATAAATTCCTGACATTAAAACATGTGATAAACTAGTTTTGCAATTGGAATAGTAAGACAGCCAAATTTGTATTAATATGGATGTTTTTTCCTATTCGTTTGCAATAGAATTGAGTTTGTTATGGTTTTTTATTTCCATATGGATAACATGTTTAGTTACAATGGATTCTGTGCTAAAAATGTGTGTGTTCTAAAACTTTAGTAAAACCTGTACAATCATTTTATACAGGTGTACTTTCCCTTTTCTCTCCTTTCTCTGGTGTTGTATTCAGACTCAACAACAGAACCGAGGGTCCGCAGACATCAGCACCAATCCTGCGTGATATCACATACTTGAAAACGAGAGCAATCTCAATGTATCCTTCCTGGTAAAATAATTTATAAATAAATAAATAATAGTTCGAAACTCATTAGTAGACGGGCATCCATAAACTAACAAATGCTGTACAGAAAATTATAAGTGAAGAACATAGACCTTTTGGTCGGAACAGGACACATTTTACTTAAGTTGCTATAGTGCCCAGGGTGTTCTTTTAAATCTATGGCATTCTAATGAATGCTAATTCTTTTTAACTCAACTAGTTTACTTTGCTAGTAGGAAAATTAGGCGCCCGACTTTGGTGTTACATGTTATTAAGAACACAGCAAACTACCACTGGAGGGAACATTTCTTAACTGTTTTAGACAATAGACATTTACCAAATCAATTCCACCAATCTATCCTTTCTGTAGTGTGGTACTACCCTATATGTTGTGTCATTGTGACTCTTTCTAACTGCAGACCATAACCTAAGCTTCTGGTTTTCTGCCCTTCAGTTCTTTGAGTTCATCAATACATACAATCTATAGACAGTGCCCTTATCTCATCAAAGGCAGGCTTAGATAAATAACCTAAGCACATCATATTTCCACCACAGGCTCTTCATGAGGGATAAGGCTATATAGAAAGGAGGAAGTCACAGGCAGTCCTGCAAAGAGGCCCCATATATTCGTATTTCTTGTAATAGGTTTGGTAGTGATATCTGCTGTTGTGTGAGTGTAAGTAGTACGTCGTCAGCAAACATGTTTGCCTTATACTCGTCTCCCCAATCCTGATGCCATGGATTGCGGGTTGTGTCGTAATTTGGTCGCTAGTGGTTCCAGCGCCAGGACGTAGAGCAGGGGGGAAAGAGGACACCCCTGTCTCGTGCCGTTTGTTAGCTGGAACGGCTCAGACAGGAATCCCGAGTTAAGCACTCGTGCTGTAGGTGTCAGGGCTCCGTGGGCGGCTGTGAGGGGAGGCTGCAATCCACTTGCAGCACTCACCCTCAATCCTTCGCCTTCCCCTACCTGTCGGCGAGCGGCGTCCTCACTGCCATATGCGCCGCTCGCGTCCTCCTCCTCGCCTCCCAGCGGCAGCATGTATAACGCTGCACGCTGGGAGCCCGCGCATTTATACGAACGCCGGGGTCAGTCATGTGACCCGGCATTAAAGCAACAGTACCATAATCACAGTGGGAGGTGTAAATATCTCCCACGTGTGATTGTTAATTCTGATTGGAAGTTATCCAATCTGAATTAAGCAAAGGATTTATATACTTACCTTTCCTGTCTCTCAGTGCCCTGTTGTGGTCTTGTGATACCTGTAGTGCAGTTTGCTCGTCTTTCTCTCTGGTTACCGATTATTTGGCTTGTTATTTTGATTCTCCTGTATTCTCCATTCCTTTGACCTCGGCTTGTTTCTCGTTCTCCTGTTTTCTGATTCCCTTTACTTGGCTTGTCTCCTGACTATTCTTAGTGTGCTTTAACCCGGCCATTCTAAGGACCGGTATAGCACCATTCCTCTCTGTGACCTGTTAGCGTGTTAGGTTCCCGAATCGTGACATTACAACAGGGCCACCATGGAACCTGCTGACATTCCACAGCTGTTAGTGAATCAGGAGGCTAGAATGGACGGTTTAGACCACCGTATGGATCAGTTTGCCCAGGCTTTACAAACCATACTGGCTCGTACTGCCCACTTGCAACCTGCCGTTCAAGAAGCTGTTGCTGCTGTGCCAGAACACATTCCTGATCCAGTACCCGTTCCTGCTCACGTGGTTCACATGACACCACCACAGCGCTATAGCGGTGATCCAGCATTGTGTCGTGGTTTCCTCAACCAAATTGATATTCATTTGGTGATGAATCCTTGTTCCTACCCCACTGATAGAACCAAAATTGCTTTTTTAATTAACCACTTGTCCGCGAAAGCTTTAGCATGGGCTAATCCCATGTGGGAGAATACGTCCCCAATGTCCTCTGCAGACTTTTTGACAGCTTTTAAACGTACATTTGATCAACCCGGTAGGGTTGCTTCTGCTGGCAAAGCTCTGCTTAGGGTCCGACAAGGTAATAGATCAGTAGCGGATTATACTATTGAACACCGCACTCTAGCAGCTGAAGTGGTTTGGAATAACGACGCCCTCATAACAGCCTTTCAGGAGGGTTTGGCCGCTTACATACTAGATGAAATAGCATCCATCGTTGCCTGTTCTTCTGGATGATGTAATAGTTTATATCATTCTTATTGACAACCGTATTAGAGAGAGGCGTAATCAAAGAAGGATGAATACAGAGGGGCCACCTGTCTTACCCAGTACTGCATTACTAGCATTACCTCCCCCTAATCAACCATCTCCCAAACCCATGAAATTGGGTGCAATAGGGTTAACTGAAGCTGAAAGAACGTATCGCAGAAGGGAGGGGTTATGCCTTTATTGTGGAAAGAGGGGGCATCTCCGAAGAAACTGTCCTAATTTGCAGGGAAACTTCAGCACCTAAGGCATAGACAGGGGTCGGCCTTGGGTGTTATGACTTTTTCCCCTCATGTGTCCATCTCCAGACCGTTTATTACGGTTACTCTTTTGGTCAATCAAACCACTATAACAACCAAAGCCTTGATCGATTCAGGTGCTGCAGACAACCTTATGGATGAAAACTTTGCTAAAACCGCAGCCTTGACCCTGATCCAAAAGGCCACACCCTTGGCGGTTGAGGCCATAGATGGTAGACCACTTGAAAAACCTCTGGTGACCCATGAAACCCAAGAAATGGTTATGACTCTGGGTGCCTTGCATAGGGAAAGGTTAACCTTCCAAATAATTAACTCCCCTACAGCTTCCATCGTTCTGGGTTTTCTCTGGTTAGTTAAAGACAACCCAGTACTTGATTGGGGTTGTTTAGATATACTCTCCTGGGGGGAATCTTGTCAACGAGACTGTATGGCCTGTATACGTTCCGTTTGTTTATTCAATGTGCCCACAGCTAAACCACTTTCTGTTTCTATCCTTTCTGTGTATGCAGACCTCGCATTAGTTTTTGAAAAAAGGGAGGCTGATAAGCTACCTCCACACCGCGATTATGACTGTGCCATAGACCTGTTACCAGGTACTATGCCCCCTAGGGGTAAGGTCTACCCGCTTTCTGAGAAAGAAAATCAGGTCATGGAGGAATACATATGGGAATCCTTACGTAAAGTTTTTATGAGAAGATCCTCCTCTCCTGCTGGTGCTGGTTTCTATTTCGTTGCCAAGAAAGAGGGCGATTTGAGGTCATGTATAGACTACAGGGGTCTGAACAATATAACGGTTAAAAACGTTTATCCTATCCCTCTCATCACTGAGTTGTTCGATCGTGTTAAAGGTTCTAAATATTATACTAAACTAGACCTCAGGGGGGCTTATAACCTGGTTCATATAAAAGAGAATGATGAATGGAAAACAGCGTTCAATACACGCAGTGGGCATTACGAGTATTTAGTCATGCCTTTTGGACTGTGTAATGCTCCTGCTGTGTTTCAGGACCTAATAAATGATGTCCTTAGAGATCTACTGCATATCTGTGCCGTAGTCTACCTTGACGACATACTTGTATATTCTCCTGATTTGAAGTCACACCATACTCATGTGAGGATGGTGCTTAAGAGATTATTGCAGAACGGTCTTTATTGTAAGTTAGAGAAATGTTTATTTGACCAAAAATCTGTACAATTCCTAGGGTATGTCATTTCTGAACAGGGATTCAGCATGGATCCTTCTAAATTAGAAGCCATACTGTCTTGGCCTCTTCCCCAAGGACTTAAGGCAATACAGCGGTTTATTAAAAACTTTTCATCAATTATTTCTCTAATCACGAAACTGACTAAAAAAAGTTTGCACCCCAGGGTTTGGACTCCTAAAGCCCTTGAAGCCTTCGAGACTCTCAAAAAGGCATTTGCCACTGCCCCTGTGCTACACCATCCTGATCCTTCCCTTCCCTTTGTTATGGAAGTAGACGCTTCGGAATCAGGTGTAGGAGCAGTGTTATCACAGAGACAATCGTATGCCGAACCCCTCCATCCCTGTTGTTACTTTTCTAAAAGGCTGTCTGATTCGGAAAATAATTACGACGTCGGGAACAGGAAACTATTGGCTATTGTGATGGCTTTTAATGAATGTAGGTACTTATTAGAGGGAGCTAGACACAAAATCCTGGATATAACTGATCATAAGAATCTCTCCTATATAGCAGATGCTAAAAGGTTGTCCTCTCATCAGGCTAGATGGTCTTTATTTCTTTCACGCTTTCAATACATTATCACCTATAGGCTTGGATACTGTAATGTCAAGGCTGATGCTATCTCCCGACAGTACGAACCTTTGGAGTCGATTGCCCCCGCTCCTGAACCCATTTTGCCTACATCTAAAATAATAGCTGCTACCCATTTGGTTATTTCGTCTCTTTTCCTTGATGGTATCAAGACATACCAATCCCAAGCACCCTCTGAGACACCTGTTGGTAGATTATACATGAAAGAGAAAGACAGAAAGAAGTTATTAGCTTTATTTCACACCGCCAAAACTGCTGGTCATCCAGGGGTTACCAAAACATACAAAGGTCTCCTTCAACAGTTTTGGTGGCCCTCACTTAAGCAAGATGTGGTAGACTATGTGCAGGCTTGTCGTGTTTGCGCACAGTGTAAGTCCCCTAATGTTAAACCCCCGGGACTCCTAATGCCTCTATCTGTACCCAAGAAACCATGGACCCACTTATCCATGGACTTTATTGTGGATCTTCCTTCATCTGATGGACAGACAGTAATTTTGACTGTGACTGATAGGTTCTCTAAAATGGCACACTTTATTCCACTTAAAAAACTACCTTCTGCGGTTCAGTTGGCTCAGGTATTTGCCAAAGAGGTGTTCCGCTTGCATGGTATACCACAGGATATCGTATACGACAGGGGTCCTCAATTTGTCTCTCGGTTTTGGAGGGGCTTTTGTGCTAAGATGGGGATCTCCTTGTCATTTACTTCCTCCTATCATCCGCAATCTAATGGAGCTGCCGAACGGGCAAATCAATCTGTGGAGTTATATTTACGCTGCTTCACGAATGCACACCAGGACAACTGGTCTCACCTCCTTCCCTGGGCTGAATTCGCCAGGAATACCGTGACTCATTCGTCCACTGGCTTAAGTCCTTTTATGGTAGCTTATGGGTTCCAACCCTCTGTCGGTCCCGGTGTGTTCTCCGGCAAGGGAATGCCCGCTTTGGACGAGCACCTCACCTCCTTACGGGAGATGTGGGATCAGGTCCATGTTACTCTCTCTCGTGCGGCTGTTACTCAGAAGAGATTTGCTGTTCGTCGTAGGGGTGCGGCTCCTTCTTATGCCCCGGGTGATAGGGTTTGGTTGTCCTCTAAGAATCTCCACGTCAGGGTTCCCTCGATGAAATTTGCGCCCAGGTTCCTTGGCCCCTATAAGGTATTGTGTAAGGTAAATCCTGTGTCCTACTCCCTGGCCTTGCCTCCTTCCATGCGTATACCTAACACTTTTCACACTTCCCTTTGGAAGCCCTTGCTCTGTAATCAGTTCTCTAGACCTCTCAGGCATCCCAATTCCCTCCGCGCAGTCTCCAGTGACGTGTACGAAGTAGCTGCTCTCCTTGATTCTCGTTTCTCTCAAGGTCGGTTCAGGATCTGGTGGATTGGAAGGGTTACGGCCCTGATTAGCGGTCTTGGGTTTCTGTCTCTGATTTAAACACGCCCTCTTTGATCCGCTCCTTTCATGCGCGGTTTCCTTTGAAGAGGGGGGGTTATGTCAGGGCTCCCCTTCCCCTACCTGTTGGCGAGCGGCGTCCTCACTGCCATATGCGCCGCTCGCATCCTCCTCCTCGCCTCCAGCGGTAGCATGTATAACGCTGCATGCTGGGAGCCCGTTTATTTATGTGAACGTCGGGGTCAGTCACGTGACCCGGCGTTAAAGCAACAGTACCATAATCACTGTGGAAGGTGTAGATATCTCCCACGTGTGATTGTTAATTCTGATTGGAAGTTATCCAATCTGAATTAAGCAAAGGATTTATATACTTACCTTTCCTGTCTCTCAGTGCCCTGTTGTGGTCTTGTGATACCTGTAGTGCAGTTTACTCGTGTTTCTCTCTGGTTACCGATTATTTGGCTTGTTATTTCGATTCTCCTGTATTCGCCATTCCTTTGACCTCGGCTTGTTTCTCGTTCTCCTGTTTTCTGGCTCCCTTTACTTGGCTTGTCTCCTGACTATTCTTAGTGTGCTTTAACCTGGCCATTCTAAGGACCGGTATAGCACCCTTCCTCTCTGTGACCTGTTAGCGTGTTAGGTTCCCGAATCGTGACAGTAGGTGCACTGTAAAGTGCTTCTATTACTGACACAAATCCGTCCGGTATGTCATATCTGCTCAGTACTGCCCTCAGAAACCCCCAGTGCAATCTGTCAAAGGCTTTTTGAGCATCAAGAAAAACAAACAGTCCCTCCCGATGCTGTGCCTTCAAAAAGTGTAGGAGATTGACCACTTTTCTGGTGTTGTCCTGTCCTTGTCTCCCCTTTGTGAAGCACACCTGATCGCTGTGTATTATGTACGGCAGAATTGCTCCCAGTCTATTTGCGTACAGTTTTGCAAATATTTTTGCATCTGTAATTAAGAGGGAGATGGGGCAATAGTTTTGAGGTAAGGTCATGGACTTGTTAGGCTTCAGTACTATATGGGCCACCAATATTTCCCTAGGGAGTGTGCCCTCCTGTACTGCGTTGGTGAATGTCTTGGCCATGAACGGTGTCAGTGTTATGCTAAATTTCCCTGTTGGAAAAACAGGGGATTTCCCTGTTGGGAAAACAGGGGATTTCCCTGTTGGGAGGGCCGGAATGATATCTCGTATTTCTTGGTCTTCTATCGTCTGGTGAGGTCCGTCTTCTGTTGAGGAGTGAGCTTTGGGAGTCCCACTTCGTCTAGGTATGCACTTATGCTATGGTCTGTTGGGTGCCTGGCTAGTTTGTCGTCTTTTATGTTATAAAGTGTCGAGTAATATTTGTCGAACACGTCACTAATGCCTTTTGGAGTTGCTATCTTGGTTCCCTTGTGATTCGGAAGTTGTGAGATTTTTTTGGTTTGCCTGTCTGGTTTTTATCCGGCTCGCTAACAGTCTGCTTGCCTTGTTACCTTGTGAGTAGTGGTTAATTTTGAGTTTTTGCATATATGTGCTTAGTTGAGCAAGTGCTTGTTGATGGATTAGTGTGTCGACCTGGGCAATTCTTGTCTTTGTCTCCAGGGTAGGGGTGGTTTGATTTAACCTATTTAGATTGTATAGTTCTAATTGCCATGCTTTGAGCCTGGATTGAGTAGTCTTTTTCACAAAGGCTGCCCTTCGGATCAGCAGGCCTCTTGCTACTGTCTTATGGGCAAGCCACACAGTCGGGTTTGTCACGTCTCCCTCAAGGGTCTCTACGAAGACCCCATCTCTCAGCAAGGAGTTATTTATTTTCCATGGGCTACGGTGTTTAAAGTCATACATGCTTTTTAATTTTATGGTCACCAGTGTGTGGTCTGACCACGTAATTTGATGTATGGCACTAGAAATGAGCTGGTCTAGTGCGGAACCCAGTAAGGGAAACCATCTATTTTGGAGTAAGAGTTGTGAACTGCTGAGTAGTGTGTGTACCCTCGTTCTAAAGGGTACATTATCCGCCACGTATCATATAGATGGTTGTCATGGAGAAGCTTTGCTATGGCTCTACACTGCTGCTTCATAGGGCGGTGACTCCGTCTCTGTTGGGATAGTGTGGTATCAAACTTAGGGTCAAATATGTGGTTGAAATCACTGCCGATCACTGTGATACCTTTTTGGATACTGGCTACTTTGCTTATGATTTTGTGTAGAAAGTTTCTTTGGTTAGTGTTCGGGGAATACCTGTTAACTATTGTGTAGTATGTCATTGACCAGTCCTATTACTATACATATCTGCCATTCGTGTCTACTTCTAGTGCTTGTAATGTAAACAAAACACGTTTGCTTAATAAAATAGATGCCCCCTTGGACTTAGTGGGAGACGTCGCATGGAACTGATGCGGGAAGTCAGAGGTGAGTGTTTTTGGGGTGATCATCTTGCGTAAAGTGGGTTTCTTGGAGGCACAGTATATCCACTCATAGGGTCTTGACCTCTCTATTGAGAAGGTGTCATTTTACAGGGGCATTGAGAGAGCAGATCTTCATGGTGGTTTTTTTGAGTGGAGGCTCAGTGTACCATGCGTGATTGTCTATGATTGCGAGGGCCACAGTTCTCCCCAGCCAAGAAATTCGTATTTTAAAAAGCAAACTATCACCCATTTATGTGAGTTGCAGACGTAGTCAAAATAGACTGGCTCCAGATTAAATCTCCAGTTAGGTTATTGATTAAAATTAACTTGTTTGCAAATGTACTGACAGCCATCAGTTCATTTCAATATATTGTTCATTTTCTTTTGTTTCAGTTCATACAAAATTAATTTATCTTAGAACTTATCTTATTAATAAAATGTGACTACCTGCTGTTAGCTCTATGAATTTTGGAGATATAATAAAGACATGTTAGTTCACTAATAAAACACTCTTGGCATGGTCTATATGATTTGATCTCTCCAGTACTCCTGTTCCTATCCTTTTGGTACAGGAATCTTCTCAAAGTGTAATTGTCTCATATGTGAGATCCACAGCAATGTAGTACAATATACAACACGGAACAGCAAAACAAAATTTTATTGGGGTGATATTTAATGACCCTAGTGAAACATCCAGTCACTTTAATATGGATTCCAATAGGGTGATGGTAGTGTTCAGTTACCATTCTCGTCTTTGCATGCTCGCTACTGTACATCTGCTGGACGAGTATTGCAGGGTTTGTCCCTCTGGAAAATCAGATTTGCAAGCCATGTCCGCAAGCTGTGGTGGTAATATTAGAGGGAGAGGAAAGTCTATGGGGAGAATGCAGCCTCCTAGACCTTGTAGCACAAATTTAGATATGGAACTATTTTCGGATATGCAACTTCCCGGCCAGCTAGGAGAACGGCGTTCGGGAGTAACAAACTACCAAACGAGGGAACCGTTAATTTCTTAACAACCAGGGGAAGCATTTGTCAGTTTGTTCATATGGAACTCCCGAAAGTGACCGGCCAGCCTGACCAAATTTTCTGGAACTATTTTGGGCTATCACCTCATTGCCAGTAGGTCAAAACTTTGCACAAACAAAACTTTTGTTTTACCGAGCCGATCTGAGCCCTTTTTGGATATGTTGTGTACTCAGATCAGGGCTATCCAGGAATATAATTTTTTTGTGGTTTCTGATGCTGTTTACATGTATTTTTGTGATGTGTAAAAATTGTATGTATGTTTTCCTATTTGAGAGATAATTGGATTATCTTAATTGGAGCTCAATTATCTCTCAAACACAATGGCTTGTGGGAAGGAAACCCCTGTGATTTTGTATTAGAAACCCCATGTTAGGGGCACAGCATATAAAGCACAGTGTGGCCTAATAAAGTTCAGACTGCTTCTTTTACCCAATACAACTGGTTGCATCCATTATATTGAAGAAACTCTACACAACTGGAATACTTTCACTACATTCAGCACATCTGGAATTAGGACTAGTGGAGGGTTGAAGAAATAATCACAATAGACTCACAAACCAGTGACAGGGGGCATGGCCATTAGTTCAGTGGTATCAAAACAATTTGTTCTGGAAATCTGAAGTGTACTTTGGAGTAAGGATGGAATTCTCAATGTCGAATATATACACAGTCAGAAAGATGGGCACAACATAATGTGATGACAATTTAATAATTCCAAAACAAACACAATGTGAGGACAATTTAATAAGTCCAAAACAAACATAATGTGAGGACAGTTATTTTTACTCTTCCTCTCAACAATGTAATACATTCAAAACAAATGTAAGTTCTGTTTTTTTCTTCCAATGTCAATAAAAAAAAGGAACACATGAACCAAACCAAAGTGCAATGTCGGCATAACTGAGGAGGTGGATGTAAACTTGTCCACGCCTCTGTGCTTTGTTAAGGCATGAGCATTCTAAATTCACAAACAGATAAAATAGAATCTAGTATTATCACTGCTTATTGGCAATATAAAAGCATTACATATTATAGCTACCAGCAGCAACCGATACATCATATGCATAAACGTAGGAGACAGGAATGTAAATAACAAACGTTAGCTTTTATTTTTTTTCTGTCAGTCTGCTTTTTATTTGTGGCATAAAAGGTATGTTACAGAAATAAGACAAGTGAGTTATAGCAAACGTGTACATTGCTAAACTCTGAAAAAATTCAGCCTTTAAAAAAAAAAAAAAAAAAAAAAAAACAAGTTTGAACAAGCTAAACCATAGAGAATATGAGCTATGCATATGTTTAAACGGACATGCTAGTTTAACGCACAGGATGTAGGGTGTAGGGTGCCCACAAAAAGGGAAAAGTGCTGTGTCCACTCTGGCAATGCAATATTTAAATAACTCATCCCACCAATGCTGCATGGTGGATACTGCCCTGATAAAAGTGGAGATTAAAGTCCCTCAAGTTTATACCCCACCAGCTGCAGGCACCACTGTTTACTGTTCAAAGCACCTGGCTCACAAGACCCCTTGTGGAGTACGACCAGGACTTGACATTGTGATCCCTGAACAAGCCGGCGTGCCATAGGATGAGCGGAAACCTTCTGATGTTGTGTGAGGTGCTTGGCGAGCTTTCACAGAGTGGACCATAGCCCAGGGAGGTGGGGCAGCTTTGGAGTGTTGCCCAGGTGAAGCGTGTTGTAAAGCGGTGTGATGTAAGGTGAGTGCTAGAGGGATATCCTCTGTTACGCTGAGGTGACAGGAGATTTTGGACCAAAAGTCGGTAAACAGGCAATTCAGCTTCTTAGAGATAGAGGGTTGCGGCTCTCGGGGTGCAGATGGATATGTAGTAACTTCCATGGTTTCCACATCAGGTTTGTTGCATAGGAAGGTGGTATGTCGCCACCATGACACAGGCAGAAGGTGCCGGGATATTCCTCACCGGTGGGGGGAGGTGAATGGGAGAACTCAAGATAAGCATACAGCTCCTGGATAGGAATCAGCCACATCCCTCGCGGGAACTGTGAGTTTGTCTCTTAAAGGCCACAGCTCGATCCCTGATGATAGCCACTGATCTCGGTCAAAAACCAGGGGGCAGCAACTGCAGTGGGTTACTCCCATCTCTAGGGTATAACTGCTGCTAACATTTAGGACTGAGGTGAGAAATTAAGGTGATGTTACAGCTTTTCTGCCCAGAGCTCTCAAGACTTGCAACTGGTCAGCGCGGCTGCTAAACTTAGGCCCGCCACATTTGCTTTTTCTTAATCAAATTAATTGGAGATGATATAGAAACCACCTTTCCCTTGATATCCTCTGTGAAGACAGGCGGTAGTAACTTTCAGTTCGTTTTTTGGGAGGGGTCAACACTACTAATTGGAGGCCGCCAGAAGAGATGCCACTTCTGCCACTCGTATATGAGATGGAGCTCCATCAAAGTTTTTCCCATGCAGTTTAGATTTTACATTTGTTTGAAAAATACATTGTAAAGTGTTTAAACTTTTCAAAACGCCTGTCATACCACGTGACCGATTTACTTCTCTCGAACAAACCTGAATATAGCTCGGAACATACTGTAACTCCGCGCACGTTTTTGTTTCAGAGAAAGACTGTTATTATAGCTTTTGAAAAATGAGAACGAAACTAGAATTTCTGCTGTACCACATGACAATCGGCTAATAAAAATGACAACATGTATAAAACCAATAGGTTGTCCAGCAACTATTCAATATGTAACATTATATTATTAATAATAATAAATTGTCTGAAGAAAAACATTATTTTATACAGTAACTTTGTTGAATGGTCAAATGACAATAATAATTATAATAGTGATCTCCACAGAAGCAATATGTTTTTCAGCTACATAATATATATTATTAGGCAGAATGACAATTTCTGTATCTTCACAAATCATGTAATCAGAAATAGTTAAAAATCAAAACATCACCTAGAATCGCAGCTGCAAGTTGTCATATGGGACAGACAATAATGCATTTTTATGCCTGGATAAATTCATCTCTGGTGACGGTAGAAGCATATAATTCCGACTTGATTTGCTATCTCAACTGCTTTTAAAAAAAACAAAAAAACCCTCACTGACGCAGTTTGTCTCTGGATAAATCATTGCAAGGTGTACATTATGGAGATAATTTACTACACTGGAATTCATTCAGAGGCAAATCTTCCCGACGGCATTTCAGTTCTCTAGTTTGTTTGTTTTAAAAAAAATTATATTTTTTTAAAAAAAAAACCTGTATTCCTATCGTTTTGTTTCCATGTCCCCAGTTACCAAGATCCCCCTACCCACTGTGTGTGCCTTAAAAAAAGAAAAAAAACAACAGAGTAATATAGAAGGTTGCTAGATGAAAACACACAGAAAAAAACATGGCAATATATGTATTGAGGAATTTCAGGATACATATTATTATGCGTGTATCTACAGCAGAATCATGCTTTTCCAAAAAAATCTTACCAAAACATGGATGTTGTTAATAAATATATAAAAAGACAACATATGAACTGTACTACCACATCCCTCTCCCTCCCTATACAGTCCTTTCACCTCCCTCACCCTCCAAATATCTTCTTCACCCTCCCAATACAGTCCTATCACCTCCCTCACCCTCCCAATACAATCCTATCACTTCCCTCACCCTTCCGATACTGTCCTATCACCTCCCTCACCCTCCCAATACAGTCCTATCACTTCCCTCACCCTTCCGATACAGTCCTATCACCTCCCTCACCCTCCCAATACAGTCCTATCACTTCCCTCACCCTTCCGATACAGTCCTATCACTTCCCTCACCCTTCCGATACAGTCCTATCACCTCCTTCAGCCTCCCAATACAGTCCTATCACCTCCCTCACCCTCCCAATACCCTCCCTCACCCTCCCAATACAATCCTATCACTTCCCTCACCCTTCCGATACAATCCTATCACTTCCCTCACCCTTCCGATACAGTCCTATCACCTCCCTCACCCTCCCAATACAGTCCTATCACCTCCCTCACCCTCCCAATACAGTCCTATCACCTCCCTCACCCTCCCAATACCCTCCCTCACCCTCCCAATACAATCCTATCACTTCCGTCACCCTTCCGATACAGGCCTATCACCTCCCTCACCCTCCCAATACAATCCTATCACCTCCCTCACCCTCCCAATACAATCCTATCACCTCCCTCACCCTCCCAATACAATCCTATCACTTCCCTCACCCTTCCGATACAGGCCTATCACCTCCATTACCCTCCCAATACAATCCTATCACTTCCCTCACCTTTCCGATACAGGCCTATCATCTCCATTACCCTCCCAATGCAATCCTATCACTTCCCTCACCCTTCCAATACAGTCCTGTTACCTCCCTCACCCTCCCAATACAGTCCCATCATCTTCCTCACCCTCCCAATACAGTCCCATCATCTTCCTCACCCTCCTAATATAGTCCTATAAACTTCCTCACCGCCTGGGCAGACTGGTGCCTGCCCCTGTTAAAGTGTCGCCTGGGGCCATTGCCCTATGGATGGGCCGGCCCTGTTTTTTTTTTTTTTTACTGCTAATACCTCTCCCTATACAACCAAGCATTCTGCTAGCCTTTCTTGGTGCTCTATTACATTGTCTGCCTACCTTTAAATCATCTGAAATAATTACAGTCCTATCACCTTCCTCACCCTCCCAATACAGCCCTATCACTTCCCTCACCCTCCCAATATAGTTATGTCCCCTCCTTCACCCTCCCAATACAGTCCTATCACCAAACTGACCCTTCCAATACAGTCCTATCACCTCCCTCACCCTCCCAATATAGTCCCATCAGAACACTGGTGAGACCTCACTTGGAGTATTGTACGCAGTACTGGAGACTGTATCTTAAGAAGGATATTGATACTTTAGAGAGAGTTCAGAGAAGGTCTTCTAGACTGGTTCATGGATTGCAAGATAAAACTTACAAGGAAAGGTTAAAGGATCTTAACATGTATAGCTTGGAGGAAAGACGAGACGGGGGGGATATGATAGAAACATTTAAATACATAAAGGGAATCAACACAGTAAAGGAGGAGACTATATTTAAAAGAAGAAAAACTACCACAACAAGAGGACATAGTCTTAAATTAGAGGGACAAAGGTTTAAAAATAATATCAGGAAGTATTACTTTACTGAGAGGGTAGTGGATGCATGGAATTTCCTTCCAGCTGAAGTGGTAGAGGTTAACACAGTAAAGGAGTTTAAGCATGCGTGGGATAGGCATAAGGCTATCCTAACTATAAGATAAGTCCAGGGACTAATGAAAGTATTTAGAAAATTGGGCAGACTAGAATGGTTCCCAATACAGTCCCATCCCTCACCCTACCAATACAGTCCTATCACGGTGCTCATTCTCCCAATACAGTCCTATCACCTCCCTCACCCCCCCAATACAGTCCTATCACTATCACTTTCCTCACCCTTCCGATACAGGCCTATCACCTCCCAATACAGTCCTATCACAGTGCTCATTCTCCCAATACAGTCCTATCACGGTGCTCATTCTCCCAATACAGTCCTATCACGGTGCTCATTCTCCCAATACAGTCCTATCACCTCCCTCACCCTCCGAATACAGTCCTATCACTCCCCTTAACCCCCAATACAGTCCTATCACCTCCCTCACCCCCCAATACAGTCCTATCACCTCCCTCACCCTCCCAATACAGTCCCATCCCTCACCCACACAATACAGGCCTATCACACGTGTTGTGTAGCTTCGCTGAGACATTTAAATAGATTTTTATGAACGGCTCTTTTCAGGCTGTCCAGCCTCTCAACACGGAGGCTGCAGTGTATGTCATTGCTGTATAGGAAACAAAGACTGGGGATATATTGCTTCGTTTCCACTGAGCGGATCGGTTCGGGTCGGTACAGTTTGGAAGGTTTAGAATGGTCCAGCCTATTCTGGTGAGCGTTTCCATTGCAAATCAGACCTTCAGGGGCTTAGAAAAAATGCTCTTCCTGTCCACCAATCAATGGATTGTATAGTAGCTCCGCTCTAACCGAACCGTACCATTTCCTTTGGCCCTACATCTGAAGCAGGACCCTGAATGGTGCGGTATGGTTCTGTTGTATGGGCCACTTTCATAATGGAAACACTCAAAATAGCGAACCGAACCTAACCGATCCGCTCAGTGGAAACGAGGCATTAGTAACCTTATTTTCCTGTCGAGACGTTTGCTGACAGTGCCAAATGATCCCGAGCAAGGTACTCGTGCCTCACCTCCCCAGTACATGCAGCTACACCTAAGACTGTCTGTACCCAGTCAGACAACATCGTTGAACCTCTGTTTATTTAATTTTGTGTTAGAGAGTCCTTAGTCACTTGACTTTGCCTACACTGGTCACACTAAAAAGAGGCGCTCCAGGGGTTAAATCAGCTGCCAGCATGTTAGCATTTACCCAACTAACACACTATACAATTTCAATCTGCATGCTATACCACTTTAGTTAGAATCAGAGAGTCGAGCACAGTCTGCATGTTAGACATTATGCCTGCCGATGTGTATCTATCCTGTTATTGCAAACCTCGTTAGCATGTTACACAACCTATACAATCTCAGTCAGTATGTTACACCACTTCAGTAAGAAGCAGAGAATTGAGCACAGTCTTCATGTTTGATGATATGCCTGTTAGTATATCTCGCCTGTTCTGGCACACCCATCTGGCATGTTACACGACCTATACAACTTCAGTCAGTATGTCATACCACTTCTGTTAGAATCTGAGAGTCAAACACAGTCTTCATGTTAGATGTTATGTATGTAAATGAGTTTATAGCCTGTTATTACACACCTAGCTAGCATGGTACACGACTTTGACAGCGTCCACAAGTATAACATGGCATACACAGTTGTAAAAGTGTCTCATTATCTCTGGCTAACATACCTTGCATATTCCTGCATGTTTATTACCCTATTAAAAAATTATGCACAACCTTCTACCCCGATTGTACAGCTTTATATACCGCTAGAGGATTGCCGTTGGGGTACCTCGAGCATGTTTGTACTTTGCACAGCAAAAAAAAAAAAAAAGAATTCAAAGTGAATTTCAAAATCTATGCCAAAACAGACAATTTGGAAAACTTTTCCATGTCAACTCTGATTTCAGATTGGTTATTTTGGCCTTACATTGAAATTCACTTTGTATACGCTTTAGTGTTTAATGACATTTATTTATTTGCTTGCTATTCGGCTAACACAATGTACAGATACATTTAGGAGGTCAATTAATGGGTCACTGCCCTATTTGTTAGGATATGGTAATTTGACATTTCGTTATGTAATAGAGCCTTTAGATTATTTTAGAGCATTAGGAGTCCTTACGGCTACATAGGACCTTCACGAGTCATAACGAATTTGCACCAAGCAAAAGGAATAAGACAACACTCTAATTTTAATATAGTTTGTTGTCAGTCCGCTTACAGGTCTGGTGATTTAGATTCTTGTAAATCTCCGCTCCCACTTAGTATGCAGAGTGCTGATTGAATGATAGAAATTGATGCTGTCACCTTTAACTCCCCAATCCACCATGCACAGAGCGTGTTTGCAAACAGCCCTCACATGTGTGAAATTTTCTCCGGTCAGGCAGCTAAGACAATTAAGCTTTCCTTCAGTATGAAATTTAACCCAATTCAGATCTGACAATGTAACCGGTTTTTAACGAAAGTGCAAAATGAGCACAATGTACAGCTGTTAATAGATGACAGTGTTTGTCAGATTTAACTCTCCTCCAAGCAGCTTGCGAATTAGTTACCCATGTGGTTACTTGGCGCAGTTACACTGCTGACAACAAGATAAATGTTTTTCTTGAAAAGGGGATGTGATGGCAGAGAGCGGAGCGTGATTCTGCAGGTTTTCGCTTTGTTCTGCCAAAAACAGCACAATGGCCGGGTCTTTATAGGGACAGGCTGTGATTACACATTTTATTTGCACCCAGATTCTTTATACTTTTTAAATATGTGATCAGAGCTTTAAATGTGCTGAATGGTGGCTTCTTGCCTTGAGCCAAAAGGTTTTATTAACTAAGATGTGAATGTGGATGAACTGAAAACGGTCGATAGTAGTTGATTTAGTTATATGGAATTTTTCCAACAAAGGGGTTTTGTACTATTTTTGCAGTTTAACTTTTAATGCACCACAATTCAATGTCTGGAGAATTAACTCCTAAGTGTCCTAAAAATGACAATATCATATTGTGTAACAATACTGGACAAGACTGGCAAAGATCACTGGGAAAATGCCACTGGACAGCATGCTACTAATGGTGAATGAAGCACTGTCTACAGTCCCAATCAACACCATCACAGAGACCAAAAAGCTCTTACATGCATCAGCGGTCCCCAAAATGCTTGACTTCAAGGTCAGACTGAAAGAGAAACAGTATCCACCATGGAGACTGGAAGCCAAGATAAGTCAACACATTTTTCTCTGAAAAGGTAGTGTTTACATTGCTGAGCCTGCAGGTACTTACACTAGACACCAGAACCACTACATTGCTGTACTGGTTCTGGTGACTATAGTGTGCCTCTATGAAAGCTTTCATTTGCTATGCAACAGCGCCACCATCAGGATGGATTGACTTGGACGAGAGAACAGAGTTAAAATGACTCTTTAGTGGTTGTGACCACAGTGAAACATTAATAACAAGTTTGTGTAATTTCAGAATTCATGTAAAATTTTGGTGACCCTGAAACAAACTCAGAAAGTAGGGGAAGGTTCTGTTTTTCTGAATAGTCCTCCTGTGTTAAACTTAGACAAAGGATTCATCATTCTTCAAGACACCATTTTTAGCAAACGTTCACACCTTTATTTGCTTGATTGTTCCCCAACATAGGAAACACATTAGATATGCATTATATTAAATTAGTTTGCATGCTGATTGATTTATGTTCCTTGCTCTTAGTATTTAAAGGAACGCTATAGTCACCAGAACAACTACAGCTTAATGTAAGTGTCCTGGTGAGTATAATCATTATATTCAGGCATTTTTACGCAAACACTGCCTTTTCAGAAAAAAAGCAGTGTTTAAATTGCCCCTAGGGACACCTCCATCTGAGGAGTGGACACTGAAGGGGCTTCCTGGCTCAGTGCTGCACAGTAGGCAGCACTGCCGTTCAGCGTCTCCACGCTCTGCATTCGGACGCTGAATTTTCCTCATCGAGATGCATTGATTCAATGCATCTCTATGAGGAGGTGCTGATTGGCCAAAATGGCATTTGGCCCGCTCCCTTGCCAATTTTATCCAATCCAATGCTTTCCCCACCGGAAAGCATTGGATTGGCTAAAAATGGGCAATTCTATGTCACCAAGGGGGCGGAGACGATGCACATATGCGTCGCTAGAAATAAGGTGAGTTTTAATTCCTTTTAAGGTGGCTAATGGGGGCAAGCCATCTAAATGGTGGGTTTAACACTATAGGGTCAGGAATAGATGGTTGTGTTCCTGACCCTATAGAGTTCCTTTAATTTGCAACCACATGGACTTGATACCAAGGGTGGTGAAATGATCTACAGGGAGTGCAGAATTATTAGGCAAGTTGTATTTTTGAGGATTAATTTTATTATTGAACAACAACCATGTTCTCAATGAACCCAAAAACTCATTAATATCAAAGCTGAATATTTTTGGAAGTAGTTTTTAGTTTGTTTTTAGTTTAGCTATGTTAGGGGGATATCTGTGTGTGCAGGTGACTATTACTGTGCATAATTATTAGGCAACTTAACAAAAAACAAATATATACCCATTTCAATTATTTATTATTACCAGTGAAACCAATATAACATCTCAACATTCACAAATATACATTTCTGACATTCAAAAACAAAACAAAAACAAATCAGTGACCAATATAGCCACCTTTCTTTGCAAGGACACTCAAAAGCCTGCCATCCATGGATTCTGTCAGTGTTTTGATCTGTTCACCATCAACATTGCGTGCAGCAGCAACCACAGCCTCCCAGACACTGTTCAGAGAGGTGTACTGTTTTCCCTCCTTGTAAATCTCACATTTGATGATGGACCACAGGTTCTCAATGGGGTTCAGATCAGGTGAACAAGGAGGCCATGTCATTAGATTTTCTTCTTTTATACCCTTTCTTGCCAGCCACGCTGTGGAGTACTTGGACGCGTGTGATGGAGCATTGTCCTGCATGAAAATCATGTTTTTCTTGAAGGATGCAGACTTCTTCCTGTACCACTGCTTGAAGAAGGTGTCTTCCAGGAACTGGCAGTAGGACTGGGAGTTGAGCTTGACTCCATCCTCAACCCGAAAAGGCCCCACAAGCTCATCTTTGATGATACCAGCCCAAACCAGTACTCCACCTCCACCTTGCTGGCGTCTGAGTCGGACTGGAGCTCTCTGCCCTTTACCAATCCAGCCACGGGCCCATCCATCTGGCCCATCAAGACTCACTCTCATTTCATCAGTCCATAAAACCTTAGAAAAATCAGTCTTGAGATATTTCTTGGCCCAGTCTTGGCGTTTCAGCTTGTGTGTCTTGTTCAGTGGTGGTCGTCTTTCAGCCTTTCTTACCTTGGCCATGTCTCTGAGTATTGCACACCTTGTGCTTTTGGGCACTCAGTGATGTTGCAGCTCTGAAATATGGCCAAACTGGTGGCAAGTGGCATCGTGGCAGCTGCACGCTTGACTTTTCTCAGTTCATGGGCAGTTATTTTGCGCCTTGGTTTTTCCAGACGCTTCTTGCGACCCTGTTGACTATTTTGAATGAAACACTTGATTGTTCGATGATCATGCTTCAGAAGCTTTGCAATTTTAAGAGTGCTGCATCCCTCTGCAAGATATCTCACTATTTTTGACTTTTCTGAGCCTGTCAAGTCCTTCTTTTGACCCATTTTGCCAAAGGAAAGGAAGTTGCCTAATAATTATGCACACCTGATATAGGGTGTTGATGTCATTAGACCACACCCCTTCTCATTACAGAGATGCACATCACCTAATATGCTTAATTGGTAGTAGGCTTTCGAGCCTATACAGCTTGGAGTAAGACAACATGCATAAAGAGGATGATGTGGTCAAAATACTCATTTGCCTAATAATTCTGCACTCCCTGTATAGAAGCTTGTTATGCTTTTCAATATTTTGTGTAATATGTAAATATATTGGTTGTATTCTTTTTTTCTTATAGTAATAAACATTAATATTCTTTCTAGTTTATTTGAGGAGTTATAAGTAAACCAGAAAAACTAGTGGAAATCTGGTAATATGCCTAAATTTTTTTTAGATTTTTGCGAGTGCATCTACCAAATTTATTTCCAATTGATGTAATAATATTACACTATGAGCTTGGTTTTTTTTGTTTATTTTTTGTGGCGGTGTTATAAGAGATTTGAGAAGAGTTTTTATATGAACTCTATAGTGTTAGAAATATAGTCACGTATGCCTAAGGCTATAATGTTCTTGTGTCTATTTATATTATAGTACTCCCCTGTGTGCATTGAAAAATGTGACCTACTTACCTATTTTTTTCTGGCACGCTAGTCACGACTCGGCTGCCCTATCATAGGGAAATTTTGAGAGGCTAGTGCGGCAAATCACCGCTCTGCCCCAATCAGCACCTCCTCATAGAGATTTATTGACTCAATGCATCTCTTTCAGGAACAACCAGCATCTCCATGCAAACCGTGGAGATGGTGAATGTTGGTCCTGCAATCTGCAGAACTGTACTCACAAAGTCCTTCACTGGCTGATAAAGTGACAGCAACTAAAGGTGGTCTATGACAAGACCATGTTAACACTACTCTGCCTGCAGGGACAGGCTACACCAGAACTGCTACATAAAGCTGGTGCCTTTAGTGCCCCTTTAAAGGAACATTTGGGGGTAATTTATTCCTTATTTGTGTTGACGGTAGTGTTTGACACCACTGGTATAGTTGGTAATTTTCATGCCTATATTTCGGAGCTTGTTCTGTTGAAATCCAGAGTTTTGCACTCTATTAACAAAATATTTCACAAATTAAAGGACCATTAAAGTCAGCGAGGCCACTTAATTTCAATAATGTGGTCTGGATGCAGTGGCTCTGTAGTTTTAACCAGTCCTAAAACTAATTATGAGTGATACAAGATTCATATACAAACACAAAGATAAAGCACCGCGCTTACAGCAGCAGTGGCTTAGTATCCAACAACTTAAAATACATAGTAAAAACAAAGAAAAACGTTACCTGCGCTCTGGCCTAAATCCCCATGTGCATTTGAACAAAAATGGAGGCTCTTTAGTTCTATTCTAAATGGCCATTTGAATGTATAAGCTCACCAGCCACGTCAAGGCAAGCCTCAATAGGTGAGTTCCTACACTAGCCATTAGATATGCTGATATCAGCCAAGAGTCTCCAATGAGACAGGAAGGGGTATTTTATAAACCCTTTAACATTTAACCCTTTATAGGGCTTCTGCACATACAATAAACTTTGCTGAGGTGAGGTGATTTGTATGATATAGCCCTATTCAGGGTAAAGTATGTAGGGGTTTATAAAACACCCTTTCATGTCTCATTAGAGACGTCTATACTTTGTCTCATACCAGCAAAGTTTATTGAATGTGTAGAAGCCCTATAAAGGGTTAAATGTTAAAGGGTTTATAAAACACCCCTTTCTGTCTCACTTTGTCTGATATCAGCAAAGTTTATTGTATGTGCAGAAGCCCTATAAAGGGTTAAATGTTAAAGGGTTTATAAAATACACCTTCCTGTCTCATTGGAGACTCTTGGCTGATATCAGCATATCTAATGGCTAGTGTAGGAACTCACCTATTGAGGCTTGCCTTGACGTGGCTGGTGAGCTTATATATTCAAATGGCCATTTAGAATAGAACTAAAGAGCCTCCATTTTTGTTCAAATGCACATGGGGATTTAGGCCAGAGCACAGGTAACGTTTTTCTTTGTTTTTACTAAAACTAATTATGCACTATGATGTTGCTTTTCGCAAAAAAATATTTAAGAGACACTATAGGCACTAAAACAATGTTAGCTTTATGAAGAGGTCTTGGTGTATAGATCATGCCCCTGCAGTCTCACTGTTTCATTCTTTGCGATTTAGGAGTTAAATCACTTTGTTTATACAGTCCTAGCCTTACTTCTTTGGACTGAGACTCACACAGACCCCCCTACACACATCCTGAAAAAGAATCAACATTTTTTAGGTTACAATAATACACAATGTGTCTGCTTCTGCAACAGCATAATGTGTGTGATTAAAGTTTATTTAACAGAGAAGGAGATAACTTCTAAAGTAAACACACTGTGCTGTTTTTTCATGCAGGCTGTGAGAGTCAGAGGCTGGGGAGGTGCTTAAAAGGGATCTGTAGGCTAGGAATACAACATTGTATTCTTAGCAGTATAGTACCCTATAGAGCCCCCTTCACAGGTTGCTGTTCTCCCCTACACTATGTATCGTCTGGTATTTGGGGAATTGGGCTATAAACACTAAAAACAGCTCTTCTTCCAGCTCAAGGGAAAATTTAGCTGAGAAATCTAGTCGGGATATAGGAGCTCTGCTACCGGTATCTATTGTGCCCCTTTAAGATTATATTAATTGAATTGCAATCATTACAATAGTTTGATGTCTCACCTGTAAAATTTTGATTAAAAAAAATATATATATACACACACACACACATCTAGCAAATCACACATACTTAAAGGGACACTCCAGGCACCCAGACCACTTCGGCCCATTGGAGTGGTCTGGGTGCCAACTCTCACCACCCTTAACCCTGCAGCTGTAATTATTGCAGTTTTCATAAACTGCAATAATTACCTTGCAGGGTTAACTCCACCTCTAGTGGCTGTCTACTAAACAGCCATTAGAGGGCACTTCCTGGTCCATAGCACAGAATATCTGTGCTAGAGCGTCGCTGGACGTCCTCATGCTTTCCTACGGGGAGCTCTAATGCGCCGACGTAATGACTGGGAGGAGCGGCGATAAGAAACCACCGCTGAGGGACAGGTAAGTGACCTGAAGGGGTTTTCACCTCTTCAGCTACCGGGGGTGGGAGGGATTGTTTTCCAGGCACTGGAGTTTCCCTTTAACTCGTGGACATGTTGACACTCAATCTTTTTATTGTATATGCAATTTGTGGCAAAAGGCTAATTGTTTCCTCGTTTAATTAGGACCATTTGAATTTGAATGTACTTCAATCTAACTAGGTGGCAAGGAGAACCACAATTATATCCGGCTTTGTTTTCTAGAGAAAAATTTGGATGTAATTATTCATTTTTTATGCACAAGTGGACAGTTACAGAGAATGACTACAACGCACAGATAAGTACACAGTAATTAATTACACGTCTCAACAGCTTGAAACTATTGAAAATAAACAAATGATTTAAAGACAAACGTAGATTTCACATAATAAAAATAATATTTTATCATACCTAACATAAAGCTAAATTACATGAACACATGGTAAGAGTTGGGTAAAGTGTTGTCAACCTATTCAGTATTTTTAACATGTTTCTGTCAAAGATGTGAAAATATAATTTAACTTTCTTCTCAGTCATGGAGATAACTGCATCGCTTACGAAACAAGTTACAAACATTTCTTACGCCTGCCCACCCAACAGGTGGACATGGGTATCGTGCCAGAAAGTCTGGTGTTTGATGGGAGCTATACAAGCAGTAGACTATGAAGGAGAAGTGGTCCACTTGTAACAGGTGGAAAGGATTGGAAGGAGCATCCCTCCCTGCTCTGTCACCTACAGTATCATGGCTCAGTGGGACAGTGGTAGATGATCTTCATGGTCTTCTGACTGATCTGACAAGGAGCTGTGAAGGGGGTGCAGTAAGTGGAAGGAGCGAAGACTGAAGTCTTATCCTCACTTCTCTAGGCCACTCATTCCAAGGGCCAACGATTCTACTAGGACAATTAGGCTTAGGGCGCTCTTCTGTGTATTAAGCACTATGTGTGAGTATGAAGTAGTTTGTGTGTGACGGGTGTATGTATATATTAGGCAATGTGTGTCTGTATATATTAGGTAGTTTGTGTGTGTTGGGTGTATGTATATATTAGGCAGTGTGTGTGTCTGTATGTATTAGGCTGTTTTTGTGTGTGTGTGTGTGTGTATCTATTGGACTGTTTGTGTGTGTGTTTCTGTATTTTGGCTCTGTGTGTGGTGGGATCTATTCATTAAACAGTGCTTAAGTCTAAAAACAAACATTTTAGACTAGAATGAGATGGAGACTGTTTTCTTTTTCTGCCTATTTTTTTAACTCCGTTTAGAAGAAAAAAAAAACAGGGAACACTGTGAAAAGGGTAAAAGGTAACAAAAAAAGTGACAGACTTGAAAGATTAAAGAGAGAAGAGTAAGCAGAGATAGAGACTGCAAGCGAAGGGAAAATGGAGGAAAAGTTGATGAGTGAGTGTATATAGACACTAGTTTTGCTAAGAGAGGGGAATACTCCACACACACACAAAACATTGCAGCTCGGTGAAGTGCTTTATAATGTCTGGAGTCTGTCATTTTTATACATTCAATAAAAATGACAACTTCAATAGAAATCGTCCCTTTTATAATTGGGTCAGAAACGCCTCCATGTCTGTCACTCCGACAGCTCGGAAGGTTTTCTTCCTTTAGCTTTACAGAGCTCCCTTTCTCAAAACGAATACTAGGATCTACAGGTTTATTGGCATTTAGGAGATACTAAACTAACTTCTCTTATTCCCTTCTGTAACATGCAGATATAACATTGCTATAATCGTTTACAGGATAAGTCACAACTACGTAGAGTTGACATGGTTTGGAGGGCAAGCCGCTAGACAAATCTATATCAACATCTCCTGGTAGGATATGTGGATGAAAAAATTACTTTTAAGAAAAAATAAACGAATAGGTCACACTTTTACTAATGCCCAGTGGGACAAAGTTTTGATCTTACAACATAAAAGCTCAATCTCTTCTAAATTTCAGGAAATCAATTACAAACTTCTATGTGGTATCGAACCCTATAATTACTTAAAAGGATATTCCCGAATGTCCCGTCTACATGCTGAAGATGTCAGAAAGGAGAGGGTACTGGGATGCATACTTGGTGCAACTGTCCAAAAATAATTGCATTTGGATTATCGTAAAAAACACCATCTCTGAGAAGTTAGGTGAAGATCGACATTTTAATACAGGTTTAATACTTTTAAAAAAATATCGGTCTACAAAAAAATAAAATAATAATTTTGGGACACTTGCGTAATGCAGCTAAAAGTTTGAAACCTGCCCTCTGGAAACAAACACGTACACCAAGTAAGGAACAATAGCTTGATAAGATAGAAGAGATTCAAACTGCAGAAGCGATTCAGGCGTCTATTCTGGGTAACACCACAAAACATTTAAATGATTGGTACCCATGGTTCGAATACTTAGCTCAACGTAATGATACAGAGGTACTTCAAGATATTGGAGGGGGCGATAAGCAGACTATTGTGACATATAAATCCGCTCTTCCAACTTCTCTTATAAATACGACTCTATTCAGCTCCATTTTCAATCTCTGTCTTTCATTTTACTTTTTTTTTTTTTTTTTACTTTCTATTGTGATTCCTTACTCAAGAACGGCAACGGTCTATAAAATATAATTGCTTCCATATGGACATATGACCCGAAGTCATTAACATAAATAAAACAATTTAACAAGATGTAAAGTGTGTCATTTCCTTCTTTTGCCGACAAAATGATTTATTTTAGGCCATCTTGTATTTTGATGGATACATTTACTATACTAATTTTCCAACTTAATTTGGACAAATCATAGAAGAATACTATTTCTTCTGATATATATAAAAATAAAATATTTGCTATATAAGTCTTTAAGATATAAACTTACATATGTTTCTGTGTTATATATATTACATGATAATATACCTTGATATACTGCTTGCTAATGGAAATAGAAAAGGGTCCAGGTACTCCAGAATACAAAAAAAGGCAACTTTGATTGAACCCACTGCCACTCACAAGGTTTCAACCTGAAAGGTCTTTGTCAAGCTTGACAAAGACCTTTCAGGTCGAAACGTTGTGAGTGGCGGTGGGTTCAATCAAAGTTGCCTTTTTTTTTGTAGTCTGGAGTGCCTGGACCTTTTTCTATTTCCATTATCAAGTATTTGGTTCCTGGTACCGAGACCAGCCTGGCTGCACCCAGATACATATTGCAGAAGGGATTGAGTGCATTTCCACACCCCTCGACTTTTGATATACTGCTTGACCTATTGTATGAAATGGTATATCCTATAACATGATCTTAATTAATAATTTTAAAAAAAAGATACTCTGTCTCTGACAATTTATAACTGATTCCTATGGATTGGCTCCCCAGATCTGATCCCTTCCCAATATCCCTCTCACTACCTGTGCATCTTTGACTCTAATCCTTACCTCCCCTAGCCATAACCCAATCAATTTTTGATGAAAATATATACCATAGAGCAGTGGTTTCCAATCTTTTAAGGTTCGAGGTGCACTTATGATTTCAATATTTGTTTCACGGCACCCCAAATATAAACCAAGTTCCAAGCTCCAGCATATACTGGCGCTATACAGATAATCCGGGTTATAAAAGGGGGCATGCCACATGCGAATAGTTGGAAGCTAGCTTACTTACCTGCTTGCTGATCCCCATCTTCTTGCAGCCCCGCTTCATTATGGGCCCCCGGTAACCAACAGCCGCTGCTGCCTAGCAACCAAACTCCGGCTGCCACGTGATGCAAGGCCTCACTGTGTGGCGGCTGGTTGCTAGGCAGCAGCGACTGTTAGTCCTTAGAATGTTCTACAACATCTGGAGATCTACCCTTTAAGGTTTTAGGGAGAGCAGTGATAACAAGAACATCCTTGATGTCGGGCTGTAACATACACCATATGATAGCACTAATAGACAGAAGGTATCAGAGTTGCAGAAAAAAACCATTGTGTTTCAATCAAGTTGGGATGCGTCGATGTGGAGGTTTGGTTCAGACTAAATTTGTCCAAAAATTTGTGAAAAATTATTCAGAAAAATCAAAAGGGTGCAAACATGGGCCAATCCGTGTACTGCAAAATATAAGTATTGTGTATATATTTCGCAGTACACTGAAGTGTATTTTTGTGCTTCACAAATGAAGTCAGAAGAAGTAGCTATTGGAGGGTAAATGGGCAGGAGCAGTAAATCCCCGGTAACCAACCGCCGCTGCTGCCTAGCAACCAGCCGCCACACAGTGAGGCCTTGCAGTGAGGCCAATACAAAGTGCTATTTATACAAGTGGGAATTGGTATAATCATCTTCTAAATTTAAATCTAAGCCTTTTGCTATGGAATTGGTATTCATTGATGCTACTACGGATGCAGGCACTTTATGGGTAGACATTGGCACTGAAGATAATTTAAGAAAGCTTAGTTGTAAGAATGTATTTCATCTCCCATTTTCATGTTGATGACTTAATAAGTCTAATAGGATAGAGGAAAAATGTGTTTTCAAACTGCTAAATGGTATCCATGATTCGACTAGAAGAGGCACCAACTATGGCTTTTTAAATCTGGTAACAACCTATGTTTTCAAATGAAGTTTTTGATGGTTAGTAATCATACCAGTGTGTTCAACAAATCAGAATGCTTGGCTGTATAGGGAGAGGTATTAGCAGTAGAAAGAGAGAAGTGCTCATGCCATTGTACAGAACACTGGTGAGGCCTCACTTGAAGTACTGTAGGCAGTACTGGAGACCGTATCTCCAGAAGGATATTGATACTTTAGAGAGAGTTCAGAGAAGGACTACTAAACTGGTTCATGGATTGCAGGATAAAACTTACAAGGAAAGATTAAAGGAACTTAACATGTATAGCTTGGAGGAAAGACGAGACGGGGGATATGATAGAAATATTTAAAGAGACACTATAGTCACCCAGACCACTTCAGTTCAATGAAATGGTCTGGGTGCCAGGTCCCTCAGGTTTTAACCCTTCACATGTAAACATACATTTTACATTTGGGGTTAATCCAGCCTCTATTAGCTTTCTTCCGGACAGCCACTAGACTAGAGGCGCATCTGCAATGCTGTAGGCGAATTTCGCCTCCATCGCGCAGAGCGTCCATAGGAAAGCATTGAGAAATGCTTTCCTATGGACACTTTGAATGCGCTGACGTTGGATGGGGAGTAGAGGTCACCAGCGCCAAGGGAGCCCGGCGCTGGATTAAGGTAAGTAACCCATTCAGCGCCACGGGAGGGGGACCCTGAGGGTGGGGGAACCCTCAGGCCACTATTGTGTCAGGAACCCTCAGGCCACTATAGTGTCCTTTAAAGGATCACTATAGGGTCAGGAACACAAACATGTACAGGGAGTGCAGAATTATTAGGCAAATTGTATTTTTGAGGATTAATTTTATTATTGAACAACAACCATGTTCTCAATGAACCCAAAAAACTCATTAATATCAAAGCTGAATATTTTTGGAAGTAGTTTTTAGTTTTTTTTTAGTTTTAGCTATGTTAGGGGGATATCTGTGTGTGCAGGTGACTATTACTGTGCATAATTATTAGGCAACTTAACAAAAACAAATATATACCCATTTCAATTATTTATTATTACCAGTGAAACCAATATAATATCTCAACATTCACAAATATACATTTCTGACATTCAAAAACAAAACAAAAACAAATCAGTGACCAATATAGCCACCTTTCTTTGCAAGGGCACTCAAAAGCCTGCCATCCATGGATTCTGTCAGTGTTTTGATCTGTTCACCATCAACATTGAGTGCAGCAGCAACCACAGCCTCCCAGACACTGTTCAGAGAGGTGTACTGTTTTCCCTCCTTGTAAATCTCACATTTGATGATGGACCACAGGTTCTCAATGGGGTTCAGATCAGGTGAACAAGGAGGCCATGTCATTAGATTTCTTCTTTTATACCCTTTCTTGCCAGCCACGCTGTGGAGTACTTGGACGCGTGTGATGGAGCATTGTCCTGCATGAAAATCATGTTTTTCTTGAAGGATGCAGAGTTCTTCCTGTACCACTGCTTGAAGAAGGTGTCTTCCAGGAGCTGGCAGTAGGACTGGGAGTTGAGCTTGACTCCATCCTCAACCCGAAAAGGCCCCACAAGCTCATCTTGATGATACCAGCCCAAACCAGTACTCCACCTCCACCTTGCTGGCGTCTGAGTCGGACTGGAGCTCTCTGCCCTTTACCAATCCAGCCACGGGCCCATCCATCTGGCCCATCAAGACTCACTCTCATTTCATCAGTCCATAAACCTTAGAAAAATCAGTCTTGAGATATTTCTTGGCCCAGTCTTGACGTTTCAGCTTGTGTGTCTTGTTCAGTGGTGGTCGTCTTTCAGCCTTTCTTACCTTGGCCATGTCTCTGAGTATTGCACACCTTGTGCTTTGGGCACTCCAGTGATGTTGCAGCTCTGAAATATGGCCAAACTGGTGGCAAGTGGCATCGTGGCAGCTGCACGCTTGACTTTTCTCAGTTCATGGGCAGTTATTTTGCGCCTTGGTTTTTCCACACACTTCTTGCGACCCTGTTGACTATTTTGAATGTAACGCTTGATTGTTCGATGATCACGCTTCAGAAGCTTTGCAATTTTAAGAGTGCTGCATCCCTCTGCAAGATATCTCACTATTTTTGACTTTTCTGAGCCTGTCAAGTCCTTCTTTTGACCCATTTTGCCAAAGGAAAGGAAGTTGCCTAATAATTATGCACACCTGATATAGGGTGTTGATGTCATTAGACCACACCCCTTCTCATTACAGAGATGCACATCACCTAATATGCTTAATTGGTAGTAGGCTTTCGAGCCTATACAGCTTGGAGTAAGACAACATGCATAAAGAGGATGATGTGGTCAAAATACTCATTTGCCTAATAATTCTGCACTCCCTGTATTTTAAAACCACCATCTAGCCCCCCTGGGCCCCTCATGCCTCCATAAATATAGCAAAATCTTACTGTATTCAAGCCTGAAGCTGTAACTCTGCATGCTGTTTGTCTCAGAAAAACAAGCAGTCTGCTGACATCATAAGAAGTGGTAGCCTGATCCAATCACAATGCTTCCCCATAGGATTGGCTGAGACTGACAAAGAGGCAGATCAGGGGCAGAGCCAGCATGATTCAAACACAGATAGAAAAAATATACAGAAAATCTTTCACTATATCACAATGAATTACAATGTGTAATTTAAAAATAAAGTACCTGTGCCTTTAATTGCACTAGTTAGTGTGAGAAAAGTGCTTTGGTGAACTGAAAGTGCATATAGTAATGTGTTAATACTTGACTTCCCTTCTAGCTTAGGACTAACCCGAAGATCTCCTCAAATCTTCAATCAAGGTACATATAGTATATAGGGTGAGTCCAGCTAGGGGAGACAGAAATACAATATAGTGCAACACTGTGGAACCCAATAGGAAAATATGTATAGTGCCAATGGGTCACTCACACTTTGTAGTCAAAGTTTAGGCATTCAGCAATCTTATAGATGTATGTATTCTTGATTGTTGATATTATGGGTCTCGGTCATATGTAAAAAAAATAAAAAATAAATCAAATGTAACCAAGTAAAGTAACTGTAAACAAATGTGTAGTATAAAAAATTATTTACTTACACAGAAGTTAAAAAGAGCTGGCATCTGATAAAATATAACATGCATTTTAGGTAGCCATGACCCAGGAAGGATCTCTAACAGCTATCTGAGGAGTGGCCAGTGAAGTTATCACTAGGCTGTAATGTAAACACTGCATTTTCTCTGAAAAGACAGTGTTTACAGCAAAAAGCCTGAAGGGAATGATTCTACTCACCAGAACAAATTCAATAAGCTGTAGTTTTTCTGGTGACTATAGTGTCCCTTTAAATACATAAAGGGAATCAACACAGTAAAGGAGGAGACTATATTTAAAAGAAGAAAAACTACCACAACAAGAGGACAGAGTCTTAATTTACAGGGGCAAAGGTTTAAAAATAATATCAGGAAATATTACTTTACTGAGAGGGTAGTGGATGCATGGAATAGCCTTCCAGCTGAAGTGGTAGAGGTTAACACAGTAAAGGAGTTTAAGTATGCGTGGGATAGGCATAAGGCTATCCTAACTATAAGATAAGGCCAGGGACTAATGAAAGTATTTTGAAAATTGGGCAGACTATGTTTAAATTTACCTGCAAAATCAAAACATTTATTTGAAAGCAAACCTGTCAATTATAAATCACGCAGATGGCATTCATATTCAGATAGTTTTGAATAAAATCTGTATAAATGTGTATTGATTAAATGATACTTACATGAAGATCGCACCTTGCAGTTTTTCTCCCCTCAATGTATGGCGCCCTGGATTTGGTAGTTTGACATCCATTTTAGCACGGTTTGACAACTTACCTTTGTCCAACCAGCTGCCTGTGCCGCATCCATGAGTTAGTGGTTATGGTTCCAGGAGTGTTTCATTAAGGGATTAATCACTGTACACCAAATATATCTAGTTTCACAATGTTTGTAAAATACAGGGCACTTTGTTTCTCATAAATAAATCCAAGCTGTATATGAAAGTCATTTCATTTTCTTGGTTGAGATTTTTGTTGTTACTAATCTGACATTCTTGCTAACTACATTCACATGAATCACAACTCCCCATAGCACAGACTCTGCGATACTCATCCACATATTTAGCAAAATATTTTGTAAAATAAGACTCCTGATGGCATATGGCTCATACTTTTTAAATTTAATTTAAAACCAACATGACAGAGGACAGACACAGAACATAAAACATAATCTGGACTTTAATACATATATTGGTCCACCAAATGTTGTACATGGTGGTTTCTGTGGGTGAGTACCTTTGGAGTATTCCAGACACTGCAAACTGGTATCAGGTCATCTGTTTAATTTACTTATTAATAGAGTTTGGACAGAGTGTGATGCTTTGATTAGCATTTTCTGACTTTAATTGTGATGGTTGTGGTATAGGATGCAATACACCGTCAGAAAAGGTCTGAGGAAACATAGCTTGTAAAATTAATGCTTCCATTCCATAGCCGACTTGGTAAAATTATCAGACCAGAATAGCCAAATGGGAATAACTGCCAAAGTTTTACATATCAGTTGCTGACTCCCTATGGCACAAAGTTAAACAAATATATTCAGGATGGACAATTGTTTTTTGACATTTGTGAAAATGTGCAATTTGGAGAATGTGCATTTAAACAACATGTTAGCTAAACCATTGTGAATGTCTGAATATCTGCAGATTTAATACAAATAAATGCTTATAGATTAAAGCATGGGTCCTCATACTCCGGCCCCCCAGATGTTGCTGAACTATAACTCCCATGATTCTTTGAATTACATAGATAGCCAGAGAATCACGGGAGTTGTAGTTCAGCAACATCTGGGGAGCCGGAGTTTGAAGACCCATGGATTAAATTGTGGAAAAGTGGTATTTATTTATTAGGGGAGTTAAAGATGGTTACTATACCATTAGGTTTTGCTATAGTATAAAGATACATTACTTCTATTTTGAGCTTATGAAAACACATCTATACCAGAAATTCTTGGCTCTTTTCATAGTGTACACAGTCAGGGTTATTCATTATGCATTAAGGTGTGACAATTCACACTGAATTCAGGAGTGTTGCAATCCAAACAGCAAAATGAAGGCAACCAGTTCCATTAGAGTTGGAGCTTGGCTATTTTCGACTTAATTTTGCAGTTTCATTTAAATTTATTACAAATCGGAGATCAGAGAATAACACCTGTATTCCAAAATAGTTGAATTGCTAGGAGTGAAAGACTCCGAGCCCATTTCATTATTCCGGTCTAACATTTTCATTTCATTTTCAATTACAGACAATTCACATTTTAGAAAACCTAATAAAAATTAATATTATTGTATCAATATTGGGTCTATTGTTAAAACATTTGGTTAAACATTTTAGTATATGATTCGTAAAGAAAAAAAAAAAAGAAGAATACATTTCAAAAATGTTTTGATTTTTCTATTCTTAGAATGGAAACCTCTGTTTGGTAGAGATTGACGTCTCTCTTGTGCCTATCAGGGATGCATTCACATTACTAATAGGTTTCCATCTTGGATTGCCTCCGAGCTCTGCTGAACCCGTGTAATAGTGTTTGCCACTGATGTAGCACTGTTATCAAAGTAAAGAAAAATATGATACGCATTTGAAAGGGGTTATGCATCTCAGTAGAACCGCTAAAGGAGTAGTTTATTTTAAATCCTAAAAGAAACGTTGATTTAGATTTGTGTACATTTGCGTTGCCACTGTTATATGAAATACTGATGTTTTAAGACATGTTTTACAAATTCTCTTTATACAGTGATTTTTCACTCAAAGCGTCCCCGTGATTTATTTACTAAACAATGAACTTTGGTGAGCTGAAAAGCTTCAAATTGTCATCCAAAATGGCAGAGATAAATAAAAAAATGGCCTGTTTGCAATTCCATTTTGCTATTCACCAGTTAACGAAATGATTGCCAAATTGCCAATACTATATAAGTCAGGCAATCTGATGTACGTATTAATTTAAGATCACTCCCTGTTTTTTGCTAATATACACTCACATCATGAGAATGTGTAAGAATAGTCGTCCATATATACATATACAGAGACATATACTATTTATATTCACATACAAACACAAATGAAAGAAAATCGGAGGAGCTTGATAGGGCATTACAATATATATATAATATTTTGATTCAAATTCCATTTATAGCAGTATTAAATCTGTTGTACCTGGCAGGCAAGCAACATGACACTATACGGCATTGAAAGCAAACCTGCTACTTGTAGGGGTTGCATTTTAGGGACGCGAGGGTTTATGAGCTGTAAAGGTCTAAGGAGGTAGAGGAGAAAAGTCAATTTGAATTGTCTACGATTTTACAATAACCTGGTGTACATCATTCCACATTCCGTAATACTCGGAGATCAACATAATTGACAGACAGTTCCATAGAGTTCTAGGTGTCACTGTCTGATGGGCAAAAAGACAGAAATTGAGTCAGTGCACAGTCAAAGATAAGAATATATAACATGTGCAGCAACAAGTCCGGCACCTTCAATAACCATACAGCCATTGTATATTCCCTTTCTAGCTATGTCTTCTGGGATAAAGTGGGTCAGGAGGAAATTAGATAAGAGAAAGAATGATATCTACAAAGGATATAAGTTTAAGTGTTTCTGAAACGAAGACGATAGTTCCAGAAACCAAGTGTGCAATGAACCATAATCCACATTGCTAGGCGTTGGTCACTCTTAAATACGTCTTGGAAGGAAACATTTACAGTAAACTCTGTCTACAGACACACAATTAACACACGACATACACAACATACACATGAGATGTTTTGAATTATAAAAGACAATACCAACCCATGGTGGATCTTGGTACATAACCCTTATACACATAGGCAACTTGCAGTTCTCTAGATCTTGTTGAGAACCAACTCAAGTGGTGAGAATAAGCTGGGGAGCCACATTTTCTATTTGTACTAATTCAAGTTCTAATGCATTCAAGTTCTAATGCATTATAAGACCAGAATTAACAAAGAAAACAAAGTCTGTTGTTACACAGGCCTACAATCATTTACAGGTAACTCTGGTAGTATAGCAGGGCTGTGGATTACTCCGTATCATTGTATCTTTGGATGTAGAACCACGATCCAGGTGAAGTAATCTTCTACAATTAAGTCAGTTCATGTGTTCCTCTATACTCCACTTCTCCTCTTCATCTGTTTAGGCTTGCGGGCTTTTAGAATAGTATAGTTGGAATAAGAGGTGTGCCAACTGGATACAAATGGGACGTAAAACGCACGGAACAGCTTGGAGGATCTGAAACGTACAGCAAAACAATTTTATTCTGCCACTTTAAAAAAAAATAAATGAAAATTTGAGTGTACACATATTTAGAACAATAACAGCAACATTATTTTTTTATAATATATTTCAGATTTAAGAATCGTTTTTACTTTCTAACGACTGTTTTTTTAGCCACGTTCCACAAAAAGTCCCAGTAAGCCCCAAATCTATGTCTACTCTGGCACGCAGAAATGAAGTGGTGGGAATATTCTTCTTATTGTATTATCCTTCTAAGATTATCTTAATTTCTTTCTTCTCCCTGATCCCAGACGTTGGACTGCCATGCTATGACTGTAAGAAAATGATGAGAGTTGCAGCTGAGGGGCATTCTACACCCCAGCAACCGACTGTCGTTATTGCTTCTATTGTATGACCTACATATTTAACTCAGACTCAATCCCCTACAAGTCTTATATTAATCAGTTTTTAATGATCCCAAGGGAAATGTTGATACCTAGTACTTGATCCAATTGCATGTGCATCTGTCGGATTTGAAAAAAACGCAGATCACAAGAAAAAAAACGGAAAAAAAAAACCTCTCACTTTGTGAATATGGCCTACATATCATAACATTCTTAGCGAAGCATTTAATTCCACTGAGAACTTTAGAAGAAAACTTCCTTTTTGGCAATGTGAATACAATTATTCGATGAGATGAAGTGGTCTGGGTTCCTATAGTGTCCCTTTAAGGTATGTAATGAAATGGAGTATTAAAATCCATGTCTTGCGTCATTTTTAAATTAGCTATTAGACCTTCAGGTTGAAAGATGTCTTCATGAGTAATGATATGGAGACAACGTTAGTCTTATATAAGGTGATTGTACATATATTTGGTATGTGCCCTCCCCTCCTTTTTAGGCCACGCAATTGATAATAAAAATAAAAAGAAGGCCCCTAGGAAAATTTGGCCCATACTTGGTCAGATTTGTACTTGTGACAGTCCGTTTATATGAGATTCCAAGCTATAAATGTTAAGTTTTAAGTAAATGTTTGAAATTTCTGTTTATAGCTCAAATTCCTGGCTGTAGAAGTTTGCAAATGGTGACATTTGAGTCAGCGTTGACATCACTTGGGTGAATACATTTAATATATGCATTAGAGATCAGTGTGTGTTCAGTTTGCAAAGACTAATGCACATTTTCCAAAAAGTATAAAAGTACAAAAGTACAAGCTACGGACAAGAAAACTGATTAATCTAAAGTATATCCAAAACTACACACGAGATATTATGTACAGAATCCTAAAAATAGTATATATGTTTTTTGGTTTTTTTAATCATATTCAGATATGTCATGCATAATATGATTAAGTTCTGTTTTAAGAATATTAACTATGAATTGTTATAGTCATACAGCCAGCAAATGTACAGATATGTGTGTTAATGCGAGTAGAGCTTTTTGTGCAAAGAGTCTAATTCTCCTTAGTAGTTTCAAATCATTGGGGTTAATGTCGCCCTGCCTCTCCAAAAAATAACATATTAACTGCAAATTTTGCAAGAAAGGAGAACAGAAAAAACAATAGAAATATATATAATAATAAAGTATGTCAAGGGTTGAAAATTTAGAAACATTTCTGAGATAGCCATCTCTAAAAAGTAAACTGGTCACGGCTTCAAATGGTAACAAAAGTGGAATTTAATATGGTTTGGTTATAGGGTATAACAGGAAATGACTGAGAGTGTCGTTTTAAAGTATTTACGTAGTGCAATATTAACGGTAAAGAGTTGTATTATAGAATAAAACAGTCACGGACCATGACGACACACGATGAGCAACGTGTTATACGGTTACTCCAGTTCTGCTCATCATTTACAGGATACTTTGCGACTATTAAAGGAGACCGAATGACTGAATCTCAAGGGACTAATTACACGCAGTGAGTAAGAAATGAGTGTGTCATAGCCGGGAGCTGCAGTGATATTCTGAAATCTTAGCGCTCTCGCCTTATCTGTAATGAAATGGTTCCTGACAATGAAGTGTCTGCACTCTGTAATTAGGTGGCTCCTGTCTAATTCAATTACCATCTCTGTGTATCAGACACTCATCTGTGGCTGTGCAGAGTTTGACGTCAATGCAGTCCTGGGCAACCCCCCTCCCTCCTCCAGTATATAGTGGGCTGCAGCTGGAAATTTTGTAGCCAAATTCTTGCTATTAACCTTTTCCCAGCAGAGATTAGCTTGAAGATCTCTAGTTGACACAGCATTGTCAAAATATAGAGACATGCAGTACGTGGGGCTCAGGGAAACAAAACCACGTCTGCTTTAAATCCTTGGGCTATTGCCTGCACTAAACATGAGTCACTGAATATTACGTTGTTTTTGTTTTTTTTATTTGATGGTATTCGCAAAGATGTCAATGGGTTTATAAATTAAAAATAAAATGCATTTATATATAAAACTTTTCTGAGCATAGTAGTGATAGCACTATGGTTATTGAAATGATGATCTGTTATGATACTGTCCCTAGCTGCAGCATTGGCAAAGGTCGTTGAACTGTCTACCCATCAACACTTGCTCCGAGAATGAGTTAAAAGGATACACCCGGCACAAATACAACTTTAATGCATTTTATACGTTTTGGCCTCATTAACATGCTGTGTTCTTGTGCATGCTCAAATCTTATAGCTTTTGCGTAAACGAATAAAAATAAATGTTTTGCCGCATGCTGCACCACAAAGCTATGTGGTTTGGCATGCCACCTCACTCCAGAAATATACTTCCTTATCAAATGTATGTACACAGTTCGCCTACTGACAGTACTCAATCTGAACTACTGTATAAAGCAACCATCACTAGAAGCAGAGGACACTTGGGGGGGGGGGCATATAGTATGCATTTCTCTGACTATATGCATTAGGTTGTGAATTAAAAACAGCTCACTCAGTACTGTTGTGGCCGAGATAGTGTGCATACTTTTGATAAGGAAGTCTTTCTGGCATGAGGTGGCATAGCTAAAAAGGCTGGTTTAGGCTGCAGCATTCTGCAAAACAGTTGTTTTTTTCTGCGCCCCGTATTAATTAGGCAAAAATTAAATGCATTAAAGGGACACCATTGTCATCAGTGGCTCTGGTGTCTAGAGCATGTACCTGCAGGCATAGCACTGTAAACTGTGTGCACTGCTGCCCAATGCCACCTCTACTTGCCGTCACTTAGACAACCACTAGGGGTGACTTCCTGGGTTCGGTCCTGCAGTATAGGAAAATAGAAAGGCATTGGGAGGAAAGTGCACATGGGTGGCAAAACGCAGAGTTGCGCCAATCAGATGGACTTTTTGAAACAGTCAGATTGAAATAGTGGAGATGTACTATTTAAAGGGACACTGCAAGCACCCAGATCACTTCAGCTCCAATCACCCTTAACCCTGCACGTGTAAGTACTGTAGTTTTTATAAACTGCCATATTTATCTTGCTGGGTTAAGTCCTCCTATAGTGGCTGTCTGGGGGACTTCCGGCATGGCAAGTTTAAAGTCTGTTGGCATAATTTCACTGATAATGGTTTTTTTCTCTCTAACATTTTATTAAACACTGTCATGCAGCCACAACAACAACTCCATCCGGCCGACAAACTGCAATATGACTTACCTACTGGCTTTCTCTATAATTCTGTATTGTAGAATGGAGAAACAAGTAAAATCGCACATCATTACGGGATAAAAAGGATGGAAAATAACTGAAAAAGACATGATCAGGGCAGGTACATTAACCCTAAAAGTACTTATCTAAGCACTGCTCAGCATTGTGACTGAAAGGGTTAAGGAGAACACACGCACGCCATCAAATAAATAATAATGCCAACCAATTTGATGTTATATTAGTACAAAGCAAGTAAACAAAGTGTATTTTATTATCAGATACCAGATCTACATATTTTTCTGTGTTCAACTCTATGACATACATTTGTATAATAATGTAGATAATGAAAGAAACAGCAAATAATGTAGATAATTCATAATAAAAAAAAGAAGTATAAGAGGTACATTTATTTTGGTTTCTGACTTATTTTGCTTCAGAAAAGCATCTGAAAGAAGCAGTTTGCCTCCCACCCTTGGAAAATCAGCCGGATGGTGTACGTAAGCATGTGCGTCAAAAGGGATTAGAAAGTGTTTCTGCCTGCAGAGCACTGGGGCATCTTGCGGTGCTGCGGCAGAAGCCTACAAGGGAGCCCGAGTATGACAAGTGATTAATGAAGCATGGACCTACAACAGACGCATGTCTTATGTCTCACTGCTGGAGGGACACAGCTAAAACACGAGCAGGAGCCTATTCTAGTGACTTACACAGTAATATACACGGATGCATAAGTCACCGTAAAAGACCGTGACTATTTACTTACACGACATCTGATGATACATGTTAATAAGCGTATGCCCTCCCCACACACACACACACACACGCGAATAAATAAAAAATGTCATATTACAATTTACACAAATTACACCTTTGGGATTCTATTTTGAATGCTCTGCTGCTCTGAATAGTTCATGTATCATCATGACGTGATCGTTTAATCGTAATCTGGAGACTGTGATACCAAGCAAGGGTGGGAAAACAGCAGACCCCAAGCTGTAGGAATAAAACTTCAACATCAAACCTTGAGAAAAAAAACGACTTTTTTTCTTGCACAAACTATTTTTATCATTGCATCGGTTACGACAGATGTGGATAAAAGATAAGTTCTAAATTGTTCTACAACTGCCATATAGCTTTGCAAGCCTAATGGTAGGGAAATCATCATAGGAGCCATAGTTCTACCAGAGCTGGGGATCTTCGTTTTGGTAACAAAATATCTGTTTTAGGGTATCTATAGAAGTCAGGAAATGTCAGTCAGTCAGTTCACTAACAAACTGGCACATCAAGATAGGCAAGAGTAAGAGATGGATGGCTTTGTGCATTAAAGAACACTTGAAACAGTAACACGTGAATGTAATCAAAGCCCATACAAAGTATAAATATAAAAGGCTGATATTTCCAATTTTAAGACTTAAAAATCTGAGCCTCACTACACTATTCATATCAATAAGCAGTTCAAGTTGTTTATCTATTGTGGCCTTTATGATTGCCATAACATTAATTACAAATCTGACCCTCCATACACACAACACGGATAGGAAAGAGAATTGAATGTCTCTGTATGCGTACCCACACCCTCAGACCAAGCTTGATAATGACTCCACAAATTTACAGACCATAGCAAGCCAAAAACTTGGAACGGCAAACAGGGAAGGTGAAAAGGTACTAAGTAGGTCTAGAGCAGGGGTCAGCAACCTATGGCACATGTGCCATGCATGGCACTCGAAGTGCCTTTGAACGGCACTCTATGCTGCCAGAGCCAAACAGGCTCTGGCCTATCAAGAGTCCCAGTGGGCTGTGATTGCAGGTGATGAGGGGCAATTCTCAATGTACACATTGCAACACTTGTGAACAGGAATCCACACTGGAGCAGCCTGCAGCAGCTATCGCAGCTCCTGCCCGGACCCGAGGGAAGCCACCGACACTGCTAGATGTACACATCAAAGAGGAGTTAGGCGCTCACTAAATAAACTAAAGGTGGGCATCAGTGAACCAAGCAGGAATTCCCAATACCTGCTCACAGTAGTAAAACAGAAGAGACAAAAGTGGTAAACCGCGCCCAAACAGTGCAAATAATAATTAAAATATATACATACAGAGAGTCCTCTAATTAGGAATGTATAAAACCTTCAAGGCAAAAAAGTACAGAACAATAATAGTGCAATATGTCAAGTGAAATAAGAGTATATAAAAGCTTATAAAAGACTCACTCACACTTTGCAGAGCTACTCAGAGCTCTGCCGTATAGCGCCTAGACGGTATAATCCCCGTCTCAGGATATCAAGTGATGGTATAATGCGGTATCCAATCCTCCACAGTGGTATATGGAAAGATAAAAATAGAAATAAAATCCAATAGTGTAGTATATCTATTAAAAAGTGTGCAAATAAAGGAAAAGTATCCTACTTACAAATTTCAGAGCAAATATCTTGCTCTGGTATAGACAGCATGTGGTGGTATGATCCCCACCAAAGGATATAAGTCAGGATTCAAGATGTATCAGGAACAACAAATAAAGTAGTAAAAACTATAACTTTATTGTTACAAAATAAAAAATATGTAATAAAAGTAGTATCAGATCTCTTACTTAACGCGTTTCGCCCGGTCTGGGGCTTCTTCAGAAGTAATAAGATGTACACATGCCTCTTCCTTAAATACAAACTGCCTACTCACAAACATACACACAGTCGCCACAAACACAACACCACTGACAATCCATATACACGCACACATCCCCACAAGCAGCCTCTCTCACACAGCCCTTATTCATAGGTATTATACACAATACCACAAACAAAAAGCAATGCAACAAAGCCACTGCAGCACCCATAATTAACACAAGCACAATACAGCAACAGACACACCTCAATTTATAAAAAATAGGACCTCCACGCCGAAGGACTATAAGATCTTGTTTTGGCACAGTACTACTAAAAGGTTGCCTACCCCTGGTCTGGAGCATCTAATGATAAATGCACAACTTAATAACTTGAGAAGGATACACGTATCTTCACAAAATGTTGGTCATATTTGTGTGTGTATAATATATGAATATTTACAAAAGCGTTGCAGTATGCAGGGATACTTTGTTATTGGACTAACAATACATATTACAAGACAAGCTTTCATGGAACGTGCAATCTGTAGTTGTTTACGGTTTATGTTCTGTTGTAAGCTAAAAACCTTCAGTAAAAATTGAAAACATTGGAGAAAAAAAAAAAGACAAGCTTTCAAAGGTTTCCTCTCTTCTTCAAGTTAGAAGCAATGCTGGTCAATATAAAGGAATTTAAAACTGTTACTTTAAGACACAATTGTTCTACCAGTTGGAAGAGGGGTATATGATGTAAATATTAGAAGATATTCCAGGGAAAGGGAATGGCCAGAATAAGCCAGGAAATCTTACCAGTATAAAGTCATAAAACGTGTATAATAAGGAGTGGACACTTCGAAATAGCTCTTTGTTTCTATATAGCTCTCTGTGTCTGAACCTTGTTTTATTTATTTCTTGAGTGCAGAAAAAGATCTGCTTTAAAATTTCCACTCTTCACTAATCACAGTCAAATAGAGGGTCTGTGGTTAGTGTACCACGGACCCTCCAGGCTTGCAATGACTAGAAACTATAAGCCAGAATAGAAATTTTCAGCCTTGACTATATTATATATATACACAACCATACATACAAGTGGATTATAGATGGTGGATACATACAAGAGTGGGTACTGTGATAAGAATCTAAGCTCCATGTTTAGTCCTGTGCTTAGAATATCAACATACGTTACCATTTCTATTCCAAATGTTTTGAAATTCCCTTTAAGTATTTGTATTTTTAGGTGTTCAAAGCTGTGATGAGCCTGGGTGAAATGTCACACACGGGTGCAAATTTATTGGCCTGTGATCACTTATATCTGCAGGTTCATCCGGAGGTATAGCTCTTGTGGCATTACCCCAATGTAGCAAACTATGTGTATTTTATGATGTTTACCTGATTATGGACCCGTTATGTGTTTTGCTATTCAGCCTGGCTGTGCGGCTGTTTCATATATGCTGACACAGTTTGCAGAGAATTTTATTACATAGCTTTGTGCCATTCTGCGTGCTGCCCTGTTCTTGAATCAGTTTACCTTTGCCTTAGGCGGAGTGGTTATTTGAATGCCAATATGGCTGGGGGCCAGATGGGGAGGGAGGGGGGGGAGATGCATTTATTTCTTTACATGCAGGGTCCTCTGAAAGCAGCTGTTGCAGGACCTTTATGATTATGTGTATTCCCTCAACAATAGGATTATACGTCATTGCTAGAAGGGGTCTGGTTGTGGCTTTCTTCTCTCTGAACAATAGAAGCTCTGCGCGTGTTGCTTTCAGCGTGTATATTATAAATTTGTTATTTATCTAAAAGCATGCTTGTTTTGGAGCCTTTTTAACTGAATGAGACACACAGTGTACTGAGGAGCTTAACATCATCTCTATATCGAGATGGAACAGACTATCGCTGGTCGTTAACCATTTTGGGGTTTTTAACGGCATCAGCGCTGTTTTGCTGGTAATCGTTAATGTTGGCAGAGACATATCGCAGCCTGTCATAAATAAAGCAGTAACAAAACCAAAAAAAATAGCAACCAAAAAAAAGAGAAGAAAAACCAAAGCAGTCTTTGACTACTGATCTAATTTGCAAGTACCAATATCTGTAGGCGCGTGTTTTGACCAGACTGCCAGCTCTTTCCATGATCTTATTAGGGAGAGTGTGTGTCCTGACAGCTCCAGCTGGGAAGGTGTTAGCCAGGCATTCTAATCAACCCTCGGTTCTATGGCAACCTGGTTCTCCTGCTGCTCGACTTGTAGCTGCCGATAGAGAAAGTGTTTGTATATTGCAAGACTTGTTAAGCTCCCGCCGCGAGCCACGCATGCTTAAAGGGGCACTACATGTTATGTGGGACCGACAATACCCCGCAACATGCACAACCCCTACCTCTAGGGGTAAGATAGCAGAGGCAAAATCAGAAACACAGGATAGTGGATACTGAAATTCACATTCAAACAAATATTCGTGGGTTGTTGAGTTAAAGCAACTTGGGTAAAACCTGAAAAGGGTTGCACTTTTACAGTGTATATGTATTTATGTGTATAGAATACATACAGCATCTATTATAACCTATATGTTGCTTAATATAAATCTCCATAAAGGTCTTTGGGTGACGAGGCACAATGCACTTTGTTACAGTCTACATCAAGCATGTCAAACTTGCGGCCCACAATGAGTATGTCTGCGGTCCACCTGCCCTGGGTTCACTTTTTGCTGTGTTTCCTGTCTGCTCTCCCACAGGCGATCACGTGCTCTGACAGCCGCAAGAGCGCTAAGCATTAATCCACGCTGGTCGCCAGATATGCGCATACGGTGTGTGGTCATATCCGGCGGCTGCGCAGCGTCGACGCTACTGTGCGCAGAGTGGCTGACTGTCTGCAGAGCACTGTCAATACCTGCTCACAGTGCCATAGGAGCATCTGGCCTGCTAGAGCAAAGAGCAGGCTGGAACTGAAGGACAGGCGACTCCTCTTAAGGTAGGAGAAGAGGGGCTTGGGGAACCTTCCTGTGTTAAATTGAGGGTTGGGCATTGTATTAAATAGGGGGAGGGAGCGGTGCAGTATATTTAATTAGAGAGGACAGAGTGGGAGCAGTGTATTAGACTAAGGACATACTTGAAAACAAGAGAAATCTCAATGTATCTTTCCTGGTAAAATATTTTATAAATAATAATAAATAATAATAAGGGGCAGTGTATTAGAGTGGAGGGAGGGGGGCAGTGTATTAGAGTGGAGGGAGGGGGGCAGTGTATTCGAGTGGAGGGAGGGGGGCAATGTATTAGAGTGGGAGGGGGGGCCACAGAAGGCTGTGTATCAAACTGAGGGAGTATTAGATTGGGTCTGCATGGAGACGCTGAACGCTCCACATGGAGATGCTGATCAGCTGTGCAGCTTTTTGCCACACATGCAGAATATAGCCTCTAAATGCTTTCCTATGGGAAAGCATTGTATTGGCAGAGATCAAGTTTGATGATCTCAGCCAAAGTGAAGAACACACTCATATGACTTCAAAATCAACAAGATAACGTGATTTGTTTTTTACAGCTGTGCAACAGCATACATTCACCATTTCAGTCCCATTGGTTATACGCAAATGAACATCTCCTTAAAATAAATATCACTCTTTTGTTTAATTTGAAGCCCTACAAGCGTGAGGACATCCAGTGTCAGTTAGGCAATTTTATTTATATTGTACTTTTCGAAATTAAACCTACATTTCTATGAAAACTGAAGATTTAGCTTTTTTGCAACCCACATAAACCTAAACCTTGTTCATTTGGCCTGTGATAGCCTTCGAGCTTGACATGCTTGCTCTATATAGTGTGTGTTTCCAGAAATGTAGAATGGATTTCAAAATCAGGCCAAAATACCCAAACCAAAACCAATGCTGAATTTTTCCCCAGTTGGGCTATCGTGGTCTAAAAGTTACTCTGTACATACTTTCAATTTTCACTAAAGTGAATAGCAGAGCAAACAGGACTTAAGCCCACAGGGTTTTGAATGCCAGTATTTGTTTTGATCTCTGAAAAATGATGGAGCTTACAGTATGTCTGAATAGGGATCTAAGAAGTAGAGTAAGAGACAAGCGTTCGGCAACGTTTCTTTTTCAGTCGTTGTGTAAAGAAACACTCCATTGGCTTTTTACATGTATTTTTTTTAACCATTTAGTAGATATCAAAACTCCACCCCCAAAAAAACAAACCAGTATGTATGTTTTTATCTGCAGTATTAAAGACTGAATTTGATGGCCGCATGCCTCTTTTCAGCTATATAACCAAGTCATTTCTTTGGAGGTATATTAGACAAATATTTTGTGCAAAAATTGCAGACTGCTGTCTGTAACCTATGCAATGCCGTCCCGTCTTTTGGTCTGTGGGCGATCAGTGTAATTCAGATCACTGAGAAGTGGGGAAAGGAAGCTGTAATGTTTCTACCCCCAGTTATGAAAATGCATATTTCTATTGAAATCGACACTTTTATTAAATGTCAAAAAAATATGTAAATACGACAAATTCCAGACATGTAAAGCCCTTCAGCAAGTTCCAGTGCTTTATGTGTAAAGCGCTATGGAATTTGTTGGTGCTATGTAACAATAATAATGTGTCTTAAGTGTTCCTTTAAGTTAGTAAATGGGATCATTAAAATGGTACAGTCAGTAATTGAAGGCAGTTTTGAGAAAAGAGAGAGGCCAGCTGCACGATCACCCAATGCCGGAAAATAATCTCATTGTCATAAATGGCAGAAAAAGCATCATCTCAGGCTGAAGGTCTGGAAAGGGTTAATCTGTCCGATTATCTGACGCAAAGTGCTGTCAAAAAAAAGAATTAAACAGACCATGGAGGATTAGACCAATGCAAAATAAAATATATCCCTAAATGGAGAAGTGGGGATAATTGGGTTAAAGAAAGCATCCAGCTTTTTCCCAGTAGTTCTTAAGGTAATCTGTGGTCTAATGACTCAGAGGGAAATTAATTAATCCACCTAGCTAGATCTGCCTTAATCTGACTGCTCTTGGGTCTCTCTAAAAAGCGGTGAAACAGATGAATTCTATATAGCTTAAGAGCTGCCTGTCTCGCATCCTAACCAAAACAGAGACGTGTGCATTTACGTCAATGCTGTATGCATTAACCTCACAAATGGCAAGAAGACAAAAAGCCCTCGATGAGCCAAGCAAATTTTCCCCCCTTTCTTTTCTCAGTGCCTGTGGGACTAGAAAGCCAAGGCGTGTGTGTGATATCCAGGGGGAAAGAGATGAGCTGTCTATGTATCAGTACGCTTGTGTGTAATGAATGGTAATGCCCTAACCTTGGGATCTGGAATAATGTCCTCTCCACCTGAGGGCTTGTAATGACGCATGAGCCAAATGTGCCAGGGAAACAAAAAGGAAGAAGGGGGATGGCAGGTTTAGATTTAATGGTCTCGTAGGGAGCCCTCTGGTCTGTTTCTGCGACAATGCAGTATGCCAATGTTCCACTCCTATTTGTATGTTTTGCGAGAGCGTAGGAAAGTTAAGGTTTAGGATGAGCCAGAGAAGCTAATTTCTGCAAAACGCATTCAACATTTGCAGAAACAAGTTAGAAGGATCTGCAGATATATTAAAAATACAATTATATGAATTGATTTAAATAATAATGGAGTTTGTTTTTTTAATGCCACTTTGGGCAAAACAGCATCGATAATCTGGGAGTAAAAGAAATAGACAACTCACATTATTTGAGAAATGCTTTTCTTTATATAACTTTAAATATGGTTTTGTAAAGTAGACATTCACTCTGTTACAGCGGTATTAAACAACCTACTCCTGGATGAGACACTGCCATGACAATAGGGGTAGCAGAGGGTTGTTTTACATTTTACTGTATAACTTTTTTTTTGTGTTGCTGGGGTTAAAACCCCTTCAGTGACTTACCTCCGCGCACGTTCTTCCCCCGCCGACGTCAACCGGCAGGGGAGACCTAATGCACATGCCCAACAATGGCCGTGCGCACGCATTAGACCTCCCTATAATAAAAGCATTATTTAATGCTTTCCTATGGGGATTCTGGTGACGCTGGAGGTCCTCATGCATAGCGTGAGTACGTCCAGCATCATTTAAATTTCGTGTTTTAAGAACCCGGAAGTCCATCTAGTGGCTGTCTGATAGACAGCTACTAGAGGAGGACTTAATCTTGCAAGGTAATTATTGCAGTTTATAAAAACTGCAATAATTACACTTGTAGGGTTAAGGGTGATGGGGGTTGGCACCCAGACCACTCCACTGGGCAGAAGTTGTCTGGGTGCCTGGAGTATCCCTTTAATCCCTTAAGGACACATGGCATGTGTAACATGTCATGATTCCCTTTTATTCCAGAAGTTTGGTCCTTAAGGGGTTAAACACTTTGTTATTATTATTATTGTTTAAATGTTCACATACCCCATATGAAGCACAAAACTTCTGCTTGCCAATAGCAAGTAAGAATTTAGCCCGGGCAAACAGAAATTTACCCAAAACGAGTATGTAGAAACTTAGAAACATAAAATGTGATGGCAGAAAAGAACCATTCACCCCATATAGTCTGCCCAATTTTCTAAATACTTTCATTAGTCCCTGGCCTTATCTTATAGTTAGGATAGCCTTATGCCTATCCCACGCATGCTTAAACTCCTTTACTGTGTTAACCTCTACCACTTCAGCTGGAAGGCTATTCCATGCATCCACTACCCTCTCAGTAAAGTAATACTTCCTGATATTATTTTTAAACCTTTGTTCCTCTAATTTAAGACTATGTCCTCTTGTTGTTGTAGTTTTTCTTCTTTTAAATATAGTCTCCTCCTTTACTGAAGAAGCATTCCCGTCAGGGAATCGAACCTCGGTCTCCCACGTGACAGGCTTACAGTAGTGAATAACTTTTTAAAGTCTGGCTAGAAGCATAGGACTTCAAATTGTAAGCCCTGCCATAATAGTACTTCATAACCCGACTACATGTAACAACATCTGCACATAAACTGCATAACAATAAAACAGGCAGGTTTTACACGTCCTCATTAAACACTTCCATATCCATGGCTGTGTACATATTTAGTGATGTGCTAAATGTCATATACATCACTACATGTGTACGCAATACACAGAACGGCTGTCTCCATGCATCATGAAAACATACTTGCACAACGCATACTGATTACATAAAACCACTCATTTCATCTTATACGTATCGTAACAGTTTCCAATTTACAGCTTTATTCTGAAGTTTTATCCAATCCAGAATGTAAGCTGTGTTCTTTTACTTCTGGGATACCTCATTCTCCTTTGTTGCATCTTGTTTTAAACTTAAACGTTAAAAAGAGACAGCTGATCATCATGCTGAATAAGTACGAACACATCTTACTGGATGTTTGATCAGTTTGTTTCTTCCTGAAAACGCACATGCTGCTTAATAAAAAGAACATTAAATAAAAGTAAACACACTGCCTTACCTTGTGCTATCCAAGAATGGTTTGTAAGCGATCACCGTCCATTCTTCTTTGTTTGCAGAGTAACGGGGCTCCCGTGGAGTTTCAGTGACCGAATCCAAATCTACCAGGTACCTGCACTTTGAAATGTCCACCTATGAGACGATAAAGAGAGGAAACTTTACATTTTACCTTTGAATGTGACTTTATGATATCAAAATTACTTAAAGGGACACCGTAGGCACTGTATCTGCTTCATCTCATTAAACTGGTTATAGTGTCTGGAGTCCCCTGGTACCATCATTTCTTTCAGCATTAAACAGTTTTTAATGTTTAAATGCTAAACAAGAGTCCCCGGCAGTCCATCCCCTCGGTGCTGCTTTGGCTAATAAGGAAGTATTAGCCTGAGCAGCAATGGGCAGCTGTGATTGGCTGAGAGTGTCAGCTGACTGCTTTTAGCCTATCAAAGCTCCAACTGACCGTATGAATGGGTATGACAACAAGGAAGTGTGTAATCTCTGCCTTAGCTACACATACTGAAGGGGCTGGACTGTGGGTGGCCAGGGACTCTTATTTTGTGGCATACTGCACGAACATGGTGCAACACTGAATGGAGGGACAGTGTCAGGGCACTCCAGGCACTATAACCAATTCAAAGAGATGAAATGCTTATAGTGACTACAGTATCCCTTTGAGCTCAAAACTAACATTTAGTTTCATTAGTTTACAATTATGATTGAAAGCAGGGTGTTGAATTTTCCCATATATATATATTGATGTGTATAGATATAAATGCAAACAATAACAATGTACTATAATAGACATGATTTTACATATCAGAGCGATACAACCTACCCAATACTGGAATGTAGGAAACAGAGATAGAGGGGCAACAGGGTTGAGATTGAGTGTTCCATTTTCAAAATGGTTTGACATAAAATCGAAAAATGCTACCCATTGTCTCAAAGGAACATAGCCACGAAAATGAGCAATTGTCCCTTTAAGTACTTAATGCAATTTAAGAAACAGACAATTTCTCAATATTTCTGTGGTTGCAACTAATTTCTCAACTCTTAGAATTTCCTTGATAATTGGTAAGGCCACTTTACTCCTCCTGATTAATCCAGTTTCAAACTCATCACCACAGAAAATTACTTAATTCTACATATTTCTTTGCATGAGGTTTACTTAGAGAAGTGCAAGATATTCTATGTGGGCCATGATTAAAAAATTAGTTTTTTTTCCTAATTGGTGAAACAGAACAGTTATTCAACTCCCATAGATCACGGCAAGTGAGGATTCGAAACTTACGTCAAAGGGCAAACCATTCATTGGCATTTTAAATTCTGAGAAGTACTCAATCTGATATTGTAAATCCTGCCAAAACTATGCTGGAGTGCCAAGCTCTGCAAAGTCTCTGAAACTGGAGACACATTTATTGTTACCGCTGTAAATTTGAAATAAAATAAAATAAAAAGAGCCGGGAGACAAATTTTGGACAGCGACAGAGGGCTACTAAAACGTACTGTTTTAAACTAGCCTCACAGTATACAGACACCAGACAGTAAACGCAAAGGCAATGAGAGCACAAAATCAAAAATGTCATATATTAAAATATCATAAGGGATATGCACAAAAAGTGAAAATTTCCAAGAATTAAAAGTGATTTTCAAAGTTTAGGATAAAAATTGCAAAACTGGAAGCATAGCGGACTTGAAGAATTTCTCTGGATCAACTATTGTGGGCAAAACTTTGAAAATCACATGAAATTTCCAACAATTTTCAATTAAGTCACTAACCTTGCATATATTTACACAGCCCTCTTAAAAGCTGTAAAGAAAATGCTAGTAGTTGATAATTGAAAAACCTATCACTTTAGCATTCAGTGTATTTTGTCTGTACCAGCAAGTCACATATACCATAATATCTTTCTCAAAAGGGAACAAATGTTCTCAGTGAGGAGTTCAGGGGTTTTGCTAGGATGTATTTAAACTAGGAGGGGGGAGGAGGGGGAAGGGGGCAAAAGGGTGATAAAACATCAATCCAATTTTCCCCCAAAACAAGGACAGAAGGTGCCTGTAGCAAGTGGCAAGTGTGTTAAAAAATGATAAGCTTAGAGTCATGTCTACAAATGCTCGCAGTTTAGGGAATAAGATCCATGAACTTGTGGCAATAATGGCAACTGATAGTGTAGATTTAGTCGCTGTTACTGAGACATGGCATAATGAGAAAGATGACTGGGACATAGCAATACCAGGGTACTCTTTATATAGAAAAGATAGGGAAGGCAAGAAAGGGGGAGGGGTGGCCCTGTATGTGAAGGATAGAATAAAATGTAGCCTAATAAAAGTTAGTGAGGCAAACATAGAGTCCGTTTGGGTTACGTTAGAATTTGGTAATCACACAGTAACTCGTGTAGGTGTGATTTATAGGCCCCCAGGACAAATTGAAGAGTTAGATAATCTACTAGTTGAGGAAATAGCTAAAATGACAATGAAGGGGGAAGTTATCATCATGGGTGACTTTAATCTTCCTGATGTAAATTGGAAAACAAAATTAGCTACTTGTGCTAGGAGCACACATATTCTAAACTCCCTACTGGGATTGTCTCTAAAACAAGTTGTTGAGGAGCCAACTCGTAAAGAGGCCATACTAGATTTAGTGTTAACAAATGGAGATTTGATATCAGATATTACTGTAGGTGAAAGTTTAGGATCCAGTGATCATCAGTCAGTGTGGTTTAATATAAGAACAGTGACTGAGTCACACCACACAAAAACTAAAGTTTTAGACTTTACAAAAACAGACTTTTCTAAAATTAGAATATGTGTAAAGGAGTCATTATCAGACTGGAGCAATTTAAATGGAGACCAAGAGAAATGGGATTATTTAAAAGTTGCACTTTTGAAGGCAGCAGAAAATTGCATTAGGCTTGTCAGTAAAAGCAAAAAAGTCAAGAAACCACTGTGGTACTCCGCAGATGTGGCCAAAATAGTTAAAAACAAAAAGTTAGCATTTAGGAATTATAAAAAAAAACCCAGAGTGAGGAAGACAAAATAATCAATAAGATTAGGCAGAAAGAGGCTAAGCAAGTTATAAGGGCTTCCAAATCACATACAGAAGAGAAAATAGCACAGTCAGTAAAAAAGGGGGACAAAACATTTTTTTAGATACATAAATGAGAAAAGAAAAGTAAAACAAGGATTAGTTAGAGTAAAAACAAAAGAAGGAATGTATGTAGAAGAGGATAAAGGTCTAGCTGACTGCCTCAATGGATATTTTTGTTCTGTATTTACAGATGAAAATGAAGGAAAGGGACCTCAGTTAAGAAAAAGGATAAATGAGTCATTTATTACTCGTGAGTTTACAGAGGAAGAGGTTCTATTTCAACTGTCAAAAGTAAAGACAAATAAGTCAATGGGACCTGATGGAATACACCCAAAGCTATTAAAAGAGCTTAGTGGTGTACTAGCAAAACCATTAACAGATTTATTTAACCAATCATTGTTAACAGGAGTAGTCCCAGAAGATTGGAAGTTAGCGAATGTTGTGCCCATTTACAAGAAAGGTAATAGGGAGGAGTCGGGCAACTATAGGCCAGTAAGCCTTACTTCAGTAGTGGGGAAAGTGATGGAAACCATGTTAAAGGATAGGATTGTTGAACATCTAAAAAAACATGGATTTCAAGATCAGTGACAACATGGGTTTACTTCAGGGAGATCATGCCAAAGTAATCTTATTGATTTTTTTGATTGGGTAACAAATTATAGATCAGGGTGGTGCAGTAGACATTGCTTACCTAGATTTCAGTAAGGCTTTTGACACTGTTGCACATAGAAGGCTTATCAATAAACTGCAATCTTTAAGTTTGGATTCCAATATTGTTGAATGGGTAAGGCAGTGGCTGAGTGACAGGCAACAGAGGGTTGTTGTTAATGGAATATATTCGAAGCTTGGACTTGTCACCAGTGGGGTACCTCAGGGATCTGTACTTGGACCCATTCTCTTTAATATTTTTATTAGTGATACTGCAGAAGGTCTTAATGGTAAGGTATGCCTTTTTGCTGATGATACTAAGATATGTAACAGGGTTGATGTTCCAGGAGGGATAAGCCAAATGGCAAATGATTTAGTTAAACTAGAAAAATGGTCAAAATTGTGGCAACTGACATTTAATGTGGATAAGTGCAAGATAATGCATCTTGGACGTAAAAACCCAAGGGCAGAGTACAGAATATTTAATAGAGTCCTAACCTCAACATATGAGGAAAGGGATTTAGGGGTGATTATTTCTGATGACTTAAAGGTAGGCAGACAATGTAATAGAGCAGCAGGAAATGCTAGCAGAATGCTTGGTTGTATAGGGAGAGGTGCTAGCAGTAGAAAGAGGGAAGTGCTCATGCCATTGTACAGAACACTGGTGAGACCTCACTTGGAGTATTGTACGCAGTACTGGAGACCGTATCTTCAGAAGGATATTGATAACTTAGAGAGGGTTCAGAGAAGGACTACTAAACGGGTTCATGGATTGCGGGATAAATCTTATCAGGAAAGGTTAAAGGATCTTAACATGTATAGCTTGGAGGAAAGACGAGACAGGGGGGATATGATAGAAACATTTAAATACATAAAGGGAATCAACACAGTAAAGGAGGAGACTATATTTAAAAGAAGAAAAACTACCACAACAAGAGGACATAGTCTTAAATTAGAGGGACAAAGGTTTAAAAATAATATCAGGAAGTATTACTTTACTGAGAGGGTAGTGGATGCATGGAATAGCCTTCCAGCTGAAGTGGTAGAGGTTAACACAGTAAAGGAGTTTAAGCATGCGTGGGATAGGCATAAGGCTATCCTAACTATAAGATAAGACTAGGGACTAATTAAAGTATTTAGAAAATTGGGCAGACTAGATGGGCCGAATGGTTCTTATCTGCCGTCACATTCTGTGTTTCTATGTTTCTAATATTTGGAAAGAACAAAGTAGAGAACAGGAGATGATAGCTTGGTAAAAGCAACCAATAACGATCGTGTATTGCAAGTTTGCAAGTTTCATTTATATTTTGCCATTTGGTTTGGCAATGTTTTTAGAAGCAGAGATGCTTTGCATAAGTGTTAGGACAATGTATTATTTGTTGATTATTATCAGTAGGCAAAGAGTAGCCCCACTCTTAACTAGAGCATTCGAATACTCACCAACAGAGTCACAAGAGACCTTATCTACAGCATCCAAAATAGCACGGGCCGTGTACCCCTTCTGAACAGACAATGGTAATAAAACCATACACTAAAGTCACGCAAACCACATCATGTCAATGAAGGAACCTGAGTGCATTGGTCCTTTAGCTTTAACCCTGGAATGTAAAACATTGCAGTCTTTTCTTTTTTGTTTTATTGGAAACTGAAATGCTTACGTTGCAGGTTTACGTCCACCTCTAGGGTAAAACTTTGTCACATGATGCAAAAGCTCCGATATGAAAGCACTGATTCAATGCTATCCTATGGGGAAGCTTGGAGGTGCTCGTGGCCCTCGCCACACATGCACATCAGGTCCCAATGCTCCACTACGAGAAGCAGAAAGCAGAGAGGTAAAGAGTTCTAAGGGGCCCTCCACGCTAGAAAAAGATAAGTAAATACATTTTTATATAATTTTTACTACAAATGTTGAAAGATTGATATCTAGCTAGGGACAAAGACACCAAAGCGTTAGACATACAAAGTCTGGATTCCTAACTCTTTAGTGTTCCTGTAATAGATGCTCACTGATTAACATAGCAAACACCTAATACAGAAAGTACTTGATTCTCAACGAGCCTTTCTAGTTCAGTGCTACCTGGAGAGCTAACTAGTGGCAGCTCCTGCTGTATACACTGCAATGGAGGTTAAATGGAGCATTAGGAGGTAAGAAGCCAGCAAAGTTGATTCCCTGTAGCCCTACAGATCGTTTGGACTAAAACTCCCATAATTCTCAGTTTGAGAATTGTGGGAGCTGCAGTACGACGGCTTGGTGTACAAACAGGAATACTGCTCACTGCTAGGAAACGGGAACAACTCACTATATTGGAGACAGGATACAACTTTCTTATCCAGGTTTCAAAGCATCTAACTATCATAAAGCTCCACTAACAATTAAAGGATCACTATAGGGTCAGGAACACAAACATGTATTCCTGACCCTATAGTGTTTAACCCACCATATAGGTGGCTTGCCCCCCCTTATACCCCCTATAAAAGTTTAAAACTCAGCTTATTTCCAGCGCCGCGCGGATCTGCCGGCGCTGACCCCACCCCCTTTGTGATATCATCTAATTGGCTGATTTTTAGCCAATCCAACGCTTTCCCATAGGGAAAGCGTTGGATTGACTAAAATCAGCATGGGGGCAGGGTCAAATGCCATTTTGGCCAATCAGGACCTCCTCATAGAGATGCATTGAATCAATGAATCTCTATGAGGAAAATTCAGCGTTCCCATGCAGAGCGTGGGGACGCTGAACGGCAGTGCTGCTTACTGTGAAGCACTGAGCCATGAAGCCCTTCCAGTGGCCATCTGAGAAGTGGCCACTTGGTGGTGTCCCTAGGGGCAATGTAAACAATGCCTTTTCTCTGAAAAGGCAGCGTTTGCATGAAAATGCCTGAAGGGAGCGATTATACTCACCAGAACAACTACATTAAGTAGTCGTTGTTCTGGTAACTATAGTGTCCCTTTAATATAAAAAGTAACTTGTAGCAGTTCATAAAATTTAACAAACCTCACACTGTATCTTTGTCAATAAATGGAATAACAACTACAGAGCATTAAGAACAGATATATGTGTACAAATCGCTGATGCCTGTATTTGACAAGAACAGAAGCAGACCTTCAAATAAACATTCTCCAAGGCTTTGACAGCAGCCATGCCATACTGAAGTTAATATACAACTGAAAAGGGCTATGAATGACCCTTTAAGGGAGATTCTGGGAGCAGAGAGAGGAAGATTGCTATAAGATTACAAAATAATTGGCTTGCTGGTGGTGAGAAGACAAAAGAAAATGCTTGCGGAGACAAAGCCACAGAGATGGATGGGCCTCTAAGGCTCCTCTGCCTTGTAGGCTGTAAGTAAACAAACTTTAAATCTTGAGAAAGACAAAAATCGTTTTTAATAATTTACGAACGCACACTGCAGGGTAGGCTTAGCTAAAGAAGGTTGCACGGAAAGATCAAATGTTTGAGAAAACATATAGATCATGTACACAATAAGAAATATATATATCCATCTCTATTTGAAATTGGCACTTTTATAAAGAGAGAACAAGAGGACATAATAACATAGCTGAAAAGAGACTTGCGTCCATCAAGTTCAGCCTTCCTCACATATGTTTTTGCTGTTGATCCAAAAGAAGGCAAAAAAATCTAGTCTGAAGCACTTCCAATTTTGCAACAAACTAGGAAAAAAATCTTTTTTGACCCCAAAATAGCAGTCAGATGTCTCCTTGGATAAGGCAGCTATTACCCCACTAATTAGAAATGATATCCCTGTATGTTATGTTTTTGCAAGTATTTATCCAATTGCAGTTTAAACATTTGTATGGACTCTGATAAAACCACATCTTCAGGCAGAGAATTCCATATCATTATTGTTCTTACAGTAAAAAAACTTTTTCTTTGCCTTAGATGAAATCTCCTTTCTTCCAGCCTAAATGTGTGACCTCGTGTCCTATGTATAGCCCTGTTTATGAATAGATTTCCAGATAATGGTTTGTACTGGCCTCGAATATATTTGTATAATGTTATCATATCCCCTCTCAGGCGATTTTTTTCTCAGGTTTAAATTTGTTAACCTTCCTTCATAGCTGATCTTTTCCATTCCATTTATTAATTTTGTAGCCCACCTCTGCACTTTTTCTAGTGCCATATCCTTCTTTAGAACAGGTGCCCAAAATGGCACAGCAGGTGTTGTCTACCCAGTGATTTATAAAGAGGCAAAATGATATTCTCATCCCGAGAATTTATGCCCCTATTTATACATGACAAAACCTTACTGGCCTTAGCAACGGCAGATTGACATTGCATATTGCTGCCTAATTTGTTGTCTATAACAATTCCCAAATCCTTCTCGTGTGTGGTTATCCCTAGTTCACTACCATTTAGGGTGTAAGTTGCTTGTGCATTCTTGACCCTGAAGTGCATAACTTTGCATTTCTCTATGTTAAATTTCATCTGCCATTTTAGTGCCCAGTCCCCCAATCTATCCAAACCCCTCTACAGCAAAGCAATATCCTGCTCACATTTTAGTACTTTACAAAGTTTTGTGTCATCTGCCAACATTAAAACATGGCTTTCAATGCCTATTTAAAGATTATTTATAAATATGTTAAATAGAAGCTGTCCCAAAACAGAACCCGGAGGGACACCACTTTCCACTTTTGTCCAGCCTGAAAATTTACCATTAATGACATGTTAACCCTGAAAGCACTACAGCAAGCCAAGGTGATTTTGGATGCGGTGTGTTCCTTTATGGTCTTTATTGGAGCACGTCTCACAGTGTTTACAAACTACATAAAAAAGCAAAAGTGAAAATATGGGCCTGCAGGCTTTTGGAAACAGGTTAACAAATTCAGCTTGGAATGCAAGCTGTAACACCTCACTATACCACTACAAATGACTAATATTACACTATAAGGCTACACTGTTACTGCCCTTTGAGGATCAACCAATATTTTCCAGAGCTGATATAGATTGTTGGTCGCCTTGGTTAGATAGCCGATGTTCTCTACATTCAAGATTTTGAGAAAGCAACAATGTCTACACAAATCTGGCATTAACTAAACATACTGACAGCTATCACACTCCTATTACTCACAGGCAGCCAACCCAGTACAATACAGTAGATTATTCACCGTTTCACCTCCGCATAGAGGGGTTTACAGGAAGTGGTGACGTGAGGTCGCGATGTAGCACCTTGTAGGCTGGCAGTTATAGTTTCCGGAGGCAGGCAACAGCAGACAGTGGCTGGGAGAGGTAAGTTATTAGTAAATTACAAACCCAATACCGATCATCAGAAATATGTGGAATATCAGCTCTACTAATAGACAGCACTGATAATCTCTCTATCCTTAGATATATCAATATTTCTCTATATCTCTCTACCTTGGCACAATAATACCAATGAGTTCCCTTAATTATACTTTGTATCGTCTAGTGCAGGGGTAGTCAACCTTCGGCACTCCAGATGTTGTGGATTATATCCTCCATAATGCTCTTACACCCATAATGCTAGCAAAGCATCATGGGAGGTGTAGTCCAAAACATCTGCAGTGTCGAAGGTTACCTATGCCTGGTCTATTGTTTCCCTGCATTCGAATGGAATTGATCCCTTCTCTTCAGTTACCGAACAGATTCTGGGAGGTCCCCTTGTTCGCAAATCATGTTTAGGCTTGATTGAAAGATTGTGCTTGTCCCATTCTAAATATGATAAAAATTAGGCTTGTGTATTAATCTGTGGATCGGTATTAATGTCTCTTTTGGATGATATTCTAACACAAGGCTTATTCATATCAAAGGACTCCTTAACTAAGAGGGAATCAAGACATATGGCGAATGAGAGAGTTATTTTATACTGAAACCAGACTTCCAGGCCACTTATGTGTGACTACTCACACTTTACAGAGTAGCTCTGCTGGGGTCCCAGCTACAAAGAGGAATTTAGGTTGTAAGCTCTGACCTCCCATACAATCAAATTAACCCCCTTTTGAAATTGACAATACCACCTCTACCAGGCAGCCAGTTCATATATGCACGAACATAACTTTTGTTTTACGGAGCCGATCTGAGCCATTTTTGGATATGTTGTGCGCTCAGATTGGGGCTATTTGGGAATATAATTTTGTGGGGTTCCGATGCGGTTGTCATGTATTTTTGTGATATGTAAAAATTGTATGGAAGTTTTCCAATTTGAGAGATAGTTGGATTAGCTTAATTGGAGCTCAATTATCTCTCAAACACAATGGCTTGTGGGAAGGAAACCACTGTAATTTTGTATTGGAAACACCATGCTACAGGCACTGCATAAAAAGCAGAGTGTGGCCTAATAAAGTTCAGATTGCTCCTTTTACCCAATAAAACTGGTTGCGTCCATTATATTGGGGAAATTCTACACAACGGGAATACTTTCACTACATTCCGCACATCTGAAATTAGGACTAGTGGAGGATTGAAGGAATAACCGCAATAGACTCACGAACCTGTGACAGTAGGCTTTTCCCAAACTCTGACTTGAGACATGTAGATGAGTGTCAATAGTACATTTTGTTTTTCCATGAAACAATGTGGGAGTTTTATTATGTTTATTCTCACCACAACTTTTTTAGATAAAGATACACACACACACTTACTCACACTAGAATGCAAAGTCAAGCTGCCTAGTGGTTATGTAATTCCTTATGGGTGATGAAAACCAGTACGCGATCAGTGAATTAGAATTCAGAGCATGTGTCATATATATGAATCCCTGATTTAAAGTAAACAGAACACAATATAACATTTAAGGAAAGATTTCTCTTTCCGAAGCAGAGATTGTTGTATTCTGAGTGTAAGCGTTAATTACGAACCAAAATTATGGCCTGCTGGAAAAAAACTGAGCTCTGTTATATTCTCACAGCAGATCTTAAGCCAAAAAGTACGTTATTAGTACTTCTGTTGCTCTCGCTTTCCTCGTTCATCCAATCTGCACCATGTCGCTAATAGCCTTTGACAATAGAGCTGACGAGCTTTTCAGAGTTGCAACCTTTGCTGATTTCTCCTGAATGCCCCTCTGATGGCAGCATGGAGAGTTTAGTCCTACACTGTCAAGACATGCCTTGAATAGGATTGTAAGAACCGAATCTACCCCCATCCTCTCCATGTTCAACACATTCTTCAGAAAAATAGGGCTCTGGGAGATGGGAACGCAAGCAGCATTATAACGTTAACAATGGAAGAGCAAGTGAGAAAGACAAAGGCTGGTTTATAAACAGGTACTGTAAGCCAAACATCCATATTGGTGCTTCCCCCCCCCCCTTCCATTGTTTCACCAGCAAGCTTTTTAAAGTCTCATTAGCCTCGCTTCTTGTTAGAATACGCCACAATCAACCAAAGGCAGTGCTTGGCAAAGGAAAATAGAGAAGTTGTAAAAATCCACATCTATTTGCAGAATATCTATTCTTTATCTGCAAATGTAAAGTTCGTCTTTACATTTGCAGATACTGTGCCATACTCAATTAAACCTATTCTATTCGAAATATACAGCGTGTTCAGATATTAAACAAGCTGTTTTACCTGCAGCAATATTGCAACCAGGCTGACCTGCTGTGTGAAATCGAATTGTTCTATACAAAATGGTCACCTTTTCAAAGATTTATCACATAACCTTCCTACAGTAATGACTGAGATGTAAAGTTTGTGCTTTGAGGTCAAGAAACAACAAGTTCAATTGTTTTGAGCAGATCGTAGTGCTGACTTATTGAAAGGTTTGTGCCAATCAAAATGGTTTGGACTATATTCACCAAAACGCCCTTCTCGCAGGTATCCTAGTAGAACATCAACGGGGGGGAGGGGGGGAGAAACATTTTTCCCTTCCCCTGCGGTAATACTTTTCTTAAAAAAGAGACAGCTAAAACAGAAGATTATGGTAGTTGTTTTTTTAGGTGATTACATAAAAAAGAAAATGAAAATATGTATCTATCTACATACACACACTCCCATCATTTGATCAATTCTTTTTGACACTTGGCTAATTTTAGTCAGACATATATACTCACAAGATTACCCCCCACCCCATGTAGTCTTTTGCAGATTTTTATTTTTAATGGTTTTTAAAGCAACCTTTAAAGGAAAAATAAACATTCGGCATCATTAGATTAGATTTACAAGGATCATTACATTAATTATGCACATCACTATTTACTTCCATAAATGTTATTTGGGCTACGTTAAATAATCTCTTTGGAAAAGAAACATGGAAGACATTATTTAATTGAGCGTGTAGTGCTGTGGTCGGCAAATTAATGCACGACCCACGTCCATGCTAAGCCTCATGATGAACGCTCCTTGCATAGTGCATAGAAAGCAGATTCAAATGCATTTCGAAGAATCTGTATGTCACTCACTGTGAATTGATTTATGAAGTCTGCTCACATTCATAGTTTAAGATTAACTCTTGGGATTAATGCAGGGCACGTCACTGCAATGAACTGATCTTGTCCTGTTAATTTAGCTTCGCGGCTGTGTTTAGTTATTAAATAAATTCTCCAAGCACCATAATCACTACAGCATGCTGTAGCAGTTATGGTGCCAAGAGTGCCCTTGCTGGATGTTCATTGAGCCAAGCCTAGTGGTGCAAAGCTTAGCTCATTGGCTGACAGAGAACAGAGGAGCGAACATCTGGCTGCAGAAAGGCAGGGAGCAAACCCCAGGTAAGAAGTCAGTTAGAAAAGGGGCACTGGGGCCCTGCTTGCACAATAATGACTACAGCACACTGTAGTAGTTATGGTTCTAAGAGTTTTAAAGGAAGTTGCTGTATTTAAAGGGAAACTCCAGACCCCTAAAGCACTTTAGCTTCATGAAAAGCTAAATTGAAAAAAGAGAGTGTGTCCTCTTTTTTCAATTTGCAAAAATTGCATATTTCAATATAAATCAACATTTTTTTTTTTTATAAATTACCTAGTTACACCCCCTTTGCCTTTCAAGCAGACAACAGGTAATTTTACTTCCTGGTTTGGTTATCACAGTGTAGCAAAACTCAGGCAATTGCTTAGAGCACCTGCCTTGCAAAGACTTCTCATTGAGCAGCATTGGAAAGTCTGTGATTGGACAGTCACAGAAAGTCTGGGTGGAGCTAGAAGGGGAGGGCTAGGAAAGGCAACATACAAGAGGACTGTAGGTTTTGCAAGTTGTTTTTAGATATACCCACAATAATAATAAAAAAAAACATAAATAAATGCATCCAAGCGTTCATTATCTATTTTTATATGGGCACTGCAGTGTTATCTAACATTTATTTCTTATCCATTCTACTTAGACGGAAGTAATTTCTGAACTAAACACAATTAATCAAGCTACTGCAACCCTCCACACTCCTCCATACCAATTCTATTAGACCTCTCTGCTGCCTATTAGACCTCTCTCACTGTTGATAAAGTTCTCCTTATTTAAACTTGACACACTTAGCCTCCGCGACTCTGTCCTTTCACGGTTTTCTTCCAATGATCATTCCGTGCCTGCTTTTCCAATAACACCTACCAGTCTGTCTTTGATACCTTCTGTTCTCTCTTTTTGCTGCCTCTCTTGGCAAGCTTATTAATGCTATTGACTTCCTCTACCACCTGTACGTTGATGATATCCAAAAATCTCTCACGCTGTCCTAGAACGCGTCACCATTTGCCTCTCTGTCTCTGAATGGATGTCCTTACGCTTTCTAAAACTGAGTTTACCTTCCCTCGTCATTATACCAGCCCTCTGCTGTCACTCTCTATGCAAAGTGATGATACACACATTAGACCATCCTTGCAAGCTTGCTGCCTTGAGGTCATCTAGGATTCTGGTCTCACCTCTTCACCTCAAATCTTGTCTGTCACCAAATCTTGCCATTTTCAACTTAAAACCTCTGCCTGCATCTCCTCCTTTATCACCCAAGTTGCTACAAAGGAGCTTGTTCATGATTTTGTAATTTCACACATTGATTACAGTAATTCTCTCCTAATTGGTCTCTCCAGAAACCATATAGCCTCTTTACAGTCCATAGTGAATGCTGCTATCAGGATTAGGTGTCTCTCCCCATCGTATCTCTCTCATGTCTGCCCTCTGTCAATCATTACACTGGCATCTTGTACCCCATAAGATTCAATTCAAAATATCAATGCTTACCTATAAAGCTCTCAACAACTCTACCCCACGTCACATTGCTTCACTACAGGGAGTGCAGAATTATTAGGCAAGTTGTATTTTTGAGGATTAATTTTATTATTGAACAACAACCATGTTCTCAATGAACCCAAAAAACTCATTAATATCAAAGCTGAATATTTTTGGAAGTAGTTTTTAGTTTGTTTTTAGTTATAGCTATGTTAGGGGGATATCTGTGTGTGCAGGTGACTATTACTGTGCATAATTATTAGGCAACTTAACAAAAAACAAATATATACCCATTTCAATTATTTATTATTACCAGTGAAACCAATATAACATCTCAACATTCACAAATATACATTTCTGACATTCAAAAACAAAACAAAAACAAATCAGTGACCAATATAGCCACCTTTCTTTGCAAGGACACTCAAAAGCCTGCCATCCATGGATTCTGTCAGTGTTTTGATCTGTTCACCATCAACATTGCGTGCAGCAGCAACCACAGCCTCCCAGACACTGTTCAGAGAGGTGTACTGTTTTCCCTCCTTGTAAATCTCACATTTGATGATGGACCACAGGTTCTCAATGGGGTTCAGATCAGGTGAACAAGGAGGCCATGTCATTAGATTTTCTTCTTTTATACCCTTTCTTGCCAGCCACGCTGTGGAGTACTTGGACGCGTGTGATGGAGCATTGTCCTGCATGAAAATCATGTTTTTCTTGAAGGATGCAGACTTCTTCCTGTACCACTGCTTGAAGAAGGTGTCTTCCAGGAACTGGCAGTAGGACTGGGAGTTGAGCTTGACTCCATCCTCAACCCGAAAAGGCCCCACAAGCTCATCTTTGATGATACCAGCCCAAACCAGTACTCCACCTCCACCTTGCTGGAGTCTGAGTCGGACTGGAGCTCTCTGCCCTTTACCAATCCAGCCACGGGCCCATCCATCTGGCCCATCAAGACTCACTCTCATTTCATCAGTCCATAAAACCTTAGAAAAATCAGTCTTGAGATATTTCTTGGCCCAGTCTTGACGTTTCAGCTTGTGTGTCTTGTTCAGTGGTGGTCGTCTTTCAGCCTTTCTTACCTTGGCCATGTCTCTGAGTATTGCACACCTTGTGCTTTTGGGCACTCCAGTGATGTTGCAGCTCTGAAATATGGCCAAACTGGTGGCAAGTGGCATCGTGGCAGCTGCACGCTTGACTTTTCTCAGTTCATGGGCAGTTATTTTGCGCCTTGGTTTTTCCACACGCTTCTTGCGACCCTGTTGACTATTTTGAATGAAACGCTTGATTGTTCGATGATCACGCTTCAGAAGCTTTGCAATTTTAAGAGTGCTGCATCCCTCTGCAAGATATCTCACTATTTTTGACTTTTCTGAGCCTGTCAAGTCCTTCTTTTGACCCATTTTGCCAAAGGAAAGGAAGTTGCCTAATAATTATGCACACCTGATATAGGGTGTTGATGTCATTAGACCACACCCCTTCTCATTACAGAGATGCACATCACCTAATATGCTTAATTGGTAGTAGGCTTTTGAGCCTATACAGCTTGGAGTAAGACAACATGCATAAAGAGGATGATGTGGTCAAAATACTCATTTGCCTAATAATTCTGCACTCCCTGTATTTCATACATACAAGCCCTTATGGGTCACACTGCTCTGCAGGGGAGATTATCCTGTCTGCTGCTTGTATCCCGTACTGCTAATTCGTATTAGGGGACTTTCATCAGGCAAATCCATTCCTAAGGAAAAGCCTGCCTTCTCCCATTAGAATTTGACAGTGCCGCTTTAAAAAACAAAAAACAAAAACACCTTTTATCTCTTCAGAATAGCCCATGACTTCCCCAGGGTAAAGGTCATTCCGCAAACTTATCTCTCCGCTTGATAAGTGGATACTATTGTGTTTCTTTGCCACCCTTGTCACTTGGTCCCCAACATTGCCCTTCCTATTTTTTTTTTTTTAATAGCCTACCTCCTTAATTATCTAGTTTCCCTCATTTCTTGTTAAATTCCCCTTTTATATTATTGTAAATCTCTGCAGAATAAGCTGGAGCTATGTAAATACCAATAATAATTAGAATAATAATTTCAGAGGCCAGATCATATTTTAGAACCCTGTACTACAAGGATGGGGATGTCATCAATACAATTATTTACATTATATAATAATGCACGGATTACCTCTGTACTGTCTCAGGGACCTTGTCTCGGGCAGAACGGAGACATTAAAGTATTTCTTTAAACACTGTATTTTCGTTTGTTCATGTAGTCACCACAGGGACTACTGGCACTATGCAAGTGCTGCACACCGTATAATATTGAGAAAATAAATGCAACCCTACCTTTAATGTTTGAAGAAAAGTTCTCTATTGCATTGTATTTCTGCAGAATAGGAAACTGATTTTTACAGCATTTTAAAAAAAAATAATTCTCAATTTATGAGAGCATGCCAAAATTTTTTCATTGTGGACGTGCAACAATAACAAAAAATATAAATATTTTAATTGAAAAAATGTTAATGTAATAAAAACAACAAAAATTACCCCCCCCCCCCAAAAAAAGAAAACCAAGTTTTATACATAAATTTTATAAGTAATTTTTATAAGTAAAAATACCTATTCATTAATTACAGCAGTCGCTCACGATTTGATGACGTCGGTACATATGTGCTGCTTGCTGTGTGGATTTGGAAATAGAAAAGGGCTTTTGTGCCTGATTGTGGCATGAATAAAATCTGCAAATAGAAGTGCAGAAAGGTAGGGCCTCACTCTGATTGAAGGCTGACAGCTTACCAAGAAATGACGCTCAGCGTGTGAGCAACACAGCAGTGCTTAAGCTAAAAAAGCTACCCACGTCATCACAAATTAACCTAGCTGCTGGAAGGCATAACTCAAAAACAGAATTGTTTTAATCATTTAAAAAAATATTCACATAAATATACACATTTTTTTTTTTCTGGCAATCGCTCCATGCATGCAGTGAAGTATATTTATTTAGTCCTTGGATTTTTTTCTTTGCAATAAACTATATAGAATTAGAGAAAAAAATAAATAAATAAAAAAAATCTGAAAAAAAACCCAAAACAACAAGCCATGGCTTGTGAGGCATTTAACTGAAGACTAACATTTCTACGAAATCAAGTGGTGCGTTTAACAGGAGCATTCAACTAGCACCAAGCCTGCTAATTAGAATAGCAGATAATCTGTAATAATAGTAGGTTGGGTCCTGTTAGATTCATTTAATTCTATCAAATTAATAGATGTCATCTCACTGATGTCTATGGGAGATCATCTAATCAATTAGTAGAAATCAAGCGTTTCTTGCTCTGTATCAGAAAAGATGTTGCTTAATTTAAAACATACATTAGCAATATATAGCAGGTCTCAAAATTTCTACTTGCCCACTTGTAAAGAAAGATAGGTGGTGAATGGGCTACTAGGATCTTGGGGGGACCTGAACTATGGACTACTGGCTATCGGGAGGAGAACTGAGGGCTACTGGCTAAAGAAGGCCACATCGGACATTAACATTGCATGCAAAATCAGTCTATCTAAAAGGCACTCTGGCAATGGCTAGTGGAGACCAAATCTTCTCCTTTTCTGTTTAAACAGATCCAATTTTGCTAAAGTGTAGCACAGAAGTTGACAGTGTTGTGTTCTGTGTCAACTATATTCTTTCTCCTTGTAATCTAGAACCCAGAGCGCGTGAGTAAAGATAACACAGATGGTCATGTACACGGATTAATTAGTAAAACAGCGATAGTCTATCTAAAACAAATTACAAAAGGATAAGACAAAGTGCAGTGTATCATAAAAGAAGGTCAGGGATGGCAGCGTAGATTTTACATCAGGGTTGACAAGGAATGATTAAGTTGTTTCAACAGACAACTCATTAGTGATCTTGATAACAAGTGACCAACGAGGTCTCAGTCCTTTAGGTATTGTGGTATATCAAGTGGGAAAGATGCGGCGTCTGGTGCCGTACAGAAGGATGCATCAATGAGTGCCACTAAAATAATGCAATGAGCTTGTGGAACCTGATTCAGCTAAAGATATTTTGGTGCTCAGAGTGTCTCTTTAATACAACAGGTCCAGCCACCCAAGAGGTAATACATAATTCCTCCTGTGAAGATGATTCCGGAAATGTTAACCCACCGTTCAAAACAAAGTTCTGCTAACTTACTCACATATCTAGAGGTCTCTTCCAGATTCTGGTCATTCATGTCTTTCGGAATAATTCTGGTTGCCTTTTTCCCCTTGGCATATGGTTTTGGAAGTTGCCCTCTGAACTCGGACTCAATAAACTGGAGGTGCCAACTATATATAACATGAAAAAAAACAAATAAATGAATAAATATTTTCACACAAAACTTATTGAACGTAAAAACTTTTCTTAAATACACATCATTGTTGTGTTGGGTGGGCTACTAAGGTGACTGAAAAGAAAACACACACAAAAATTCCCCCCCTTCCCAAAAAAAAGGGTGCATTTTACATTTTATTTTTAGGATCACTATTATCATGAACTGTTGGCACTTTTTGTAGGGCTAAAAGTAAAAACAAAATTAGGCTAGAAACACATAAGTTAGCATATGATCAGGGGCCACGATACAAGGTATCTGTTGTCGGCTACTCCACCTGCAGAACCAGTGACTCCAGTAGAGGAGAACATAGTAACTTTTGAGTAAAGAGCTATGCAGTACTAAAAATCTATGGGGAGTCAGACAAAACAGATATAAAATAGATCAGAACTTTACACTGAGCACCTATTTCACCTATTTTACATGCCGATTGATTAAGGACATTGCTTCAATGACAAAATGGCTTGGAAAGGCTACTCTAAAATCGTGAACTCACTTGTCTGGAAGAAGAAAGTTGCTAGGGAAACGGTACCATTCCTTTCCTACACACACATTGACTGATCTGCCCTCTGGCACTACGTGAAAAGAGGGATCTTTGGCAATCCGGTGGAATTCAGGATACAGGTCCAAAGGCCCATGGTAACCTGGAAAAAATGGTTAAAATAAATAGAAAAAAGAAGCAGCACACTCGAGCCTCTACGAACATATTTTGTCTACAGTGCTTCTATATTCTTCTAACAAATATCGCAAAGCAGTGACAGTCAATGCTTGGCATCACTGCTGACGATTCCATTTCCCGCAATGAGAGGTAAACGACAGCTCTACTTACACGGATATTAATTAAGATGAGCTATAACATGTTAGTCGTTTAGACAGGCTGCTGTGGAGGGTCACATGAAATGACAGAGACAAGACTATCTGACATGTTAAACAGCAAAAAACATTTTTTGTAACCTTTTTTTTTAACAAGGAATTATAGATTTCCAAACTCTGCTACAAATATAAGTTAATCAAAATTATACATATAGGCGAGGATCCCAGAATGTAAGGTTTACTCAAATACTGGATATGTCATACATTATTAAACACATTCTATCTTCACCTGACCTTCAGTGTATATACGTTATCTCTTTTCTTATTTGGGAACTGTATAATATTGGCAGAGCATTCTGTGTTTTTGATGTATCTGGACTGTCAGTGGCTGTGTGTGTTCGTGATATAAAGCATAGCACGTGGCTTGTATGTTCATTTTTGGAACATTTCCCAAACACTTTCGTTTACCCACCTCTAAATAAAGCTATGGAACGGGATAAGGATAGAAGGCCAAACAGGAAAACAAATCCCAGTGCCAGCCAATTGGAAGAGACCGTATAATGTTCCAATCGATATCGCTGGAACAAGAAGTGGTAGCATTTCTAAAAGTAGAAAAGAAATCAAAAACACAAAAAGTGATTTAGTTGCAGCTATATACTATATAGCATAAAATAACATGTTAGCATTGTCAAAGGGTCACCCTAAGCATCATAACCATTTGCATTAATATCAGGCATAGGAGGCATATGTGATAAGCTGGGGGTGCTACCTATTCAATGCCCTTGCTAGACAGTGGTTGATGGGATAAGGTCAGATCTGAACAGAGATATCTGATCGAAGGAGCAGCTTCCTGGTTAAGTAGTGGTTGCCAGCTATTGAATTTTTAAGTTTTTGTTTTGTATCTAAAAGGTAGATTTCCCTAAATGATGTAAACTACAACTCCAATAATGCTTTGTTAGCCTTAACAATGTTAATCACCAAGGAAGTTGTATCTTATTTGATTGACAAGCTATTGAAAAAAATATCCAGATTAACAACACTAGCCTGACACAACCAGTTGTCCTGACGAAAGCATCCAAATTAGTTTTAAAGGAATCTACTAACATTCATAAAGCAACCTTTCTAGAAATTGAATTCCAAATCTTTATGGTTTCTACTGTACTCAATCATTTCTGCGGCTGTAGGTAAAATCTCCTGTCCTCAAGTCTCAGTGGATGACTGTTTGCCTGTTGTAATGCCCTGACAATGAACTGGTCACAAGAAAGCTCAGTACATATTTAAAGGATGTTCTCATATATCTTTCAGGATTCCTATTTCCATGTGTGAAGCGACTTTACAAGCATGGATGATGAATTTGATATAATGCCTTCTATCAGACTTGGGAAAAACGAATTAACCCCCTTCTCCCCTATGCATGTTTCACACGATACAGGTAAACTTATTATGAATGTTTTATTAAACAGTATATGTAAATGTCGAACAGTGTGAGACTAGATGTTCTACAACAAACAGGCAATACGCAGCTTCAAATTATGTTGTCCAAGATTGATTTGAATACATGAGCAATATTGCGTTTGGAGGCCCAAAATCTGCAGACTAATGAATATTGATCACAGCACTGAACTATTATTACAGATGTTAACAGCAGTTTGCTTTAATTCATGTTACAAATGGACTGCTAGCCCGGAGCTCTGTTCTTCTTACAACTCAAAATAAGCCATATAAGATAAGCACGTATAAATGGACCAACGGTACTGGAAGAAGAACTGTACATCACCTGTAGTGCCGAAAGAGCCACAGCCCCACAGAGGCAGATCAGAGGATAGATGGGAAACAGGAATCGCTCCTCCTTATGAGGTTGAGAGAAGAAAATAAGAATCCAGATATGCATAGGCGCCAATGTCAGCCAATACGGTCTTCCAAGGTTCTGAACTGCTAAATAAATTACATGGGATTGTTAATAAAGAACAGCCAGGCAAAAAACAAACAGAAAACAACACACTTAAAGTTAAGCTATCGGTTGTGCCTTTTAAAAGATAAAAATAAAAAATAAACAAATAAGATACAATAGTTTTCTTTTTAACCCCTTAAGGACCGGCCTGTTTTTGCGATGTTGTACGTTAAGGACCAGAGCGGTTTTAACACTTTTGTGATGTTTGTGTTTAGCTGTAATTTTCCTTTCTCTCATTTACGGTTCCCATACAAATTATATATTGGTTTTTTTCAGGACAAGAAGGGCTTTCTTTACATGCCATTATTTGTATCATGTCATATATTTTACTTTTTAAAAGCAGCACGCACACCGCAAGACTTACACTGTGAGCTGAACTGGGAGCTGCATGGAGCCGACAGAGAGCTGACCAGAGCTGCTACAAAGGTAAGTAAGAGCTCGCGGCCAGCCCCCAACAGGACCACCGGGCTTGTAATGAGCCTGGCAGTCCTGGTCTGTATTATGGCAATGTAAGTTGCCATAATAAAGACACTGACTCGAGTATAAGCCGAGTGGGGCTTTTTCAGCACAAGAAATGTGCCGAAAAACTCGGCTTATACAGTATATATTTTTTACATTTAGCAATTGTGACATTGTAACACTATTATCTGTCATAAATCCCTGAATCACACCCCACATGTACATATTTTTTAGTAGACATCCCAGGGTATTCAATATGGGGTATGTCCAGTCTTTTTTAGTAGCCACTTAGTCACAAACACTGGCCAAAGTTAGCATTTATATTTGTTTGTGTGTTAAAAATGCAAAAAACGCTAACTTTGGTCAGTGTTTGTGACTAAGTGGCTACTAAAAAAGGCTGAATATACCCCATTTGCAATACCTTGGGTTGTCTTCTTTTGCAAATGGTATGCCATCATGGGGGCAATTCTCATTCCTGGGCTACCATCCGCTCTCAAAGGCAACATTACCAATCTGACAAATTTCAATAATTTTTTTTTTTTAAATCAAGCCTTATATTTGACCCTGTAACTTTCAAAAACACTATAAAACCTCTACATGCGGGGTACTGTTATACTCAGGAGACTTCGCTGAACACAAATAACAGTGTTTCAGAACAGTAAAACCTATCACAGCAATATCATGAAAGTGCCGTTTGTGTGTGAAAAATGCAAACAACGTCACTTTCACTGACCATGTCATCGCTGTGATATGTTTTACTGTTTTGAAAGACTAATATTTGTGTTCAGCGAAGTCTCCTGAGTAAAACAGTACCCCTCATGTACAGGTTTTAGGGTGTCATAGAAAGTTACAGGGTTAAACACAGTGCTACCAAATTAAATTCTCTGGACTTTCGGCCTGGGTTCTCAGGCATGTCCCCCAAATTGCAATCAATAAAATTACTTAATTATGTAATAATATTACATAAATATGCACGTAGAATTTAAATATATATACATATTTATATATCTGAAGTCTACATGTATATTTATAACATTATTTATGTAATTATGTATATGGACATATGTATATTTCGTATTATTTTTATTTATTTATACATAGCTATATATATCAAAATACTGTTCGAATAAAATTATATATATATAATTTTTTTTAAATTATTAAAAATTTAACATTTTTTAATTTATTTTTATATACTTATTTATATTTTATAATATATATACACAATAGTTATATATATATACACACACGTGTGTAATTTAATTATAATTTTATTTTTATATATATATGTATATATAAATATATATATATACATATTATATATAGGTATAATACATACATACATATATATATATATATATATATATATATATATACACACACACACACACACACACACACACACACACACACATTTATTTTTTTACACTGATTGAATGTTTTTTTAACTTTGTGATTTTCCACTTGCAGGGAGACTGCCTGTCAGCACAGACAGGCCCCCTGCAGGCAGATACACAGGCACCTATTGCGGTCATGTGATCGAGTGATCATGTGGCCGCGGGGTCCTGATCTGCCACAGGGAGACTGTCTGTGCAGACAGGCAGTCTCCCTGGACCTGGACCGGGTGAGTACCCCAAGACCGTTATGACGGTTCAGGACAGTCATTGGTCCTCGAGGGGATGTTTCCGATGACTGTCCTGAACCGTCATCGGTCCTCAAGGAGTTAATATTTACATTGAATGCCAACAGACAAAGTATGTTATGTCTAATAACCACCATTGTGTTGTGTAAAAGAGCGTTCTACACTATTGAAGGAATGTACAAGCACGAATGTAAGAATTCTTGGAGCATCACAGAGCAATGTAGTCACTCACACTAGGCAGGGTGGCAGAGGTAAGAGTCTTTTATACTTCCACAAAAGTAATCTCATTACTCAGACGGCCTCCAGATTAAAGGGACATTCTGGCCTCTAAAGCACTTTATCTTAATGAAATGCTTTATGTTTAAAGAGTCTTCATTTTACAAAAAAGTGTTCAATAAAAAGTGATACTTTTATAAATAACATTTTAACACACTCTGACTTTCAAGCAGAGGACAGGTCTTACTGTTACTTCCTGGTTTGGTTAGCTCAGTGGAGCTAAACTCCGGCTTCAGGCAACTGCACAGAGCAACTGCTTTGCAAAGACTTCTCATTGAGCTGTATTGGGAGGTCTGTAATTGGACAGCCACAGAAAGCCTGGGCTGGGGAAGAGATCTGCAGCTTTGGTAGATTGTTTATATCTATACATCCAATGAAATGCATGCATATATTCATTTGAGGTATATTTACGAAACAGTGATTTTTTATTCATTTAATTTTTGTCGTTGGGCAGCACAGTGTTAGAAGGTTCCGATCAGAAAACACATCCAGGTTACTGCCATTGTCAGGGACGGTATCACCAGAGAACAAATTTAACATTGAGTAATTTCTTACTATTTATCTTCTGCAGCAAGTGTTCCATCAAGGCCGTTAGAGGCAATACAAAGAGAGCCATTACAAAGACCACATTAAAGTTCAGAAAGCCATTGATGAAATAGAAATGCCAAGGCTCTGTTCCTGTAAACAAAAAAGGAAGTCGATAAATAAACGTCATTCAAATATCTGTATGCATCGGCTCATTCAAACTACACTGTGAATAAGTAATCTGAACTTCAGGTAATTGTTTTAACAGTGTATCACACATTTCTAGAACTGCAGCTTTTCAATATACTTTTCAATGCTCAATTACGACAATCCAGCACAGAAAAGTTGCAGTCATTTAAGTAGGTGTAATTATTCCGTATTAGTGCCACGGTAACCCAGGTCATCTCTGTGCCAGATACAGTCCCCTCACCCATTTTGTCCCAGGAACACGGTAACCTAATGGTATAAAGGGACAACTTGTGTAAAAAGGGCACTGGTACCAAGGTAAAATGAATAAATGAGGATCGTCTTAAAAGAGGATTGGAATTATGTGAATAAAGTGAAACAGTTTGTGGTAGGATGTTGTATTCCTAACACTATAGTGCCCTCTGGCTCACCTCCACCAGGGAGGTCATCCAATGGGGGGGGATCCAATGTGCATGCATGGCAAGTGCCTTTGATAATTTCACAGACACTGGACATCCTCAAGCAGGTGACGTGGACATCCAGCATCGTTTGAGACACTCAGAGTCTGCACAGGTCCAGGAAGGGTCTCTAGGTGCGGTCTTGTAGAAAGCCACTAGAGGCAGTCTTAGTACTGTAAACATTGCAGCATTCCAAGACGCAGCATCCCGCCGCTCCTCCTCCTCCAATAAGGTCACAGTTCTGATGACTTTTTATATCCAGTAAATGCTCAATTTCTCATAGTGAATCACAATATTTATTGGTTTTCTACCAGACAATAGTGATGTTTGGTTTTATCATACTGTTTGCTAATGCTGAATGGAAAAATCTTCTAAAACCGAAGGTTTAAAAGAGTAGGTGCCTGTAATCGGCTGTGTGTCTGACATGCACTACAGGCCTGTTTCAGGCAAAATGTAAACACTACCACTTCTTAGATATGGCTCTTTTGCATCACCAGACAAAAAAGGCAGCCTCTCTGCATTAAGATGAAGTGGTTTTGGTACTTAGTGTGTCCCTTTAAGCCAGGGTTGATGCCTTAGCCAATCCGAAAATAATGAAGATTTTAAACCTGCAAATTACTTCTGGAAAAACAATACAGTTTTTGCAGGTACCACTCATAGCAAGACATCGGAGTACCCAAGGTGCACTGGAAGATATCAAGCGTGCTAACTCAGGCATATCTACAAGCAGAACATGTCCGTATATTAAACGGTATTTAAACTCCGGCTGTTTTCATTAGAGTTCACGTTCTGCTTTGTACAGAAGGGCCCTTCATTATCACTTCAACTTAAGTTACGAGTCTTCAAACAAGTAATGAGAGCATGAATTCAATGAAATCTTACAATTAGAACACACCAGAAATCAAACACTCGTGACACTCACAGCTCAGAACTTTCCTCGGTGATCTGACTTTTCTCTTTAAAGGGTTACTCCTTGCACCATGAGCACTTCAGTGATTTGAAGCAGTCATAGCGCCTGGAGTCTGCATGTGCAGTGTTTTGCTTTGAAGCTCTGCACATACAGAGATTAACCCCTTGGCTGCTGGAGTTCTAACTCCATATCTGCCAGCGTAATTGGAGCATCAGAGCACAGTAATGTCAATTCTGTGCAGCAAACCGGAAAAGTTCTCCACGTCAGCAAGGTTTTCAGATCAGCTATTTTGCTCTACATTATAAAATGTACTTTGAATTTCCACAAATGCTCATTTTAGAGAATTACATTGACAATGTCACACATTTTATATACACCATTTTCAGTTACATTAACAGTGTAATAAATTCACACATACACTACTCCCAAACAATGATGGACCAAGTGTTCTTATTTAGGAAGGACAATCCCGTAAAATCCCTCTGTCCCTCTTTTCTCTCCTAATGTCCCTCTTTTCTTGGAGTGCTATATTGTCGGTGTGTCTGAGTGTAAATGACAGAGCTCCACAGCAATAATACTCCCAGTAATGTGTCTGAGTCTACAACAGAGCTCCACAGTAATAATACTCCCAGTAATGTGTCTGAGTGTATAACAGAGCTCCCCAGCAATAATACTCCCAGTAATGTGTCTGAGTGTATAACAGAGCTCCACAACAATAATACTCCCAGTAATGTGTCTGAGTGTGTAAAAGAGCTCCACAGCAATAATACTCCCAGTAATGTGTCTGAGTGTATAACAGAGCTCCACAACAATAATACTCCCAGTAATGTGTCTGAGTGTGTAACAGAGCTCCATAGCAATAAAACTCCCACTAAGATGTCTCTAAACTACAAAAAAATCTGTTTAGAAATCAAATCTTCAAATTACATTTCAGTTGCATAAAGTTTTATTAGTAAATCACCTAACATTTTCCCGAACACCCCCGCCCCTAACCACACCCCACTTACACACCTAAAATTAAACGTCAATTCAGATCTTTCCTGATCCTATGAAATGTGCAAAAATGTTTAAAAAAATGTTATATTGTTGTGCTTGCTGTAAGGAAGCAACGAGCACACATAGTATTGTTAGACCATGACAGCGTTCAGGACAGCCACGGGCCAAAAATATGATTATTAGCCTCTCAAATCATTGTGCTTTAGAAAACAAGAGTAATCACGTCTCCAGGGTGGAAGAACGCATTGGAGCACACTTCAGTGTGATTAAAGCCCCCAAGACACAAGCTGACAGAACTGACTATGCTTCCGGAAGCAATTAAGAGCACTGTGCTGCATATGCATGCGCACATCCCGAGAGGCCAAACCAACAGGTGCAGCCCTCAGGAAATATTAACAGCTTAAAGCAGCACTGATAGAATCTGTACAAAATCCTGATTTAGACTGCGATGGAATCTAACATGATCAAGCGATATCTGCTACTTTGTCTCATGTAGAGGCCAATATCTGGCAAAAATCAGAGCTTCAAACAGCTTTTGCCACCACATCTTGCCATTCTCCATCTATGTCTTGGTACCTTAGATTTGACTAAAATTTGAAATGGGCTAACAGTTGCGTGTGTTATTTTTAATAAAATAGTCTATCCTTGCACATATTAAACAACACAAATGGCAGTAACAGTTCTTAAAAATACAGTATGACTTCTTGCATTTCCCCCCCCCCCACTAAACAGGGAATGAAAGAGACATGACAAGGAAATTGAAAATTTAACACAAGATAGATGAATTGGATCCATTTACTTCACCGTCATTTTTCATTAAAACATTTGCTAACACCCTGGTCAACTATCTATAATGACAGGTTTATTGAATAAGCTACAATTATCTTTGTACTCCCAATCATTCAGCAATATTCTCCTATTTTAATACACAATAAAATATTATTTATCTCTGCGATATAATAAAATAAATAATATCCGAAACAAAAAACATCAGACATTCAAACGATTATGCCAAACACCATCTTGAGGTGGTCAAGGAGCCAGGAGTTGGTATGTGCTATATCTCGCTTTGAAACGTTGCGCATACGGAGTTTAACCCCTCTATTACCAACCATCATAATCTCTACAGTGGGCTGTAGTGTCTATGATACTTGGAGTAACCCTTTAAGTTTTTGGGCAACCTAGTTTTTCTTTGGTAACTCCTACAGAGACTTTAGATAAATTAGTACCATAATAATCATGTTTTTCCTACCAAACCTTTCCTGCTTTTTTACTTTCGCCCACTTATGTGGCCCTTGAAATAAGAAGTATACTGTAGATCTATTTTCGTTTCTAAACATTTTTCTTTTCTTTGGATTTGATTGCATCATTACTACATGTATTCTTGAAATAACAGGTTTAAATTATCACATCAAAATTTAACTTTTTTGCTTTTCATTAAAAATGTTTACTTTTTTTTTCTTCTAAAACTATGCTAATATTTATATGAATGATTTTAAAAAAAAATATATAATATGAGAAGCATGTCTGCATAGGCCTGCAGATAGAAATAATTTTTAAAATATTTAAAGGGGCACTATAGTCACTATAACAACTACAGCTTATTGTATTTGTTCTGGTGAGTATAATCAGCCCCTTTAGGCTTTTTGCATTAAACAGTTTTTTTCAGAGAAAAGGCAGTGGTTACATTACAGCCTAGGGATACCTCCACTGGCCACTCCTCAGATGGCTGCTAGAGGAGTTTCCTGACTGACATTCAGTGTCTCCTCCCTCTGCATGCAGACACTGAACTTTCCTCATAGAGATTCATTGATTCAATTCTTCTGTAAGAGGAGATGCTGATTGGCCAGGGCTGTGTTTGGCTTATGCTGGCTCTGACCCTTATCTGCCTCTTTGTCAGTCTCAGCCAATCCTATGGGAAAGCACTGTGATTGGCTCAGATCATAACTTTCGATAATGTCAGCCAAGCAGGCAGAACAGGAGCAGAGTTAGCAGCAGCAGACTGGAATAAAGGTAAAAGATTTTACTATATTTAGTGGAGCAGGAAGGGCCAGATAGTGTTTTAACATAAATACATACATGTTTGTGTTCCTAACCCTATATTGTTCCTTTAAAACCATCAAAGAATCATCATCAGAATGAAGTTGCTATGATACCAGGAGGTTGCTTACCTTGAAGGTTTTAAAACTGAAGGTTTAGCCTCAATGTCTTTTCTCCTTTCAGCCTTGCCACCTCCATTTTTGCATGCGTCCCTTGAACTGGTGCCACTGAGAGGCTGAGAGTGTCAGCTGACACTCTCAGCTGATCAGTAGCACCCCATTCACAAAATGGCTTGAGAACCATTTTTCTCAGGCAGTTTTGTGAATCAGTATCAAGCAGTATTGAGCTGTATGGCGTTGAGGTTAAGCCAACGACATGCTACTGTGGTTACTATGGTGTCCGGAGTGTTCCTTTATGTAAACACTGAAAATAAAATGACTGCAAGTATGTTTATAACCTACAGAAGACGCTGTGGTTCAATAATGGTTTGTTTTTTATGTTATGCGGTCAATATTTCCAATCAAAATTAGCGTATGACCACGTACATTGTTTACCAAGCACATAAGACAATATTTAATTATTGGGCACACAGAAGATTATCTGGGTATAAGAAATGTTATAGTTATATTATAGTAACCTACCACATCACTATGTCTCTTAACATGCCATTCAGACAGAAGCAATTCAGCATCTTATATATGACTATTTCTTACCCTACTTGGGGTTCTTCACTAAAACGTGAATTGTTCAGAATTCAAAGTGAATTAATTTTTTTAGGCCAAAATTGATAAACTGAAAATATTGCTAACTTAGAGAATTTTTCTAGTCCAGATACTTTGGCCTGAAATTTGAGATTTACTTAGAATTCCTGCCTATTCACACTTTAGTGATTAACATTGTACGTTCTTGTTTTTTGTTGCCTAAAACTAGCATTCCACCAGCCGTAGCAGCTCTGTTTTGCATAGGATATCAAGTTTTTATTTTGTATAAGTGAGGGTTATTTAAACTGTGAATTGTCTGTGATTGAACAAGGAATTTTACACGTCGAAACGGACTGTATGGAAGGAAAGATCAGAGCAAGAGAATTTTTAGAAGTCACTTATTTCAGTGTAAAATTAGAAATTCCCTGGTCATTCGAAAACGATTCAATGTTTATTGAATATAGTGAATAAACCTGCAGGTGGTGGCATGAATAGGGTTAAAAAATGAACAACACTTCCATGCGGATGTGAACAGCAAGATATTATCCTCCCTTCATAATCCACTCCCCCCTCCCTCCACCCCGATCTGATCAATGCAATCAGTCGGGAAATCACAAGCGCTGCTCTTAATCACTGCAGTGTTGTGACAGCTGCTACCAGCTACAGCAATTTGCTGCAATCAATGCCACTTAAAAAGGGTACAGCGTACAGAGAAGTGAGACGGGGAGGAGGGGGGGGGGGAGAATAAAGAGAGGGTCTGGGAGGGAGAGGGGAAGGATGAGTAGATCTACAGGCTTGTATATAAGCCAAAACAGAAAGATAGTACATGTCACAAATATTTCGAGCTACCCTTGACATCAGTGACCGATCTTTGACCATTCAAATTCAGCAACTATTATTTTATATTCTGCTACCAACTGCCCAAAAAAGCTATGGAATCGATTTACCATATTACTTCAAATAGGTGTTAATCACGTACATTGTGCCAGCAACTTCCATATTTTTACATCTCTAAGCACATGCACTACTCAGAAACATAAAGTGGAACGATCACATGGGGAGTTTTGTAATAACTTGTCATGTGCAATGCGTTGTGCTTTATTTTAACATTACCATTTGTTTCTCCTATTGTTTTCTCTTCTCTTCCCCTATCTGTTCTTCTTTTCTTTATTATTATTATTATTATTATTATTGGTATTTATATAACGCCAACTAATTCCGCAGCGCTTTACAATATTATGAAAGGGGGAGAATTTTACCATAAATGAGACTATTACACAGTGACACAGGAACAATTGGCAGATGAGGGCCCTGCTCAAACGTGGTTACAGTCTAGAGGAGGTGGGGAACAAAAACACAACAGGGCAGCAAAGTTCTCCTTAAAACATACTTTGTTTTATGTATCTTTCCTACACTTGTTATGATAAAATGTTGGAGCTTAAGGCAAGCATCACTTCCTTTCTCAAGCTAACAAAGGGTGAAGCTTTTCTTAATCAGATTGCAAAGTGTAGGAAAATACATAACACAAAATAGTCCCGACTATTCAATCAGGCTATTACTAGCCAGGCCTTAAACATTAATCACCCCTGCAAGCCCAGAGGGTACAAGCTCATTCACCAGGGGTTAACTATTTGTCAGGGCTAACTTTTCACTCACCAATAGCTGATGGAAATGTTGAGCCCTGTACATATAATATATATAACAAGAATAAGATAATGGGATCTAAATTATACTAAGCATAATTTCTCCTTCCCTGGATCTCCTATGATTGGGTTTAGATGACGGTTTTTATGCAATTAATGTTGTTTAGCACAGCTCCCCGGTGTGCCTCGTTTATAACACGGCACCCATTATTACATTGAGTCAGGATTCATTAGGGGCCATGCAGTCATTTTCAGTTTCAGCAGACAGCATTAACAATCCTAATTAATTTGTAGAATTTGTGTCACATCACACTTTTTTTTTTTTTTTTTTATGCTTTTAAACAACATCAGGTTACCATGAATACAACATTGCTTTGAGAAATCAAAGAGTGTTGATAAGACGCATTTAGCTGCAAAGAAATAGGACTTGATTTAAAAAGTACTTCTCCTGTATGGAGAGATTTGATCTCATTCTTGTCATGTTAATTCATTCTGAAGGCTTCATACAAGTACATCAATGTAATGGCAGTCAATTTATATTTTTTCAAATGTTGCAACATTTTAGGTAGAAATGGCTATGAATTTATTTTTGAAACAAAAATTGCACCTATCTCAAAATCTCTAAAGGAAGGTAGACTTTAGCGGGCTCGCACAATTACATTATATAAAGGGCAGCATGAAAGCTGGATTCTTTAAATATTATTAATATTTATAAAGCTTATTAACCTGTGTGTAGAAACAATGTACCAAAAATAAAATGGTGTAATTCTGCAGTCACAGCATTGATATTTGCAAGTAATTTGGTAAAAATCCAGACACTTTCTCGATTCTGATCTGGATTATTTTGGAACCGAAAATATAAATGTCTTGTTCTTTGGATACATAGTTACAAAAAATACTAAAAAGAAAAGAACATGTGATAGTATTGTTGGCAAATAGAGAAATGAATACATATTTTGTGAAATAACCCTAAATGTAGGATTTCAGGCTTTCTTAGAGAAGGTGGTAATACGAGGTTTGCTAAAGGCCAATATTTACATTTTGGCATATGCACGCAGTACTCTCACCACCTCAACACTATTCTGATTAAAAAGCAGAAGCAGCCTTTATCTAGACACTGGGTCATAATCAGGAGTTATTCCTGACGCATAGCAAAGCTGAATTTGAAAGGCTCAATGCGTCATAGCAGGAAAAGATAAGTGAACTGCTGACGCAAGGGGGCCTGTAAAATGGAGGGGGGTAACTGCAATGATTCATGTTTAAAGGCGTGTTATTGGGAGTTATTGTAAACCTTACCTATCCAGTTGGTTCTAGACAGACCAGTAAATCTGGCAACAAAACGGTTAATTTCCCTGTACCCCCAACCCCAAGCAATTTTCTTCCACGTAGGTAAGGCTGTAATAATCACATCATATGAGATAATCTATATATCTGCGTGTTGTCCGATGTATTTACAGAGATGGCCGAATATTTTATATCCTAAAAAAGCTGCATCCTATAAAACAATGACGTCAAGTGCTTTTGGAAGTGCTGTCCAAGATTTTATGGTTACGGGCCACAGATCGTTTAGATTAGTTTGACGTAACAGAATTAGTAATCAAAGCTATAATGTTGACAGACAGAGCGAGGAAAAATCCATTTTTAATCCCATTGTAACTAGTGACATCTAGGGTACATGGTAGGAATGAAGTGCCCTGAACTCACATAATGTACTAAAATTGTGACAATTACTGGTTGATTGCCACGATAACCAGTTAAATGGTGCGATTAGCTAGTCCAGGAACGAACTCTACCTGCCATTTCATGTAATTCTGTAATCACTCTGAAAGTCAATTATGAGCTTAGAAGCTGTCAGTACAGGTTACAGAAAGATATCTGCATTTAAAAGCCAGGCTTCAATCTCATCCACTGTAAAACAGAAGGATAGGTGAATAGCCCACTCAGAGTTCCAAAACACTCCTTTCACACCGGTAATAAAAAAAATAAAAAAATGTTTAACCACTTGGTCACTAAAATGTTTTCACTCCAAAAAGTAGTCTTTTTTTGTGTGTGTATGGGCAGAAAATTGGGCATTCGGTTGATATGGATATTGTCATATATGTACTTGGTTATTTTTGTAATAATCCCATCGTGTTACATCAAGATCATCCACATATCCTGACCAAGGAAAGCACAACACTGTGAAAGCTTTCATCATATCTCTGATATTGAACTTGTACATTTTTCTGTGAGTAATTTCAATTGGTGTGCTAATTAGATAGAGAAGCAAGAAATCAATCTATTCTAGTCAATCTAATCAAGCAAAATCTCAAAATTTGGCACTTTTACTAAACCATGGATTAACTCGGGAGGTCTATGGGAATCAGCAGTGCAAAGCAGGATCTCTCATGGAAATGCTAAAAGATCTCTTATTACATGACTTCTATTGACATAGTCAGTGAGCAAATTCACAACAGAGGAAAAACGGTTTCACTGAGCATGACAAGTGCAGTCTATATGATGGCAATAAGCCCATATAACAGTGCTTCAACTTCTAAGGCATCACATATAGTGATACATTGTAGAGTCTGGATTTCTAGAACCCCACAAAACAATGGTATGGCATTTCTTGCAGAATCTTAACAGATATCTATAAAAACATATTAGGATTTACACATCTATTATATAGAAAATATCCGACTTGACAGCCTTTTCTAAAGTGTTGACACTGCACTCTTTTCACAAAGAAGTCGTTTTTTTCATTGACCATAAGATTGCTGTAAACAATGGCATTGTGTGCAGTGAAAATTAACTCTTATATAGCCTACTGAAATATATCTAGGATCCTAGCAGGGTATACACATAAGCACAGAAAGTCATTTTGGGTTAGTTAAAATGAATAAATAAAAGTAAAATGTTATCCCTTCCGCCTGATACAGAACACAATTATATTACGGATATTCTCCAGGCGGCATTAATAATAACAAGCTTCACCTAACACCGTTAAGAATAATAAGCCTTTATTACAGCATATCTTAAAAATGACAGGACTGTTTGTGTGTGTTTTATATTTATTTAATAAACTCTTATAGAGACATGTTTTCATATACTATTAATCACAATAAAAATGTTTTTAGAAAACAGGTGCACTTTAAATGAGGCTGTAGAGATGTGTACATAAATTAAGATGAATATAATTTCCATAATAACAAGGGTTAAAGGGGTGCTCTAGCAGCAGTTGAAAATGAAATTAACTGCAAGGGAACACCGGCATCTAGTGGTTGCTATATAAAAATGCAGCATGCCAGCTAAACTGAAGCTACCAACCTTTATTTACAGGGCTACTCCAGGCTCCTTGACAAGTTCTGCTTTTAGAAGTGGTGATGGAGCAATGAATCTGTATGTGCAGCATTTCTGCTTTAAATGCTGTATGTACAGATATATTTGCAATTTTGTGCCGGGGACCAGTCACACCCATGGCACAACTCTGTTCAGAGCTGCTCAACACTAAAACGGTGCAAAAATTACATCTGTAGTCGGCATGCACTGCGTGCTGAAGACAGACATAATCAGCCTCTGCCCTTGCAGACAGCGCTCGGAGCGTGCCAGCAAAGGGAAGTCTATTGTGAAAAAGGTTGGAGTAACTCTTTAGAGATATAATGTAATAGCAAATATAAGATCAGGCCTCAAAATTATCTATTGGTAAGTGAAAAGACAGGCCCAAGGAGTGTGCCATGGACCCCAACCGTCACTGCAATCTGTCTGAAAACAGCAGCTTACTGTTACAATAAATGCATAGCCAATATCTGTGTCTATGAGTGGGCTATGTAATCAGCAGTTTAAAGATGGTAGAAATCTGTTGTTCAACCACCATCACTCAGAGTATAATCACTGTTCAGTTGGTGCTTCGAAGCATGCCTTCTAGACAGGCTGACAAAGTCATACAGGAAAGTGATCACAAGTAAGTTCCTCCTTTTCGTACATGTCCATGTGCAGGGACAGTTTAAAAAAAAAAAAAAAAAAATGGCTAGTAGCATAGAACTGATAATTTAGTTCTGTTTTGCGAGCTGCTATTTATTTTTGTACATCTTAACAGTAAAGCAGATAGCAAGCACTTTAATAACATATTAAAGTGGCTCTATCACTAACCGTTCAACATTACACTACACTAACATTTAAACAGTAACACTATCCCTAACCTTTAGGGGACAATGCCATCTTGGGGTTCTCTACACATTTATAAACCACGCTGTATTATTCCAAATCAAAACAACACCGTATATTACTCACCATAGAGATCGGGTCCATGATCAGTAAAGACGTTGTACAGAAAGATATTAAAAGGTGCTATTACCAGCTTTCCGTAATAATAACTATCAACAGCCACCAGAGGAACCTGTGATAAAACAAGAGAGAACACGATGGATATTTACACCAGAAAAATATACCGTAGCTTTCAGCAACTCCTTTAAGGTAGTCAACTAGTATTGACACAGGGGGGTAGGGGGAGATTTATCATAAGTTAAGGATTATGAAAAATAGCGTTAAATTCTGTCATTCTTTGGATCACATGTTTTAGAGTGATCTAAAATGTGACAGTTTTCTTCATAGTAAGCCACCTATTTTCACACAAAAAAAAAAAAAAAACATTTCAGAATCTTCTCCTGTGTGCATGTTTTTGCTATTGGTTGAGTTAAAAGAACCCTACATCAGACTGTACTACTCAAATCAGGTATTTAAAATCTACTTTCGCAGCCTAGATGGCTAGTGAATGGGAAGCAGCAGATCCCGAGGGTCCCAGTGTGTGACTGGTTACTTTATGCTACTTAACAATTTAAACATGGAGCAGTGATCCTCTTTTGATTTCACAATGTTAAATTGTTTCATTACACATTATTTTCACATAGCCATGGTACACATTATGTTTGAGGAGAAATGTATGTTTCTCCTCCTGACTCTCTGCTGACTGACAGGTGCAGTGGGCGGAGTTTACCAATGATCGGCAACCACAATGAAAGAACTCAGATTATACAGGTTAATACAGTAGTGTGAATTTCTACTTTTCATTTTCACACCTTACAACTTATTTGTTAAAAAAAAGTATGTATATAACTTAATATTAAAATTCTTGGAACTTACAGTTCCCCCTTTAAAGGGACATTATAGGCACCTTAACTTCATCTTATTGATGTTTTTATAGTGCCTGCAGCCCTGCCATCTATCCTACCCCCAAAACTCTTTTAGTTTACTAGTTAGAGGGCTTGGAAGCGTGGCTTCACACCACTCCAAAACCTCTAGGTATGAGAGTCAGGAATCTTACTTCCAGATTCTCATACTGAAACACACCATGTTGTCATGCGCGCATGCACAGTGCTTCATGGTTGGTCATAGAGTTCAATGATTCTCAATAGAAGAATTTTAGGCGCATCGCAGTGAGTGCTGCGCATGTGCCTCAGGTTCCTAATGCTCCTTTATGGGGAGTGTGGCGAAAGTGACCTCGCCACTGGTTTTTGGAGGGGCCTGTTTGCCAGCCTCCTGCCCTGTGACTATGGCCGTGGGATGTATTGCCCTTCTAGGAACTTATTTGGGCATAATGGATTTCTAGAATGCTGTTTCTGGCCCTTTAATTCCCAGAGAAAGGATTTGTACTTTTAAACTGGCACTTCGAATGCAGTCGAAGTGCCGAAGTCGTCGAAGTGGCCGCGGCCATTTTAACTCATTCGAACGCGGTCAGCAGTGTGTGAAGCCAAATCTATGGAACTGTTTTCGGGTACCCAATTGCACAAGCCCCGCTGACCCGTACCTTCTACTCAACTTCGACACTGCGGCTGGAGACTAAGTCCCGTTTGAAGATTCGAACGCTCGTTCAAATGGGACTTGGTCATTTTCTCTGTGTAAAATAGACCGAATCCATGGAACTGTTTTGGGCATGAAAATGTGCTTGCGGTCGGTCAAAAGTGACATATCTATCTCCCGAACGGCTGAACAGATTCGAATGATGTTTGGGTATGTTTGTATTTGGAATGTGCTGATTAATAATATGTGACTTTTATTAATATTGGATGTAAAGTTTTAGAGTTATGAAAGTTGTGTAAAAAGTAGGTTTTAAACTGTACGGATAATTGTGTTACCGCTCAGGCTAAGGGGAGGAAATGTGTGGGATGTAACCATTGTTTGATTGGCTAATGTATAATTGTCTGTGGGTGTCTCCTTTGCATGGGAGAATTGGATAAAAGCAGAGTGTGTGTCATTAAACCAGAGTTGTTCTTCATCCTCAATCTAGAGTCCTGTCTCTTATTGGGGGTATTGCTATATCACTACAAGGGATTGCTATGCTCTGCATGCTCCCTTGGATAATCACTTCTAAGCTCTTTTAAGAGCTTGTTCCTGTCTTGCTCTCGGAAGGCGTCTACAGTGGTTATGGTGTCTGCTGGAATCCTTGGAGCCCTCAGGAAGCGCTAGGAGTATCTAATAACGGAGGTACCCAGTCGGGGTGCCAGGTGATCCGTTACAAGGAGCTCTCCTCCTCCTCCTCTTTGGCTGAATGCGCATGCGCGGCAGGAGCCGCGCGCGCATTCAGCCAATCCATAGGAAAGCATTCACAGTGAGACAGCCGCTAGAGGATTTGAGGGCTGGATTAACCCATTTAAAACATAGCAGTTTCTCTGAAACTGCTACGTTTATAGAAAAAAGGGTTAAACCTAGCTGGACCTGGCACCCAGACCACTTCATTAAGCTGAAGTGGTCTGGGTGCCTATAGTGGTCCTTTAAGTAATTTGTTTTACTTTAAAGGACCACTCTAGGCACGCAGACCACTTCAGCTTAATGAAGTGGTCTGGGTGCCTGGTCCAGCTAGGGTTAACCCATTTTTTTTTATAAACATAGCAGTTTCAGTAGAAACTGCTATGTTTATAAATGGGTTAATCCAGCCCTCAAATCCTCTAGTGGCTGTCTCATTGACAGCCGCTAGAGGCGCTTGTGTGATTCTCACTGTGAAAATCACAGTGAGAAGACGCATTATGAATGCTTTCCTATGAGACCGGCTGAATGCGCGCGCAGCTCTTGCCGCGCGTGCGCATTCAGCCGAATGGGAGGAGAGGAGGAGGATCGGAGGAGGAGAGCTCCCCGCCCGGCGCTGGAAAAAAGGTAAGTTTTACCCCTTTTTTCTCCCCAGAGGCGGGCGGGAGTGGGACCCTGAGGGTGGGGGCACCCTCAAGGCACTGTAGTGCCAGGAAAACGAGTATGTTTTCCTGGCACTATAGTGGTCCTTTAATTTTACTTTTTTTTTTTTTACACACATTTATTTATTTATTTATAAAATATTTAACCAGGGTGGATACATTGAGATTACAATAGGATACAATATTACAAAAATATAATATGCAAAATATATATATATACACACACACACACACACATATATATGTAAAATGTAATCAATAACAGGTAATAAATATATTCAACCATGACAGATGCATTCTGCGCTGAGGTATATTGCCATAGATCTCATAAAAGATTTTAGATTGAATGAAGATTTGACTGTGTCCCTGAGGTTATTCCATAATTGTGGTGCTCTGTAGGAAAAGGAGGATCGAGACACTTTATTTTTGTATTGCGGTGTGCTAAATATCATGCTAGAACTGGATTGGAGGTTATAGGTGGTGGGAACAGCTGGGGGAGCATTCTATTAAGGCAGAGTGGGAGCTTCCCAGAAATGCTCTTATGCACAAGGCTGGAAAGATGAGCACAAGGCTGGAAAGATAAACCTAATTGATAAAAGGCATCAGGGCTGCAGCGTTAAGAATACAGATAGGTAATTCTAATGCTACAGTGTTCCTTTAAAAGTTACTCCAAGCACCAGGACCACTTCACTGATTTGAAGTGGTCATGGTTCCTGGAGTCTGAACACGTAGTGTTTCGTTATGAAATGATTCACATTAACCGCTCTGCTCCCAGAGGTCTAATTTCACTTCCGGAAAATTAAAAGAGGAAATGAGCCAGTTTTGTGAAAATGTGTGACATTTTCTGAAATAAATGCTGTGTTATATATATATAAAAAAAAAAAAATGTTGCGTGGTTCTCAAGAATTAAAGGGACACTATAGTCACCAGAACAACTAAAGCTTATTGAATTTGTCCTGGTGAGAAGAATCATTACCTTCATGCTTTTTGCTGTAAACACTGTCTTTCAGAGAAAATGCAGTGTTTACATTACAGTCTAGTGATAACTTCACTGACCACTCCTCAGATGGCTGTTAGAGATCCTTCCTGGGTCATGGCTGCCTAAAATGCATCCAAACATTTAGTGTCTCCTCCCTCTGCATGCAGACACTGAACTTTCCTTATAGAGATTCATTGATTCAATTCATCTCTATGAGGAGGTGCTGATTGGCCAGGGCTGTATTTGAATTGTGCTGGCTCTGCTTCTTTGTCAGTCTCAGCCAATCCTATGGGGAAGCATTGTGATTGGATCATGCTTCCACTTCTGATGATGTCAGCAGGCAGGTCTAAAGGAAACAGTGACAAAACAAGCAACTGCAGGTTTGAATACAAGTAAGATGTTACTATATTAAGGGAGGCATGAGGGGACCAGGGTGGCTAGATGGTGGTAATAACCATATAGGGTCAGGAATACATGTTTGTGTTCCTGACCCTATGGTGCTCCTTTAATAATGCATTTATTTTTTCATCTACTTTTCAAAATTAATCGATTAGTTTTATATTTTCAATTATTTTCTTTATCATCGCATTTTTATTTCTCTCTTTTTTTCTTCCTATATTTCCAAATTTTAAATCATGTTCCTTTTAAAAATTGCATTTTTTACAAATTTTTCCTTTATGTGTATTTAGTTTTGTAACCTCAGCTGCTACCGAACTCACCAAAAACAATATTAAAGCCATCAAACACCAGTTAATAAAACTCTTCCATTTCTGTTTCAGGAACAGTATATCAAAGGCAATGGGTATCCTGAAAAATATGACATTTGGTCAATTAATTGTTTTAAATCAAACTGAAATACATTTCACTTGTCATTTCTAAAACCTTAAAAAACAAGGATATTATGATCACCACTTTTTCAAAAGTCCTTACCAGAGATTGCATTTGGATCAATATTGCTTACAAAATTAAATACATATTGAAACACACATCTGGACATTTAAAAGAACGCTACACTGTAAATGTGATTTTTAAAAAGTTGTTTAGTAAATAAACCCATAAAGAAAATATGTATGTACTTAGAAGTGGTGGCTACAATGAAACCCGCAGCTATGGTAGAACTGCAGTTCAAGTGATACACTGTCAGATTGGATTCCAATCAGCGTAACCACTAATGACTGTTTTATCGCCTGTGTTGCCTTGTGCATACTGGCGTCATCCTTTGGTCATATTTCCCCCCTTTTTTTTTTCACTAGGCTGTAGTGTATACAATGGTTTTGAGCACCTAAAAGCAGGGGGTACACCAACAGCTGGCTGGCTAACTTCTAGAACTGCCCCAGCATCACTAAACAGTTTGCAAGGGGACAGACAAAGACGCCCGTGAAAATGACAGCAGCCATCTACACCCCAGGGAAAGGATCCTCACTGATCCCCAGGGAAATTATTCACTCTAGCTCTCCCAAATGTAGGGAAGCTGGGGGAATTGAAATAAAAATACTAAAATTATGAGAGAGAGAGAGAGAGAGAGAGAGACTCTCTCTCTCAAATCAGTAAGAAACACTGTCAGTTTCCTCTGTGTGTAAATATGTGTGTGTCAGTTTCCTCTGTGTGTAAATGTGTGTGTGTCAGTTTCCTCTGTGTGTAAATGTGTGTGTGTCAGTGTCCTCTGTGTGTAAATGTGTGTGTGTCAGTTTCCTCTGTGTGTAAGGTCAGTTAGTAAGCATTCATGCAAGTGGTGTGTGAGACACAACAAAGGTTAGGATGATGTGTGTAATGACTTTTTTTTATGGGAAATCAGATATCAGCAGACAAAACAATTTAAGAAAGAAGAAAAAAAAAAAAAAACTTTACAAGAGAAGATGCAAAAACAAATAAATACATTAAAAAAAAAAAACAAAGTTCTTACCCCAAGACACCACTAAATGGCCAGCCCCAAATTGCACCAGCAGCCACTCCTAGCACTGCTACAGAGACCTTGTCCATGTACCAGCCAGTCATGGCTATTATCGTAGTATACATACAGAAACTACTGGGGAGGTAAGCTAAGAAAGATCGGAGAGAACATACATTATACAGACACAAACAGCAATGGGACAGTTTCATCACTTGATATTGTAACAAAAATAAATGTTGATAAAATCCTAATGAACACAACCTACTGATGGGTTCTGAATATAAATAAGTTCTACAGACGACACTATAATCCTAATATTACAGATAACAGTGTCCTATTGATAGAGCTTAAATATTAAACAACCACTAGAATCCTAATATTACAGATAACAGTGTCCTATTGATAGAGCTTAACTATTAAACAACCACAATAACGTCAGAAAATGTAATGGTTTTAAACCAAAAGTGCCTTCTAAATCCATTTATAGCAAAGGCGATGTTTCTAAATACCTTCACTGAGTGGTAATGGCTTTGTTAAACCTTACTGCCAAACGCACTGTACAGTAGGAGAATCATTCCCATTACAATGAGCTTTATATTTTAGGGTGCCTAGCGTGCCCCTTTAACAAGTCCACAGGCAAAAATATGAACGGATATAAAAAAACAAGTATGGGAAATGTAAAGTAAAAGCCACATTGCTGATCAGCCAAAGGACTGGTGAACTGTGTGTTTGTTAATGTAAAAGCTGTAATTGCACTTGAGTCTATCAATGGTTTTAATGTTGGATTAATTTTGGGCTGGCACTCCCTGACTTGTGCAAATATCACCATGCGACTGTCCTACAGAGGATACTAGAATGGAATACCCATCCTACACACAAACAGTGGGTTGAACGCGACAAAGGTCACTTACACCCATCCCTTTTCCTGACTGTGTGGAGCTCAAGGAAGCCCACAGAAGCGACTTTGGATCCCACCTCTACAGTGGCTCACACGCTGAAAATTTGGAATAGCATTGGGCTCCTCATCTGTCTCCAAACCAAGCCCGCTAATCCATATACAACACAATCCCCAGATAGGGGGTGGATTACCACCAGTGTCATGGGGCCTTCTCGGCGGGGGTATCTCTCTCCCTATTTGTAAGATATTACACAACACGAGCATGAAACCGCGACAGGAGCTGACGGAGGGTGGCCCACCATCGAGTCTGCAAATATTCCGATACACACAAATTCAATATTTCTACCAGACACTCCCGAACAGGGATGCCATACACCCCAAACTGACATGGTTCGAAGACCTCTGCGACAACAAAACCACCATGGACCACCAATGCAGTATCTCTCCTGTACCAACACTTTCTTGTGGGACATCTAGAGAATAAAGATACTTTCCTTCATCACTGGGAACGTATTCTTGATAAGACGTTCACTGCAGCTCAATGGGAAAAGATACTGATTCTTTACCACAAATGCTCCTCGAGTTCTAATTACCAGAAAACCAGCTTTACATTTTTGGCATTATGGTACAGAACACCCGATAGCCTCCATAGAATCTTCCCAGATGTGCCTAATGTGTGCTGGAGATGTGGAGGGGGTCCAGGGATCATAACACATATATGGTGGGAATGCTCACGAATTGTGCCATTCTGGTAAAGGGTGTAACGGAAAACAGGGGAGATCCTCTGTGACACGGGATGTTTTGGCATGGAAACGGCCCTCCTGCACTCCACACCGACCACCATTGGGGCTTACAGAAAGTCTGTCCTCCGACACATTCTAAATGCCGCCAAGGCCATGATACCACTATATTGGAAGCAAGACATGATCCCCACAGCGGGACACTTGGTAGAAAGAGTGGAGGAGATATACATGGCGGAGTCGGTGCAGGCATCGCTACTGGGAACTGAGGAAAGGCATGTGGAGAGGTGGCGGCTGTGGCTGGTGTACGTGGCAGAGCAGGAAGTGGGGGTGAGGGACGCAGCCATAGGGGAGGGATTTGGAAAATCCTGCCCTGTTAGCAGCCCACCTCCGATGCGAGACACCCGTGATATACAACCATAATTGGGAACACTCCCAATGATGGGAAGACACGCAAACTCTCGGCAGGTGGGCTAGCTCTTGACCCCCCTCTCTCTACTCTCTTATACACCTTCCTTATTATCGTATTATTTTCTCTGTTCTGACCTGCGTGTCGACTCTAAATATTGCAATTTTCTACATGTTACTTAGTGTTGTTTATCCTGCTCAATGAACAGCTGTGTTTGAGGTTCACGTTTGGGGTCAGGGAGGCTGAACTGGAGGGAAAAGGGGAAAAAAGAAGGAAAGATTTCCAACTCAGCTAAGATTTTAATTTGGCTGCTATGGTCTGGGAATTGAGGTCCACTTTGAATGCCCCTAAGTGAACAATCCTGTAAGTTCTACCAAGAAGCCACAAATGATCTAAATGTCTGTCCTCAATATACAAAATGAATGTCACATTCAATGGGAATGTCTGGCAAGTGCTATTCCAATTTTTCTCATAAATATTTGTTTATTGGGGAAACAAAAATATAAAGACTAAACAAAATAAGTCATAGAACATGCAGGCTCCAAAAATAAGGGAATTATATTGCACAGACATAACGTGAAACTTACAGGTCACATTCTTATAAAGATATACAACAATAGCCCTCATAACGATACTAGCAACAGTATGGTGCTTCTGCAACATATATACCTCTCTACCCTTCTTCTATCTTGCTTTTCCCCTCTTACCTATAATACCATCTTCCGAGGTACCATATACCTCCTCCTTCCATGAAACATTTAAAGTGTTATTTCCATTCACTACTGCTCAGCTATGTGACAATGTCTGAATTATACTGCATCTTACTTGCGGAGCCCTGCGTGGCTGCGTTGCAATTATCTAGTGATGAGACCTGCGTGGCTGTGTTGCAATTATCTAGTGCTGAGACCTGCGTGGCTGCGTTGCAATTATCTAGTGCTGAGACCTGCGTGGCTGTGTTGCAATTATCTAGTGCTGAGACCTGCGTGGCTGCGTTGCAATTATCTAGTGCTGAGACCTGCGTGGCTGAGTTGCAATTATCTAGTGCTGAGACCTGCGTGGCTGCGTTGCAATTATCTAGTGCTGAGACCTGCGTGGCTGCGTTGCAATTATCTAGTGCTGAGACCTGCGTGGCTGCGTTGCAATTATCTAGTGCTGAGACCTGCGTGGCTGCGTTGCAATTATCTAGTGCTGAGACCTGCGTGGCTGTGTTGCAATTATCTAGTGCTGAGACCTGCGTGGCTGTGTTGCAATTATCTAGTGCTGAGACCTGCGTGGCTGTGTTGCAATTATCTAGTGCTGAGACCTGCGTGGCTGTGTTGCAATTATCTAGTGCTGAGACCTGCGTGGCTGCGTTGCAATTATCTAGTGCTGAGACCTGCGTGGCTGCGTTGCAATTATCTAGTGCTGAGACCTGCGTGGCTGAGTTGCAATTATCTAGTGCTGAGACCTGCGTGGCTGCGTTGCAATTATCTAGTGCTGAGACCTGCGTGGCTGTGTTGCAATTATCTAGTGCTGAGACCTGCGTGGCTGTGTTGCAATTATCTAGTGCTGAGACCTACGTGGCTGTGTTGCAATTATCTAGTGCTGAGACCTGCGTGGCTGCGTTGCAATTATCTAGTGCTGAGACCTGCGCGTCTTATTCATATTACAAAACATGTTGACATGAGTCTTATTTGCATTTGTGGCCCAATAAAGCTTTGAATTACGAAATAATTAATATAAGTAGATCTGTGTACTTTTCCTTCTAGTTACCCTTAACAATATGACTCAAGGCACTCCTGCTTAGTGATGATAACTATATCTCAAGCTGCCACCCAACTATGTTCATAACTGGGATCCACGTTCTACTAAGCTTGATACAAACTGCTTCTTTTGTCACTAACCAACGTATAATGGTTACTACTAGCTACCCGGGACAGTGATTATGAATGAATGATCGTACAATATAGATATCTTCATTAACACATTATTTTGCTAATGATCCACGGTTCTCTTTTCACATACACATATTAGACTTACTAACATGGGGGCGGGGCCGGACCGCCATGCTGAGAGGTTGCATACAAGACCAGCTCCTGCAGACTAACAACATTAATACCTACAAAAAGCAAATAATATACCTATCTGCAGTTAAAGGACCACTCTAGGCACCCAGACCACTTCAGCTTAATGAAGTGGTCTGGGTGCCAGGTCCTTCTAGGGTTAACCCATTTTTTTATAAACATCGCAGTTTCAGAGAAACTGCTATGTTTATAAATAGGTTAAGCCTTCCCCCTATTTCCTCTAGTGGCTGTCTCATTGACAGCCACTAGAGGCGCTTGCGTGCTTCTCACTGTGATTTTCACAGTGAGAGCACGCAAGCGTCCATAGGAAAGCATTGTAAATGCTTTCCTATGCGACGGGCTGAATGCGCGCGCAGCTCTTGCTGCGCGTGCGCATTCAGCCCAGGAGGAGGATCGGAGGAGGAGAGGAGGCAGGGAGCTCTCCGCCCAGCGCTGGAAAAAGGTAAGTTTTAACCACTTTCCTCTCCCCAGAGCCGGGCGGGAGGGGGACCTGAGGGTGGGGGCACCCTCAGGGCACTATAGTGCCAGGAAAACGAGTATGTTTTCCTGGCACTATAGTGGTCCTTTAAGCAGCAGCGGTCCTGCGGGCAAAGAGGTGCTGGAGCTGAGGCCACTCAGATTACAAGCGTTTTGACCCCTGAGAAGGCACATCAGCACAGCTACATCTGAGGCCTACCCGAGCGGTGAGTGGGGTGGACGGCCGCCACCTCGCTATCCTGCCCTGCGGTCTCCCTTCGGAGCTCCGACGCCACGCGGTAAGGGCCCCGTATCCCCCCCCCTTTGGACCGGTGGGGGTCATCCCGGTCCCAGGAGACTGTCTCCGCGACCTGTAATGCCAGGGTCTGAGAGGGCTCCCCACAACCAAACTGGCGGAAGCAGCAGGCAAACCTGAAATGGCGGCGCAAGCTGGGAGCACCGGGTCTCAGCAGATCTGATTCCTCGAGGCTGTCCAGACGGTTAAAAAGCAGAGGGGCCCCTCACTACAGCGAAGTCACTGACCCACAGACGGGGATTCCCGGCTCCTGCGGCAAAGTGCAGTCGGGACCTGCCACCCGGTCCATCCGTATGCAACGCTGCAAACCTACACGACACCCCCGCATTTCAGCTGAACCCAGCAGAGGATCGGGCAGACAAAAGGGATCAAACACAGTGCACCCACCCCTCTTACCACTAGTCACGCTGGACTCACTCCTACCATGCCACAGACTCTGCAGATCGGGGGTTCGATGAGCATGAACTGCCAGGGAGACTCTCTCAAGGTCTGGGCTGCAGTCAGAGGGGATGGCTCCTGTCACTTTTGCCATCTATGCAACCTGATGCTCTCTTTTTATAACTTACACCGTTAAAACCACTTGCATAGCTTAAGCCTTGTCTACCATTTATTTTTATATTAATTTAGCCCTGCATTGAGTCATAGATACAAATCCAGCAAAGCAATTGTTTTAGCATATCTTGAAGCTTGATGTTTAACCTACTCTAACTACACTAATATAGCTAATCTAGCATTGTTAAGCACTAATAGTTTTATTTACTTTTACCCTGACAATATACCAGTCTAGTCAAGCTTGCTATAAAAATATAAAAGATGTGCGAATTTCCATGCCACTGCCTAACTTTTGTAAATTCTGCAATACGCTGTTGTGGCGTCTGTCGATACCCTGTAACCACCTGCACAACAAAAATAAAGAATTATAAAAAAAAAAAGACTTACTAACATCACATATTTTATGCACAGGTGACAATGATAAAACAAGAATTGACTGATTTGGCACATGCAAGCTTAGTGCTGATTAGTACACGTGTATTCATGGAAAATAAAACTATGTGAATATAAGGAAATCTGTGCAAAATAAAACACAAGGACACTATGTCCATTGGTAAAGTACGATAAATGTAGCTTCTGGTAAGTGAAAAAAACAAACAAAAACAAAATAAGGAAGAGTATGTGAGCAGAATATTGGCATACATGCAATTAGAGACGGCTGGGCGCTCAGTAATTGTGAGAACTTACTGACTGTTTTTTGTTTTTTGAAATAAATGAATGTCCAAACTGTCTGCAAACCTGCACTATCCTGATCTGTAATGACAGTGAACCTGTACAACCGTGTTCAGCTCAATCAAGCCTCTGCCGCGCAAGTTTACTCAAGCAAACCTGGAAGAATTATCACCTAACACAGAGCTTGATAAACCGTGCGTTTTTCAGACTAAAACAAGGGGTGTCTCCCCGGCCCTGGCGGCCCATATGACGGCTCCAAATAACTTTTTGCCAGTTGTCTGTGTTGGAAACAATACAATCAGGTGGCTGCCATGACACCTGCTATGAGCACTGTCTGATTCCACCACGATGACAATGTGAAAGGGGGAAGCAGGTCTCAATTCCTGAGTAGGAGCCTGAGAAACAGTATTATGGAAGCGACCGGCTATTCAACATACATGAAACATATGGCATTCAACAGCACATGTCCAAGGAGATCCATGGAGGAGCTCACAACCTCTCCGGTCCTTCATAGACCTCCCTGGTTTTATCTATTATGACAGGGACACAGCTCTTGAGGGCTTCTTCTGCCAGGAACTGAAACAGATAACGAAGGTGGCTACGAGGAGGAGCTCCAGGTATGCAGGGGCAGGTGGATTCGTCTTTGCAAAAAATATATATATGCAGAGACGTATATATGTTGACAACTATTTGTATTAAGTTTACTGCTCTTGCATAAAACTAATTCCAAAAGATTGTTGGTATATCGTTGCTGCTCAGTGTTTCTGGTCGGGATGCAAATGCAGTCATTACGGTACCAGCACTCACACAGTCATGACCAACAAGGATCACCAGTTGGAATTCACCAGATAATACAGGCGAGCTATATACGGTTTCTCTTCCTAGATTATTAAGAGAACACTTTGAAATGGAAGCATTCGCCAAAGGCATTAATAGTAAATATACCCCATGTTTACCTCACCCATCCATACCTGCTGCTGAACAAAACATTCCAGTGCTGAGGACAAGGAAAGCCAACATCAGCCGGCCAACATGGAGTCCAAATTTTTTGCACACAGCCCTGAAACAAAATTTTTTATTTTTTTTAAATAGCAAGTCATAATACAATACAAAAAAAAACAAAAAAAAAAAACTTATATTTGAATTGCAGTTGAATAAATCTAGGTATTCACATCATGGTTCAAAGTTCACAAAGGGGACAGAAAAGGCCATGGGAGAACCATCTCCTACAAGTATAAACACAGTTTTTAAAGGGTTACTGCTAATACCATAGGCAATTTGTAACACTGCAATAGTTATGGAGCAAAGAGCACTCTGCACAAACTATGCTTGCTGTGAGTGTCTTATTAAATCACAATACAAGAAAATTCCCAGCAGCAACCTATGGCTCTTGCTCACAATAAGCTTGCTACCAGTTTCCAGAACAGCTCCAATCATCCTACACATATGAGGCTACAAAGTGGTTGGACCACTTCCTATTCAGGGAGGACTCTGTCTGAAGCTACAGAGAGCCCCTCTCAGTTGTGCAGCTTCCTTATGTATAAAAATATGGTTTTATTAACTTTTTTTTTTTTTTAAAGAATTCGCATAGTTTTAATGCGATATAATGATTTTAAAAATGGGTCAATTCATGCTATGGTTTCTATTAAACATTTACCAAAGCAAATTTCATAACAACCTCCCATTAGAAAATAGGTACTTCGTAGCACGCCTATGGCAAATCTGATTTTTGCCTCAGAAAGCAGAAAATATACCTTTAACCTTTTATTTTGCCTCTTCCCCTCAAATCATATCTAAATCGTATAGAACAATTCCCGAACTAGACTCAAAGTGTAAAACAACAGTTATTCTAATAACTCCAGCATATTGCACACAGACTTTGCAAACTACAAGATATTATATGGCGAAATAATAAACCAGTATCGTTGCTTCTTGAGACATTTATTCCATTTGAACTTTATTAAAAGTTTTATAACAATTACTCTGTAGTGTTTAATTTCTTTTTTTTTTTTTAGGAATGTGAAGCTGCTTGCCAGAGAGAGAGATATATTCTTTAATATCCTGCATAATTATTTTGCAAAGCTGAATTGCTGCGCCAATCTACTTTTAATTGGTCTATTTTATCACAGGCCTGTGGGATTCTTTATTACTTTGATAATGTTTAAAACTTGCTGTGCACCCAAAAAGCAGGAGCTCCAAATAGAAGGACTTTGGGGCACATTATTACCTCCCCAAAGGATGAATTATATGAATCCATACCAAAAGCATGAAGTCATCAATAAAAGTGGAATGTAGATCTTAAACAAATAAAAAAACAATAACGGCTGTTATGGCCATCTTTGGGCAGTCCGGCTACTGTGGACAACATTTCCCATGATGCTAAGATAGTCACCTGACAGGAACCAAGAGTGGAAATGTTTTATAAGAATAATTTAAATGGGCACTCTGAGTACCATAAACATTGCAGCTGTTTATATATAGGTTACAATATATAATAAAAATTAGTGAAAGCACACAATATACAAAATATTACCACAGGTAATCAGTAACAGACATCTGTAATAAAACCATAAAAAAGACCATACTAGGGTAATACAGTACAGTATAAATGAATGTGATAACCACTACATACTATATGGTCCCACTCACATGGTGCAGAGCCACTTAAATAGCTGGCTCAGACTTTTGAAGCCTTGAGAATATAGAAGGATGGGGTGGATACTCCTTAGAGATAATTGCAGTGCAGTTCCCAGCTTTTCTTGGAGTGAAATCCGAACTCATAAACTCCAGGTGTCAATCAGGTACAGGGGTAACAATTTATTTAAGCACTATAAAAACATAAGATAAATATAGGATATTACAGTCCACCTCACTTGACCTGTTTCGAAATAAACAAGCCTTTGTCAAGTGTCCGTGTCCTATCAAGTATTCATCCCGCTTTTTAAACGTAGATTTGGCGCTTTTTCTGATTAAATTTCTCCGACCTTCTATGTCCTCCAGATGACACTTTTAAGAAAGGCTTGTTTTGCCGAAACGCGTCAAGTGAGGTGGACTGGAATATCCTATATTCAGGAGATTTTATGAACTGCACTGCAATTATCTCTAAGGGAGTATCCACCCCATTCTTCTATATTCTCAAGGATTCAAAAGTCTGAGCCAGCTATTTAAGTGGCTCCGCACCATGTGAGTGGGACCATCTAGTCGTTATCATATTAATTTATAATGTACTGTATTACCCTATGGTCTTTTTTATGGTTTTATTACAGGTGTCTGTTACCGATTACTAATATTTTATACATATTGTGTGCGCTCACTAATTTTTATTATATATTTTACACATTTCTTTTGTGTGTTTTTGGAGTGAACACGTAGGTGATAGTAGCACCAATTTTAGGACCCTTCGCTAATCCCTACATTTATTATATACTTATAGAGGTCACAGTTAACAGGTTTATTTGTCAAAACCCAAACATCAAGAGGGGTGTTTTGCTCACTCACTTCACTTAGATCTCATTTTTGCCAAACAGCTTTAGTGACAACTAACCATGGCTACCGATAAAATGTGACAACTCTTACCAAAAAGTGCCAATAATATGCATCATTGATACAAATCAGGTAGACATTGATATTCACATTACAACAATCTGTGTTAAACCATAAGTTAATATGCATATCCCAGGTACTGTACAAATCCGCAAAATGTAGAAATATATGATTAGACAATAATATATTCCACCCTGGAATCTGCATTCTACAGTATAGAGGTAAGAAAAGTGTAATATAAGTAATATTGAACCTGAAACATTGCTCCTGTTGTTGGAGTTTGCACAAATGACACCGGCAATGAATAGGCCGGTGTGCTGGAGGTGCTGGGAAAGGAACTCTGGATCCCCACAGGCTACAGATGAGGATTCATTTCTTCCTGGCTGCCAACACTGGACTATTTGGTGCTGTGAGTTATGTATGGTTATATGCATTTTAATTTTTGCATTCTTTATTACCGGCTGTATGCAGATTAACAGTTTAATATTTTTTACGTGTCCCTTTACTGAAGCACTTAATTGTTTTTGTTTCTCATTTACGCAGTGTATAGCCACATTTTTTTTTAAATCTGTGATATGCATATCCACAGTGGTAAATCGGAAATGGTAGCAGGGCACTTCAACAGCTATGGAAATACATAAGGTAAATAATACATGGTGGAGAATGTTAATATTGAACTGGGTACTTATTGGAATAAAAGTTAAAGTGATCCGGGCCTCCAAAAATCATGCAGATGACCTTGTTTCTCTAATTGGCAAAATCGCCAACAAATGTATTGACAGGAACACTCCAAACCAACATCTTACTGAATTGCTTTGGAGCTCCCATCTGTCAAACATTATACAAGTACTGATTTCAGGAGAAAATCAGACAGCTGGGAAGGTGCTCTTCCCGATTGCATTAACCCCAGCAATTATTTTCACAGTGACGCACTGGATTCAGATTCTTGATAAGTGTAGTGAGCTGCAAAAGCATAATCTGGAGTAAGAGTGGCAGTACACAGCAACCTTATATATGGTCTTCACTGTAAAGCGGTCAGCAAATCTTAATAAGGTGAAGTAAATGCTAAACATCTGCTAGCAATCTGATGTGATTAAATGCTATTTAGGATGACAGGTGTACTTTAATATTAGGGACATTTCACTGTAAAAATGTCAACAAATTGTAGGTGAATGTGTTGCAGTGTAGATAATATATTAGTTTATAAAAAAAGAAGAAAAAAACTAATACTTTAATAAACATCTGCTCATTTTAGCATTATATCTATCCTGTCCCCTTAGAGAGTGCTGACATTTAGAATGAACGCACTACAAAAATAAAGAATTATAAAAAAGAAAAAAAAAATATATATATATATATTTTTTTTTTTTTTTTTTTTATATAATTCTTTATTTTTGTAGTGCAGTTAAGTAAGTACATACAGCTTGTCATGCCCCATTAGCAAATGACAAGAGAGTCAGGATACACAGCTTACATGCAATAAGGCAGGGGGTTTAACAGGCACAAGGTATAACAACAGGATTAGAAACATGCTTGTTAAATCTATCTAGATCAAGATTATGGCATCGACAGTCAAAGTAAGAAAAGCTATCTAGATACTGGATTACATATGAGACTACAAGAGATTAAACTCCTATTTGTGTCTGCTTCATTTTGGAGCTGCAAAACAGGATATATCAAGCTTAGCTGACCTGTCTATATGCATGGAGTAGGCATTCAGACATAATCTAAGCATGCTAATTGAAGGCTGACCTACGGTGAAGGAAGACAGAACTGTGCTTTAAGGGTAAAGTGAGTACCAGTGAGACCATCACGAAATGAAAAGCATTCTTGGTCACAATGTCAGTAAAGTAGCAATCAGGAGTAGTGAGAGGATTAAGGTGTCTAAACTGACAGACTATTATGGTATAACATGCATAAGGTAACATACCACTAAGCATAACAGGCTACGCTTGAGATTGCTAGACTTTCATCAGGATCAATACATTGCTGTATTGATCCTGATGAAAGTTCTGGACATAGGACTGAAACGTTGATCGTGATTTTAACAATTTAAAATAAAGATTGGATTTTTTAACTCTGTGAGTGCTACTACCTCTTTGGAGATTATATATATATATATATATATATATATATATATATATATATATCTTGAGCCATGGTCACTTTTTTCATTGTATGAATTAAGCCAACACAATCTTTTTAATCTCTCATAAAAATACCAGGTAGCAAAGAATGTCACTGTGCAAGCTTAATAGCTAGCTAACATTTTATAGTTGGCACAGTCTAAGAAGCAAATGTTCTGTCTTTAATTTTCGAAGTAAAATACTTACTTATAGAAGTAAAGTTCACATATACAGCTGATGAAAGCCAAAAAGCATCGTATAAAGTAAAATACCAGGACCTACAAAGAATAAATAGTAAACTAGTGAATACAATTCTATTGGTAAACATTAAAGCATGTTTCAGGCGAATACATTAGGACAAAATAATTGAATAACATTCTTCTCAGTAAAGATATTTTGAATTGACAAGAGAACTGCAATTTTATAGACCAAATACTTACTACACAATAATTTTTAAAATGGTTATGAAATATATATAATTTTTTTTTTTTTCCATTAGATATCTCACTTTAGATTAATTCTTGACATTAATTCAATGAATAATCAAGTTACCTTGTTTGTCTGCAGGACGTTGGCATGGAACCAGGCAGGCAACGCATGTAGCCAAAGGTAAGCATATGAGCGTAAGGCATACGCTGGAGAATATTCCCACGTCTGGAATCCTTTGCCATAGACAAGATAGTGAGTCTAAAATTAAAACAAACCATAAAAAAACTACAATTGTGAAAGAGTAATTATATGGATTAAGTTCAAGTGAAACGATAAAATGCCATACACAGCTACAAAGTGTATCTTGGTGAGACCCAAATCTCCCTGTCCCTCTTATCTGGACACTCATAATTATGAAGATGGTGACAAAGTTGACAAATGTAAAGAATGTAAAGAATTGAGCCTTTACTTTAATACAGGTGACACTGGGTAAATGTAATGTTTTCATTTTCTTCTGATAAACCGTGTGGCCATCATGAATGGATTTTAGTATAAAATGTTACACTACCATACGGAGTTTGACAACCCTGATGTACATTAAAGGGACTCTCCAGTGCCAGGAAAACAAACCGTTTTCCTGGCACTGCAGGTCCCCTCTCCTTTCCACCCCCTATCTCAGGTTGCTGAAGGGGTTTAAAACAGTGACTTACCTGTATCCAGCGCCGATGTCCCTTGGCGATGGTTCAGGGTCCGCACATGCACCTCCCCCGCCGACGACATCCGACGGGGGAGACCTATTGCACATGCACGGCCGGCGACGGGGGAGACCTAATGTGCATGCGCGTTAGACCTCCCCATAGGAAAGCATTGAAAATGGTTTCAATGCTTTCCTATGGGGATTTCAGTGACGCTGAAGGTCCTCACATAGCGTGAGGATGTCCAGCAACGCTATAGCACAGAATCTGCAATAAACCCGGAAGTGCCCTCTAGTGGCTGTCTAGTAGACAGCCACTAGAGGAGGAGTTAACCCTGCAAGGTAAATATTGCAGTTTATGAAAACTGCAATATTTACAGTTGCAGGGTTAAGAGTAGTGGGAGTTGGCACCCAGACCACTCCAATGGGCAGAAGTGGTCTGGGTGCCTGGAGTGTATCTTTAACGGTTGTTTCTCACTTCCAATTCTAAAGTGAGTGATTTATCAACCCTCGTATACAGTATGAAATTGAGGCTTAAATTTCTCTTAACGTTGCACTCCCTTTTTTTTAAAGCAGTCTGACATCTTACCAGGGGTTTTCTGGTAGTCTCCCTGCCTCCACAGCTCATGCCAGAGGGCTGGAACTTCCCTTAGCTCTCTGGAGTTGGCCCATCAATGAACCACAACCATTATACTTTATTGGAGTAGTTATGGCACAAGAAGTCTTTGGGTCAAGTAGTTTGAGCAGCTTAACATACATGTGGCTCTCCCAGCAGTCAAAGCCTGGACCCTGTGCTGAGAGCACATTAAATCTATGTTACATCTTTGTTAAAAGAACACTCCAGACCTCTAACGTACTTCAGCTTGCTGAAGTGCTTTATGTGTGAAGAGTGTGTCCTCTTTTTTCATTTTACAAAAAGTGCAGGTTTCAATAGAAATTAGCACTTTTATAAATTATCTTGTTACACCCTCCTAGCTCGGACAACCTGTAAAAAACCTGTCATGTTACTTCCTGGTTTGGTTAGCTAGGTGAAGCTAAACTCAAGAGGAAGCAATTACTGAGAGCACCTGCTTTGCAAAGCCTTCTCATTGAGCTACACTGGGAAGTCTGTGATTGTACAGTCACAGAAAGTCTAGGCTGGGGGGAAAGTGGAGGACTTGCAAAGGCTGCAGACAAGCAATCTGCAACTTTTGCAAGCTGGGTTTAAATATACCCCCAATCAAAAAATACATAATTAAATCACGCATGTTTTAATTGGGCAAATATCTACAAAATAGTGATTTTGTTTTGTAATTGAGCAGTAGAGAGTCACTTTAACTGTCTGCCTTACTAAATAGTGCTTTGTAGTGTTTAAAATTAACTTTTAGTGACTAAACCTGGAAAGGCTGGTTTTACAGCCTGTTCAGTAAATAGTTGTCATCATTAACAGCAGCCAGTATTTACTAGCAACATCTATTTACCAATAAGCTTCCAACCTTGTTGCTACCTTTAACTGGCTAGGCGGCAACACCATCTAGGGATAGATCAATTATCATTTTGGACGATTATTAGAGCCAATATTCAACATATTGCTTATAATCGGTATCGGACTTGTAATTTATTGATTCACCTCTACCTGTCACCACACTCCGCCTTTGTCAGTGTCCGTGTAGATCTGTCAGAGTATGTGTTGAGTATCTGCATGTTTGTCAGTGTGTGTATGTATCTGTATGTCTGTCAGTGTGTGTGTGTCTGTATATCTGTGTCTGTATTTCTGTCAGTGTGCTTATGTATCGGTCAGTATGGGCATATTTGTACGTCTGTCAGTGTGCATATCTGTACTTCTGTCTGAGTGTGTAGATCTGTATGTCTGTCAGTGTGTGTGTGTGCGTATGTGTTTCTATCTGTATGTCTGTCTGTGTGTGTGTGTGCGTATTTGTATGTCTGTCAGTGTGTCTCTCAATTACTTCTTGTCAAACATCCCCATTCTATAATCGGAGAGCCCAGTGCAATATGCTGGTGTTATATAAATGCTAATAATATGTATAACTCCTTTAGGATGTATAGGGTATTAGGATGTATAGATTCTGTTAACATTTTTGCCGCAGGCCAGAGGCTTGTCAGGTTTTAAATGTTAGCAGCTGGTAAGGAGTACGGACAGGTTTGAAAATCAGTAGCTAAGGAGAGGTAAGCAGCTCCCATCGAGAATGGGTGTCAGGCTTCCAGTAGCGGAGGCCGGTAACTCTCTTTCGCTACTTGTGAAATTTGGCACCTGGAAAACAGCCATCACTATTAGTTAGCAACAGGCACGTTAACGAGTAGCAGCTGGTCGCTAAATACTGACAAGGTTATAAACGAGCCAAAAGTAAGCTGTAATGTTCCTTTAAACGACGATACATAACTTTGCATACCATTGAAGCAATGAATGCAGCTACTCACAGGTTCCCAATAGTTGAAGGTTTCGTCACAATCCGAAATGTTGCTAAGCAGTGCCGCACAGAATCTGGCAGAGATCAGGCATTTAAAAGCAGTGGAACCCTCTGGAGCCCAAACCTGACCTGCTTTACTACTCGACGACCTGTCAAATAAACACCACAGAAGGTGTTAAACAAAAAGCAAACAAAAGCACTATTTTTTTTTTCTAAATAACTTTATTTTTGACAATAAAATAATGTGGTGTAAACACTAAAATATAAACAAAGAGAAGCATTACATTGTATGTAGTTGCGTAGAAAAGAAAATGTTGGGAAGTCTTGGAAATTTAAGTCTCATTTAATAATTCATGAAGCTCAGCTAAGCCAAGCTGTGACAATCACAAAATTGGGGGCATTTTCCCAAATCTATTCTGACCTACATTTTGCAATGTGATTTTCTTTTTATTAAAATTCACTGTCTACTTGACAACCACCAACATTAAAATGTGGCTAAAAGAGAATAGCTGGTGGATTTCCAAATCTTGTCTACAGCAGGTCCCTCTTCATTTATAGTATCAATTGATACTGCTCCAATTTATCCCCACTAAACAATTGTAAACTGTTGGAAAACACACGAATGACGATTATAATGTAAAATTCTTTAGGTGTCTCTGGACACACTGAAGAAAAGTAAAAAAAAAAAAGAAGTGAACACGGACAGTGAGCTTACAATCTACAGGGGAAATGCTCATTGACACAAAAGGTTGTGGGGAGAAAATACAATTGTGAAATAACAGACTTCTCTGGCATTTCATTTTCAGGAGGGTATGCCAACGTGAGTCACCAGTGGCTATAGGACGCCCCTCGCACCATGCAATATTTTCAGACTTTCCAATGTCTACTGCCCATTCGCCACAAGGTTTAAAATGAATAGTCTCCAAAACAGTTGGTGACTAGTTAAGTATTAAAGAAATATTTTCTTCAGGGCGCTGTCCTATAAAACTCAAATATTAAAATATTGCTTTATTATCTCACAGAGCAGCTAACACAGTTACCATGACATTCATGTTATTACAAGACTTTGGTGCCAGATACTTAGCATTCAATCATGGGGAGTAGAGTGAGAGCATTAGAAGGTGCCATTATGATTATTCACTAAACTGCACAGTGTGGTGAATGAGAACAGAATTACAAAATTAAAGCCACACGGTCATGCTCCTGTGAAAAATTAGCATTTCATAAAGATAGAACCTTTATGTAATATTCACATTGACTGTGTTGGAAATTCATTGTAATTCCAACCCAGTCAATAGGCCTACCGTGACAAAGCAGGGATTACTTTGTCGCTGTATTTCTCCTCTGCTTGACTTTTCTTGACACAAGACGTTGCCTGAGTGTCAATCTCTGCAGCCATCATCAGTGACATCTGCAGGGAATTGGCTGTGTCTATGGAGGATCCTGTGGTCTCCTCTACAAACGTTAATACTGTACTCTTGCGCATGCGCGCAAGAGTACAGCAGTGAAGCCAGTGCCGAAAAAACCCTATCGGACCAAGATGGTGGTGCCCACGAGGGACAGGTTCAGGAAACTAAATGTACCTTTTCCTGCCACCCACCACTGGCCCCCCTGCAGCAATGTCACTGTTTGGGGACGTTGACAAATTTGCAAAGTCCGCCAACAGTGACAGTACAGCAGTGAAGCCAGCGCCTAAAAAAAACCCTATCAGACCAAGATGGGGGTGCCCATGAGGGACAGGTTCAGGAAAGTAAACGTACCTTTTCCTGCCCCTCTCCCCCAGCAGCAATGTCACTATCGGGGGACTTTGCAGATTTGTCAACATCCCCAAACAGAGACAGTACAGCAGTGAAGCCAGCGCCTAAAAAAAACCCCTATCAAACCAAGATGGTGGTGCCCATGAGGGACAAGTTCAGGGAAATAAACGTACCTTTACCTGCACCCCCATCCCCCCGGCAGTAATGTCACTGCCAGCCACCGGACCCCGAGCAGCAATGTCACTGCCAGCCACCGGACCCCCAGCAGCAATGTCACTGTTGGGGGACTTTGCAAATTTGTCAACGTCCCCAAACGGTGACAGGGCCACTTTAAGGCAAAAGTAGTGGATTCATAAAACCCCCCAACTCAGCTGTATTCCCAGGGTGTTGTAAGTGGGTTTTCAGCTGCCTGTTATTGCTGTATTCAGAGTGTTTTGTCTAAATGCCATGTATACAGAGTATATCCCATGCAGGGAGGGCTTTCAGTGCTCCACACTCTGCCCACACAGCCACATGGCAGCTCCTACACCTTCCCACACAACAAGCAGCCCTCACTCGGATCTGGGCTCCACCACCCGCCTCTCCTCTCGCTGCCTCCCGCTGTTTTCCTCCCTCTCTCCACCGGTTCCTTTCCACCGCTGGCGAGCCCCCTTGGATGCCATGATTACTGCGGGCAAAACTACTCACTTCCGGGTTGGCTTCACCCATGGCACGCACAGAGACGCCATGTTTACTGATGGAACGAATGGTAGCAGAGCTCACAAGTGACGTCATGCAGCGTCAGGGCGCCATCTTTACTAATGGAACGCACAGGAGCTGGAAAGGGGAGCCTCAGTGCGCATGCGCCCTGGTTCTCATTGAATGGATGACGTGTCATACAGCTGATATTCCTTACACTGTATAGAGATTGCAAAGGAATGACAATACTGTATATTGTAAAATCTAATAAATTAAATCACTGAGCTATGGGAGTTAGGGAAACCACATGATTGTTTGAGTACTTTTTGCCTCCAAAAAAAATGATTTTTTTTTTTTTTTTTTTTAAATATAAACACCTGTTTCAATGATAAAAATCAGCACATATTTTTAGTATTTTATTCCTTTTAATGTGCCTTTTACAGATGTTTAAAAAGCGTAGCATCCTTTGTGTGAAATATTTTCATATGTGTATTTATATCACCTCCAAAAGAATCCCATGTTTTTAAACTATTAATATGGCCTTTTTGCGGCTTTGTAAAGCTGCCAAAATTTCAGGTTAATAGCTTTCATTAGTCGCTATTATAAATATAAATGCAGAATGTAAATAACTTGGTAGATATTTAAAAATGTTGTACAGGACTACATATCCGTCATGTATCTAAACCTCCCTGCTCCTCATATCTCTTTTCACCCCCCCTGCTCTCTATGTGTCTTTCAAATTCCACTGTCCCTCATGTGTCTTTACGATTCCCCTTGTCCCTCACAGGGACAATCCCCCTCTCCCCCCCGTACCGTGTGTCTTTCCAATCCCCTCAGTCCCCTAATTGTTTCTCCAATTACTCTGTCCGCTGTGTCTCTCCAATCCCCCCAGTCCCTCAAATCTCTTTTCACTCCCCAGCCGCCATATGTCTTTTCAATCCTCCTGTCCCCTACCTGTCTTTCCAATTCCACAGTCCCTCAAACATAACTTCCACGTGACCTTATTTAGGAGGGACAGTACCTATTTTGAATCCAAATCCCTCTGTCCCTATTTTCTACCCCAATTTTACCCTTTTCTAGGAGCTGCATAGTGTAGCTATTTGAGGGTGTATAACAGAGCTGCACAGCATAATACTCCCAGTAATGTGCCTTCAACTACAAAAAACGTGTTCAGAAAACAGTCTGTGTAAAAAAGATATATTGTTTTAAATTACATTTTAGTTGCATAAATTGTTATTAGTAAGTCACCTAAAATCTCTTAGAATAGCCGCACCCCTAGTTTTCCTCTTTGTCCATTTGAAACATTGGGAGGTATGCTCACATCTCTTTCCACCACACTATCCCCCTATGTGTCTCTCCAATATCCCTGTTCCACATGGGTCTTTTAAATGCTCCCGTCCTTCACTTGTCATGTGACATTATCGGATATGTACTAATATTAGCGAGGCCACATTGAGAAACCTCCCATGGCACCGCTAGGCTCCCTATTCTCTCACCTGTCATTCAGAGCGGGTTTGAGACTGGCCTTGAAAAAGTAGGAATGGCCAATGGTGACAGGCAGCAGACAAGGCTGCCAATTACACCTCAAGTACAGTATGCAACGCAGCTATAGCTACTGGCATGTACTACATATGTACAACGCTTGTCTGCCAATTGGTCAAAATGAAACCGTAACTGTGTGCAATAGTTCTGGGCCAATCACCAGGCAATGGTACACATAGTATTTCTTATTGTGCAGAGCCAGCAGGAGCCCTTTTGGTTCCCCCCACACCTTAGAAACAAATCTCTTCTAACGGAGCTTAAGTTGGAGCTGTATTGAAGCTCCTTAAAAGTGTGAGTGCACATTTTTTATTTAATTTACATCATTCCTAGTCTTATATACTACACTATTGTGTTCCTTTGTTTTTTCTTTCTCTATTACATATACTAAACCGAGGACTATCTAGGCGCTGCACCTCCTCCCTGTTTTCTATGGAATCAGATAAATGTTTAAAGCTTTTTTTTAAACACTTTAAGCGTGCGCAGGGGTGTGTGGGAAGAGGGACACTATAGTTTTAGGAAAGCAACTTTGTGTTCCTTTAAGTTGTTTTGATGCCTGTAGTATCCCTTTAACTCAAATTCAAAGTGTCTATGTTTAAGTGACGCACCATGGATCTCCACTTTCATCACTATGGAACAAATATCAACTGATATTATTGCACAATGTGTTAAAATAAAATAAACTGAAAAGCACTGTTTCATTTTTATCGGTCATGAGTTACATTTGTAATTTTGTAGTTTTACTGAGTTATTAACAAGTTTCATGGCTACAGAAGAGAAAATAGAAAATAACAGCCTTTTGTAAAACATTAGTTCACCAGTATAGGTTGGAGCAACATCTGCCAATATTAACAAAATGGGGGAGAAAACACAGGGATGCGAATAATACTTTATAAGATACAGTATGGTAATAAAAAACAAAACAAAAAAAAAACAAGAATCCTAAAAGACTTATAGAGAAAAGAAAGGAATAATAACTGTGAGATGCCAATGAAGAAATTATTGGAAACAATGGGACAAGGTCCTTAACTGTGTTCAAGAGAAAAATTGTCATAGAATTTATGAAGGGCCATAATAGATTGTGCATACTACAGGGCAAGATTGTATTACCTGCAAAAAACACTATTAGTAAGTAACCGAGAACACCGAGTGCATCAGAATACACAAGCCATACAGACCCTCACAACCAGCACTGATCCAGGGTCTTAAACATGTGACATGTCATGATTCCCTTTTATTCCAGAAGTTTGGTCCTTAAGGGGTTAAAATGAATGTAAATTGAAATAGGTAAATCCACTCACAAATAAAGAGCCAGTTAATTCTTGGCTCAAACTATAAGCGTTGTGGGATTATTTGGGGTCCCACTCCCTCTGCTGTATGTTGTGATAGGCGATCAGTGATAGTAGTCACCACTCCAATGATTCTTAAAAGTGCTTTATTTGCCAAACTGTGCATAAAAGTTAAAAAACAATAAGTGGTAGAATAAAAAGTCCTTGCAGTATGTGTGGTAAGTCTTTTCAAAATGCAAAATGCGTTTCACCCCTCTGGTGGCTTCCTCAGTTGCAGTATTGGTCCGCTGCAGAGTAAACACACAGCTTTATGTCTAAACACAGAGCCCTTGCAACTCACAAAGCGGGTAGAACCCTGCTCGTCTACTTCAAACTAACCCTAAGGCTCCTCTGCAAAAATGCACCCTATACCTCGATCTGTCGGTATAAAGCCTTTCCCATCTACTTAAACCAATGTCTATTACTATCAATTGCAGTAATGAAGGAACTGAAATATGTTGAGAATATAAGTCTATAAGAATATGCAATATGTCCTCAATATAGTAAACACATAGCCTTATTTCAACAGTATCGCTTGCCTTGATGGGTCGATAAAATTCTGCCAATCTATTTGAACCAAACTAACCTAAAGGTCCTCCGAGGGCAAGCACCCTATATCTCGATAGGTAGATACCTGGGGCCATCAACTTAAATCAAAGATGGCCATGAAGCTCTGTGTATAACTATTTTTTACAGTAGTAAAGTGGAAACCCAACACGTGTTTTGGTGCTGTACAGTGGCACCTTCATCAGGGTGTTATTAAAAGAAAGATCCTGTAGGTGCTACAAATTTAAAGGGACACTATAGTCACCAGTGCAACTACATGTATTCCTAACCTATAGTGTTAACACGACCATCTAGCCCCCTTGGGCCCCTCATGCCTCCATAAGTATAGTAAAAATCTTACTGTATTCAAGCCAGAAGCTGTACATCTGCATGCTGAGACTTAGGAAAAACAAGCAGTCTGCTGACATGTGATAGCCTGATCCAATCACAGTGCTTCCCCATAGGATTGACGACTATAGTGTCCCTTTAAAATCAAGGCAGACTCGCCTCTATTTAATTCTCCAACCAATAGCAATCCACGTAGGCGGTGATATATATATATATATATATATATATATATATATATATATATATAAAAACACACACACATACATACACACACCACAAAAAAAAAGTTATAATTTAAGACTGTATCACCTGTCAACTATTTAGTTACAAATAAAGTACTAATACACATATAGATTATATAAACATATATTTAGCGATTGTCATTATTTATATTTATGGTTTCATCAGAGTCTGAACAAATGTTTAAAAAGCAACTAGATGCATGCTTGCAAAAACATAAAATTCAAGGATATAATTTTTCAATCATGGGGTAATAGCTTCTTGATCCAGGGATAATCTGACTGCCATTCTGGGGTCAAGAAGGATTTTTTCCCTAGTTTGTGGCATAATTGAAAGCGCTTCGGACTGGGTTTTTTTGCCTCCTTTTGGATCAACAGCAAAAAACAAATGTGAGGAAGGTTGAACTTGATGGACGCAAGTCTCTTTTCAGACGATATAACTATGCAAATATTATTATGGATCTATACTGTATTAATTGTTGTGGAGTTATGCTATTCTAGCTGCAGCATAGCACTTTCATTGTGACATCACACGATTCGTAATTCTTAGTTAAAGCCATGTCTTTCTGCCACTTTAAGATGATATCACATGATGACATAATAGGAACAATATGATAGAAACATAACTGCAGGAGCTTCAGTGATTTCCAATTTCTCTTGAGTGACTTTGAGTAGCGAATAGTGTGATTTTGCCTATTTGTCCGGTTAATATTGAGATTACATCTTACAAGCAACAATGGTCAGCACGTACAAAGGTGAAAAAAATTTTTGGCACAGAAAAGGGATGTGAGAATCTAATTAGTCTATTTGTAGCAAGTAAAAGAAATTAAAATGGGAGATTTGCTTGAATAAAAAATAACGAACCCAATTATACTGAAAATTTGTCAATACTGGCATATGTAACAATTTATGAAACTCCTGGTACATTTCAAGAACATTCTTCATGATGCAGGTCCTCTTCACCTCCCGGTGTTTCAACTGCTAGGAACCAGGAACCATGTCTTTGTTGTACTCTCACACAACACTGAGACCTACGAAGGATCTTGCGAGACCACTGGATCCTCCATAGACAAACCAGAATACACACGTCCCTGGCTCTAGCTTGCCCCCCTAAAAAGAGTTAAAATTCACCCTTATTCCAGGGCCGCGTGCATAAGGGCCGCATGCATCTGCCAGCTCTGGCTCTGCCCCCTGTCCGCCTTCTTGGCTGACACCATCAGAATCGATGTTTTCAGCTAATCCAAAGCATTCCCATATGATACTTTCTCAGGTTGTGCAGCACTGACCTAGTTGCTGTCTGAGTGATTTCCACTGGATGTGTCCTTAGACAGTAATGTAAACACTGGATTTTCCCTGAAAACGCAGTGTTTATAACTAAATGTCTGGAATGACTAACATTGCTCACCAGAACAACTGCAATAAGATGACTATAGTGTCCCTTTAATGTAGTGATTCTGAGGCAAAGAGAATGACCCTGTAGACTGAGCACTGTAAACACTACATTTTTCATTGCTGCATAACACCACCTTTTAGTGGTGTTTTCTGGGGCGGGCCTGCAATAGTTGCAGGACCAATGTTCGCTGCCCACCATTCCCTTCATGGTGATGCCAAACGCTCCCCATAGAAATACACTGAATGAGATGCTGATTGACGCAGATGATTCAATAAACATTATTAGTCATTAAGATATATGGGTGTAGAATTCCAGCAGATCTAGTTTAAAATACATGCTGCCATGTTCTACGCACTCTACCCGTAGTTTAATTTAAATTTAATCCCTCCACAACGACGTCCCCAAACTGAACTGGGTTGGACTTCCCATAAATTGGGACAGCCTTGTCCCTTTTGTAGGACAATATGTTTTATTTTCTAATGTAGAGATAGTGGTAGTAAATGTAATGATTAAATAAAGTGCTACTCCAAACAAAAAATAAAAATGTGTCTTCTTTGGTAAGAGTAAGCCTTACCTACCCCCAATTAAAATTATACTCTGGCAACAAAGGGATAGATCTATGTACGTGTTACACAGTAAAATGCTGCACATACAGGGGCTTCAAGCAACATTACCACTTTAAATCACTGAAGTGGTCATAGTGCGTTAATCATGTAACCTAAGACAATGTATAATCCACAGATCTTAATTTGACGAAATAAAGGTAGTAACATTAAATAAATACTAGAAGGAAAATTTTAAAACCTGAGTTTTGCACTTATTAAATATTACCTTTTTTTCTCTATAACAGGAGGAAATAATGAGCCTTCAGTTAGTGACGCCTTTCCCTTAAACCGACTTAAGTTCCACCGACTCCTGGGAAGAGGCAGTTTCGGCAAAGTATATAATGTTTAGACTAGAATTTTTTTTTTCTTTCACAATTTAAATAGCGTTTTGCAACTTACAACGTATTTAAACTTATAAACAAATAGTTTTAGTTAATTAATACCTTTTACACGGCACCTTTTCATTTATTTCTGTTCTCTGGTGTGTATTGGCCAGCTGGTTCGCTAAAGAGTGAATTTATCAGAATCGATCATTTTCTTGATGAATTTTCTAATTCAGTTAATTTGGCCTAAAATTGTGAATTTATACATAAAGAAAAGGAATTGGCACTGATCTGAGGTCAAGGACATGTTTATTGAATGATATACAACAGAGAAAGAGCCTTTTTTATTATTATTATTATGTTATTATTTATATAGCGCCACCATATTCCGCAGCGCTTTACAATGGGTGGACGAACAGACATGTAGTTGTAACCAGACAAGTTGGACACACAGGAACAGAGGGGTTGACGTCCCTGCTCAATGAGCTTACATGCTAGAGGGAGTGGGGTAAAATGACACAAAAAGGTAAGGATAGTATTAGACTAGTGACAGTTGCAGAAGAGGAATCAGTCAGGAGCTATTAACAGTTTAGCTTTTATGAAGAAGTGGGTTTTTAATGATTTTTTTTGAAGGAGTGGAGACTGGGTGAGCATCTAACGGAGGAGGGAAGCGAGTTCCACAGGAACGGTGCAGCCCTCCAGAAGTCTTGAAGGCGAGCATCAGAGGTGGGAGTACGGACAGAAGATATACATAAGTCTTCAACAGATCGTAAGGGCCTAGACGGGAACGTGTGAAACCATAATACCATGTGCAAAATGCCACATAGTGATGACATAAAGGGGACAGAATATAACAATTCTCATTATAAAAAAAGATGAAAGAAAACCCCCATAACAGAAAAGCGCTTAAAATAATTTTATGTGTACAAATATATGGAATATTAGAAAACAAGGAAATAGGAGACAAATGATGATGTCATCCACATCCCAAAACACACGTGACCACAATGTAATCACCAAATCTAGGTCCCAGTAATATAAAAATATTTAACATATTGGAATTTCATTTTGAATTCTTGACATTTCAAGATGTAGTGAATAACCTGGTCAGATTTTTAAATTCAGGATTTTGAATAGCTTTAGTGACTTAAACTATCAATTTTATTAAAGACAGAGGCTGATATCATGCTCGGCTCTCTTTACTACTCCAAATAGCAGCAAAAGTAAAAGGCAAGAAATTTCAACCAAACAGGATAGTATATAGGACATATACATATAACCAATTTATACGTCCACATTCCCGCGTTAAAGCGGATCTGCCAAAGTGCATTCTTTATAAAATACTGATAAATTAAAGACTGCATTGGAATGTCACTGAAATTCCGACTCCATCCAAAGATACCATAAGACTAGTAGGGCCTAAGCAGCGATTACTTTGTCTTATAGACAAGGCTGAGGTTGACAAAATAAAATCCGTATAAGTGGAGAGCCAAATCAAACTGCTCTATATTTAGCAGATGAGAGGAAGGGTAAGACAAATAGGAAACCTAACCACCTATTAATTAGAATACATAAAAAAAATATAACGAACTACCCTTAATCTCTGTCAATATACAAAATATAATGAAACAAACTTAAATGCAAATAAAAGTCCAGTGATAAGTTTGTATTGGAAGTTGAATCCAGGTGATCTCCCTGGATGTTATTATGCCATGATATAACTCCAATTCATGGAAAATAAATGACAGCAAAAACAAAAATTAGTTAATACATCCTATATTTATAGTATACACTATACACCAACACAAGGTTTAGTGCTAAAAATTTTTTTATTTATTAGAGTCATAGCTCATAAGACATAAAAACTAACAAAAAATAAACTAAAACAAGCATTCTTTCGTCTATATGATCTCTGAAACAGAGAGAGTATGAGAAATTAAGAAATTCTCATGCTCTCTCTGTTTCAGAGATCATATAGACGAAAGAAAGCTTGTTTAGTTTTTATGTCTTAACAGCAATGACTCTAATAAATTAATTTTTTTTAGCACTAAACCTTGTGTTGGTGTGTAGTGTATACTATAAATATAGGATGTATTAACTAATTTTTGTTTTTACTAAGATCACCTGGATTCAACTCACAATACAAACTTATCACTGGACTTTTATTTGCATTTAAGTTTGTTTCATTATATTTTGTATATTGACAGAGATTAAGGGTAGTTCGTTATATTTTTTTATGAGGTTGACAAAAGGTGGATCTCTGCCATCAACGTTTTTCCAATCCCAGCAGCTGTCGTGGGATTCAGGCATTATCTATAGAGACTCCCGCAGTCTTGCGGAATCCTCAATAGACCTCAGTGTTCTACTTCCCGCGCATGCTCTACAATACAGTACCAATGCCGCTACTGGCAACTCAAGCACCAGGAGTTGAAGATGACCTTCTTGACCAAGATGGCGGCAACCATTTGAGACAGCTTGAGGAAAGTAAAACTTACCTTCCCCTGCACCCCGCGGCCACCGCACCCACACCGTTTTTGTTACTTTTATTTTTATTTGCAAAATATGCAAAGACCCCCAAAAATGACATACCTGCCTAACTCCTTCTCTACTCACAGATCACACACTCACACAAACTATGCACTCAGACACCCACCTCATGCACTCTGCTGTAAAACATCTGTAGGGAGTCAGTGACAGCCTAGGAAGGGGAGGGGATTAGCAGCCATTAGCTCTCTCCCCAGCACCCATCCATTTCCTTCCCTCCTAGCACTGCACATACACACTGATCCCCATCTCACTCAGCAGTATGGTGAGGGCTTCCAGTTTACAGGAGCAGCCTGACCCAGCAGAAGCCTTCACATCCAGCCATGGACAGCAGCCTTCACTCTGGTGGGAGGAAAAGGTGGAGATGCAAAAAGGAATCTACCAACTCCTCTACTTCCGGCTTGAACTAAAAGCTAATAATGGCCAGCTCAGACCATGGGGTCCAGCCTGGGTCACCCCAACCACTCAGCAACGCCCCTGTGTGTAGCACATCTACGAGGATTAAATTCAAACAATGACATTGCACTAGTTAAATTGAAAAAAAGCAAAACCTTATGTTAGGATAAAAAAAACTTGAATTTGTCAGTATGCCAGTAAATGTTAACCTATACACAGAGATCTATAGTTTTAGGAATATCTGGATCCACTCTCGATGCTAGATTTAATCAGTAAGAATGGCTGAGGTTATTCTGTCAGAGTCCGTATCCAATCCAACGTTCATTTGGTACTGGAAAAATATTGACACTCACCATGTGTAATTTATTATATTTTAAAAGAATGATTTCCCTCACAATGGAAAAAAAAAAATCATATGTCACTTTTCTCAATGAAATCGAATAGAAATGGTACTTTTCTAATGGTGATCTTCCAGTACCCTATCTCTATGCCTTAACGCTGTGTCTTCTCCAGGTGATGCTAGCGTCCGATATTATAACTAAAGAGAATCTGGCAGTAAAGATTGTGAAAAAGAGCCAACTGCTACAAGATTTGGATGATAAGGAAAGCATTTTAGTGGAACGTCGGGTGCTTGAGGTGGCCAGTGGATGCCGCTTCCTCACGGATGCTTACGCCACGTTCCAGACTGAAGTAATAAAATTACATCCATCAACCATTCTATTACAATAAAGATAAAGTATGTGTGATGCTACATGGACTCCTGTTTGATCCATTTCATTTCTCTATTTGCAAACAGGATCACATTTTCTTTGCAATGCAGTATCTGCGGGGAGGTGATCTGGATGACTTAATTAAAGCTCACAATAGACTGGACATTGATACTATAAGGTAATTATTGAAAAGAGATATTTAAAGGTGCAATGAAACACCACTATGAATGAAATTCCACAAATGAGAAAGAGAGGGGGACCATAGACAATATGAGTGTAGTTGTTTGAATAAAGGAAAACACGGAAAAGAGTGAGATTAGAGATGGAACTCATCCAAACTAGTTTTACCTGACAACTCTGAATTGCTTTTAACATGAACTTGATCATTTATCCACAGATATACAGAAACAAATATCAGAGGGATTAAACGTAGCCGTGTTTGGGAGATTCTAAATAAGGAAGACGGGTGATGTCTGAAATTTTACATTGAGAAGGTTAATCAGAGAAATCAGAACAGTGTTAAAGGAACACTATAGTTACTAAATCAACTTTAGCTCAATGAAGCTATTTGTGTGTATAGATCATGCCTCTGAAGTTTCACTGCTCAATTCGCTGCCATTTAGGAGTTAAATCCTTTTGTTCTTGTTTATGTAGCCCTAGCCACACCTACACTGGCAGTAACTGACACAGCCTGCATAACAACAAAATGGTTTCATTTTCCATCAGATGTAACTTACTTTAAAAGTAATGGTTTCCTGTTCTGTAAACTAAAATGTAGTTACATACAGGAGGCTCCTTCAGGGTCTAGCACACTATTAATAGAGCAAGAAACAAGAAATTCTAAATTAAACAGAATTTCCAATAAAGGAAGTGTAAACATTAGATGACTCTTTACAGGAAGTGTTTAGAAAGGCTGTGTAGGTCACATGTATGGAGGTGTGACTAGGGCTGTATAAGCAAAGTGATTTAACTCATAAATGGCAGAGAATTTAGCAATGAAACTGCAGGGGCATGACCTATACACCAAAACTGCTTCATTAAGCTAAAGTTGTTTTAGTGACTATAGTGTCACTTTAATAATAAAAATGTACTTCATCATATAGTACTTTTTGTTTAAAAATTTAAGTGTGGCTAATTATTTCCTTTCTACCAGATTCATTGCAGCTCAACTGGTATGTGGGCTGCAATTCCTCCATGAACATGGAATTATCCATAGGTAACTACAGTAGTAATTCATTATATATGTAATTTTTTTCTCTTTTATCTGGGTTGAAGCTTTTTTGTCCCTCCATGTAATGTACGTCTTATCTTTTCTAATTTTTCATTCTCAATTCTTTCTAAAAGGTTTTGTTGCTCACTTGAATGTTTTGTGATCTTTACAGAGACCTGAAGCCAGAGAATATTTTATTGGATAACAACGGTAATATTAAAATTGCTGATTTCGGTCTTGCGTTAGAAAATATGTTTGGTGACAAAATGGCTACAGAATGCGCCGGCACATTGGGATACATGGCTCCAGAGGTGAGGTATATATAATAATGATGTGCAATATTAGGTAAGTTAGAACTTCTATTGAAAACCAGCAGAAACGAACACCAAAACTTAGTAGTTTTAGTTAAAAAGGAAAAGCTTAGAGTGAAACAAGTAAATTCTGACATCAGTGAAATGGGCAGAGCTTAGTCTTAACTCAGGAGAGAACTCCTTTTGGTGAGGTTATCAGAAACATTCACTATTATTAAAAGAATATAGTGTTAGGAATATTAACATGCATTCCTAATGCTATAGTTTCCTAGTCCGTATTTAGATTCAAGAACCATCTTTAGACCTTCAAAAAAAAATAGAGAATGTTGGAAAGTGAAGAATCTGCTCTAATCGGTGCCTTACCCTATGTTGGTATAATTAAAAGGCCCACAATTCTTCAATCCTGACAAACCTGTGAATTTTAATGAATTTGTTTGAGTTCCAAGAAAAAAAGGTAAAGTGTTCTATAAAATACAATGCAATGCAATTCATTTAAAATGTTATAGTCATTTCCCTCACTATATCCGACTCTGCCCTACAATAACCTATATTAGTTTTATTCTATGTGTCTGACTTGCCAATTATTTTTCTCTGAACATTTTCTGGAAGATGATGAATGATGAAAACTACAATGCATCCCTAGACTGGTGGGGATTGGGAATTATTATCTATCAGATGGCTACAGGATATCATCCTTTTCGTCGTAACCCATGGCAAACAGTGACCAGACCAACAGAACAAAGATACACACCCCACTATCCCGAGTATCTGAGCACGGACACACAGGATATAATGGAAAAGGTTGGTCTGTTTTTGTTCAATATGAAAAAGAAATACATGCTAAATTGAGCAATGTTATTAAACAGCTGGTGGAGTTACACAAAGAAAATATTCGGAAATGTTGGCCATTTTTGTCAGCTAGCTGACATTTCATGACAAAGTTGAAGCTCTATGTAAGTGAGCTCAGGAGAAGTATGAAATCAGGGCCAGACTTCCCACAAGTCCACAGAGACAATGTCCTCAGGGAGGCAGGAAAGAAAGAGGTGACCAAAGAACTCCATCACCAGTCATACAAGCGATCTGCATGTGGTGAAGTGCAGACCAAAAGATGCACTCACTGGAACACATGGGATTAGTACTCCTCCTCTTTGGGCAAAGGTAAGCACGAGGAAGGGGGGAATTAACGTAACTTTTTAAAACGTATTTTTTTATATCTACTTCCCCAATGTACATAACCGTCCTTATAACACCCAGCACGCACGCACGCGCGCGCACACACACACACACACAGCAGATAACCCCCGGAATACATGCACTACAATCTTAAAGCTTAGAGAGGGGTTAATGTCAGAGTTCGACTACATAGGGTGTATAGTGTTAAAAAGTTGAACAGCTTAAGATGCGTTAATGATGTATAAGGGCTGTTTATGATTATTGCGTTTGGGGTTAGAGTTAGGTTAAATTTAGCATTTGGGTACAGGGGGTGTTTTAGGGTTGTAAGGGGAGTTAAAAGTTATTTGCAAGATACTCTCACCCTCTGATGTCATCTGTAGAGCAGTCAGTCTTCTATGGAGTGGTTACACAGTGTGCATCACTCAGACCTTCCTCTGCTTTCCTTCCAAGGCACTTCTTGTGTGAGAGGCTGTTAGTGGGCAGATAGGAAGTGACCCCTTCCACTTCCAGTCAAGTCTCACATACAGACACGGGAGGAGCTGGGAATTACTGAGTTTGACACTCACTATGACTGGTCCTGTTTGGACTACAGAGGGCACTGGCCAAGACTCCTGGTACTTACCTCCCTCACCAGCCTATTTATGCTCAAAAAGGCACATTATAAGTGCTGAAAACAGGCGTCCCTAGTGATCAGGTGCTTACTCTGCCTAAAGGGAAATCCATCCCTGCACCACTGCCTTCATTTAATAATTATAAGGACTTGCTAGATTTATAAAAAGTAGAATATCTCTTGCTATTTGAATATCATTTAACACTTGCTGTGCATTGTTAACTTACTGTATGTCTTAGCATTGGGACTATTGTTAATAAAAGATTTACAATGCAAAAAAATGGGAAAATGCTAGACATATATATATATATATATATATATATATTATAAAAGAAAAATGGTTCCATAATAAATAATGTTACCTTCGAGAACACTAAAATTGTATTTTGTTTCAACCTTTACTTAATATATTGTCCAAAAATCCATTGTATGTAGTTTTTTTTTTTTTAGCCAGGAGCAGATTTTTTTTTACATACGTATGTTTCTCTTTAAAGCTTCTATGTGTAGACCCATCCCAGCGCCTGGGAAAAGAGGGGGATATTCGCAGCCACCCCTTTTTTAAATCCATCCATTGGAAGGAGCTGGAGGCCGGCAATGTATCTTCCCCGGTGTCATTATGCAGTGTAAGTCTGTGAATAAAAATGCTGAACATTAAAGCATCACCTTTTCTACTTACTTATCACTGTTGGAAATCAACAAATTAGGACCTAGAGAATCTCATCGAAGCTTCACATTTTGCCACAATCCAATGCATTTATAAAACATATTGTTCTTTCTGTATAATATGAATATAGTTTTACTGCATTGGAATGTCACTGGCCTTGCAAATATCCCAGAGTTCCTCAAAAAGACTTTATTTTTTCCCATGTGAAGTAAAGGAACCCTTTGAAGACCCAACTAAACAGTTTTAAGTTTTCAATGGATTTCCCCAAACTCAGCATCCAGGGAACTACGCAAGTAATTTAATATGGAACCCCCAGAAAGCATTATCCCTGAGATTCAATCATTAGACCATTGAAACTTCCAAATAAATGCAAAATAATAAAAAAAACTGAAACCAAGTTAGATCTTAAGAACACAACTATGTCTAAAATATACTAAAAATCAATGTTTATATTCTTTCTTTGTAGCCATCATTAGAAAACATCACAGGAAGTGTGAGTGTTAGGGAAGCACTCTCATTAAAATGGTTTACAGAGGAGCCAATTGGCTCATCAGAGCAAAAGCTGTTTAAAGGCTTCAGTTTCAACAATCCCAAAATGACCAACCTATTAGAGCCAACAGCAGTCCCTTTATGTTCGGTTAAAGAAAAGAACAGGAATAGAAAGAGGGTAGTGAGTGAAAATGAAGAAATTATTACCAAAAAGAATAGGAAGCTGGAGTTATCAAAGCCCGCACCAGCTATTTCATGGGCTGTGAGAGATAATAACAGAAAGAGAAAGAAAGGAGAGAACGATAAAGAGGTTTATCCAAAAAAACAAAAACAAAGGAACGATGAACTATCTGAGCCATTAGCAGCCACTACATGTACAAACAGAGACCTCAATAGGAAAAGAAAGAAGCATCAGAGCGAACGTGACAGTCAAACAATTTCAAAAAAACAAAAGGAATCTTGAATAAAAATTTTTTATAATTTAAATTGTTATTCCTTTTTAGATTTGCTTGACTATGCGAATATATGATGAAATATTCTTGTTTTATTCCTGTTAATTTTTCCAATATATGGTGGTGGGCAAATAGCTGGCAAAACAATAGAAATTCAATCATTTTACTAAGTGGACATATTGGGACACTTCTGGTGTTGAGGACCAAGATGAAGAAGTCATACGCCATTTCTCATTCAGTTAGTTATCTAATGGCTTATTGAGTATACTGCCCTATATCCTTCCCCATCACATCCAAACCTCTCAAAGTTTGTCTGGTTCTTCATTAGAATTCTAAGAATAAAAATTTAAATAAAATAAGAAACAAAAAGATTTTTATCAAACACGGTGGTCTGTGACAACGTTAATTTGAGCACAAAATGTAGAATAGCCGTCTGCTCCATATTTGATTATCCTGCATTCTTATTATTCTGATCGATTTAAGAAGATAAAGGTAGACGTTTTTAAAACAGGTAATGATCACTGGCCATTAGCAGAGACTTTGGACTTATCCAAAAGTTGCAGGACAATTGCCTTTATCTGAAGCAGGAGGATAAAATAAATAGATTAAAGGGCCTTTAGATCAATTAGCGGCTTCTCTAGAAGTAGTTACTTTAGGTTAAACATTGTACCATTGCTGTTTGAATAAAAAACCACTGGAACAAATCACTAGAGTGCGCGTGCTGACAAGTTCTCTATGAAAGAGAACTCAATATGAAAAGAAAGAGGGATAAGAGCAAATACGAAAGTCAAACAATTTAAAGAAATAAAAGATTTTGAATAAAAGCTGAATTGCTTCACTCGGCAAATATATGATGCTAATTTCTCCGATGTTTGGTGGTAGACAAATACCTAGCAAAACTATAGAAATTAAATAATTTTACCAAGTGGACATATTGTGACACTTCTGGTACTGAGGACAAAGATGAAGTTAGACGCAGGTTTCTCATTCAGTAATGGCTTGCTTAGTTTATGGGCTCTGTTTTAAATAAAATGTATATTAAATATTTAGTAAGTGACATCACTATGCAGTTAAGGCCAGGCACAAGTGGGGCACATAATGCATATGGGAAGGACAGGTCTAAGGGTTGTGGGAGGGCACCATGGAACGAAGGGCGCCATGCGGTGGACACAGCTGACCACAACCAGGGCCTGCACCCTGCCCTACATCTTTATTGGCCGTTGCGGAATCTCCCTCACTGGCCCGCTGTCTACCTGATGCAGAGGAGGCGGCCCCGAGTGCTTCTGTTCTGCACCCTCACCGGGTGCAGATACCAAGCAGTTCTCTTGCGATTTTGACATTCAGAGCATTGACACGCGTTACCATGGCAACACCGATACTATTAGTGCAGAGCTTGTGAGAGGAAGTCACTACAATGCATCCGTTGAAATGCTGGCATCGAAGATCATCGAAGAGTGACATTTAAACATCTTTGCAACTCTTCCCTTAATAGCAGTTGCATTGCTGATGCTTCATCATAGCTCAGTGCCCGATCACAAGACTGATAGGTAATCCTGTAACACAGACTGGTCTTTCCAGTTGTTATATTGTCAAACTGATCTTGCAGATGAATTTTGGTAATAGTTCCCTTGGTGACTTTCCGGGCTATAGTGTGAAACTCTAAGTCGTCAAATGCCGAAACATCTTCTACCCAGAAACTGACATCATGGGTGTAAGATGGGGGATGTAACGAGAAATACTGAAAGGTTTTCAGTCCATGTTTTCTGTACTGCTGCATAAATCGGTCATCTGCCGTCCACAGCAGTCGCCAGTCAGGGATATCCAAAAGACACATGGTCAGTAGGTCCATGTTGAATGTCACAAGTAACACACCAACGTCCTTGACTAGCTGGCCTGGTGCTGCAGTCATTATTTGTCCGATAACTTGATCATCATCACAAAGAGTCGATGACATTTTAATTGAGTAACATTCTCCATTTACAAGGTTCTTGCAGAAACTTAAAATGATGTGGCTGTCATGTTTTTCCATTTCTTCATTAACAGAACACTTTGTGTCATTGGTGATAAATGTTCGTTGGGATTCTATAAATTTCTCAACTGTATCCATCAGCACTTGAAGGTCAGCTGTAACACTGCCATTCAGAGAACCCAACACTAGGAGGGTCTCCAGGTAAGTTGGCATGGTCCACTGTGATATCAAGCACTTCTTAAAAACAGGTCCACTGAGAACGTACAAAGAATCAGAAGCAAAATCTTTTTCCATAATTATATTGGAAATACAGTGGGTCAGTGATGGTCTCATATAATATAAGTGTTTACAGTTTTGGTCTGCATAAGAACATGGAGCTGTGTGATTCTCTGTCATAGTGTTTTGATTTTGAGAGCAGATCTTCTGCAGATCACAAGAGCACTGGTAAGAACTTTCTGCCATCTCTTCCTTAATGTAATACAGATCGTGCCGAGTCACGTAGAAAGCTGGAGCTCTGTCAAAATTGCATACAAGCGGCTGTGTGTCTTCCAAGCATTTAACGCTCATACTTCTTCCAAAGAAGGCTATAAGGTCCTCATTAACCATGCTGGTGGGATGACACCGATCTCTATTCAAGAAACATCTGCATCTAAATATACATATAGAAGAAAAAAAAAACATTAAGAGAGCAATTTGGGGAATCTTACTTAAAGAGCTTATAAAGTTAAACAGAGGGTCATACATTACAGTCCAGATTTAAATGGATACTATAGTGCCAGGAAAACAAACCAGTTTTCCTGGCACTATAGATTCCTGGATTGCCCCCCTCCCTCGGTGCTGAAGGGGCTAAAACCCCTTCAGTCACTTTCCTGTATCCAGTGCCGATGTCCCTCAGCGCTGGGTCAGGCTCCGCCCACGTTCTTACCCCAGGAAACGACAGCCGGCGGGGGAGACCTAATGCACATGCGCTCGTATTAGGATTTCCCCAAATAAAAGCATTATTCAATGCTTTCCTAAGAGGAAAATCTGACACTGGAAGTCCTCACGCATAGCATGAGGACCTCCAGCTTCAGATAACGGACCAAAGGTCCGTTTCGATTCCGGAAGTCTACCAGACAGCCACTAGAGGAGGAGTTAACCCTCAGAGTTAATTATTGCACTTTCTCAGTAGGGTTAAGGGACATGGGACATTGCACCCAGACCACTTCAATGAGTTGTCCCTCTAAAGATCACAGTTCAAGAGATATGCATAAATACTGGCAAACCGTTCATTGTTCCCTGTTCATTATGGAATATTACTGCTGAAATTACGTAACAATAAATACACCACAGTGATAAAATAAAACAATCTGCTCACTGAATTTATACACAAACGTGTGTGTGTTTGTGTATCTATATAGTACGCAAACACAACTAATGAATTATGACGTCTTCACTCATAATCACTCAGCGCTGCCTTCCTTTACATCAATGACACTTACAAGCGAATTTTAACATTTCAGTCCTAATCTGAGACTTGTTTCAGGGAAACTACCGTTCACAAATAGCTGTTGTACAAAATGACCCAGTATTTATCTGTTCTGGTAGAAATGCCTTATTACCTTTCTATAGTACTGTCACAGTCCTCTGCGATCACACCTAAAGGTGGTATTTTTGTTAACTTGCTGATTATATCCAATGGAATCATGTTCTCTAACGGCAAACTCCTAGTGAAGATGTGATTCAATGAGCCAGTTACATGGAATGATTTCTCTTGGCTTCTGTTTAAAATAATAAAACATAAACCATTCATGAAAACAATATTAATAGTCAAACTGCTTAACCTCTTAATGACCAATAACACACAGTCTATGTCATGATATTAAATGATATGCCTAACCCGTCATTAAGGAATTAAAATAATAAAAAAAAATAAAAAAAACGGAAATTAGAAGTATTTTAAGACATACAACTTCATACACAATAATTAACAGTACAAAGTTAAAAATCAAATGTTCTTTTGATTTATATATAAAAGAGTAAAGGACATTTACATTTACTTATTTTTAAGAACCAGTTGGGCACAATAACAACTTCAGTTAGATGAAGTAGTTATGGTGCCAGGAGGCCCCAGGTTCTGGCTTATTTTTAGACGTTAAACCCTAAAGCCTGTGCTCCAGTGCCGGATTGCACTGCTCTCCTACTTTATGAAATCCTAGATAACGGAATGCTTGGGCAGCATCAGACATGAGCACCGCTGATTTGCTTAGAGCAGTCAGCTGACATGCAAAGGCAATAAGTAGCTCCCCATTCATAAAAAAAATAAATAAGTTCCACCGTACCTGTATCCTGTGCACTGGTATCCATTGTGTTCATCACACCCAAAAGGAACCACGGAGGTCAAGATGAATCCTGCTTTTGCTGCCATGGCTGTCACTTGCCAGCTGTTATGCCACTCTCTCATTGGTTGATCAGCCGGCGTGCCCCCTTGCCCTTGGCACAAGGCCACATGGATATCTCCATTCTGGCTGAGGACATCCGTGCAACTAGAGAGCAATACAGATCTTTAAATGTTTCAACACACGGCAGTATTAGAATTCAATATTGACAATATCTGTGTTTTACCAACAAATTCACATGTCCATTCTAGCCTGAGCAGTTTTAAAATTAGACACCGTTTGTGGATTGGATGCAGTCTTTATTGCCAGGTCACTTTTGCCAGGTATTTTCCCCCAAGAACAATGTCTTTGTGAGATTTCTATAACGCTGGGTAAAGCAAGGTCACTTCAAATAGAACGGAGCACTCGGAACACATTTTGGCCAGATAGACCTAGCTTATTCTGATAATGTTACTCAGCTAGAGTTCTTGCAATATTTAAATAAAAGAGACGTGGGCACAGTGTTGTCTGTCTTTGTCAGTAAGCTGCAAGTTTTAGGTCAAAGTAGCCAAACTTTTCTACAATTTGACGATTTTTAGCTTTGCTCTTTTAGGTTAATATGTGCACACCCCCGTCCGTTCTAATGTGTGCACACCCCCGTCCGTTCTAATGTGTGCACACCCCCGTCCGTTCTAATGTGTGCACACCCCCGTCCGTTCTAATGTGTGCACACCCCCGTCAGTTCTAATGTGTGCACACCCCCGTCAGTTCTAATGTGTGCACACCCCCGTCAGTTCTAATGTGTGCACACCCCCGTCAGTTCTAATGTGTACACACCCCCGTCAGTTCTAATGTGTACACACCCCCGTCAGTTCTAATGTGTGCACACCCCCGTCAGTTCTAATGTGTGCACACCCCCGTCAGTTCTAATGTGTGCACACACCTGTCGGTTCTAATGTGTGCACACCCCTGTCGGTTCTAATATGGGTACAACCCTGTCAGTTCTAATGTGTGCACACCCCTGTCAGTTCTAATGTGTGCACACCCATGTCAGTTCTAATGTGTGCACACCCCTGTCAGTTCTAATATGGGTACAACCCTGTCAGTTCTAATGTGAGAACACCCCTGTCAGTTCTAATGTGTGCACACCCCTGTCAGTTCTAATGTGTGCACACCCCTGTCAGTTCTAATGTGTGCACACCCCTGTCAGTTCTAATGTGTGCACACCCCTGTCAGTTCTAATGTGTGCATACCCCTGTCAGTTCTAATGTGTGCACACCCCTGTCAGTTCTAATGTGTGCACACCCCTGTCAGTTCTAATGTGTGCACACCCATGTCAGTTCTAATGTGTGCACACCCCTGTCAGTTCTAATGTGTGCACACCCCTGTCAGTTCTAATATGGGTACAACCCTGTCAGTTCTAATGTGCGCACACCCCATGTGTGCACACCCCTGTCAGTTCTAATGTGTGCACACCCCATGTGTGCACACTCCTGTCAGTTCTAATGTGTGCACACTCCTGTCAGTTCTATTATGGGTACAACCCTGTCAGTTCTAATATGTGAACACCCCTGTCAGTTCTGGTCAGACCCTGGTTTAGTGAACAACCCAAATGGTTAACTGTCCTAATATGTTTTATATTCAGTCTTACTCCATTACACAAAGTAAGTGGAAGCTTTAAAGCAAATACTAACATCAGTTTACCGTGTTGACCACTAATCATTTTGTTTCCAGGCGTATTTACTAACCTGTGAAAGAATCTTGCCAGCAGTTCCCTGTTCTTCTTCACACCAGCCTTCCTTCCACAATGAGGGAAGTTGAATATAACTCTATCATAAGGAGCATGAGATGACCACTCGTAATCTTTCAGCCTTGTAGCATCTACTCCAAAGTGGACGACCGCTCCTGTGAAATAAAACGCACAATAAATCATTTGTAGATAGGTTTCCTGTGCTAGAGAGCCTAGTTTTATACATGGATTCTTATAACAGAAGGAAGCAGATATACGCATGAGAGAGCAATATAGATGTGGAAACAGGGTGCGAGAGAGTCATGGTATACTTACAGCACGGATAAGAAGTAGCTAAGATAAAAAAACTACAGCTCCCATGATGATTGGCCACATTTTTTCTAAGTCCCGAATGTCTGCCTATGTCCAGGCATTTACTTATTTTTATAAAACAAACTGCAGAGGAGCCAACCAATCTGTTATTAACCAGTGAATATGTCATTCATAAATCGCATTGGAAGAGAAATTTAGGTATGTAAAGGTGTATTCCCTGCACTATGCTGGAAAAAACAAAACACCAACAAGTGTCTCATTTAAAAGATATACTGAAAGGGACACTCCAAGCACCATAACCACTACAGCATGGAAGCTCTCAGCTCTGAGCTAAGTCCAGAGGTGCAGGACTTAGCACTGGGGTAGGTATACTTCGACACTCCAGATGTTGTGGACAACATCTCCAATAATAGTCTTACAGCCATAATGCTGGAAAAGCATTATGGTAGATGTAGTCCACAACATCTGGCGTTATGAAGGTTACCTACCCCTGATTTAGCACGTGGCTGAGAGCAGTCAGGCTGAGAGCAATCAGAGAGCGCCCGACAGACCCCAGATAACAAATCAAACAACAGTTTGTATACTTACATTGGGAGGGGGTGGGGGCACCCCTGGAGCTATAACTAACACAGAGTGCTGTTGTGCTAATGGTGTTTGGAGTGGTCTTTTAATTAAAGACGGCTTCCTGCATATTTCTCTAAACCACAACATGGTGTCCTAACCCAGACAGAGCCCCTACCACAAGAAGCCATTTTACCCTCAAATAAAGCAAACTGCATCCTCCAATAGCTTGCTCATCCAAAGATAATGTAACACGAAATAACATTACATGTTTACTTTGGCCAACACATATATAGATAAAATTGTAGGCTATATATCAATACATTTCATAAGGACCCCAGTATGGCCCCCACATTTTGAAGGACCTCAGTGAGCTTGGGCTGAGGTAATATTAAAATTTCACAGGTTTGGAAAAGGATCCCATTGGGTCAACTATATGGTAGGTCCATCACATGGTAACAATACCATCTCCAAACATAGCCAGTCCATCATCATCTGATACCTATCTCCACATTCCTATATTCAACAGTAAGCTTGTTTTGCTAGAAAGCAGGAGACGCACCTACAGAAGGATTCTCCAGCTCTCCCTATCAGTCATAGATTTCAAAGCTGAGAATTGATTGACAGGTGGGGATGGACCAATTTTTTTTACTTTCTAGTCTCTATGAGTTTGCCAACACAATGCAGAGGGAATTTTAAAATACTTAACTTAAAATAAAAATTTGTTAACAAAAGTGTTGCATACCAAGACAACTACACTTCAAGCTACAATGCCAATCAAAAACATATTTAAAAAAAATGTCAGCTTTAAGTAAGAATAGCAATAAATGAAACTTGTCCACAACAAGAAACCAAACACATTTTACCTTTTTCTCTAAGATGATGCACATTGCTCCAAGTAAAGGGCTGCCTTGTTATGTTCTCTTCATTATCATAGCAAGTGGCAGTAATGTGATATTTGCCGTGACTGGCATCACAAAGGGAAACAGAGAAAGAAAAGTTTCCTTCACCCACCAGCAAGACATTAAGTGGTGTCACTATCGTTTCCTCATCTGAAATTTAAAAATAAAAATAAAATGCAGTTGATAAATACAGAAAAGCGGACCAAGCTGAAGATAATCGCTTAGTTATGAAGAAAAACATGCAAAAAATAGAAATGCGAAACTGTGGGGTTTGCTTTAAAAAAAAGAAACTGCAAGATTTAGGCTACAACTGCTCAGCTGTAACTAAAGGCGAATTGGAGAGTTTAAAATTTTGCAACTCAATTTTTTTTATTATTAATTTCAAATATGTGTTTAGTGAATAATTCCCTTTAAATGGGTCATTCGTTTATTTGCTACAAAATGCCCATGGGTCAGAGTGGGTGAGATTCATAAGCTCTCACATCAGAATCTATGGAAAAGCTCTCACAAATCATTGAAGCTTTACAAAGCAGCACACACAGAAGACATGATTTTATCCAGACAGGAGAAAGTTAAACATCCCATCAGATCTAGCCTGCTAAAACATGCAATGTAAACACATTCATGCTGATCTACAACTGGACTCTTCCTGTACTATAACCCAATAATAAATAGAATCAGTCTGATAAGTAAAACCCACAAATCTACCACCTGGGAGAAGAGTACACTATCAGCTCTGACAACAGGTCACCCACCAAATCAGGCTGTCATCACATCTAACACGATTTTAACTCACCCATTTTCATACACGGTTAGATCCAACCCAGGAGGTTCGTTTTTAGTCTCTTCCGTTCATATCCCACCTGTGTCACTGTAATGTTATAACATACGAGTTATAATTACACAGGATAGAATTGTAAAAATGAGAATTACAGAATATTTAAATGGGGTCCATTCTAAAACACGTTTAGTTTTTTTTTTTGTCGGCAAGCCCTGGTATATTTTTCAAAGTCTCATAAGCAAATAAATGATCTGAATTATAGTCAGTGTCTGCTGTGAATAATATATAAAATATACTTATATTATACCATATACTATGAGAGACTGAGCCTGATTAACATAATGCTCCAAGATTGGTTTTATGTAAAACTGTAACAATCCACAGTCACTTTAAGAGACTTTTATAAGCGCTCAGTGAAGCAAACATTATTATTATTATTATTAATAACAGAAAGCATGCAGCATAGGGTCGCAGAGGGGATTTAATCAGACCATGCCTCCTGTTCCTTACACGTGGGTTGTCGCAGAATGCGCATCCTGATGATGTCATGGTTGCCAGGCAACCTGGTGACAACATTTAAAGCCCTATCCTAGAGACTATATAAGGCTGATAGGTGAGCTTTTTTTGTTGTTTTTTTTTTGTTTGTTTTTGTGTTGTTTGTTTTGTTTGTTTGTTTTTGTGCTGTTTTTTGTTTGTACTTTTGTTTGTTTTTTGTTCTTTTTTTTTTTATCAAAAAGAGATACATTCACTAAACTTTAAAAATTGATACATTGTGGCCAAAATAGCTTTTGAGTTTGGAAAAAGAAAATGCAATGTTTAGTGAATAAACCTCTATATTTTCACATGTCTGTTCATCAGAGCAATGCATATTTCTGGTTTATTTTTTTTTTATAAGGAAAGGGCTTCAGGGCTGAAAGTGGGGCATTGTTTACACCCCAAATCTGCAACTAAGGACAAGGAAACCATATTGTTTTCCTTAACAAAATTTAGGGGTGCATATTAATTAAAATAAAAATTGTTATAAAAGTCAGTAGTTTTTTAAAAATTCTTTTTATAAAATTGTTTTCTTTTTATGACACGTACAAATAACATACAATTCAATTTATTTGAATTAGATTATGTCTATAAATTATACATATATCAGACATATAAGTACAAACATTTATCAAACAACATATATCGCATTGAGTGTATCTAACTGTGGATCGGCGGGTTCTAATGGCTTTTATCCTTTACTCTATCTAAACGATATCAATTTCTTGTACACGGGAGTCCAGTGATATTAATTTCTTAATCAGATCTTTCATCTCATTAATATTTTAATGTTCATTAATCGCCAGCTCCATTCGTTATTGAAATAATAATTGATTTATTATATTTTTCCATATTGGGACGTTTTTAGGTTTCCAGTTTCTGGCTATTAGAATTTTAAAAGCTACAAAACAATGTATAATGAAATTTCTTTCCAGCTTTTTTAACTTAGGCCATCTCAAATGTAATAACTTAGAATATAATAATAAATTTCTTTCCAGCTTTTTTAACTTAGGCCATCTCTGGCGCAATCCTAAGTCTATATTCTATCATTTTATATATAAGAACAAAAATCCATTTCCATTACATCTTTATTTCAGTACAGCTCCACCAGATATGTATGTATAAACCTCTACTCTTTTCACACCTCCAGCAGAAATCACTTGACAAAGTAAACATTCTATCTATCCTTGAAGGTACCAGCTACCACTTGTTAATAAGTTTATATTGAGCATCCTGGAAGCTTATACAATGAATAGCTTCCCTCGTCTCTATTAATGATTTATACCATTCTATATTTGTGATTTGAATATTTAATTAATTTCCCCATTTTAATAAAGCATTAATTTGGTCCTCATTTTTATTAATTTTGATCATACTCAATGCTTTGGAGAGAACTTTATAAACTTTATTTTGGTTAAAAATACTACGTAAATCCTTATTTATTCCTGTTTTACTAAACATTAAATGTTGCTTCAATGTATACTTTACTCTTAAGTAGTTAAAAAGCTCAGATGAAGGGAGATTAACGGCGTTAGAGGAGGCGTGAAATATTGTGTCTTCAAAAACAAAATGAAGGGATGTACTTTAATTAAAAATGTTAAGAATCTCAATACTAAAGTTTCTCTTTTTCAACAAGATGGAATGTTTTTGTGTAAGTAGCTTTGTGTTGTTTTAGAATTTCGCTGACATTCCAAAGCATTCTAAACATGTAAGATTTGCTCACTTATAGGGAAATTATAAAAAAGAGGCAAAACTCATCTGGCATGCAAATACATTGATTTCCTATCAACAATCACAAATGAATATAGAAGGATAAAGGCAACTATAGCAGGACCTGGGTAACCTTGCTGGTTATCCCCTTTTGTTAGAGTAGGTCAGACCCATTTCCCCAGTAACTGGACAGGACACAGTTCCAGGATACAAGCTTTGACAATGTTTATTTGGGCACACAACTTTTTATGCACAGACCCTCCAACACAACACAAACCACATACAGGAGGGGGCTGGGGAAGAGATAACCATCTCCCGCTCTGGAAGATCCTAACTAGACACAGGGACACGCATGAGTACATTTTACATTCAGGCGGGTACACTTTGGGGCACCCCGGGACGGGAAGAGGTTACAGGGTTAAAACTTACATAGCTAAATAGCCCCGGTTCCCCTCTGGGACCCCTGCAAAAAGCGTGGTGAACGGATGTACAGAGGCGGAAATATCAGCATCAAAGTCTAGGGCTCAAGGCTCTGTACATCCCTGAAATCAGTTCCATGGTGTTGCTTGGTTTAGTCCGGCGAATTCAAACTTTGCACCTAGACCAAGCAACAACCAATCAGCCGTAATGGCGCGAACCAAATCGTGCCAATCAGCGTTAGGGGGAGGGAGGAGTTTCACCGTCCAACCCAAAGGAAGGGCGCAAAATTAGGCTGCACCAATCGGCCAGTGGTAACCCTGCAGCCATGAGACCGACTCAGAGCCCCAGGGACTCTATGCTGTTGTGCGTCCCACTCTCCGGTGGATATCCCCACGCAGGTATCCACCAGAGAGAGCACTCTCCTGGGCAGCCACGAGTGTAGCCTCGTAGCTCCCAGGTAAGGGATGAGGGATTATAGCTCCGTTGGGGAGTAGGTAGGATAAGGAAAGAAGGGATGATTAATTATAGCTCCGTTGAGAAGGGGGTAGGGTGGTCCCTGACACCGGGATCAAAGTCAGTGTACACAGGCTGGTTTGGGAGATGAATGCTCCCCGTGTGGGCATTCGGTGATACGAACCGGTGGCCATCCAGGGGAAGCACGCGCCGCTCGTTAGCGAGGTGTGAATGTTCTAATTGGAGTATAGGGGTAGTTCGTCACGGTTCGGGAGACGAATGCTCTCCCTGGTGGACGTTCGGTAATACAAACCGGCGGCCTCCCAGGGGAAGCACACGCTGCCTGTTCCCTTGCAGTCTGTGGTTTTTATCAACAGGCCTTTAACCTTGAGAGGAGTCTTAATAAGGAAGTGGTACAGATTTACTGATAGGGTCACTTTAAAGCAGGGGTAGGCACTCCAGATGTTGTGGACTACATCTCACCTAATGCTCTTAGAGCCATAATACTGGCAAACCATCATGGGAAATGCAGCCCACAACATCTGGAGTGGTGAAGGGTGCCTACTTAATTGTGTGACAGTTCTTATTGATATATTAAAATTATTTAATATTTTTGGGTAAACTTTTAAAATGATGTAATATTTTGAACAACATGTTAATATTGTGTGTTGTTTTTTAAAAAAAAATATTGATTTTTTATATATATATATTAATATGTTGAAAAAATTATTTTAAAAGTTTGTCTAAAAAAAATTAAATAATTTGAAAAACCTTATCCAAAAATATTAAACCAATGCCGTAGTCTGTTACATAAACACAATCTTTATTTAGAGCACTTTATGTATGCTCCTATAATAAAGTGTATTTGGATATTTACTAATGTGAGAATTCACAGTGAGTTCAAAGTAAATTTCAAATAAGACTAAAGTAGCTGAACTGACATAGAGAACGTATTTTGGAATTCACTTTGAATTCACTTTGAATTCTCACTTTAGTGACTAACCCCATACTTTTTCCCAAAAGCAGGGCAAATTATTGTAATTATGCTAGTATTTCCTAGTATAACTCATTCAGCTTAATTTTTTATGGCTGTCTCTGCTTTAACAGAATGTCAGAGCGCTTGTTTTACAGACCTGGGTACGGGTCTCTCATAAACTCCGATGGACACGGGGAGGTGTGGATGGATATTGACCCTAGCTCTAAGTTCAAGCAGTACGGCTGGAGATGCACCACTAATGAGGATTCTTACTCCAACAAAACCCTCATGGGCAACTGGAACCAGGATCGGTATGATCTCTGTAAATTAAAGGAAAGGAAACCCATGCCCTCCCAGGTACGTGGCACAAATACTGGTGTGTGGTTTCGGCAGAGGTATTTTAATAGCAGAAACTAGAAGATCCCTTTTCCAAACCAAATATGAATGTATTCTGTATAATAATAATAAAAAACGCCTGTTATCTGATTGACTGATGCTTCTACTCACATCATATCATATTTTCTTTTCAATTTGACAATTTTTATAATTTTTCTCCCCTCTTATTTCTCTTATGGAAGAGTGTATTGGTCCAAAAAACAGTGTAAACACCTGTGCTAGAATATGGTTTGAGAAAAATTAAAGGTGTTGTACCCAGGGTCTTTGCATCCTAACCACTACATAAATCAATTATAAACCCTTTTATTTTCAAGTAGTTTGCAGTATGCAATCTAGTCCATAAAGAATCCTTTACCCTCATTTATATATTTTTTTTGATGAACATCTTGTAGAGGAAAACAGTACAGGAAGTTTCACTGGATCATGTTATTCTTATAGACATGAAGGGGGATCTGTCCTTTCACTGCCAGCATTACATTGACATTCCAGAGATTGATAGGGATTGCTATAGCAGTTTTAAATACCTTTATTTTAGAAATGTATGAATAACTGTATATACTGTTTGTGGGCATTAGAGATGCAGATATTTTTACATTGCGTTGCCATTTTGCATTTTTGCTTCCATACTAACATTTCAGACCCTGTGTGAAATGTTGAAACATAAAAGACACTGTATACGGTTTACGGCTGTTCATTTCTCAAATATTTTTATAGAGGTTAATTAAAAAAGTGAAAAGTGTTTTTAAATTTTAAGCTTGTCTGCAAAGCAATCCATACACAAAATTGCTATGTTTAACGAAATGTTTATGCTAGCTATGCATTTCTTGCTACAAATAAAAGTTATGCTAATATTTTTTTTTTTTTTTTTTTTTATGCTAATATTTTTTTAATCAAAAAGTGCTTGGTAGTGCAGGGGTTAAAGAGGAAATCTGCCAATCATTACGGCACCTTGAAAGGAGAGCAGAAAAGCTTCCTTGTGCCCAAGATTGATGTTTGGCTCACACATGGGAGACTCTTTACCCACTTAGTGTATAGATGTCTAATTACATTATATATACCCTGAATAGAATTTGGTGTTACCGTATTGAACTCAGGAGTAGTTACAAACAAGAAACCCATGGAATTCGAGTAGGGATCAACTTATGCAGACATGTCACATCAGTCAGCTTCAACTCATCTTTTCACACTAAGTCATGTAATAAATTCAGGTCCTGCTATCATTTAATATAATTTTTAAGCACATATTTCTAGTTACTAATAAACCTCCTACGTCTTCTGTTTCAGTTTGCCCATTATTATCAAACCTCCCACTCTGTTGAGTACCCCAAGAAAGATACCTCTGTCAACAGGCAAGGTAAGTGTAAACCTCTACAGAAATGTAATTCACTTTCAGTTCTTCACCTTCTTCTATGCTCTTACTGAAGGTCCCATCCCAAAACCTGGCATTTCCTGTCCAGGGTACCATTACTGGACCTTTCTTATAGTTTAACTATTACTATTTGAGCCATCCTGCTATCTTTCACATAGGTTGACAACTGTTTACTAAACCTCTTAGGGCTAACCCCTGTCTGTGGTATCAATCTGAGCCCCTTGGGTACTTCTAGTGCTCCACTAAAGGGGAACCCCAAGTCCCCTATTATTATTGGAGAGCAAAAAATGGGTCGCAAGAGTATTCTGAGGACGGACAGCAGCTAAAATAGCCTGCCCTACGGTGGGTCCCCGCTCAGAACTCAAGCTGGTTTTAGCTCATCTTGTGCCATTACAGAGAGAACATATCTGAAGCATATCAGACTGGTCCCACCCATACGGGCAGTCCAGATCCGAAATGCCAGCAAGTTCTCTCTGCACGAGAGATACAGCAACCCCAGACGATCGTTTCAGCCTTGTTAGGCATTGTCAGTGAGGCATAGCTGATATCTCTCTAGGCACCATGAGCAAGGGGTCCACGTCTGGATTACCCTTTAAACTAATGGAGAGCAAGAAATGGGTCGCAAGAGTATTCTGAGGACAGACAGCAGCTAAAATAGCCTGCCCTTCGGTGGGTCCCCGCTCAGAACTCAAGCTGGTTTTAGCTCAACTTGTGCCATTACAGAGAGAACATATCTGAAGCATATTAGACTGGTCCCACCCATAAGGGCAGTCCAGATCCGAAATGCCAGCAAGTTCTCTCTGCACGAGAGATACAGCAACCCCAGACGATCGTTTCAGCCTTGTTAGGCATCGTCAGTGAGGCATAGCTGATATCTCTCTAGGCACCGTGAGCAAGGGGTCCACGTCTGGATTACCCGTATGGGTGGGACCAGTCTGATATGCTTCAGATATGTTCTCTCTGTAATGGCACAAGATGAGCAAAAATCAGCTTGAGAACTGAGCGGGGACCGACCGAAGGGCAGGCTATTTCAGCTGCTGCCCGTTCTCAGTATTCTCTTGCGACCCATTTTTGACCCCCTATTATTATTATTATTATTGGTATTCATATAGAGCCAATGTATTCTGCAGCGCTTTACAATATTATGAAACAGAGAAATTTAAACACAATGAGACAATTACAAAATTATTCAGGAACAATAGGTAGATGAGGACCTAAGCCAGAAACCGAGAAGTATATAACAAGGTAGCAGGAGCTGGTAAGGTAACGTTTTTATTGCTGGACCAAGAGCCCAAAATACAGCATTTGTTTAGTCACTTGTGTATGAAGTACAAGGTGGCAAGCAGGTAGAATATGATCAGTTAGTCACGTGACTAATTCTGGCCTTTCGTTGCCGTTTCATGTTGGGATGAATCTCACATAACAATATAGACATGTCGATTCTGCATTGTCAGCGTGGCTCAGTCCTTTGTTTGCCAAACCTTCCGAAGCAGATCACCGGCCATGATATTAGAACATTTAATGAAGCATTCGCTGGACTTGTAGAAGATTGAAATATTCTAGTTTATTCCCTTAACTGTAACCGTCACAAAAAAACTTCCAGTTTCATTTGTTACACATTAAAGTTAATGCAATAGACTAAAAACGTTAAATCTTATACATACTGTATACTTAGAGTGCTCTCCTATTTGCTCTAATGTAATTGATATAAAACACACAGTCTTGTTCTGGGTATATTGTTTAAGACTACATATGTCCCTACGTAGTAGCTCACGTGTATGACTTTTCACGTTTTTATATTGTTTACATGACATGTGCTGAATACGTTCTTAATTTCAGTATTTATTACATTATTATATTTTTTGTTTCTTTTCTTCCACAACAGAGTGAATATTCAATATTCTTACACTAAATGCTTTCAAGCAATGTGACATTAACTCAATATTTTTTAAATGCCATTCCTACAAACTATCAGGAGCTCAGTAATGTCACATACATAGTTTAAGAACAATGATACCATGCCTACTACAAATCGTACACTGTCTCAATGACAAAGAGGATATACATTGGTTTATTTATATACGGGGAAGGTTAAGCCTTCCCAACCTTGACATACACATTCATTTTTTTATATGCCGTGTCACGTCTACTGGATTATCATTCATATATTGTTTTCCCTTTGCAGTATTCAAAAAAGAACCTCACATATTCCCAGGACATCAGCCAGAACTGGACTCAACACAAGGCAAAAATCTTATGACGACCTGCTACATGATTGACTTCCAAAGGTGCTTACCCACTACCCACAATGCATTAAGCAAGAAGATGGTCTTGTTTGCATAATATAAAAATTAAAGAGAATTTTACTTAAGTCACAAGGAACTTCTTTGTCTTTTTCTTTCTTCTAAGGATATATACTTAGACTACCTTCTTGTGATAGAGGTAACGAAAGTGTCTTAAATAGGATTCTTCAGTGTTACAGTCTTCTGTTGCAGCAAAGGAAAGAGTCTACAAACACACGTAATAATGAGTAATATGTATCTTAAAATGTAATAAACATATATATTCTATGGTATGGTCTTGTATGATATCATTAGAACATGTCATTTATTTTAACTGTCAATATTTATTTGCTGTGTTAAGATTGGAGTTCTGTTTTAGAATTATTATTAGTTTGCATGGTCAGACTGGTCAAGCCAATACCAACTGAAGCCAAGCTCTAAACATCGTCCAGACTTAACTTAGTTCTTCATTTTGTGGGGGAGATGAGTAGGAGAGAAGCCTATGTTATGAATAAATATCCTGAGAACAATAAAAAGAACAATTAAAGGGACATTACACAAATTAAAACAATCATCTCACTATATACTAGATATACCTGCTATGAAAACATGTATGCATCTAATTTTGTATTTTTCATTGGGGGTATATCGAAAAATAGTTTGCAAAAGCTTCTGTTCTTTAGGCTGCTTTCTTTGCAAGACCTCCCCAGCCCAGGCTTTCTGTGGTTGTCCAATCACAGACTTCCCAATGTGGTTCAATGAGAAGTCTTTGTAAGGCAGGTAATTGCTGCCTCTTGAATTTAGCTCCACTGAGCTAACCAAACCAGGAAGTAACAGGACCGGTTGTCTGATTGACAGCCAGGGGTGAAACAAGGTTTATTTATAAAACCACCAATTTTTATTGAAATCTTCACTATTTGTAAAATTAAAAAAAGGACACAGTCTTCACACATAAAGCTTTTCAGCAAGTTGAAGTGCTTTTTGGATCTGGAATGTCCCTTTAAGGAGTAGGAATATCACATGAGTTACAAGTCATTGGCACCGTGCTCTATGGGTAGTCCTGTATTTCCCCTGGGACCCAAACAAAAGCATTAGAACACACAGGAGCATTACACCAAGTAAAACATGCTAAATCTTTATTATGTTAAACTATTAAAATATCCCACATAGAAATACAAATTGATAATCAGTGTGTGTAGATATATATGTATACTGTATATACCATACCAAATTAGATGGTGAATCATAACATGTAGAGGAGAGAACCCATCAAATGAGCAGTTTTGGTGTATAGATCATACTTCTGAAGTTTACTGAATTCTCTGCCATTTAGGAGTTAAATTATTTTATTTCTGTTTATGCAGCCCTAGCCACACCTTCCCTGACTGAGACTGGAACAGCCAGCATTAAAAAAGGTTTCATTTTCAAGCACATGTTAACTTGTTTTAAAGGTTTTTATCTCCTGCTCTTTAAATTGAATTTTAATTACACACAGGATGCTCCTGCAAGGTCTAGCAGGCTAGTAACAGAATAGGAGATAAGAAATTCTAAATTAAACAGACTGTGCATTAAAAGAAGTGTAAACATTAGATGACTTTACAGGAAGTGTTTAGGAAGAATGTGCAAGTCACATGCAAGGAGGTGTGACTAGGGTTGCATAAACAAAGTGATGTAACTCTTAAATGGCAGAGAATTAAGCAGTGAGACTGTGAGGGCATTATCTATGCACCAAAACTGCTTCATTAAGCATTATAGTTTTGTCGACTATACTGTCCGTTTAAGTAAAGCCTGTTCATCAGGTTATTATTCAGTATAATATCACTGCTACAAACAGTGTCCGATTGTCTCTTGTAGTTCCTGTTTGGGAAAGTGAAGATCTGTTGGATTTTTTTTTTCACTAAGCACCAAATTTGAACTATGTAGCTAAACTTCGTTCAACTCATCCATAACCTGTTAAATTCACTATTAGCCAAAAAAAACATGTGAGCTCAGCCAGTCTGAAATTCTCATGATTTCAAACGAGACGGTAATTTAGCTGAAACCTTTCGGGCTAAACAAATTCAATCTGTAATATCCACCATACAAATAATCACAAGAAATATAATTTAAAATTTCTATTTATTTATTGAAAATACAAGCAAGACCTCTCACTGTTGAAGATAAATGATATATTTGCATAAATGTAGTGTTACAATTCAGCAGTAAATTCAGATTTAACAGATTAATGCCACCCTAAAAACTATTTAGATACAGTTCAAGCAAAAAATATATATTAAAAATGACGTGTTGTTTTGTTTACTTAATGCATGTATTTGTTTTATTAACAGTAGTAAGGTTAACAAACGCACCAATGATAAATTAGTGACATATAACTATATATAGCCAGGAATGGCTTATTCTCGTATGGGCTGATGTTTGAAAAATACATTTCCCATGAAGCTTAGCCATTCAGCTGTGAAGCCTGACCGAACACCTTGATAAAGCTAGTCCACAGCCATCTGTCGTTAGCGATTACTGCCATGGATGTATCTACCTGTGCTTGCCAAATATGTGCTAATTAAACAGAGGAAGATATTTTCAATATTAAAGGAAAACTATAGTGCCAGGAAAACAAACTTGTTTCCCCCTCCCTCGTGCCCCTTCTGTCACTTACCTAGGTCTAGCGCTGATGTCGCTCGGGTCTCTCTTCGCTCTTCCACCGCCGATGTCAGCCAGCGGGTGAGACCTTACTCAAATGCGCAGCAATGGCCGTGCTCACATTAGGATTTCTCAATTATACTATGCTTTCCTACAGGGTCTGGGGGGACGCTGGACATCCCCATGCATAGCGTGAGGACGTCCAGTGTCAGTTAGTAGCGTAGACATCCACTAGTGGTGGAGTTAACCATAACAGGTAATTATTGCAGTTTCTTAAAAACCTTTGCAGGGTTAAGGGACCTGGAATACTGCACCCAGACCACTTCAATGAGATGAAGTGGTGTGGGAGCCTAGTGTCCCTTTTAGTATTTTATGTTTTCTACACAGATGCATTTTATGATTCATTTTGGGATTTGAATCTAAAAACAAAAAAACTGAGGAATTATTGCTATTTTGTTCCAAATTTCAAAAACGCATTTTAATATTTTTCCAGGTGTTCAATGTTGATTATTTAAACATAAGGAACTCATGTAACTAGACCATTCCCCCTGCTGTGTTCTATTAGGCTTATCCACTAATGGTAAATTTATTTAGTAATCACTGAATTATAGTGAATTTCTGGCAAATGTCTGGTTAAAGTAGCTAATTTATAACATTTCTCCAACTCCACTAAAGTCACAGCTATTTAGCCTGAATTTTGCAATCGGATATTTAATTCACACTTTTCGATAATTTCAGTGAATATACCCTAAACCAAGAATGGTGGAGAATTGATAAGGAAATTGGACATTTTAGGCAAAATAGTAAACTTATTTAATTGGACAATATTCTAATTCTGCCTAAAATTTTGTAATTATTATCTGCTCAGTCCCTCACGTTTTACAGTTTAATTTATAACTTTGTCAAGTTTGTTTAATAAACTGAACAATTTGGGGATTCTCTAGGGCAGGGTTGCCCAACAGGTAGACCCCCTAATGTTTTAAAACTACAACTTCTATGATGCTTTGTCATTCTACAGACATGCAAAGCATCATGGGTGTTGTAGTTCTACAACATCTGTCGATCTACCTTTTGGCCACCCCTGCTCAGGGAATTAAAAAAAAAAATACCAAAATAATTGAGCTAAAAATATAGCTGATTTGGAGATATTCTTTGGGCTTAAATTGAGCTATTTCCCAGTGGATGCCTGATAATGAATGATTTAGTGGATAGCACTGTAAGAGTATCCATTTATCAACCTACCCGCACAGATCAAGTTTTTTAAAGGCATTGTTAGATAAAGCGTGAGTCCATTATACAATTTAATGGACCCACTTGTGACAGATCCAGTTCTCTGTGTAGGTTTACCCACATAGTAAGCATCAGACAAACATTGTTAGGATGTTCATTGAATGCTTCAGAAATAACTTGCTAACAGTATTTTGAGTACTTTGCATAGAGAGTGAAGGTTCTGTCTTAAAGGATTATTCGAAGCACCATGACCACTTCAGTGATTTGAAGTGGTCATGGTGCCTGGAGTCTGATTGTACATTGTTTCACTATGAAACAGAATACTTACAGATTTTAATCTCTCTTCTGCCAAGGATGTAACTCATTGGGCCGCCATCAGCCATCCCGGAACTAGAGTTCCGAGCTGGCTAATGCCAATTCTGTACAACTTTCATTGCACAGACTGACAATCATTGTCTGAGAGCGGTCAACTGAGGTCTCAGCCAATGAATGGTGACGGCATCGGTTTCTTGCTTCTGCCGCACTGCACAATTCCAAATAGCATCACCAGACCACCGGGCAGCTTTGGAGCCCACGGGGGAACCATGGGAAAGGGCAAACCTTTGCTAAATGTTTTGCAACATTACCATGGATCTGGGCCTAGGTACTCCTGGCATTATAGACACTGCAGTGGGCTGTAGTGTTAAGGATGCTTGGAAGGACCCTTTAACATTGATGTACATTGTTTAACCAGAAAATGTATGAAATGTATAAGACTTTGGAGTGTATTTACTAAACTGGGAAATGTGGAGAATTTAAATAAAAATTGCTAAATTTAGGTCTAAATAAACCAACATAGGAATTAATGTCCAGCTCAGCTTTCTATTTTGGATATTTCAAAAAAAAAAAAAAAGTTTCATTCCCGTGTCAATGATCCGCAGTTCCCACAAAAAAAACCCCATTTAGTAATTAACTCCATTGCGTGCAGTAGGACATTAAGGTTCCCTAAGCAGCCACTAAGACTGAACTGTCCTTCACAGATGTCATAAATTAATTTCTCAAACAGTTAAGAACAAATTGCATGCTTTTGCTAGACATCTAGCTTATAGAATATTGATTGATGCTATCATTCTCACCATCTTAAAAGTGTTATTCAGCCTTTTGCATCAAGTCATTTCATGTTCTAAACATAATTCATTCAAAACTCCTTTATATGTAGAAATCTCTGATTTAGAGCCATTTTATCTTTCAAATATGGAGGTAGTTCATCATGTTATGGCAAGAGTTGTTTGAAAGTATCTGAAATTAAGCTTTTAATCCATAAAAAGAAATATTAACTATAAAGCTGGAGTGAATTATTTAGAAATTTATTTCTAAATACTTAATATTAGTTTTGCCTCTGTATCTGCATTGTAAATGTAAAATCTATGTACTGAAGGGATAGTCAACTGGGCCAGATGTTTACTGATTTGGTTAGCTCAGTGGAGCTAAACTGAAAAGGCAGTAATTGCCCAGAGCACCTGCCTTGGAAAGACTTCTAATTGAGCTGCATTTGGAAGTCTGTGATTGGACAGCCACAGAAGGTCTGCGTGGGAGAAGAAGGGGAGGGCCTGCAAAGACAGCAGACAAGAGAACTGCAGCTATTGAAAGCTTTTTTGTTTTAGATATATGCTGAGAGCAGAGATACATAGAGAGATACCCTTGGGATTATTTCAAATTGGTAAATCTCATAGTGATATCGGTTAAATCGTATATAGAACAGAATATTTACCTAATTTACCTTTCTCCTTTTTTTAGGGGAGATAGATTCTTTCATTGTTCACTTAAAATAGCTATGTATGGATTATGGATTGAGAGATAATTTAAAGGACGTTAATATCAGATAGTTGGTGCTAGTTATAAAGTGATATAACCATATTTTATGCCTGTATTCGAAATCAGTATTACCTAATTCTGAGTTATATTTAGAGCAATATTACGTTACAAATTCCGTGCAAATGTTTCTCAAATAATGTGAAATAGCATTTTGTTTATTGTAAACTAGTTGAAATAAATATAAATAAAAGATAAGGATTTTAGAAATGTAATTGTATTTTTGTCATGAATATTTTTAGTAGCGGATACCTCTGGAGGAGGATTTGGTAGATTAAATGTGCCATGACATGGCTCTAGATTGTGATCTCGATAGAAATGATATGTAATATTTTGCAATAAATTAGCTAATTCTAGGTTTGATAGGTATTCTAATTTATATTTAAACTGTAGTAAAATTATATTTATTCACTGGACTATTGTATGGATTGCCTACTTCCACATTACTTTGTTGTATCATTCATTGGTAAGATGGGAGTGTTACTTGTAAAGCCTACATCTCAGGGTCCTATGTTAAGTGTATCCAGAAAAGTAGCCGGGTTAATCCAAATTAAAAGAAAACCGATATGTTCTTTATCAACGTGTTTGAAATTTCCAACAACTGTGAGGACTATTTTGCCTTTGAGGTAGATCCTAGCAGCCACGTTTAAATTCATGTACCATTAACCTGAAAACCTTTAAAACAAATATGGGGTTCTTAGCCCTATGCATCAAGTCAAACACTCTTGAAAGGTAGCTGAATAGAACACTCTGAAGAATGTTATGGAACATCTGGCCAATCAGATATTTCTGTTTTTAAACATTTCTTATTGAAAATGATCTAACTACCAGATGGTTAGATTGAAACATGCAACTTGTTCTCTTGATAATGTCCACGATGATCTGCAATTATTACTAAAACACTTAGATGCTTCTCATTGCTTTTATTTGCATTAGTAATTAGATTTGGTCACAGGACAGCACAAATAAATACATATAGCAGTGTAGTACGCGCACTCTCTCTGGCAGGGTGGAAGGTTATCCTCGGTGATTGGAAAGGTTGAGACACTCTACTTCTTAGGAGCAGCACCAATGGCTGCCTTTTCTTCACGGGTAATGGGAATGGAACGTTCAGGAACATCACCCAGTTTCCTTGGTCCACACACCGTCAGGACTCCGTCTGGAGACAAGGATGAGGTGATGCAAAGAGGGTCTACATCCGCTGGGATTTTGTATCTTCGTTGGAAGTCTCTGGAGACATAACCATGTTCGTCCTGGAAATATTAAATAAACCAATGAAGCTGAATTTCTTTAAGAAAATTGAGACTTAATCTCATTTATGAAAATTTCTCTAACTTTTTAAATTCTATTTGTAGAATTCTCAATAAATAACAAGAACTGTAGTCGTTACGAAAAAATAAATGCTGATGAATCCCAAAAGTTGCTTTTTGTCAAAGTATATTTTTAAGAGTTGTATTGAACACTGCTTGTTTAGAGCATAAGAGCCCTGTACCATTTAACCCCTTAAGGACACATGACTGAACTATTCAGTCATGACTCCCTTTTATTTCGGAAGTTGTGTCCTTAAGGGGTTAAATAAAACAAAAACAAAACATTACTTGTATTTTCACGGCCTGTGTTTGCTCACCTGACGCTCCTCGTGCTTGCCGTGGATCTCAATAAAATCTCCAATCACCTTGACCTTGAGTTCCTCAGGAGAAAAATGTTTCACATCGAGGTTAACAGAAAACCTGTCCTTGTCTAGTCTCACCTGTGGGAAGAGGAAAAAGATGGTAGATGCTGACTTAAAAGAATAAAAATGTACTTCAAGAAAAAGCATCATACAGATTTGTCACAGTCCAGGAAGAGGTCAGTAAGAAATCTTACAAAATATACACCTTATAAGAAAGTAAAACATTGCATTTCTTTGAAAATGTAAATTAGTACTGTATTTAAAAATGTGTGATACTCGACAAATCTCTAATCTTATCATTTGATCAGACTAATCTATTGTGAAGGAGTAACTTGTAAACATTTATTTCAATTTAGGATTCATTAACCCCTTAAGGACACATGACGGAAATATTCCGTCATGATTCCCTTTTATTCCAGAAGTTGTTAATTATTATTACTGGTGCCCGACATTTTTATTTTTTTCTGTTGTTATTATTAGTAATAGATTATTATTCTCACTGGCATTTTTAAAGCGCATTTTCCACAGTGCAGTACAATTTACATTTTTTTGTTTGTTTTAGAGAATTATTTTATTTCTTGAATTTGTAGTACTCTCCTGAACTTTCATATAGTATTATTTATTATTATTATTATTATTATTATTATTATGATGATTATCATAGATTTGGCAGTTTATCTTTTAGGATAAGCATTTAATAAGCTTTCCAGAAGATTCAATGTTAGAAAAACTGTTATCTTCTGAAATCACCATTAAATCTATGGGATTTTTTTTTTTTGCTAAATTATCTAGAAAGTGTTTCTAACAGTATTGAATCATTTGAAAAGTATATTTATTTGAGACCTCTGACTGAGCCACCCCAACCACTTCTTACCTCTTATGTACAATAATGTATCCCCATATAGGGTGTTCGATCAGGGTTCCCATCACAGCAGAGTTTGCAAAAATCATTATTTGTCGATTCTATCCACTATCTGTTTATTTTGTAGGGGTAAGGGTAACACATCAGTAGCAGGTACTTGGAAAAGCTGAAATGTTCGACTTTTGTTGTTTCAAAGTATATAACGGTACAGAATAATGTCTACAGAACATACATTTATAAGAAAGATTATAATGCAACATGAACTTTATGTGATTCCCCATTGTTTTGGTATTTTGATTGTACAGTCTAAGCCTTGCCCAGTCATCTTACACTTTGTAATGAATATAGAAGGTTTATAGATCACTACAATGCACAAAATAAACCTCATGCCTGCTTCAACATTTATGCTTGCCAAGGGTGCTTTTATGTAAAATGGCCATTGTGTAACGATTATGAAAGATAAATTGTTTGTTAAGCAGCAAAATGATGGCTCATTTTATTACCGGTTAGAGACTGCATTATATAAAGTACAATTATTTTTTATTACATAATAAAAGAGAAAGCAGAAGTCATTCAAATCTTATGCACATGGCCCTTGAGCCGTACTCTGGATGAGTTTCTGAATAGCAAACTTAGAAGACTTTTTGGGAAAATGAATTAAGATTGTATAATTACAATCATAAACTAAACCTTTTCAGTTGACATTTATTGACCCAATATAATTACCGTATATACTCGAATATAAGTCGAGACCCCTAATTTCACCCCAAAAAACTGGGAAAACTTATAGACTCAAGTATAAGACTAGGGTGGGAAATGCGGCAGCTACTGGTACATTTCTAAATAAAATTAGATCCCCAAAAAATATTAATTGAATATTTATTTACAGTGTGTGTATATAATGAATGCAATGTGTGTGTGTATATATAATGCAGTGTGTTTGTATGAGTGCAGTGTGTGTGTGTATGAATGCAGTGTGTGTGTGTATTAATGCAGTGTGTGTGTATGAATGCAGTGTGTGCGTGCATGAATGCAGTGTGTGTATGAATGCAGTGTGTGTGTGGATGAATGCACTGTGTGTGTTTGTATATAATGCAGTGTGTTGTATGAATGCAGTGTGTGTGTGTGTGTGTATGAGTGCAGTGTGTGTGTGTATGAGTGCAGTGTGTGTATGAATGCAGTGTGTGTGTATGAGTGCAGTGTGTGTATGAGTGCAGTGTGTGTGTGTGTATGAATGCAGTGTGTGTATGAGTGCAGTGTGTGTGTGTGTATGAATGCAGTGTGTGTGTGTGATGCAGAGTGTGTTTGTGTGTGTGATGCAGAGCCTTAGTGGGGGATGGGCATTTTTATTTAAAAAAAAATCATTATTATTATTTTTTTTTATATATATAATATTATTTTTATTTTATTATTATTTAAATTTGTATTTATTTAGATTTTTTCATCCCCCCTCCCTGCTTGTTAGCTGGCCAGGGAGGGGGGCTCTCATTCCCTGGTGGTCCAGTGGATGGGCTGTGTAGGAGGGGGGCTGGCAGAGAGCTGTAACTTACCTTTCCTGCAGCTCCTGTCAGCTCCCTTCTCTCTCCTCCGGTCCGGTCAGCTCCCCTGTCTGGGGATCCTATTCATTTAATTGTAAAATTCCCTGAAATTCTGTTTTGGTGTGGTCACACTACACATGAGATTAATTAACGATTAATACATTACATTTTCATCCTTAAAGCTTTATTCCTTTTTAATGAAAATGTTAATGGTTATTAAGATGTAAAACAATAGCTAACCTAACAATGTCACTTGTGATTATATGCAGTTTAATGTCATTATAAAAAAGATTAGGCATCTTGAAGCCAGTGGCGTACATACCAGGGTCCCAGGGGTCGCAGGGGTCGCGACCCGGTATGTAGCCACAGGGCCAGCCTCTTCCCCTGGGGGGCCCAGGAGGCGGCTACCTCAGGGCCCCCCCGAGGCTGGCCCTGCTGACCCCAGGGGCGGGCGGGCTGTCTGTGTTGCCGGCGCGCAAGGAAGCACTGAGTGCTCCCTCGCGCGCCGGCAACACAGACAGCCAGCCCGCCCGCCCGCCCAGGAGCCCAGCAACACCACTGGACCCCAGGGAATCCCCCCAGCACTACAAAAGGTAAGGAGGCTGGGGGGATTACATTTAAAAAAAAAAAAGTGTTAGTATGTGTGTGTTAGAGTGAGTGTGTGTTAGTTAGTGTGTGTGTGTGTGTTAGTTAGTGTGTGTGTGTTAGAGTGTGTGTGTGTTAGAGTGACTGTGTGTTAGAGTGTGTGTGTTAGAGAGTCTGTGTGTTAGAGTGTCTGTGTTAGAGTGTGTGTGTTAGAGAGTCTGTGTTAGAGTGTGTGTGTTAGAGAGTCTGTGTGTTAGAGTGTCTGTGTGTTAGAGTGTCTGTGTGTTAGTGTGTCTGTGTGTTAGTGTGTGTGTTAGAGTGTGTGTGTGTTAGTGTGTGTGTGTGTGTGTTAGAGTGTGTGTGTGTTAGTGTGTGGGTCTGTTACTGAGTGTGTCTGTTACTGAGTGTGTCTGTTACTGAGTGTGTCTGATGTCTGTTAGTGAGTGTGTGTTTGTCAGTGAAAGTGTATGTTTTGTAAGTGAGTGTGTATGCATGTCTGTCGCTGAGTGTGTCTCCGTCAGTAAATGTGTGTCTGTTAGCTAGTGTGTATGTGTCTGTTCGTAAGAGTGTGTGTCTTCAGCACTTACCTTTCTCCAGCGCCGGACTTCCTTGGCGCTGGGGATCCGTCCGCCTCTCAGCTCCGAATGCACATGCGCGGCAAGAGGCGCGCGCGCGCATTTAAACCGCCCATAGGAAAGCATTACTCAATGCTTTCCTATGGACATTCAGTGTCTTCTCACTGTGATTTTCACAGTGAGAATCGCGGAATCTCCTCTAGCGGCTGTCAGTGAGACAGCCACCAGAGGCTGGATTAACCCTCAGGGAAACATAGCCGTTTCTCTGAAACAGCTATGTTTTCAGCTGCAGGGTTAAAACTAGAGGGACCTGGCACCCAGACCACTTCATTGAGCTGATGTGATCTGGGTGTCTGTAGTGGTCCTTTAGGTGTGTGTGCAGCATACTGTGGTCGCGGGGTGCCCGCCACCATGTGATGTGGCCCCGACTGCGCACGCCGCTGGGACCTGGACAATTTTTGCACCGGGGCCCCATGGGTCATGTGTACGCCACTGCTTGAAGCCATATACTAAGTATGGGTGTCAGTGGATTTAATTAGCTTTGTTTATTTATTTATAAAATATTTTACCAGGAAAGATACATTGAGCTTTCTCTCGTTTTCAAGTATGTCCTGGGTCCACAAAACATTGCATTGTTACATTAGGGTACAATAAAATACAAAAACAATATTAATACGCAATATATACAAAATGTAACATAGAACAGGTAGAAAATATACAATCAACCATGACAGGTGCATTCTGTTTTGAGATATGTAGAGAGGGATCTCTTAAAGTACTTATGCCCTACTACAAACAAGAATACAAGTATGAAAAGCTGAACCAGAATTCTTAATGAGATATAGCAATACGATATCATATAAAAACTATTCTAGCCAGGGAGAATTAAAGGAAACAGCAGAAAAAAAAACCCACAAAAAACTAACTGAGTTTATCAGATTAAAAATGTAAGCTTTAAACCATCGGGTGAACCACTTTGTATTTTAAACAAAGCCATTTCTACACCACAGAGAACAAATGCTGTGTGAAATGCGTTGGAGCACCATTGATATGTATGGTCTATGAAAATGATGCAGTTACATGCAGTTCTAATAACACTGATGCATTAATACACTATTATTTTAACAAGCTACAAGTTATTATATAGAATAGCATACTAGTATAGTAAAGGTTGTCAATATATTATAAATGTAAATTTACTTTAAAAAAAATATTTTCCTCATGTTTACAATGTTTTAGAAATCTTGTTTTAACTTTTTTTGTTATTGAGTTTTATATAACATTGTCACAGTACACCCAGAGCCCTTCAGACATCCCTTTTAAGAGACCTGGCTGGGTTTGTGAACTCACAGCTCCAGCATCCCAGTCAGGTTCTCTGCCATGCTGTCCACCAGGGGGCTTCAGTATTGAACTGCATTATTCTGCTTCCTGACCCCTTGCCTGGATTAAGCAGTACTGACCCACCTGCAGCCCTTTTCCAATTAGGGTTAGCTACCTCTAATTAGCAGGCTGTAAAAGCCAGCCCTGCCTGAAACCTAGCATCTGGTCATTTTGCCTGTTTGGTTTTTCCTGCCGGATCTTTGCTTCGCTACTGACTGATTTCCTGGACTCTGACCTCTGCCTGCTTTACCAACTTTGTTACTCCACAGCCAGCCCTGACTTCTGCTTCTCGTCTGACCCTGCCTTTGGATTTCCCTTTTATCTGTACTGCGCTTTTGGTTTTTGCCTCCTCTCTGTGCCATCTCCTGCAACTGGGCTCCAACTCCTGTTAAACTGTTACATAATTATCCAGGTGGCTGTTACAAACAAATGCAATCTGTAGGACAATATTTTTTTTCCTTAAAAAAAAAATGTAAATGCAAAAAAATAAAATAAAATCATGTTATGTTCAAAGAGCAATGCTTTTAAATATATTTTAATTTCATTAAAATAATTTCAGCTAAGGTGCTGAACACAGACCAGCATCTATATAACACAAAATATTTAGCAGACACGTTGTCTGCATGATAAACTCATTATTACTTGGCACTGTGGGTCTGTCCAAGAAAATATTTTTTTTTTTTAAATTTCACAAGAATTTATCCTTTTTATCCAAATCTATAAAAAGAGCCAATAATAATAGCTAATAAACTGTAGTATAAACATATCACTATTTAAAATGCTGAATAGTGATAGAGTCCACGGACTACACAGTTTCCTAGCCAATGCTTTGCCTCTAGAAAAATCATGGATGTCCACTAAACATGGAATTGTCAGGAATTGACTGGTGGTTCCATATATCTACGTCTAAGGAGCCAAATTTGAAAAAAAAAATGTAAACGTATCTATGCTTTCACCTATTCCATTTTGTCCCCAAATAATCAATTCTCCGGTAGCTTCTTCATAACTTCCAACTGTAGTGAATAGCTCCATGTATCGTACTTACGTCATCATCAAACTCTTTAGACATGATTTTAGACCAGTGATTATTTAACTGTGCATTCTGTAATAGTTGAGAGGCTACAGCTCTAAAAATTCTTTGTTAGTCATAGGTGGACAGAATCATAGTAAGTTGTAATGCAACGACGGTGACTGTCAACTTGTTGCCCCTTTCTTTTTAATCTATTTTACTAGTATCACATTGTATATAAACGTGCATTTATGTTAGCATTGTTTGTTCAAAGTGCATCAGAGTTCTAAACAATATAATTTTACATGTTTAAAACATTTAGTAAACTATAAACAGAGTGAATATATATATATATATATATATATATATATATATATATAATAATGAGAACAAAATAATAGGGACTTTTGACTATATTAAATGGGCTTGTCTTCACAACATTTCTATAGCTTGTTAGTTTCTATATATCGTTAGAAAGTATATCATAAACTGATCTGTAATGGTCACCTTTTGAGTACAAATCGATAATTTGACGTGTAAATTCCTTGAGCGTCTTTGCAATATCAGACGCCATCTTCTAACGGATATCATGTAAGTTGTATAGACATTATTTCACCTTCTAAGCCTATAATTTTTTAGATCACTAAGCCCGTACAAAGTAACAAAGAGAAATGAGTAGGTTAATTGTTACCTCTGACAAGCCACCTTCCATCCAGTTTGGCAGCCTTAAATAGGGATATCTGAAGAGGAAGGGTGAAAACATTGTGGAAGAAGGAAATAAATCAGCCTCTTGGAGGTGGTCCCCAAAACTCTGTTCAAAGATCCTGCTTGGTCCAAAGAAGGAGAAAAATTGACGGCGGAACCAAGGGTGTTGAATGGCTACTTCCATCTTCCCCTGATTACCAATGACAACTTTCAGACTGAACTGTTCAAAGTTTGAGTGACCCACCTAACTGAAAGGCCTTATATACACATGGACTGTCTCGTGGACTCCTCCCTGGTACCCTGAGAATGAACTTTCTGGAAAAGAGATGTCAGGTGGTTTAATTATTGGTGCACGCTTGTCTGCGTCCATTGAACGGAGAGATGGAGGATATAAGCCATGACATGTCCCCTATTCACACTCTATTCTCTTGATTGGATCAGCGAGACGGGATGCTGATTCTCTCTGTGTTTTCTTTCCCACTACTGTGCACATTGGTTCAGCAGATACAAAGATCATTTCAGCTACTGTACTGTAACTTGACAAGGGATCATTTCATGCTTAGATCTGACAGCTGATAGAATGTGTCCAGCCTTCAACATGCCCACTGCTTGTTTATTCCTTTCATAACTGTCCAGTATCTCCCAGCTCCCAATTAAAGGGACCCTGTCAGGGATAATATCGAGAAGCCCATGTACAAGCTTCTAATAATTTCATCTATAGGCTGTGCTTACAAGTGGAAATTAACAGATATTTAGAATTTTGATGATACTCCAACCGCACTATTTCCTGTCTGGCACAGAGATTTAGATGTTTTAAATTACTTTAAAGATGAAGAAAATTAATAAATAAATAAATAGGATTGCATTGACAGATTCACTGCACCATTAACACTATAATTAGCTATTGTAGTTAGGATACTTAAAGTGTCCCTTCATATTTTTTTTTCTGTAGTACAAAGTAGCTATCTGCATTTACTCATACTTTCTAATGGCTGACTTAATTTTTTTTTTACTTATCATACCTGAATGCTATTCCCTTCCCTAAACTATTATGAAATGTATTTGCTAAATGGTGTATTTACTAAACTCTGAATTTAGTTGAATGGAAGTGAGAATGCTGATGATTGTCTGTTGGAATGCTTTGTATTATTATATTGGTATTCACTAAATCATGTGTCAGCCTAATTCAATGTAACTGGAGTGTTTCTTCGGGATCGTTGATGAATGGGACTACTCTAAAACTGATAGCAGCCATATCACATTTCAAATAGACAGATACATTGTGTGACAGTAGTCATTATTATTATTATGATATTTATAGAGCGCCGTCAAATTCCGCAGCGCTTTAAAATGGGTGGACGAACAGACATGTAGTTGTAACCAGACAAGTTGGACTCACAGGAACAGAGGGGTTGAGGGCCCTGCTCAATGAGCTTACATACTAGAGGGAGTGGGGTAAAATGACATAAAAAGATAAGGTAACCATCACTGGGGATGGAAGGCAGACACTTTATTTAGGCCCCCCAGATTACTCTCATGTTTTAGTCACCCTGTGCCCATTATATTGTTAGTTTTTTTTCTTCTCCCTTTTCCTGTATTATTGTTTTCCCAGCATCATTGTCCCATTGTTCCAGGAACACACCCAGACCAGTTCAAAATGGTTGCCATGCCACTCCTTTTAATCTCCCATGTGGTCCTCAGCCCTTGTTATTGTCAGTCCCCACCCTTCCTTGTAAACACAGTACTGCATTCACACTGATGTAATTAAGCTTTGTAGTGTAATTGGTTAGTATCCCAAGTCCATACTGCTATTGGTTGACTTGGGATATGTCTGGGGTTGCCGTATCTCTCGTACAGAGGGAACTTGCTGGCATTTCGGATCTGGACTGCCCATAAGGGTGGGACCAGTCTGATATGCTTCAGGTATGTTCTCTGTAATGGCACAAGGTGAACTAAAACCAGCTTGAGATCTGAGTGGTGACTCACCGAAGGGCAGGCTAATTGAGCTGTTGTCCGTTCTTGCTACTTGTTTTTTTCAGTCCACTGAGTGATATTGACACAGAATTGTCATGATTTGCAAACTTCAGGCTCAAATGACTGTTGTGGTGTCTTGACAACTCTGAATATAGCAATGTAGAAGAATGTTTCCACATCTTTAATTCTTCCCTAAATTTAGTAATTTGGCTTTTTTTTCACTATGATTTGGTGTTTTTGTGAATAAACTCTGACTTTGTTTTTAACTATCATAGATTTATGAGAATTGTGGTCTCCTAGTATTTTAATTTTTTTTATACTAACATTAAATTGATCAACCACAACATTAAATCCATCGACAGGTGAAGTGGATAACATAGATTACATTGTTTTATTTACGTTTATGAAATATTCATTTTGCATTGGTGAGGTTTTCACGGTGGCATAGCCACGTTAATACCTGGAGATTTGCCCACACAGAGAAACTAATTTTTGATCTTGTTCCAATGCAGTGTGAGTTTTTTTTCTTACTCATATAATTTGTAAAAGATCCAGCTTTATTATTATTATTATTATTTCACTTATATATTTTTACAGCTTTCAAATGTGCACGCTTTGTCCTCAATGCTTCTCTATAGGAAACATGTGATTGGACACTGCCCAGCATAGAGCAAGGAAGCCAGGGCTTGTCAAAGGGGGTGGAGCTCTCCTGCAGAACCTGCATAGTAGGCAGACTTAGGAAAATAATTTAATAATTTAATTTGCCTTGTTCGAGTGCCTTAAATCATGCACTTCCAACCTGCACTTCCCTTTAAGAAAACTGCTTTTCCCAAAACACTAATAAAATTGTTTGTGTGGAATTTGCAGTGTTTGCAGCCAGTTAGAATATGTAACAGAATATGCATTGTTCAGAAAGGGAACATGACAATCGTCTTTTTATTTTCCTAAATTGTGATGGCTCCACACCGTGCCAGTGTAAGTTTCTGAACGTTTCTAGAACATACAGGAAACACATTTACTGCAAACATGCAGAAATACATTCGCTTGAGTGTTAATGGACGGACGAAAGACACATATTATATTGCAAATGTTATCAGTAGAATCCTCTTTTTTCGAATCAGCTGTTTAGAACTTACAGAGATTTATGTTTTTGTGTAATGGTTTGGTTGTCTAACCATTCTATTATTTCTTTCCGCAATTGACTCATATCTTGTTTGCTGCAATATATTTCACTGCTGTTAGGGTTGTATCTCCTTAGATTACAAATAGTTATTCCCGAACGTCCTGTTACTTTCAGGACATTGGTTATTTTACTCACATCTATCTTGTCTGCTGACTGTTGGTTTATCTCGTGCTTCGTATGAATTTACTGTAAATGTGGGCACGGGAAAAATGTTATAATGCGTCTGAATTGTTTATTGCTGATAATTTGTCTGGTTAAGTTCATCTCAATGATTTTTAACTTCCTACTCTTCAAATTACTTGAATTTCATTAGAAAACCTTGTTTTGTTAACAAAACTCAGCTGACTTTGCTTTAAAATAAATAATAACAAAATGACATAGGAATCCTATATTCAATACATTTTGCTGACATTCTGTCCCGAAAATCTCATCAGAGGTAAGTGAACATCACAATATTACCGTACTATTATAATTATATAAATAAAATATGGGGGACATTGCTTTCTGCATTTTTACGTAACGGCTGCTTTAATCAAATAGGAAAACATGTTTTCTGCAAACAGTCTTAATATATCTTTTGGGAAGAAGCCATATGAGTGGAATTCACTCTATCTTTAAATAGACCCAAGAGCAGGAGGTGTTATGTTTATGCACAGCAAAGATATAATTTGTTAATAAATCCCTTTAGCTCAGTGCTCCAAGTGGCTGATCCAGACAGGCTTAAACACTGCGCCGCTTCCCACACAGATACTTGTAACAGTTCCTTCTGTAGATCAGATACGTTACCTGTATGGATCGAACGACAGGTGCACCTGTGGTACAGTTGAAAACTACCTTCTGTCGGCTTTATACATGTGGCAGTATAAAACAAATTACTGGAGACTGATATGTTATCCACTTTGTAGTACAGCCAGCTATCAAAGGAACTAAATTGGATTATTTTTGATATTTATTCCTCAGTGCTTTACAATATTATAAAAGTATTACACCATTACAATGTTACTAAATGTAACAGCTGTTGTGGCAGTGCACATATGGATGTTTAATCTTTGCACAAAAATAAAGAATTATAAAAAAAAAATTAAACAATTACAAAATGTTACAGGAACAATAGGTTGAAGAGGACCCTGCTCAAACAAGCTTACAGTCTACAGGAGGTGGGGTATAAAGACACAATAGAAAGGGCATCAAGGGGGATAGCAAACAGTCAACAAGGTAGGAAAGTGGCAGAACTGGAGGTGATAGTGAAGTGTGACCCTTTAGGAGAGAGCAAGAGACAGGTTTGTAAAACAGAATTTACTCTGGGAGGCCATAAGATGATCACTCATTAGTGTCATCTGCCAAAGCCAATCTTAAAAAACTAGGAATCTAGGGAAGCTCAGGTGTGACTAGGCCCCATGTCATCTAGGCATATCATCAGTTCATCTACTACACACTATGGAGTTACTATGGGGCGGAGGGAGGTTAGGGAGGTGGCAATTGCCCCCCTAGATTATTAATTGCTTGTCTGTATGCCATCCACTCAGAAAACCAGCATTTATAGAGGGGGCAACTGCCTATAACTAAACTTGGCAAAGTAGGCACCTCTACTGCCAAAATTTCTCCAATTACGCACTGGAACAGCAAGGGAACTCTTTACCCACTGTGCTCTCACTGCTGAGCTCCCTAGTGCACCTTGCTGTGTGCCTACAGCCTGAATATGAATTGGGCGCACATGGGAGTTGTGTAGGAAGAGCATAGTGATCCCAGCGCCAACCAGTGGCCCCATGGAGAGGATCCACTCCAGCCCTCCTAGAGCAAAGTGGGGAGGAAATTCCTCATTGGTAATTATTAGTGCCATATGATTGCGATATCTCATATGCCCCCCTATATATGTTCCTTGAGTAACCGCTGACTACACCCATTTCTTGGAAGGCTCTTACAGGAGAGAACAGGCTCTGTAAGTGAGAGGACCAGTGGCGTACTAAGGGGGTGGCGGGGGGGCTGTCCGCCCCGGGTGCCACCAGTGTGGGGGGTGCCATGACCAGCCCCGCCGGCCCCCCCATGCTGCAGCCGCCCGAGCGCTCTGCAGAGAGCCTCAGGCGGCTGCAGCTTAGTACCCGCCGACTATACTGGGCTCGGCCACGCTACAGCAAAAGTAGAGTGGGGGGAAAAGCTTGAGGTAGGAGGTGAAAAAGAAAGGAAAGAAGTGAGAAAAAAGAGGAGAGGGGGAATTGTGAAAAGGAGGGTTGAGGAAAGAAGAAATGAGAAGGGGGGGTAGAAAGGAGGGCTAGAAAGAAAAGGAGGAGTGTATATGTAATAGTATAGAGTGTATTAATTATGGGGGGTGTATATTGGTATGGGTTGTATTAGTATGGGGGTGTATATTGACAATACCCAGGATGTATATTAATTATGGGGGTGTATTAATTATGGGGTGTATTAGTATGGGGGGTGTATCAATTATGGGGGTGGATTAATTATGGAGATTGGATTAATTATGGGGGTGTATATTAATTATGGGGGTGTATATTAATTATGGGGGTATATTAATTATGGGGGGTTGTATTAATAATGGGGGTGTATCAATTATGGGGGTGGTGCATATTAATTATGGGGGTGTATTAATTATAGGGGTGAATTAATTATTGGGGATGTATTAATCATGGGGGGTGTATTAATTATTAGGGGTGGATTAATTATAGGGGTGGATTAATTATGGGGGGTGGATTAATTATGGGGGGTGGATTAATTAGGGTGGAGTGGATTAATTATGGGGGTGTATTAATTATGGGGGGTGGATTAATTTATGGGGGATGGATTAATTATGGGGGGTGGATTAATTAGTGGGGATTAATTATGGGGGGTGGATTAATTAAGGGGGTGGATTAATTAGTGTGGATTAATTAAGGGTGTGTGTATCAGTTAAGGGGGGTGGATTAATTAAGGGTGTGTGGATGAATTAGTGTGGATTAATTAAGGTGTATGGATTAATTAAGGGGTATGGTTTAATTAAGGAGAGTGGATTAATTAAAGAAAACCTTTAAAAATTTTTACAGGTTTTTTTTGTTTGTTTTTTGGGTTGCCAAGCACAGGATCCGCCCCGGGTGCCAAATGCTCTAGGTACGCCCCTGGAGAGGACACACATTTCTCACTTTCTTTGCTCCCTTACCTGCCCTCAGTAGCACACACAAAGGGTTTATGAAATATTAACACAACATAAAAGCAGTATTAATGTATTTTCTGGGTCTGTTGTCTGGCTGTAACCACGTATTGTTAGGTCCTTTGCTGCTGTCTCACCACGGGAGGCGGCTTCCAGGTCCCGCATGCTGCTTGCAGTGGCTTCCCTTTGCTCCTCGCCGCTTGCGGTGGGTTCAGGGTCTAGCACGCAGCTTGCGGCGGCTTCCTTTGGCTCCCTGCCGCTCGCGGCGGCTTCCGTGGCCTGCTCGACGCTCGCGGCTGTCTTGGTCCCCGCCAGCAGTATTTTGGTGCAGCGTGCTTAAATTGGCACCCGAGCCAGTCACCTGACTCAGCGCGCAAATACGATGTCACAGGCCACACTGAAAAGAAGAAACACCTCCCAAATATTATAACTAACACTAATTGGAGAAAAGCCAATCAAAAACAACCTAAGCATATATAAATGAATCCTCCCCTTGCCTCAGTGCCCTGTTGTGGTCTTTATTAGCCCAATAGCGCGTTATACTGTGTCTGGATTATTTGGTTACCAAACTTGGCTTGTCTTATGTTTACTCTGTCTTCTCTGATCCTTGACCTTGGCTTGTCCCCTCGTATTCCGTCTCTCTGTTATCCTCGACCTCGGCTTCTACTCTGACTATTTTATCTCTTTGCATAGCCCGGCCATTCTAAGGACCGGTATTGCAATTCTTTGTGTCTGTGACCTGTCTGCGTGTTTTGGTTTCCCTGATAACCGTTACATGTATCCTGTGAACCCTTTAGTTAAGCACTTCTCTATAGTACTTTGAGAGACCCAGACCCTTGAAGGAGGTCTTCAAATTGATACATGAACATGAAACCACTGGAGGTTCAAATCTCAATGTTCTTCCCAACTCAAAAGAAAAGTTGGCAGAAATGGGGCAATGCAAGCTTTTGTTGGCTTTGAAATTAGATTAAAGACACACCCAAATCACTTAGCGTTAGCAGTGTTTTAGATATATTATTACCTGTAGGTTTCTACCTGCATCGAGGGCTGTATGACTGTGACATAGTACCTCTACTTATTTCTCAATAAAGAATAAAGAAACTTGTAGTAAATGTAATTTTTGGGTATCTGAGCATACTGAACATAACTTGCAAGTAGAATTTCACAAGGTTCTTTTATCTTATTTTAGCCTTTCTAATTACCTGGCAACAAGGTATGTTTGCTTTTCTGTGAAAGGCAGAAAAAATGCAAGTTGTTAAGGTCAATCCTGGCATTGTTGTCAGAAAGAACCTGTTGGTTACTGTGTATACATGTTCGTATCAATAATCTTGGTCTAGCAAGGCAGAAGAAAAATGACTTCACTATGTCCAGTTAGCTAGTTGCTTATCGTCCATAGCTTTAGAGATACATAACGTTTGTTTTCTGCGGCAGACTATTTCCAGAGCATTTTTTCTGTACGTTTTGGAGGCTCTGATGGATTAAAAACTATATGAAGAGTCTGGTTGGACATTATCACACCATAATCTCAACAAACTGTTATTTTGTACCATATCCTTTTACAAAAGCCATGGTGACCCGAGGAATGTGTTGCTGCCACAAGTACTTCAAAACATTGGGAGCCATAAGTAGTAAATTAACAATGAAATGAAAGGGTTATTCCAACCCTTTTTAAGAAAATAGTTTATTTTATCTATGTAGCAATACCTACCTAGTCCACTCGGCAATCCAGAGGGCATGCGCACACACAACAAAATAACCATTCACGTAGCCTGAATGCTAGCAGTGAGAATGCGGCTCGCGTTTGGAGTGTGTTCTATAAAATATAAAATCTCAAATTTGTCATGAAGACATCATTGTCATGAAGCAAGACATGACTACACGAGGTGAAACCAGGCAGCACCTACAAGAACTACACTCACAGCTTGCCATTCGACTGGATGTCTTGGAAGACAAGGGGCGTCAGAGAAATCTCAAGTAGCAGACTCTGTTCCCACGGATGAGCTACCACACTTCCTCAGGAGGCTCCTATCCACTGTCCTACCTGCAAAATCTCTGAACAGTTTGCATACGATGGCCTGTACCGCATCTACACAACATCCTGTGCATCGACGAATGTTCAGCGGGACATCATCCTATGCTGCCAGACTCTCTCTGGCAAACAGCGGCTCCTACATGCTCTGAAGGGGAAAACGCCGCTCCAATTTGAGAATCATTCCCTCGCCTTCTTCGAGGACCTGAACAAAGCCACCCTGCTTTGGCGGAAATCTATGCGCCATACCACCCAGGCCCTGCAGGAGGCAGGAATAACCTATCGTTGGACATATCCTAGATCCCTCACGGTCACCACAGACAGGAAGATTTACAAAGCAAAAAGTCCACCAGAGGGCCTAAATATCCTACAGGCATTGGGCCTCTCCGAAACACAGCCTGCCAGTCACACCTGGGATGTCTCCCGAATCGCGCCATTCGTCCCTGGGGGCACAGTGAACTCTGTGACCTGAATGCCGTATTAACCTAATGGGCCTGCTTTCTAAGTTTTATAAGTTTTATATGCTTTATGAGTTTTACGTTTCAGTTTACTTCAGATGACCATAACAAATATAGCTCTTTCATCGTTCCACCACTAACTACATGCTCCTTACGCATTACATATCATATCTCTGACGGATGCATCCCCCAATCTAACACAACACACAACTTTGGGGGGGACATCCGCCTAGAAATACTGACACATCCCCCCACCTGGCCCAGAGGTTAGGGTTATACACGCATCTCCTTAGGGGAATTTGGCCAGACTATAAGGACCACTCCAATGGTACCCACATGTGCGCCCATACACATGGCGGACAACAAACACACTAGTTAATACGGCTAGGCCAACTTCCTTTGGTTACATGATTTTCTACTCATGCAGAAACCTGCTACATAGCAGATAGAACCTCAAGACCACACTAATTACACACACAACATACCATATGACGTGGACCTTGTTTTGGTTAACAATCAATCTAAAAATGTGCAGTATCTCATACATGCCTTGTATTATCAGTTAGTATATAGAAAGTGAACCAGTATGCTGTTACTGTACACAACAAAAATAAAGAACGATAAAAAAAAAAAAAATGAAAATTTGCCAGTCTCCACTAGTTTTGACCTATTGTATTAACTTTTTAGAGGGAAAAAAATCCAAGAAAAAAACCATCAATATTAATGTATTTTTAAACAAAGTGTCTGAAACTAAAATAAACTTTACTCCTTGGCAGTAAGTTTTAAAACTCTGGGTATACTCACACTCATAAGAATGGAAATGCACAAAATTAAGATATTTTTTACTATTAGTCCACCCAGTTTGTCCATAAGATCTGAGCCACCAAATCTCATAAATGTGTGAAGCATAGTTAGATTTTTTAGACCTCTTTATTTTTTTTGGTGTTATTAATTGTTGGTTAACTGTTATTTTGAATATGATATTATCATTTTTTTAAATTAATAAAAACATACTTCTGTGTGCACTTTTTCAATATTTATCTTTAAGTCTATAGTTAAAGGCCACTTGGGGCCACTGTTGGCTAGTATATCTCTCACTAGGCAGAGACAGCTGATATTTTAAGATTCATCCTTGAGGAAGTGTGTGGCACTCGAAACGTGCCGAGCGATGACCAAAGTTACAGTATTTTTGCATTGAGCCTTTGGGTCAGAGATGTCGCACTTTGGCCCTGATAGTTGCACTATGACCTTGACAGCTCTCTACAAACCAATGATTGACTGATAATGATTGGGAGCTTTATTTTGACACTCTTGTTTTAGAGCACATCGTCTTACCAATATCTTAATATAAGTGCTTCTTGCTTTATTATTTCTTAGCATGTAGATTTTATTCTAATACTCTATAGCGCTCACACATTATTGTTTTTCTCTGTTTATTCTAATCATCCTTGATGTGTTTCCACGAAGTGCTATACATTAATGTCCGATGCCTCTGACAAAAGCCCGGCCGTGGCTGATATTCTGTGGCTATGGGTACCAGAGCAAAAAAATAAGTGACTGCTGCAGGTGTTTATCGTTCTTTTGGATCTTAACGGCAATGCTCAGATGGGTGGTGGACATCCTGGACAGGACTTAGAAGCAGTCTACTCATGACTAGTAACAATTTAGGTTTCTCTGATTTCCACAGATATCAACTTGTATTTTCAATGCGTACGGAATAGTGCTGGTAAGTACAGCTCACATATACATTCTTGTATAATAAGGGATGGTCACTGGTGGAGTGCCAGTAGTCTGGGCCTAATTATTTAATACCTAGATGAAGTTACTTGTGACCACTGATACAAAAAAAAAAACCTGTTCTGATTGAAAGTATGAGTTCAGTGCTGGGTTATAACCCCATTGATACCCGCATAGAATAAGCAAAGACCTATTGTTAGGCCTTTCCTGGTTACTAAGTGATGGTGGGACCTGAAACATTTTGAGGAAGAGTCTCCTTCTCTCATGCCCAGGGGGATATCAGTGGGTACTGTGGAACTCAGCCTTCTTTTTCCATTTATGATAATATGAGGTCCCTCCGGAACATATTTTCTTTCTTCACTTTGATTTTACATGTCAGTGAGTGTTTGACCATTGACAGCTCAGATGTTGTCTGTTGGTTCCTAGCAAGTTCTAGTGATATTAATTTACTATCTTTATAGAGGAGAAGCAGCATATGAACTCATACATAGACTAAATATATGGGATAAAGTTAGTTTGTCATAGGAAGCCCTTATATTCTCCAAAGGACGAGAAACACAAAAACACTGCTATAAATCTGGTATTATGCAAAAAAAATTATCAGGATGAATTTTCAGTCTGTTACTAACAGATATGTTCCCATTATTTAGATGTCTGGAGTGTCCCTTTAAAAAGAGTAGCCATCAATTGGAAAATAGATTACAGTTTTAACTGCCCCTGCTAAGAGACTATTTCATCATTATACATAGCATTCTATTCCAAGATGTTCTATGCTGTTGGCATGCTGTATCTATTTGCACACAATGAATCAGTTCCCCGTGGAACACAATACAAATTATGTTTTCTATTCATGGACATCCTTAAGCCGTAGTATTTAAGTTTATTTTGATCGTTTTTCTTACCTTAACTTTCTCCTCCCATTAACGTACCACTTATTAAAATTTTACTCCCAGAGTCTGTTCCCTCACTTGTCTGCCACTGTCCAGAATCTCAGAAATATCATCTACAGCCTTTGCTGTGAAGCTACAAGTGTCTGTCTTTCTCCAATGGAAGGTAGAACGGTGCCCCATGCTTACCCTGTGAGTGCAGAATATGAATTTGCTAACCCTACAAAGATTTTCGATCAGAATTTTGCAGAAGGTAAGTAGAAAAAATGGGAATTTTTAGATTTTCCGTAATTACTAAAGTGGTCATGAATGATCATCCAATAACAGTCTCGGTTCTCAAGATGGATATTAGGACAACATCCAATAATTTGCTTTTCCAGGAGAACCTCACAGGAAGCCAGCTCAATCTGTCAATTGCTTTGTAGTTGGTTCGTTCACCTGTGCTGCTTTAATGAGTGTGCCGGATGATTTGCCAATAGGCAAACTAGGCTCCTGCCAACAGAACCATGGCATATACACACGTTGGAGGTTTTACAAAGAAATGTTTGCTTTTCGCTGCATTTTTAATAAACACATAGCATCATTTTCCATCAAACCGCATTGTCCAGAAGAAATTCTGTACATATAGTTTTGTATATTTCTGTACAGTTCTGTCCATACACATAAAGATGTTTTTTTTATTAATGCTTGCAGTGATGTGTATATATGAGAAATTGGAGATGACCCAATTAATGCTTCCAGTGTTCAGTTGATGCATGTACGTTGCAGTAGTTTTTCTATATGACCGGTCACTGCTTAATTGCTCTTATGTTGAGATAGCAAGGGGCATGTTACTATTTTTCCTACCAATGCTGTTTTTTTAGGTTCGTTTAAATGTTTTTGTTAAATATGCATTTTTCCCATTTGTTCTGTGACAGTATTTCTATTTTTAACTATTTAAAATATAGAATAATGGGTCCCCTACTAAGTAGACAACATGTTATTTATTCATATATTTATTTATTTACTTTTGCAATGCATGAGGGATACGACTGATTTTTATGTATTTTTCACTTGAAATCCATTTTTATTGTCATATTTCTGTCATCAAATCTTACAGACACATTGTTACCTGTATTTGTGGAAATTCATCTAAAATTTGATGAAAATGAAACTGACTTAGTATTCCAGGTTTGTACAGACATTGGCTATATCAGTCCAAAGTCCATCCATGTTTACTGAATCCCTACCAATTTACCTTTTACCTGCCCACAAGGTCTACTTTGACCTGCCCACATCCCCATTTACTAAGCCATCTTCATTTCATGGACAACGCCTTCATGAAATTCCTACATATACAGGTTACAACGCATCTGTAATATTTTATAACAAAAATATGACACTAAAATGGATTTCACGTGGGGAATAAATAACAATTTGTCTTTTCCTACATGCACTACAAAAACAAAAAAATAAAATAACTTTTTTAAGTGTAATTTTAGAACACGTAAGATGTATGTAGATTTTTTTAAGCTATGCCCCCTGCCCAGATGAATAATATTTTTCCAAGAAACTTTAACTTTTATATATATATTGGAGCCGAAATTGTTTCCACCCAAGCTTGACGTAGATTAAGCGCAACTTTATGTTGTCTAGCTAATACCCAAGGATGGGCGAGATATAAATAGGACAGACAGCTGCTCTTCATCTGATTGTGTGCTGGCACAGATCGAGACTATGCTCTGACATTTCACTGAGATGACTTTGCATACCTTTCGTCTGACAAACACACAGCACAACTGACATTAGATTAGCACTGTAACTATAACTTTTAACTCCAAGATGTTATCTTTTATCCCGTATACATCATATTTCCTAAGATCTGCAATGTCATCCCACGGGGATCACATGGAAGATATCTGCAAGTGTAGGGAAAGAGATGATCAGAAAGGGGGGCACGGCAGACATCTATAAAAAAAACAAACAAAACAAAACAGAGTAATTTCAGCAAAAAAAATGTAAAGGTTGCTGTTCTGGCAAAACTACTAACAATATTTGAATGTAACATCGTTATTTAGTTTAATAAACAGAGAAGGAAACGGCAGAGAGGTTAGTTATTTAATATTACATTATCAGCCCCTCCCGGCAGTACTACATATATCGGTAGTGAGTATATCACTCTTAGTCCTAGCTGTCTGTGATTTTTCAGTTTTCTTTGTTCAGGCATTTCACATTTTATAAAATGTTTATTTTTTTTATTTATTTTATCAATATTTATTACGTTTTACGAAGATAATACAATAGCGTTTAAGGGAATACTCTAGCAATATAAAAACAAAAAGTATATTTATAAAATCACACTGTTATTCACTGAAGTGAGAATACAAAGTGAGTAGTGATGTCCCGAACGGTTCGCCGAACGGTTCGCGAACGGTTCACCGAACGGTTCGCGAACAGTTCGCCACAAACGGTTCGCCACGGACTCATCATTGAGTAAACTTTGACCCTGTACCTCACAGTCAGCAGACACATTCCAGCCAATCAGCAGCAGATCCTCCCTCCCAGACCCTCCCACCTCCTGGACAGCTCACTAAGAATGCAGCTTCACAATGGATGCTGTCCAGGAGGTGGGAGGGTCTGGGAGGGAGGGTCTGCTGCTGATTGGCTGGAATGTGTCTGCTGACTGTGAGGTACAAGGTCAAAGTTTACTCAATGATGAGTCCGTGGCGAACCGTTCGTGAACCGTTCGGCGAACCGTTCGGGACATCACTAAAAGTGAGTTCAAATGGAATTTTCAAATTTAAGGCAAAAATTGCCGAACTAGAAACATTCTCCAAGTCAGCTATGATTTCCATTTGGCTACATTGACCTTATATTTGAAATTCACTCTCAATTCATATCGAATTCTCACTTTAGTGACAGACTTCTTTTCTCCCTTACTATCAATGTCTTGGTGCTGCAGCCACTAATCTTCGTCTGAGATCATCGTGATTATCACTGAATCCCATGCTTCTCTCGGAGAAGTATTCATTGTGTTTGGGGATGCCAAACCTGAAGTCTTACAGTTACTGAAAATACTTCCTAGGAAGTGTCTCCCGTGGCTGCCTGATTGACATTAATATAGTGTGCTTTCTCACCAGAGAGACCATAAGATCAACATTTGAGTTTTCACACATATAACCAATCAGGTCTATCTTGACAACTATATTTTTTGATTTGTATAGGATTTCTCAACTACAAAAAAATAACAGTCATTCAGTTTTTTCAGGGATAAAGCAATTATTTTAATAATATAGTCAGAATATACTATACAATGACTTTTCTATTGTGTGGGTGTCCAAACCTTTCTAAAAAGCTTCTATGACGTCTTCAAAGATATGAAGCCTTTAGGAGAGATTTTGATATGTGGGCACTATATCCATTTCATCTCATTAAAGTGGTTATAGTGCTTCCCATAGTGGTTATACTGTCCCAGGCTTCCCATAGCCCCGCCCCCACTGGAGGTATGGCTAAGGCATCGATAACACTTCCTTGAAGCAATACAGATTCATACCAGCAATGGATACTGTGATAGGCTGAAAACAGTCAGCTGACACTCTCAGCCAATCACAGACAGCAATTACTACTCAACCTAATGCTGTCTTGTTATCCCAAGCAGCACAGGGCAGATTCTTGTTTAGCATTAACTCATTAAAAGCAGCTTAGCTCTCAATGGAAGGACAGTGCCAGGGGATTCCAGACACTATAACCACTTCAACGAGATGAAGCAATTACAGTGCCTAAAGTGTCCCATTAAATTAAGGGACTGTATTGTGTGTGCTTTCATGTTCTATAGCAGTTATTCAATTTATTGAATCAGTAATGTTGGATGTCACATTCCTCTGAGTACTGGAGCTGCAATGTAGCAAAGGTAAGCATAAAATGCCTTTATCTCTATAGTTCCTCCAAACACACTCATGCGCACTCAGCTACCTGCTTAGAAGGTGCCATACGAGAGTACACGCACTCAGGCAAACCTTCCAGAGTGGCTTAGGTGATCATTCGTCCTTACAACATGGGGGTTAAAGGACAACTGTCACCTCAAAAATATTTTTTAATATAATAATCCTATCACATACTGAAATGTATATATATATTTTAAAAGGAAGTATAAATATAAAAATGATAAAAACGCTTTTCTTTTCATACTTGATTAAAGTCTTATTATATTTAAAAATATTTTTTAGGTGATAGTTGTCCTTAAACCCCTTAAGGACAACAGGCATTCTATGCCGTCCTTTTTAAAGCGGTCCTAAACGTCGGCGGGTGGCATAGAACATCCCTGCCATCCTTCATACTTACCGGGTCCCCGCCCAACCCACGCCAGCGGTCGCGATCCTGGGGTCAGCCTGGGAGCTCAGGCAGACCCTCTCTGCCACGATTCCCCCCCCACCGGCCATGTGATCGCAGGGTCCTTGCGATAACATGGCCGGAATAGCCGGTTTATGCAGTGGATGTAGGGGGCCTGCCTGGCAGTCCCCCTCATGCCTGTAAAAAAACTTTTTCAAAGTAAAAAAAAGTTATAAAACAGTTTTTAAATTAAAACATAGATCATATATGTGTATATATATATACATATTTATATACACATACAGGCATGCCCCACTTTTAAGTACACAATGGGACCAGAGCATGTATGTAAAACAAAAATGTAATTAAAGTGAAGCAATACCGTTTTTCACTACCCAATGCACGTACTGCATTGCAATAGTAATTTACAGGCATAACTGATACTGCAACTGCAGATTTCCAGTGATTTTATTTCCAGTGATTTATTTAGTGATTTCCAGTGGGCTTTTATTCAGTTAAAACAAACAGTAAAAAAAACCAAAAATCTCATTCCAGATTGTACCATTTATCTTTAATGTTTTACTCATCTGACAACCTTAAACTGGGAGGAAAAGTAAAATAAACCTGCCCACTGGGCCATTTTCTGCCAATACAGTGCCAATTTGTATTTGTTAGTAGCTTAGTTGCACACTGTTTAGAAACACCTCTTCATCAGTTTAAGCAACTATGGTTTAACTTTGAATCCTCAGAATTGTGGCACTGCTAAGCAGTGGCGGATCCAGGGGGGTGGTGTTATGTGGCAATTGTCCAAGCCAGCCCTGCAATGTGCCTGAGGACCCTCCCCGGTCCGCAGGCATTGTGCTGACAGCCAAGCAGCAGAGGGAGAGAGGACCCGGCAGAGGGAGAGAGGACCCGGGAGCTCTTACCTGCAGCTCCCCTGGGTCCTTCTCTCGCGAGCACGGAGCGTTGCTGCGGTTACCACGGCAACGCTCCAAATCTCGCGAGAGTGAACTCTAGTCCTGGAGCGCGGGCTAGAGTTCACCTCACCACCACTTGGACCACCAGGGATTCCCCATGGACCACCAGGGATCCAGAAATGTCCCCCCTCCTCCCAGTAACGGTAAGAAGGGAGGAGGAACATAAAGTATATTTATTTTATTAAATAAAATAAAAAATTAAAAGCCTCCCTACCCTCCTTCCCCCCATACAAACACTGCCCCCCATAAACACACTATACACACAGCCCCACAAACACTGCCCCCATACACACACTGCCCCACAAACACTGCCCCCCATACACACACTGCACACCCATACACGAACTGCCCCACAAACACTGCCCCCATACACACACACTAAACACCCATACACACACTGCCCCCATACACACACATTGCCCCACAAACACTGCCCCCCATACACACACTGCACACCCATACACGAACTGCCCACAAACACTGCCCCATACACACACACTACACACCCATACACACACTACACACCCATACACACACTGCCCCCATACACACATTGCCCCACAAACACTGCCCCCCATACACACACTGCCCCAAACACACACTTCAACTCTCACACACACTGCCACCCTCACATACACACTGCACCGCTCACACACACACACACTGCAGTTCTCTCACACACACACTGCCCCACACATACACTGCCCCCTAACACACACACTGCAACCCTGACATACACTGCCGCCCTCACGCACTCGCACACACACTTCACCGCTCACAGACACACACTGCACCTTTCACACACACTTCACCCCTAACACATACCACTGCTCCTATGCCCTTTATCCCAGCAGACCCTAGGTAAGTTGTCAAACTGTTCTTAAACGGTATGACTACTTACTCTGGGATGGGATCCTGGCACTAATGGTGCCATAACTACTACACTGAGCTGTAGTGATTATTACGCCTGGATTATTTCTTTAAATAATCTACAAGTGCCCCTCCCGAGATCAGGCTCTGGATCTGCCACTGCTGCATAGTTATAGAAAATTGCAGGGCAGCCGATTGCAGAATATGGACAATGTATGGGCAGAAAAGAAAATATATATGTTCAGCTAGGAGTAGGCATTATACATTTGTCCTAACATGTTTGAGGTTTACAGATCCTAACCAGCCCATAAAACAAAAAACTGTTAACCTGTGCCATGTCAGAAGGTGTGAAAAGTTCTTGCCCCAAAGACACTGAACTGAGCTGAACGTTCCATTTCCTGTTCACTCGCGGACAGAAGAGGCACGGGTATGTCCGTACTCGCGAGTGTATGTAAAGCGGGGTATGCCTGTACATCATTAATAAAAGTGTATTTTAATATTAATATTTATATATTATTAAAATACACTTAGAACAAAGTTAATTATAATTAAATTATAATTAACAGAATAAAATTAAACAATATTTTGGTTGTCAGAATAGGATCCTGACATCTATACTGACTCTGTAAGCTAATGTTTATGTTATTTGTTTAGTTATCCCCTCCCCCGACCTCATTGAGCGTGACTAGTGATTATTTTCAGTTTGTTATAATTATAAGTTTGCCATAACACGCTCGGCATGGGACACAGGCCTTCTGACTAGACGTCACTCTACCACTAATGTCTCCCTAAGTCTATGAAGGCTACAGAGCTATAATACCACCCACATTGCCTTAATAAGCCACGGCTAACTGCGCTAAGACCCTAATACATAGGCACCTGAAGCTTCATTCCAGCACCCTCAAGACACGCCTCACGCCACTCTAGTTTAAGAGAGGGTCCCATAGACATCTGCCTTATAAAAATTTAGTTGATGCCTGCAATGTGTAATACTGTAAATATCTATTTTGTGTTCACTTTACCGCTCCTGCAAAGCACATGTCATGCTATAATGATTGCACTAAATAAAAAATAAAGAATAATAAAAAAACGATCTGATGAGTTACTTTAATGTAACAACGTTGCTCCCTGTATACACGTTTATTTATGGATTGGAAACGATATATTGCAGGGTAGCATTAGAATAACTGACGCTGTTATTTATATTATGTTATTTTAATTGTACTTATACTGCATTAACAATAACTAATCATTAAAGGGACACTATATATGTATCTAGACCACTTTGTATCATTGAGGAGTAGAGATGTCGCGAACTGTCTGCCGAACTGTTCGCGAACTGTCCGCCGGCAAACAGTAGCGTGTTCGCGTTGGGCGAACATATCCGATTTCCGGTCCGCCCCCTATACGTCATCATTGAGTAAACTTTGACCCGGAACCTCACAGTCAGCAGACACTTCCTGGGAGGGAGGGTCTGCTGCTGATTGGGTGGAATGTGTCTGCTGGCTGTGAGGTTCCGTCTGCTGGAGGCAGACTTTGTGCTGTAATGTAAACATTGCAGTTTCTCTGGAACTGCAATGTTTTACATTGCAGCACTAAGTGTAATAAGGACAGTGTACCTAGACCACTTTAATTAGCTGAAGTTGTCTGGGTGCCTACAGCGTCTGTTTAACCCTTTGTCTAAAACATTGCAGTTTTAGACAAATTACAATTTGAAATTGCAGTGTTAAGACTAGTTTTAGTGGCTGTCTACCAGACACCCACTAGAGGCACTTATTGCAGTTTCATGGAGTTTGACTCTGTAAAATACCGCTGGACATCCTCGCGCTTTGCATGAGGACATCCAGCGCATTGGGTTCCTCACATCGCCTGACATTCAAAAGAAATCAGGCTACAAGAAGCCCCAAAAGGTGCCTCAGGACAGGAGACCCTGGCTTTTACAGTATTGAGAAGATTATGTAGGAGTTTGATAAAATATGAAAAATACCATTAAAATAATGCAGCCAAAATGGTCCTATTTGTTTTCAATGGTTCCCCTTAAAATTCCAAAGGTGTGGCTATTTATGATTCAATCTGCCATTAATAAATTTATCTGGAAAAATAAAAAGCCTAGAATAAGCCAAAAATATATTTCTAAAAAATTGTCCCATGGAGGGCTAAATTTTCCAAGTATTACTAACCTTTACTATTCCAATATTATACGACATATTTATATTTTACAAGAACCATCTTTTTTTTCTGAACCTTGGTATATTCTGGAGTCCGAAGCTTTACATGTATCTAGTCTTTATTCTTATATATGGTCAGATCCTGGGAAGCTTTTAAGGGATTTGCCTAATTGTTTAATATCATTGGCTCACTCTTTGGAAACTTGGGTCGAAATAAGGAAAATTTTGGGTTTAAGTTATTTAATCCCTAGAACATGTAAATTAAATATATTAGAAAATAATGTAGAGGATTTAACACTAAGACACTGGCCTAACAAAGATACATTAATCTTATTGGACATTATGCAGGGAGATAATATCCTATCATTTCAACAGATTGTGAATAATCTCCATATACCATCTAAAGAAATATTTACATACGTTCGAATTAAACATTAAATCCAGAAACATGTTATTCAATCTCTTTTCCCCTGGGCCAAAGAATTGCAATCTATATTTTCATTTCAAACTGTACCTAAGATTATTTCGGTAGCCAATTTGCTCTTTAAAGGTGTTGACACTTTTCCACATAAATTGGTTAAAACATGGGAAAACGAACTTAACTTAGTGATCTATCCAAACGATTGGTCTTCCTCTATAATTTTAGTAAATAAATCGGTCCATGGCCTAAACTTGACTGAGTGCCATTTTAAGGTACTTTACAGATGGTACTACACTCCGACAAGACTAGCTAAAATGTATACTTCTCAAGACCCTACTTGCTGGAGGTGCGGTACCTACTCAGGTACTTATATACATATATGGTGGTTTTGCCCAGTAGTAAAACAACTCTGGCACTGGGCCTATAATATTTTCTCTGAAATATCTTTGAATGAGGTAACTTTTAAAGACACAAATAGAAACCCAGCTTTGGCACTTCTCCACCTTAATTGGCCTTTTAAATCTAAAAAACATATTTGTTTGGCTATTCATTGCTTTGTTGCTACTAAAATTATTATAGCTAGACAGTGGAAATCTTCCCTTCCCTTTCAAAAAACCTCTTTAATTAATCAAATTAAATTTCAATTAACAATGGAAAATGATATGGTCAAAAATTGGTCAGTGTTATCTAAAAAAAGAGATTGGTATTCAACTTGGCTAAAAAACTGTTCTCTACTTTATGGTAATTTATAATTTATAAGGTGACATGTTTATAGATGTTCTAATTATATTCGGGTAGCGTAACTCATACTAGTGATAATATGTATTATGATAATGGTGCCCATTTCCATTGATATATCTCTCAATATTTGGCTACGGAATTTTACTCATTCTATACCAATGACTTCCTGATTCAAGATATGCTTTTTTTTTTTTTTTTTTTCACGATTGATTGTCATATTGTAATTAAAGTACTTTTTGTATATAATAAGATTTATTTATATCAATCGGATGTATTTTGTTTGATTGTATGTAAGTATTGTCTGAGATGTTATGTAACTTAAAAACAAAATTTCCTAATAAAGAATAATTAAAAAAATAAAAAAAAATAATGCAGCCAACAGTTTTATAATTTATTTATTTTTTATTAAAAAAAAATTAATGATTGTTTTAGTTGTTACCCACAGCAGTCATTTGTAAAGATAATAATCCACCATAATAGTATATGTTCTTTTTAACATCTTTTCCAGGTATTGCCCCAGAAGACCTTCTATGCCCAACACTGTACCATGGCTATTATATCAGGCCCAGGATCAACAAGCAGGCAGATAAGGGCTACTCTGAAATTAGCCAAAACGAACACAAATTCCAGGTGCTCTTAGATGTGTGTCATTTTCTCCCAGATGAGATCACTGTTCGAACCATAGACAACTTGCTAGAGGTCGCGGCTCAGCACCCACAGAAAATAGATAGGCATGGTTTTATCACCAGGACATTTAAGAGGACATATATCTTGCCCTTGGATGTAGACCCTCTTCTAGTGAAGGCAACTTTGTCTCATGATGGAATCTTAAGCATTGCAGCTCCCAAGAAAGGAATTGATCTGAAAAGTGAAGTCAACATTGTGAAGGTAGAAGTCCAGACACCACCAGATATGGAACAGAGGATCTCAACAGAGGAGAAGGCAAAGAACCAACAAGGCCGCAATCCAGTTGTTTGAAATAGCTACTTGCTAGGATACATTATTGAACAGCATGTATTTGAAAGTCTATAATTGAATAGATGTAATTTAGTTTGTAATGTAATCTTACTGAAAATAATTATTCAGTAAATATAGAAAAATGTATCAAATAAATAATGAAATTACAGTTTCCTTTAATTTATTATTGTTGAACTGAATTTATCAAGAGTTCCACCACAATAAAGTTTGCAATAAAACGAACTTGTATAAACAATGCAGTCCATGTCTTTTGGTTAATAAATGAATAAATACAATCCTGTATTATTGTTCTAAATGACTGGCCTAACTATGGCCTTAATTAAACATTGCTGGAGAAGCTTTTCAAATGATTTAATATTTTTGGGTAAACCTTTAAAATTATTTAATAAAATATATTACATGAATATGTTAATAAATAAATATGTTAATATTTTGATACACTGACATCTTAGCTTGTATATGATAAATTTTTGATATTTTAATATTTTGAAAAAAAAAATAGTTTAAAAAGGTGTATTCAAAAATATTAAACAGATGTCTGTGTGTGTTATGAAAAGACAATGGGACTCTGTAAAAAGAGGCAGAGGTTTCAATGGTCTGCAAGAATATAAAAACGAGTAAGGAAAGTACGAAAGCAGTGTTTTTAATAGTGCAATATTGTAAATGTTTCATATACAACACTCAACCCTTTCTTGGCTGAGACAGGATGACTGGGTACGTTTATCAGACTTTAGCCTAATATTGACACAAGAGATCTGATATGGAGACTCAAACAAATAAGGTTTTGGCCATAAGCTAGCAGACATTTTAAATACATACAATACAGTATTTAAAATGGACGTTGTTTGAATGACTGTATGACAAGCATTCTTCCAGAGACACACCAAGCCACACACATTGGGAGCACCTTTGAATATATGGTTTCCAGAAGCTGTCCAAAGAGATGCCTGAGCTAGTCCTGATCTCATGCAGCCTAACAGATTTGCCCGTTTGAGTGAAGATGTTGGGAGCATCAGCTCAGGAGTAGCTGTACTGCAGGAAGCTGTTCCTGCTAACAGCCGTGGAAACAGCCCCTCTAGTACGGGTGGGGTTGAGAGGCTAAGGAAGTCTAGACAGGTTGTGGTGGTAGGGGACTCTATTATTAAGAGAGTAGATAGGGTAATCTGCCACTCTGATCGACTCAACCGGACAGTTTGCTGTCTCCCGGGTGCTCGGGTCCGGCATGTTGCCGACAGAGTGGAGGGATTATTGGGAGGGGCTGGAGATGACCCAGCTGTCATGGTCCATATTGGTACCAATGACAAAGTCAGAGGAAAATGGAAGGTCCTAAAGAATGAGTTCAGGGAACTAGGAAGTAAGCTTAAGAAAATATTACCTGAAATATTAATTGTGCCGCGTGCTACAGCAGAAAGGCAGTGGGAGATTAGAGAGGTTAATGCATGGCTAAAGTCCTGGTGCAGGAAAGAGGGTTTTGGGTTTTTAGAGCACTGGGCCGATTTTGCGCTTGGGTACAACCTGTATAGTCATGATGGATTGCACCTAAACGGAAGAGGGTCTGCTGTGCTGGGGGATAGGATGGCTAGAAGGTTGGAGGAGATTTTAAACTAGTAACTTAGGGGGGAGGGTCAAAGCAATCTAGAAAATGGAGATAGGATGGAAAGGAGATGGGCTTTAGCTCAGAACAAAGGGGGTGGAGATGGGGGGAGGGGAAAACTCAGAACAGAGGAGGTATGTAATATTGATAATTCACAAAAAGTACAAAAGACTCATGATAATATTAAATGTATGCTTACTAATGCAAGGAGCCTATATAACAAAATGGGGGAACTAGAGGCAGTAGCATACAATAAACAATATGATATAATAGGCATAACTGAAACATGGTGGGATGAGACACATGACTGGGCAGTTAATTTAAATGGGTACACGTTATTTAGGAAGGATAGGAAAAACAAGAAGGGTGGTGGGGTATGTTTATATGTCAACCATGAGTTAAAGTCAAATCTTAGGCATGTGGAGTGTGACGAGGAAAAGGTGGAGGCTTTATGGGTAGATATCTGCTTGGGGCAAACAAAGGGAAATCAATTATTGGTTGGGATATGTTATAAACCACCTAATGTAAATATTAATGAGGAAGAACAGCTGTTAGAGCAAATTGAGAAAGCTGCAAATCGAGGTAACACGTTAATTATTGGAGATTTTAATTATCCAGACATAAATTGGGAAAGAGGGACTAGTACTTCAGCAAGGGGAATCAGGTTTTTGAATGTGTTAAATGACAACTTTATGTCACAACTGGTACAAGCACCAACTAGAAAGGATGCTTGTCTGGATCTTGTCATAACAAACAATGTTGATCTTTTAACCAACATTCAAGTAGGGGAGCATTTGGGGAATAGTGATCACAATATGGTAAATTTTGAAATAAACTCAAAAAAGCAAAAGCAGGTGGGGTATACTAAAACATATAATTTAAAAAAAGCCAATTTCAATAAGATTAGGGCAGCTCTACAACATATCGACTGGCGTAAACTCCTTAGTGATAAAAACACTGAGGATAAATGGAAACTATTTAAACATATATTAGAAAGGTACATTTCTCAGTATGTAAAATTGGGTAATAAATATAAAAGAAACAAATTAAAACCAATGTGGCTTAGTAGAGAAGTAAAACAAGAGATTAAAAATAAGAAAAGGGCATTTAAAGCATTTAAATCAGACAAATCAAAGGCATCCTATTTAAGATATAAGGAAGCCAAGAACACTTGCAAAAAGTCAATTAAAGTGGCTAAACTAGAAAATGAGAAATTGATAGCTAAATAATGCAAAACCAATCCCCAAGATTTTTTCAAGTACATCAATTCTAAAAAAACAAAAAATGAAAGTGTAGGTACACTTGAAACAGAGTTGGGTTTATTAGCTAACGAAGACCAGGAAAAAGCAGAAATTTTAAATAACTATTTTTCTTCAGTATGTATTAATGAGGATCCTATGGCAAGAGATATGCAAATGTTTGCTGCAAAAAACTTGCAAATAACTTGTGATTGGATAACTCGAGACAAGGTGCTACAGCTATTAAAGAAAATTAATGTAAATAAAGCTCCGGGGCCTGACGGTATTCACCCACGAGTACTTAAGGAGCTAAGTGGGGAAATAAGTGAACCTCTGTATTTAATTTTTCAAGATTCTTTTGTTTCAGGTGTTGTACCGGAGGATTGGAGGAAGGCAGATGTTGTTCCTATATTTAAAAAGGGTTCAAAATCCTTGCCTGGAAATTATAGACCTGTGAGCTTAACTTCTGTAACTGGGAAAATATTTGAAGGGCTATTAAGGGATAATATTCAGGAATTCATTGGGAAGAACTTTGTTATTAGCAATAATCAGCATGGTTTTATGAAACATAGGTCATGTCAAACTAACCTAATTGCATTCTACGAAGAAGTAAGTAGAAGTATAGATCAGGGTGTTGCAGTGGATGTGATCTACTTGGACTTTGCCAAGGCATTTGATAAGGTTCCTCACAATAGGTTAGTCTTCAAACTAAAAGAAATTGGTCTAGATGAATATTCCTGTTCTTGGGTAGAACATTGGCTTAAGGACAGAGTACAACGAGTTGTAATTAATGGTAAATTTTCAGGCTGGACAAAAGTGGTAAGTGGTGTCCCTCAGGGTTCTGTTTTGGGACCACTTCTATTTAACATATTTATAAATGATCTTGAAATAGGCATTGAAAGCCATGTATCAGTGTTTGCAGATGACACAAAACTTTGCAAAGTAATAAAATGTGAGCAGGATATTGCTTTGCTGCAGAGAGATTTGGATAGATTGGGGAACTGGGCACTAAAATGGCAGATGAAATTTAACATAGAGAAATGCAAAGTTATGCACTTCGGGGTTAAGAATGCACAAGCAACTTACACACTAAATGGTAGTGAATTAGGGATAACCACACGAGAAGGATTTGGGCATTGTTATAGACAACAAATTAGGCAGCAATATGCAATGTCAATCTGCAGTTGCTAAGGCCAGTAAGATTTTGTCATGTATAAATAGGGGCATAAATTCTTGGGATGAAAATATAATTTTGCCTCTTTATAAATCGCTGGTAAGACCACACCTTGAATATGCTGTGCAATTTTGGGTGCCTGTTCTAAAGAAGGATATCATGGCTCTGGAGAGGGTCCAGAGACGAGCTACAAAATTGATAAAAGGAATGGAGCATTTTAGTTATGAAGAAAGGTTAAAAAAATTAAATCTGTTTAGTTTGGAAAAACGGCGCTTGAGAGGGGATAGGATAATTTTATACAAATATATTCGGGGCCAGTACAAACCTTTATCTGGAAATCTATTCATAAACAGGGTTATACATAGAACACGAGGTCACACATTTAGGCTGGAAGAAAGGAGATTTCATCTAAGGCAAAGAAAAGGTTTTTTTACAGTAAGAACAATAAGGATATGGAATTCTCTGCCTGAAGAGGTGGTTTTGTCAGAGTCCATACAGATGTTTAAACTGAAATTGGATAAATACTTACAAAAACATAACATACAGGGATATAATTTCTAATTAGTGGGGTAATAGCTACTTGATCCAAGGAGACATCTGACTGCTATTTTGGGGTCAAGAAGGAATTTTTTCCTAGTTTGTGGCAAAATTGGAAGTGCTTCAGACCAGGTTTTTTGCCTTCTTTTGGATCAACAGCAAAAACATTTGTGAGGAAGGCTGAACTTGATGGACGCAAGTCTCTTTTCAGCTATGTAACTATGTAACTATGCCGTAAGGACTGAGCTCTGGGAGTAAAAGCTCAATATATTAGAATGCAAAACAAGGCAAACTGGATTATTAGTTATTATTGCTTTAATTTGTTAGTGGTAAGCCAGTGCAATGAAAAAGAGGATATTTTAAAAAAGCATGATTGTGCCATTCTGCAAAAAGCACCTATTTTTATCATCAGTTCTGTAATGTTCCCCTCCGCGGAACCTCTGATGGCAACTAATATAAAAGGGACATTATAGTCACCAGAACAACTACAGCTTATTGAATTTGTTCTGGTGAGTAGAATCATTACCTTCAGGCTTTTTGCTGTAAACACTGTCTTTTCAGAGAAAATGCAGTGTTTACATTACAGCCTAGTGATAACTTCACTGGCCACTCCTCAGATGGCTGTTACAGATCCTTCCTGGGTCATGGCTGCCTAAAATGCATCCAAGCATTCAGTGTCTCCACCCTCTGCATGCAGACACTGAACTTTCCTCATAGAGATTCATTGATTCAATTCATCTCTATGAGGTGCTGATTGGCCAGGGCTGTGTTTGAACCATGCTGGCTCTGCCCCTGATCTGCCTCCTTGTCAGTCTCAGCCAATCCTATGGAGTAGCATTGTGATTGGATCAGGCTACCACTTCTGCTGATGTCAGCAGGCAGTGGTCAGGTCTAAAGAAACAGGGATAAAGTATGCAGCTGCAGACTTGAATACAGGTAAGATTTTACTATATTTAGGGAGGCGTGAGGGGACCAGGTTTGCTAGATGGTGGTTTTCACCTTATAGGGTCAGGAATACATATGTGTTTCTGACCCTATAGTGCTCCTTTAAGAAAAGAATGCAGTGCAGTTATTGATTCCAGAATTTCCCAGTTCTTGATTGCGTGTAGTGATATTTGTTACGTTTCTATCTATAGTCATTGTTGCAACACTATGGACTTAAAGTTTTTACATGACAAGAAAAATCTAAAGTGCAACTGTCTAGTGACACAAATAATATTTTGATATGATCAGAAAAACTGCAAAAGGAAGACAGCAGTTTGTATCTTTTAGCTTCAGGAAGAAACTAATTTTGATCATTACAGCCTACAGTAGATACAAATTTAGGCATTTGGGTAACCCTAAACCATGTCCCGTTTGAGCGAGTCCTGTAGATCAGGTTTTTGTGAATACCGGAACATGACAAACATCAGTCATCAGTTGAACTTCACCTGTTACACAGTACATATTATTATAGGAACAACTGAAAATTCAAAGATTAGTTCGTTTTGCCAGTTGATATTACTAAGGGAACGTTTTCATTTATGCACCGACCACAGCTTGACATTAACGATAAAGTGTAATTTTTGCCTTAATATGTTTGTCACTCACAAGAAGTAACACACTGTGACAAATTCGAACTCAAAGTAAAGGTTACACGTAAATCCCTAACTGGGACATGGAGTATTGTGCATTGATGCCAGTGGTACAACTTGCGCTCGGTAAGGGGGTTGTGTTGGAGGATGTTAGTCTGATGTGAATTCATCTCAGGCTGACAGCTGTCTGGTCCCATTCGGGGGAACACCATGCAGAGAGCACTGCTGAATCCCTCTCTGTATGGTCTAAATGCACTTAACACAGTGCAAGCACCTCTAATAAGGCGCTCATGCTTTTCTAGCTAAGGAGAGTTCCCTGGGACTATTCTGCTGGAAGACCTAGTGACAGGATGTTTGCTACATTATTATTGCAAAACAGGTACTGAGTGCAACAGTGGCCAAAGGCTAATTTGCAAGAACATTTTCAGGGCATCTCATAAGTTACTCTTTCGTCATGAAATCAGCTTTCTTTCAGTTCCCTTTGGTTAGAAACTATGTTTATCCGCGAAGGCCGTGCACAGATTTTACAGCTGAAACTATCCCAGAGCACATTTTTTTACACGCCAGTATTTGCACATAATACAAGGATTCATGAACGTGCACCGTGTTTGAGAACCTGCAAGGTCAGATAAGGAACACCTCTAACAAAAGTGGACTTAAAGAAAGACTCCAAACATGACCAGCTGGTGGCTATCACTCAATGAGTTAATCCCTAAATTCTCTTACAACACAGGCATCGCCAGTGCACCCCTGGCACCATAACCACTACGGTGAGCTGTAGTGGTTATGGTGCTTGGAGCGTTCCTTTAAAGATTGCTGCCACTATGAAGCAACAGAAAAGCTTTTATGGTGCGCTGCCAGTTTATATAAACAAAGGTAAAGATTTATCTAAGGTAATAATTGGTGCTGTTCTGGAGCAAAGTGCTGAATAAGGGTCATTCACCAGTGAAACCAACTAATAGAATGCATATCAACATTTGGCACTTTGAATTCACATGCCAACTGCTCTACAGAACGTGGCATTTATTCCACTGAATAACTCAGTGCACAGGCAATCATGGATGTACCCTGACCAACTTTTTTGTGTCTTCAGTGCTTTACATGTGTGTTAGCCATATTCATAACTATGTCAATTTGTTCCTGAAGCTGGTGGGATAACTGTCACTCTGTCAATGACTGAGAGCGATGGATATGGCCTTTTAAACCATTGAGAAGCCCTGGGAGACCGCAAGAGAGATCTTATCTTACCTGATATTGGCGCCTACCACAATACAAAATAGCTAGGGACAACCAGAGCCATGATTCCAGCCAGAGCCCTAGGCAGCTGCTCATAACCCTAATGAGTAATCAAACTCTGCACCTGTCCATCAGAGTCACCCATAGCTAAAGTTATTAATGGCACAGGTGTGTAGAAGAACTCCTATAATCATGGCTGGGCGCAAGTAGCATGTCCGGTGTACCCTTATTAATGGCTACATTTTACTTCCTATCCCACATCTAGTTTCTTACCTGCACTGTGCATGAATTTCAGTTAGCTCATCATCTGTTGAAGATAAAGATCCTAAATTGCAAATACCTGGTAATCACTACAAAATAAAAATAATAAGATATTAAATATTTAATAAAAAACTATTTACGTTTAATTTATGTTAATTTTGTAAATTTTATGAACTTTTAGAAGGTGACTTAAAATAGGTAAGTCATTTAACATTTTGGTTTGTTTGTATGAATAAATGTCTCTGTTGGCTGAGCATTCTACAAATGGTTGCCTCTTATTAAAACCATATTCCATTGTTCGCAAACCTCTGTATGATATACTGCATACTCTTACCCCTGTAGATTAAAGCTGTAGCATTGCCAACATATTTTCCAGTACAGCACCCATTAGATTTTTTTTTTTTCTAAAGCTTTGACATATCTTTATGCACTTCTGGGCCATCAGAGATCATAGAGCTAACTATGAAGTGATGTCTTCTTTTCCAACTCGTAAATTGACTGAATAACTGGAAGTCCACACAATAAAGATAATTACGTTTGCCTTCATGACTTTGATCTCCATCAAAGAGGTACACGTGGAAGTCCATTTTAATAAAGAAGTCTCTGGTTTAATCTATTGTATTATTTACTATTTACATATGTTTTGGCACTCTCCCATCTTTTGGCACTCTCCCAGTACACTTTTATGCCCACCACACAGTGTAATGCTCTGACCAGGATTGTTCCGAGTGGCTCTCAAACTCTCTCTATACTCCCAACTTTTTGACCTTCTAGGGTCCGTTACCCGACAGGATGCGGGGTCCCCACTAGCAGACACCACATACATTTTCACACATATCACTGCTGGTGAGTATGCTTTACTTATGATGGCGTTGCTTTAAATCCTGAGTGTCGTGTTGTGTTCCTCCTTGATTCCTGTAGCAAGATTTATTATCTGTGCTTTTCATACCAATTAATGTATAGATCGCCCTTGGGTGTAAAACACGGTGTCATTTACTCTTGACTGTCTCTGTTCTCCATTGTATACACTCAAAATAGCTTTTCTATTATCAGCTCCTTAAAAGAGACTATGAGGACTTGAAAAAATTGAGCAGAGAAATGTTTACTCTCTTTTATATATAATTATTGTATATGTCTTTAAACTTCCCCTACAAATCCTCCTTTCTCCTACAATAAATTAAGCTCTAAAACAATTTAAAACAATAACATATATGGTTTACTAATTAAACTGGGAATTATTAATGTCTGATCAGTGATTTTCAAATTTTAAAGGGACACTATAGTCACCTGAACAACTACAGCTTAATGTAGTTGTTCAGGTATGATCTATAGCTCCCTGCAGGCAATCTAATGTAAACACTGTATTTTCAGAGAAAATACAGCGTTTACATTGATTGATAGGAATACCTCCAGTGGCCGTCACTCAGACGGCCACCAGAGGGACTTCCTATCATGCAGGGCCCTAAAAAGGCCTTGTACACGTCAGACGTATTAAAATACATCTGACGTGTGCAGGAGAGAGAAGGCCCTGTGTGCGCGCCTTCTCTCTTCTGCCTGTCAGCAGAGGAGAGGGGGCGGGCAAAGACCGCGAGCTGAGCTGTCAGTCAGAAGTGGAAATGGAAGCGTCTGATTGCTCCCTGCTCGCGCCCACCTATTTCGTCATTTTGACGAAATAGGGGGCGCGGTTTCACGACGCTCCCAGCGCTGGAAAAAAAAGAGCCAAAAAAAAAGAGTCAAATTAGGAAAATTCTCTAACTCCACTTTGCTTTCAGTTTGACATGAGCCGTTGGAGTTGAAAATCCCTGATGGAGCCGGCTACGTATGTTCTGTACATAATGTGACGAGAGCAATCTTGCCACATTGCATTGGACAAGCCATTGCTCGCCTGCTGCCTTTGGATTATGGCCCCATGTTAAAAGACATCTTTTTCCCCTGCAGAAAAGACTTATTCATGTTTTTCTGCCCGGTGTTCGGTAGACTCAATCTACCGAACTAACACACGAATGGCGGCCACCCAGTATTCGTCAATTAAGCTGCGGTTAACCGCAGCTTCTGGGAGGCTAATTGCAGACACACTCCAGCTCCCAGGTGGTCTAGTCATTTGTATGCCGAACACGAGGTCGCGACCATTTTAAACCACGCAAAGGCACAGCGGTGTTCGACGCTTAATCCATGGAACTGAAAACGGATACAGTTTGGCGCGAACACCGCTGAAGCCACCGACCTCCCTTCTTGTTCGGTAGAAGGACACAAACGGCCCTATATTCGGTAGTTGTACTTGACTACACCATACCCCAGATAGGAATCCCATGGAGCTCATTCGTATGAGAACTGACTTTGTGAACACTTTGGCTCCATGGCGATTGAACTGTATTCGTGTAGTCTGAGCGCCATTCGCTTAATAATGTGCGCTCAGACCTGAGCTATCTGGGGATACGTTAAATGTATATCTTTACTGTAACCGTTCTAACATGGGGGATTTTAACAGTTATTCCTGTATTGGTATCCCCACGTGCATAATGGCGATTTGCCTTTGTCCTGGGAGATAATTGAATTACTCAATTATCTCCAGGGCAGAGAGGAGGAAGCCAGGATGCATTGTGGGAATATAATGTGACTGTGTGTCCTAGATTGCTGATTGTCTGTCCTTTGTCACAGTCTCCCATTTGGTCCCCTAGGGGAGTGTCCACCAGGTGGGAGACCTGCATAAATACTGGGCAGGTAGCCCTCATTAAACAGACCACTGCTTGACCCTCAACACGGAGCCTTGTCTCGTCTTTGGGGGGATTTACTGTATGCTGATAGAGACTGATTGCTAGGAGTGTAAGCCGCTTGGGTGCTTTTCCTATTCATCTGCTAGCAGCTATTCGTATGGTTTCAGTTCGGGAGTTTGGAGGCAGGCATAATAAATGTAGTGCTTACATATTTACATTAAATAGACACTTCAGGCACCTCACCACTCCATCTCTTTGAAGTGGTCTGGGTGCAGTGTCCCTGTCCACTTAACCCGGTTTAGAGAAATTGCAATGTTAACATTGCAGCGTTAAGGCTGCCTCTAGTGGTTATTTAGCTGACTGGCACTAGAGGCGCTTCCTGGAGTTTTAGGGTGTTTCAGTACTTTACAGTGTTTAGTCGTATACCCAATTGTTCTGGGAATATTTACAATTATGAAAGACTATTAGTGAAAGTCTCCGGGGTGGCTGCCTCATTTTTGTCCTCCATATGTGAAAGATACGTTTTGCCATTGCTTTGCATATTTTTCTAAATTCAGTATTGGTGGTATGTTGTTGGTATCATAATATTTAGGTGTGCATGCCCAAAAACAAGAATTTTAATTTTAAAAAACAAAAAAACACCAAAATAAATTAAAGAGGAAAGACAAATAAAACTATTAAAATGAGGATAAAAAATAAATAAAGATGGAAAAACAAGAATAAAATGTAAAAAATAATATATATATAGCACCTTTATGATGTATGTATGTTTTGGTGAGTGCAGTCTTCCTGGTTATAAATGTGTGTATATATACATATATATGAAACCAAGAGGGTTGCACTCACCTGAACATGCATACATTATACGGTGCTGCTGGGACCAATTCTTACAACATACAAGATCCAGCGCACTCGCTCATTCACTTAATAGCAACTTGAAAGCTCACAGAATGTTAAACTTTGTGGTTTTAGTTACAAACAGTATGTGATCATACATTGCATAAGCCTACCATTGCACGATCATATATTGTATCTAAACTGCCAATATTGTTGCCTAGATTAGGTGTTAAAAAAAAAAAAAGAGTTTTTTTGCCTTCTTTTGAATCAACAGCAATAACAGATGTGAGGAAGGCTGCACATGGACGCAAGTCTCTTTTCAGCTTTGTAACTATGTAACTATGTAGCATTCAGTGAGATTGCTGTTTAGTGAATGAGTGAGTGCGCCGGATCATATGTTTTATATATATACTTACACCTACACATATACAAAAAAGATTTTTAATACAGGAAGATTGATTTTAATTTTGGATACTTAGTTACTGTTCAATTTGCAGGGTATTTAGTACACATACAGTTTTTCCCCTCTTTCTCAAAGTTCCCTGGGGTTAATGTTATCTCACGCTTTTGTAATGAAAAGCCTGCCTTTGATACAGGTGCCAGCCACGGTTTTGTGGGAGCCAACATATCGAGCATCTACTTCTGTGTGCCATGCTTGCTAAGCAAAAAATGTAATTCAGTGAGTCTGATGGAGATTGAGAACAGAGCCCTCTTTCATTGTGAAGCTCACAGGAATGCAAGGTGGCGGGCCAAGCGTCCCGCAATCTTGCCAATGTTGTTAGTCTCCTTTTGTGTTCGATGCTGCTAAAGCAAACGGCTGATGGGCTTTTGTTTTCGTTCGTTGGCATTGGTAGTGAGACTGTCAGGACACCCAGTTTCTCATTTACTTAGCCATGCACCTAAACATCAACAAAACCCTGGGAAGATTTGAAACTTCAATGGGCATTTCCAATTGCAAGCTCTTATGGTTAAAGTATTCAGAAAATTGGGAATTGCCTGGAATTGATTGGAGGGTTAAAAGTTGTACGTGAAAATAGCTGTAAAATTTGCTGATTTGGAGATATTTCCCCATTCATTTATTTTGGACTAAAATTAGCAAATTTCCCGGTTAAAGGAACACTGCGGGCACCATAACAACTTCATCAACATGAAATTATTATGGTGCCAGGAGGACCCTGGTGCTGGCTCACCTTAACTCCTTATGTTCAGAGGCAATTGTACAAGTTTTGAAAAGAACGAAATCAAACCAAACCTAAAATTTGTGCTATATGTCTGTCTACATAGTTTACCTATTTCATATTAAGTGTGTCCACACATTTTACATATCAGTTTGTTCAGGAGAAACAGGGCTTTCGTTTCACATCAAATATTTGTATATGAAACATAATTTTATATAAACTAAATCTAAAAAAGGGAGAGAACTTCAGAAATGTTCTTTTCTAAGTTCTGCACGGGATTGTAACTTTGAATGTCATAATACTGCAATTAAATACACAGTAAAAATCTCTAAACTGGAAGGCTCTTGGAGAAATGGGCATCTGCATCGTTGATTGGCTGAGATCGGTCAGCGGAGGCTCTCAGCCAATCAGTGAATCCCGGTTCATAAAACTGTCTTGACTCAGAAAATCAGTGATGCTGCTGACCAATTCTGTAAGAGCCTTTTGAGTTATAGATTTTTAGAAAACGGAAGGGCAAAGAGGCAGGTAGATTTGGCACTGAAACACAATATAAAGACAATATAGGGCTTGCCCATTTCAGTTCACCAGATTGGTTTGAGGGGGCCCATGTTGCCTTTGAGATCGTATGGCAGCCTCGCGGTGCGAGGGAGCAGATCAGAGAGAATACAGCTCCCCCGCCGCGTCTGGCAGGTAGACAGCCGCCCGCCTCACTGAAGCCCCACTGGAACCCAGGGACATATCCACAACAGCGCTCCAGGTAGGGAGGCTGGGTGGACATATGTAAATTTTAAAAATATGAATACTTTGTGTATTTCTGTGAGTGTATGTGTGTCTGAGTATGTGTGTCTGAGTATGTGTGTCTGAGTATGTGTGTGCGTCTGTGAGTGTATGTGTCTGAGTATGTGTGTGTGTCTGTGAGTGTATGTGTCTCAGTATGTGTGTGCACACATTTATATATGCATACAAGTGTATACATTTGCCTTCCGGTGTACACAAGAGCCTTCCGGTTTAGAAAATTTAAAAAAACAGAAGGGCAGAGAACCAGAGAGGCAGAGATATTCGTAGCTGGAACACAGACTTTGGGGTTAAACCATTCTCTAACGGTTTAATGCCTAAAGGTGAGCCAGCGCCATGGATGTCCTGACACCATAAAAACTTAATTTCATCTGCAGCCCTGACTTGTTGGACTCTGCCTACTTGCCATGTCCTGTTCAAAACCAGACATGATCATCAGTAGTCCTTACAGTAGTCCTTACAATGCCAATAGATTTCTTTTTTTTTCATGCAACAAAAGCTGGAGGGAAGAGGGCATCAAGATTTGCACCTATGGACTTGATTCCACTGGTTATACACTCAGACACATCAACAATATGGAGCTCCTAGAAAAGAGAGATTTGGGACTAAAGTAGGGGCTGTCTCTCTTAAATAGGGACACTTGGGAGGTATGGGTTGTGACATCAGTACATACATTTTCTAATTTCTCTATTTGGTTCTATTTGGTTCGGCACTTTCGAAATTCGGGACTTCGGCAATTCGGCACTTCGGGAATTCGGGACTTTAGCAATTCCCTAACCCTAACCCTAACCCTGTCTACCAAATATGTATTCAGAAGTCAAGATATGCAAGAACCAAGAAGAAAGATAAGATTTATCTGTTCTAAAAAGTGGTGTAAAAATGTAAAAGAGGTGGAGTAATCAGTGGAACATACCAGATGGTTCCACCGATAGACCACTGAAAAATGTCCTGTGCTGAATCTGTTCTGGTCTATGGACAACCATTTCCTTAGACAATTTCCAGAAAGCTGAGGACTGATTACTTACCCAGTAGTAGTTACTCAGTCCATCAGAAACTTTGCAGGGTTATTTAAAGTAAGAATTGTGATGAATCCAATGGAAATTCAGTATGTATTTTACATTTTAGGCTCCAAAGACTAAATGGAAAAGAAATCTGAAAGTCAGCTATACTTTCATTTCCCTTAAAAAAATGGAAATTCACTTTGAATTTAGGACAATCCAGGAATACTGTTTGATGATATGAGGGGCAGAGCCAGTGATGCATATGTCGGCTATAGGACCTGGTTAGGTCTGGCTAGTTTATGATACCGTTATAATCTTGCCTTCTAATATACCCTTCAATTCATCACTTTTATCCCATTCATTATTCACACTCCCACAACACTTCTCACCGAGCTTATTTCATGTTCCTCTGCACATGACATGTCTCTCGAGTACGTATTCCATATCCCATATTGTATGGAACACTCAATGTTAACCTGTAAATTTCATCTCCCTGTAGGAGAATGGATGCCTTAACTACACTTTCATTCCCTTTTGTTTGGCTGTCTGTACACCACCAGTCGTTTACCGAACCAACTCTGTGTGGTCCCCTGTTTTGGGGCATCACCTCGTGACTGACCGGTCCAAATGAACGAATGGTGTTCCCGAACCAACAAAGGGATCTGAGTGATATTTCTACAAAGTGTGCGCTCAGATCCAAGCTATTCGGTGATATGACTTTCGTGGTGTTCTGAAGTTATTAAAATGTATTTTTGGAGTGTTTTAAAATATTGTATATTTTTCTGAACCTGAGAGATAATTAAGTTATAGCTTTTTCTCACGCAATTATCTGCTACAGCTAAAATTAATAGTTTTCTGTCTCTTTCCTTATTCCATGGATCCATAGTCATTCCATCTCCCTCACACACAGATTAGTGCACTAACACAAAATTGTGGTAAATTGAAAAAAAAAAACCCAGCTGATTTGGACAATTAGAGATAAAGCTTATATATTACAACTCTGTTTTCAATTCAGCACAATAAAAAATGTGTGTGTGTGTATATATTGGACTTGTGCATTTATATTCAAAACGTCTGAACATTTAGGTTTTAAGTCATTTAGTTAGAATCCGAATGACAATGCATCAGTGACAGAATTTCCAATTTACCGAGTGCCTCGTTGATTGAATTTTGTTTGGCATTATTCAGCTTGCTGTTCAGCAGGCATGCAACTACTTGCAGCATGGCAAGTGGGGGTATAGGGGAGGTGTAAAAAAACCTTTTATACCTCCTCCAAGCCCTCGCTCGCCATGCTACGAGTGGTGGCATATGTGAAAATTTGTGAGTGGCGGCATGGCTGCTTGCTATAATAAAAAACTAGTGACTGAGCAGTTAGTGTTGCCCATTCACTAGTATGTTGTCAAACACTCCCTGTGAACCAATTTAAAGAAAAGGGGTTGTACAAATAAAATAAAAAAATACCTTCTAAAAATTAAATGAGGGGACATGGTGTTCCTCGAGTGCCTCCACCTGTAGTGAGCAGGTGGTGGCTACTTACTTAACAGGGTTTAATGTAAGGGAGGAACTGTGGGTTTGGTGACCCCCCTAGCCATCTTCGGAGGGTGTGGACCAGGCGTGTCCACATACTCCTTGTATAATTATTATGGCCCCTACACATTGCCCATGGGTGGGAGCCGGAGTGGGGTACAGTAGATCCCCCTTGTCAATATTAAAGCCCCCATCTACTGCCCATGGGGAACACTAGGTCCAGCACCTTATCAATATTAAAGCCCCCCACCTGCCATCTATGGGTGGGAAGTGGAGATTAGGTCTCCCCATATAAAGTTATTGACCATGAATGGGGGCAGGCAGGAAATTAGGATTTTTACTCCAATTTATTTTTTGAACTAATAATCCCCTTTTGATGGCTATGGGTGGGGACAGGGAGGTGGAAAGTAATTTGTCCACACCCATTTTTTTTAATTTAAAGTCCTACAGATGATACCCACAGCTGGAGGCACAGAGGGATCTTACTAGCAACTGGCACAACAAGAATATTGAAATGAAATTTTTCATACCTTCATCGGTTACATTATACCTGATCCCTCACACAGTCTTTATAAGATCTTTATAAGACGATTGATAGATTTAGTGAAAAAGAGGAAAGATTGAGGAAAAATGGAAACGTGTAAGGACATTGTAAACTGGAAAAAAAAATTCATATACTGTATTTACTGCAAAATTAGTTATTTGTTTATTTTGCTATGGTAATTACAGTAAAAACTTATATGGACAGCAATTCTGCTAATTGTTGGAGCAGTGCCGGTTGAATTTAGATGTTAGTTTTAAAGCACACCCGGATTATTTACTAAAGTGAGATTTTAAGGCCAGAGTAGTCGACCTGGTAGCATCGCTCACAGACAATTTTTTTCACTTTAGCTATTTTGACCTTAAATTTAAAATTCACTTTTGAAATCGCGCATTGCGCATTGTTAAATATCTCTTACTGAGATTCAATTGCAGGGAGGCTAATTAGAAGCTAATTTTTATACAATTAACAATAAAAATACCCACTGTTCCATTTTAGTCAGAAAGTCGCACTATTATAGCAGCAACCTGAACCGTACATTTTGTACTTCAGAGATTGTTTTGTTATTTTCAGTTTATTTTCTGCTTCATGACACATCTGTCTCTGTAGCACGGGAAGAATCTGAATGCAAACACATAGTGACATCTACTGCCCGTTCTGTATCTAAAACATCCATTGCCCAAATAGAATGCTGATACACTTATATAATGTATTTTACTTCCAAAGGCGGTAAAGACGCACTCATTTATATATTTGGCATGCTTGAGAAAAATAAAAAAATAATACTAAAAGTTCGAGATAAAGTTTGTTGTTGTAAACATATCAGCTTTGATGAATTAGAAAATGCTCTCTGCAGACACGCCTTCTTTGCCAGAATTGAATATTTTTATATGAAAAGGGGCAGTTTATAAAAATAGCCTGAATTTGAGATGAATACTTCTTGTCATTTTACTGATCCTATTCCCAATAACAACACATATGTTTTGGACAGACCTTCTAGGCATGTAGTCAAAGATTGGACCAAAGCAGCATAAAAACATATTCAGAAAGACCTTGATCTCCTACATAAAGTGCTTAAATTAGTGTTAGGGGGGCAAAGCCTGGATGCCGAGTGGATCAGACGTGCATCGCCTGAGCTCCACAGACCAGGATTATTAAACGGCGATTTACCCGGGCCGCTTGCCAATCAGGACTGATACCAACGATCTCCTAGACAAGGGGACGATGGTGCATCCAGTGGTACCAAATTCCAGCAATTTCGGGACCGGAACGCCGACAATCAGGCTTGCGGCCTACACAAGCGTGGGCGAAGGAGAGATGGCCGCTCTCCGAGTCCTTCACCTGGAGGAGTGAAATTTGTTACAAGCTGCCCCCCCGCTCCTCCCTTCTGGACTGGTGGGGGTCATCCTGTTCTCCCCCTGACATACCGATACCCTGACATACGCTAAAATGGTGGCTACTCCTGTAACCGTGGCTGGTTCCCTTATTTACCGCTATAACGTCTTAAAGCATAGAACATAGTAGGGCTAACCATACAGATTTCGTAGCCAAAATTTCATATAGTTAGTGTAAGAGTTCCTCTATTTAACATATATAAATAATTGAGAATACAATATAAAATAAGGATTGTCTTGGAAGCAATAGTTTTGTCTTTTTAGATATTTATTATATAAAAATATAAATATAGACATATAAAATCCATATAGCAGAGTTTATAAGATTAAACTAAATGCTTGCAAGTATCATTAATAGGTTAACATACCCTTCTGAAAATGTCATCATGTCAGCCTCTCTGTCATTTTAAGATGGAGCAGCGTCTGTCTCCAAGTCTCTCCTCTGTGTCTTAACATTTAACAGTACACCTATTTATACCTTAGGTGTCACCATTTTAGGGTTACCGTAGTTCATATATGAAAAAGTAACACTTCTTTTACTTTATTCATTTTAGGACCTCCCTTAACTTGTCCATAACTTAAGGGTGCATGCGTCATGGAAATTTTCACAGTAGAGAGCAGTGGGCCCCCTTTGGTGAACCCCCTTGTCAAGCACCTGGAACTGCTCAACTTGGACCGCCTGGGCTAAAGACCACCAGGGATATGCTACCCCTGCATCTGCCACTGGTGGCGACATAACAGCAGGAGCTCCTGCAGTCTCTTGATTGGGAGAGATTAACCATTCTCCCAGTTCTTTCTAATCCTTGACCTTGGCCTGTCCCTAATTATTCTCATCTATCTGCAGGCTTTTCTACACTGTCAGGCGTTACACCCGGTCACTATAACGATCGGTAATATGTTTTTCTATAGTACAGAATACTCGTAGCCCTTTGGATTTTGTGTTGAGATGTTTATCCATGACAATCTTCAGCTCCTGGTGTCTTCATGTGACAGAAGTCCATGTCACCGATCTACTCTTGCACAACTGATGGTTTATGGACCCCCAAGAACTCTGGATCCTGCATAGATTATCTCACACCCAACAAGATTCCATAGGCATTAATTACACATTGCCCAAGAAGATGTCCATTCCAATCAGTCATTGTTAGCTGGCAAGATGTCACAGGGCAAGTTGGGGACACTCCACCCTTTGTAACATTGTCATAATTCAGTTCTTACCTGAACAAAGTGATCCGATCATCTGATTCATTAAGATTTCAGTAAATTCTTTACGTGTTATTTACACAGATCCTTTCTTAAATAGAAAAAAAACTCAAAAGGGATAGCACTGCATTACAACAAAATAAAATAGGGCAGGACACACCTCAGAAAAAATGCATGCAATCTGTAACAGTCTCATGTCAAACATCATCGGGTGATAAAATAGGTCAAGTATGTCTAGTCTTCAAGAAAAAGGTTACACAGGGAGGTGATCTAAACATTTCTCAATTTTGTTTTCTTGAAAAAAAAATAGCTAAGACAGAATGTTAAGTATGAATTTCTGAACATTTAGCCAACATTCGTGGGGAGGAGTAATGCAGTTGATCAGCAGATCAATATTTTAATAAATGTTGATTGCATCATAGAAAAATAGATGAACAAGATAATCTGTTTATTGCTTGCTTTTTGATATATATCTATAATTTTTTCATTCATCACATTGAAATTTGTAATTGCACTTTATAGGTTACTAAACACAATATTGAAAATAAAACATACAAACTTGCTCTAAAGTATAATAAAAATATTATTCAGTCATACGAATAAAGAGAAGAGGAAAGGGTTAACGTGCAGTTAGTTTGTGCTTGATTCCTTGAATGATTTAAATGACCATATTATCCAAAACACATGGATTTCCAGCGTTATTGTGATGAGAGAATCTCACACCGGGATATTTACTAAAATGAGAATTAAAGTAAATATCACATTAAAGGCCAGAGTAGCCAAACTGAAAGCAGAGCTGATTTAGAGAATTTTCCAGTTCGGCTATTTTGAACTTGAATTTAAAATTCACTTTGAATGCTCATGTTAGTGAATAATACTGCCAAGGTTACAGACTAAAGTCAAAATTCAAAGTGAATTTTACATTTAAGGTCAAAATAGTTTGTAGCGGTTACCCCGGTGTGTAGAGGGGTTTCTACCGCCAGAGGGTGTCCTTCTCCCGAGTCTGAGGGGTATTCACAGCATTCCAGCAGTCATCCAAGTTGAGAAGCTCTTACAAGAGGTAGTGTGATAGCTTTATAGCAGCTTCCCCCAAAAAGAGACCAGACTCTAGATTGAGGGTAAAGTAAGAACTGAAGGTTTAATGGAGCATACTGGTCTTTTATACATTTTTCCCCACAAGGTTACTGCCCAGGTGGACCTTGAGGGGCACAGGACATAAAATCAACAAGTCAATATTTTACATTCAGACACTCCCAGATAATGTAAACAACCCCTCCCCTCTATTTGGGAGATAATTGAGTTAATTTACTGTATCAACTCAATTATCTCCAAATGACAAATACAAGTTTTTACCCATTTTTGGAAACACCCCAAAAACATATGGGAACCTCATAAAACATATATCCCCTGATAGCCCCGATCTGGGGGAACAACATACTGAAAAATCATCCAGACCAGTTCAGGGGTTCAAGAGTTAGCTGGAAGTCTCTTTTTGACCGACTGCAAGCATGGTTTCATGCCCAAAATAGTTCCAAAGGATTAGGCTGTGCGGCCGGTCTCTTTCGCACAGTCAAAGTACATTAAAATATTCAAACGTAGCTGTTCTTACACAGAGGCATTGAGTGTAGTAGGTTCGGTAGAGTGTATCTACCGAACGGCGCTACATTTGTGTAATTACCGTCGAACAGAACAAGGAGTGGAAGTCCCAGCGGTGTTCGTGACATCGAGTGTCCAATTTTAGCTCCATGCACTCAATGACAAAACACCGCTGGCCACATTAGTAGGCCGAAGCCACGTGTTCGTGCATACAAACACCGACCACCTAGACGATCACTTAGAATGTTAGGGTGTTCGTGGTTTTTAGAGGTGTTAATAAGGTCAGTGAAGTTAACAAGCACCACGCATCAGGTCTGGGTGGTCGGTCGTACGGTAGATCTTTCGTTATTCGAACAGCCAATGATAAAATAAAACAGGCTTTATTCCATCGGTTAGACGAACAGAAGGTTTAAACTTTAAAATTCAGGGACAGAGGGTCTGTCACATAGTTGAACGGGGAAAATTCTCTAACTTTGATTGTTCCCTTTTGTGAATAACATTGTCAGTAATGACGGGGTTAATAAATTCTGCTCTGTGCGCTGTCAGTAATGACGGGGTTAATAGATTCTGTCCTGTGCGCTTTGCAACAACTGGCAACGATTGTTTTTGTATGCTTTGGGCCTGCGACTCATTGTATCATTCCAGTTTATTTATTTTAAGGTGTGCGTCCCACGTAATATTACTCTGCAGAGGAATTCACATTTGTTACTCAAATAGATCACAAAACATGTACAGCAGAACTTGACAAATTTGCTTTGAATCTAGGAGCCAGCTAAAAAAAAGTTAGGAGACAGTTTTTTTTTTTTAAACTAACACAGCTTTATTTTCAACAACAAAAATAACAGATCTTAAAGGGACACTATAGTTACCAGAACCACTACAGTTTAATGGAGTGGTTTTGGTGTCTATAGCCTGTCCCTGCAGATTTTTTGGTGAAAACACTGCCTTTACAGTGTTTTCAAACAAGCTTTAGAGAAATGTTACTCTGAAGAGGAGTAATAATAATTAAATGATTTTATAGATATAAATAAATAAATGAATAGGACAGTATTAATAAAATAGTTAACTTCTGGTCAAAATGAGATAATAAACTCTATAACAGGCATAAGCAACCTTCGGCACTCCAGATGTTTTGGACTACACCCCCCATGATGCTTTGCCAACATTATGGGTGTAAAAGCATTCTCTGGAGTGCCAAAGGTTGCCTATTCCTGCTCTATAATATAGTTTAAGGAAGTGGACTGCATTGAAGAGTGACCAGAACCTAACCAGACGTTTATTTTATCATTGATTAACTTTTGTTAATATTTGACCAGATCGTTTATTTTTTTTCTGTGTAAAGAGACAGACTTTCCAAATTGTTACTTAGCTTAGTAAACCTTTGATGGCAGATAACACATCCTAATTTATTTGCAAGAGCCTAAAAAACAAAAAATAAGGAGGCGGCAAGGACATTTTTGAAAATGAAAATTAAAAGCTTTTTCAAAATTATAAAAAAAAACAAAAAACACAAAAGACACTAGGAGATAAATATAATATTAAATATTGTTTACCCATTGTCTGGAGAAGGGATGCATTACACCAGGGTTGCTGAAAAGGTAGATACCCAGATGTTGCATGCCTCTAGAATTCATTTAGCATAACAAAGTATCAAGGAAGCTGTCGTTCTACAACATTATTATTATTATTTTATTATTTATATAGAGCCAGCAGATTCCGCAGCGCTGTACAACGAGTGGACTAACAGACAAGTAAGTGTAACAAGACAAATGGACACACAGGAACAGAGGGGTTGAGGGCCCTGCTCAATGAGCTTACATGCTACAGAGAGTGGGTTATAGGGACACAAACGGTATAAGTAGGGGTAATGAAATAGGTTGCTAGAAAAGTATTCACTGAGAACTTAGCAGGTTATTTTTGACCATTGCAAGGGAGGAGTCATGGGGGTGAGGGGGAGGAAAACCCACTAACAGTTTAAATGATATGCTTTAGCAGCATTATGTAGGGACTTGTAAGCAAGCACCAGAATCTTAAATTGAGCCCTATATCTAACTGGAAGCCAATGTAGGGACTGGCAGAGGGGGGAGGCATGGGAGGTGCGGACAGACAGGAAAATGAGCCTTGCTGCTACATTCTTTATAGATTGCAGTGGTGCAATCTGGGAACACGTAAGACCACTGAGAAGGGGATTGCAGTAGTCAAGGCGAGAGAGAACAAGAGCGTGGACCAACACCTTAGTTGCGTCTGGTGTTAAATAAGGGCAGATGCGAGCTATGTTTTTGAGATGGAAGTGGCAGGATTTGGCGATCGACTGGCCATGAGGGGTGGAGAGGTCGGAGTCAAAGAGAAAACCTAGGCAGCGAGCCTGCGAGGTAGAGGTGATGGTAGCACTGTTAACTTGGAGGGAAACAGACACAGGAGTAGCAACACTTGAGGGAGGAAAGACCAGAAGCTCTGTTTTGGACAGGTTAAGTTTAAAGAAGTGAGCAGCAGTTGGATTCGAGGAAGTCTCTCAATCTCACATACACAAATGGCAAATGGCAGTAGCGATATAGGGCAGTAGTTGGATGGGGAGTTGGGGTCAAAGTTGGGCCTTTTTTAGAATCAGCGTTATAGTTCCATGCTTGAAAGGTGAAAGAAATATGCTGGAGGAAAGGGAGAGATTGAACATTTTAGTGAGAGGAAGAACAAGAGAGGGAGACAGAGTGCGGATGAAATATGTAAGAAAAAGATCGAGGGAACAGGTGGTGGGAAACATCTGGGGATCTACCTTTTGGGCATGCATGCATTACACTATATAGCAAGTAAAGAAAAATATTTATTATGCAAACAAAAACAAATGTTTCTACAACTTATACATTCGGCAGGGAGATTTCGTGCTGGAACACAGACTTAGGGTTAGACCTTTCAAAAACGGTGAAACCCCTTAAAGTAAGCGAGATATTAATCTTTGACATTCCTGCCATTGCTGAAAATATCTAGGGTTTGCAGTTTCTCTGCACAGAGAGCTCAACATATTACGAAGTATTCGACACTAATCACCAAGTCCTAGCTTCCCACTGTTTTCTATGGGAGCTGAGCACATCACATGTATTCCTTCCCATCAGAGATTTATGGTATATGTAGTTCGACACTTGGCAGCATTTCCATTCATCATAGCAGCCGGTCAGGTTTTAAGATGATGGGGCGCTAGACACCACCCTTGGGATTTAACTCCATTTCCTTCTCAGCAAACCCTATCCTTTAATGTCACATAACAAGCATTTCATCACATGTCACAAATCACATAACCCTCTATTCCATGTCCTCTACTTTCATTCCCATGTTACCCCCCAATTCACATACCCCTCTTCCCAAATTCCATTCATGTTTCCAGGTAGGATTGTCACTGCACTAATCCACATATTTTACTGATGAGATTATTAGGTCTGTAATCAAATCACATGGGTTAGCTTTATTAATTTATTCAGTGCCAAATTGTTATAAATTCAGTTTGGGATTGATATGACAATATAGTAAAACGTGTCGTATGGTAAAGGGCAGTCTGTATGACCCATCCCATTGCCATAGTAAATCCAGCTGATATCAGCTGCCAATTTAAGATGTTACCACCAACCTGCCACACCTGCACTGCCCTAATCCAGCGAAAGACCCTGCTCAAAGCAAAGAGCGCAGTGTCAGACTGAGGAAGGAGGCTGGCAGGAGCTCTGTCTTGGAGCAAGTAGAATGCATATGTTGCAGAAAGGAAATTTATAGACAAACTTTGGTTGACATGAACAAGAGCCCTAAGTCCCGTGTTATTGGAATGGCTGTCGTGGTGGAATGTCCGGGAGACTGGCACGTTAATCACTGACTGACAGCAGTGTGGGCTCTGTGGCCGATAGAGTTAGTAACTTCACCCACCACATGGTAACACTAAGACAGGTAGAGGGTACCCTGAGGTCATATCCCAGCATCCTCTGCCTGTTCACGTGCAGAGAGAGAAGCAGGAGTGAGGGCTGTGCGGCTTGGCACACAGATCTCCTGATTGCTCAGCATTAGGCATCAGAAACAATGTATAGGAGAGCTAATGGAGGTTCCTGCTTAGGAACTTCATCCTCTCCAGAGATGGCATTGGAGGTAGGGAGAGGTGCCTGGCAACACCAAGTCAGCATTCTAACTGTTCAAAAATGGTTTGACTCCTTACAATGGTGGGTGCTAGGGCTCTGCTGGCACCATAACCATTACAGAGAGCAGTGTTAACCTCTTAAGGACAGAGCTTTAGAAGTAAAAAGCCAGCACAACAGAAAATTTTCATCATGTGTTCTTAACCCCTTGAGGACACATGAAATGTGTGACATGTCATGATTCACTTTTATTCCAGAAGTTTGGTCCTTAAGGGGTTAAAGGAACACTATAGTGTCAGAAATACAAACATGTATTTCCAGTGACACAGAAAGTCCTCATGCATAGCGTGAGTAAGTCCACTGTCAGTTAGGCGACCAAAAGTCGCCAAAAGACAGCCACTAGAGAAGGAGTTAACGGTGATGGGACACTACACCCAGACCAATTCAATGAGCTATAGTGGTCTGGGTGCTTATAGTGTACTTCAAATTCACCTTATTTATAGTGCCCCGTCTCCTTGGTTTAGATCATCAGCTTTGAAAATATCAGCCAATCCAATGCTTTACCAGAGGAGTTGAGCGAACCTGAACTGAAAAGTTCGGGTTCGTGCCGAACATTACGTTTTTTGGACCCCTGACCTGAACACGGACATATCACTGTATGTTCGGGTTGGAGTTCGGTGTTCAGTGATTTAATGACGCGTTTTGAAAGGCTGCAGGGCAGCCAATCAACAAGCGTTTCACTTGTGTGCCCTTAGAAGCCATCACAGCCATGCCTACTAATGGTATGGCTGCAGGCCCGGACTGGCCATCGGGCACACAGGGCAAATGCCCGGTGGGCCGCGGTGGCCGTGGGGCCGAGGCCGGCAGGGAGGTCTCAGGACTACCCCTGCCGGTCTATGCAGGACCAGCACTCTCCTAGCGCCGGCCCCGCTGTTTGCCACGACGGGCCGGTGGGGAGATCAAAGCTCTCCCTCACCGGCCCACATGCGGCCGCCGGCGTGGAGGGAGGGAGACAGCCAGCCAAGCTGGAGAGAGGACCCGGCGGAGCTCTAACTTGCAGCTCCGCCGGGTTCCTCTCGCGAGATCCGGCGCGTTGCCATGGCAACGACCGGATCTCGCGAGAGTGAACTCTAGCCTCACAGGCTAGAGTTCACTCACCCACGAGGACCACCAGGGAACACCGCCACCCCGCCTGCCATTCCCAGCGTGCCGGTCCCCCCCCCTCCCAGGCTAAAGGTAAGAAGGGAGGGGGGGACATAATGTCTGTTTTTTTATTTTTTATTTACCCCCCCCTACACACACACAATAACATTTATACAGCACTCTCACACCCATCACACACAGCACTCTGACACCCCCATCACACGCAGCACTCTCACACCCATCACGCACACAGCACTCTCTCACAGCACTCTCACCCATCACACAGCACTCTCACACCCATCACACAGCACTCTCCTCACACAGCCTCTCTCACACAGCACTCTCACACACACAGCACTCTCACACAGCACATCCCACACACCCATCACACACAGCACTCTCACACCCATCACACACAGCGCACTCTCACAGCACTCTCACACACACACAGCACTCTCTCACACACCCTCACACCCATCACACTCTCAGCACTCTCACACACACACAGCACTCCTCACAGAGCACCATCACACACACAGCACTCTCACAGAGCACTCTCACACACACACAGCACTCTCTCACACAGCACTCTCACACCCATCACACTCACAGCACTCTCACAGAGCACTCTCTCACAGCACTCACACACACACAGCACTCTCTCACACACAGCACTCTCTCACAGCACACTCACACCCATCTCACACACCCATCTCACATAGCACTCTCACACCCATCACACTCACAGAACTCTCACAGAGCACTCTCACACACTCACAGCACTCTCACAGAGCACTCTCACAGAGCACTCACACACACAGTACTCTCTCACACAGCACTCTCACAGAGCACTTTCACACACAGCACTCTCTCACAGCACACTCACACCCATCTCACACAGCACTCTCACACCCATCACACACAGCACTCTCTCTCACAGCACTTTCACACACACAGCACTCTCTCACAGCACACGCACACCCATCTCACACAGCACACGCACACCCATCTCACACAGCACACGCACACCCATCTCACACTGCACTTTCACACCCATCACACACCCAGAAACTGCTATGTTTATCAATGGGTTAAGCCTTCCCCCAAAGCCTCTAGCAGCTGTCTCATTGACAGCCGCTAAAGGTGCTTGCATGCTTTTCACTGTGAAAATCACAGTGAGAGCACGCAAGCGTCCATAGGAAAGCATTATAAATGCTTTCCTATGCGACCGGCTGAATGCGCGCGCATTCAGCCAACGGGGCGGATCGGAGGAGGAGAGCTCCCCGCCCGGCGCTGGAAAAAGGTAAGTTTTAACCCCTTTCCAGAGCCGGGCGGGAGAGGGTCCCTGAGGGTGGGGGCACCCTCAGGGCACTATAGTGGTCCTTTAACATACACACTCTGGATCCCCTATACATACACACTAGATTCCTTGTAAGCAACCACATACTACACCCCTAAACACACACACACTATAGCCTGTATGCACACTCTTGCTATATCCCCAATACACACATTCTCTACAGCCCATAGCCACATATGCATCACATTACACCACAAACACAACACGACTAAAACCGACCTTATTACACAATACCACACCACGACCAGCTCACTCTACACACACGCAATACCACAAGCAGGCTCCAGTGCAGCATGTGACCCAGCTAGTAGGGGCATGAATAAGAATTTGGGTGGAGGACCTACTGTCCTCCTCCCCGGTCCCCACCCCTGAGCGGTGGGTGGGGGCCCTATATAGCAATGGGGGGGGGACCTACGGGGGGGTGTGGGCCATAAATAAGAATTTGAGGGGGGACCTACTGTCCTCCCTCCCGGCCCCCACCCCTGCGCGGTGGGTGCCCTAAATAACAATATGGGGGGAACCTACTGTGCTACCCCCCGCCCCGACCCCTGAACGGTGGGTGGGGGCCATAAATAAAAATTGGGGGGGACCTAATGTCTGGCCCCCACCCATGTGCAGTGGGTGGGGGCAATAAATAAGAATTTGGGGTGGACCTACTGTCCTCCCCCGCCGGCCCCCACCCCTGTGCGATGGGTGGGGGCCCTAAATAACAATGAGGGCGGAACTAATGTCCTCCCCCCCGGCCCCCACCCCTGAGCGGCGGGTGGGGGCCCTAAATACAAATTTACCCCCCCCTCAGGTGACTAGGGGTCCTCAAACCCCTAGTCACAGCTCTCCCCCCAAAAATAATTACCCTTAACTACCCCCTCATCCTAAAAATAATGAGGGGGGACCCTTATCTAAATGCCTGCTAAAAAAAAAAAAAAAATAGACTTACCATTTGATGTCTTCTTTCGTCTAACATCTTCATTTTTCAGCCCCAAAAAAAGGCCAAATAAAAATCCATAATAACCGACGCACTTTAAAAAAATTTTAAAAAAATAAAAATTTCACCCATGGAGGGCTCCGGGCAGACTGAGCTCTGCAGGGCGGGGTATGGCTTATAAAGCCTTACCACGCCCTTCAATTAGGCTCAGAGCACTCTGATTGGTGGGTTTAAGCCATCCAATCAGAGTGCTCTGACAGGTAAATGAAGAGACTGACAGGTAAGTCTATACATTTACCTGTCACAGCACTCTGATTGGTTGGCTTGAAATCCACCAATCAGAGTGCTCTGTGTCATTTTACACAGTGTGGGTTAGTTCTTTTGAATTTTCCCACACTGTGTAATTTGACTCATAACACTCTGATTGGTTACTTAATCCACTAAACAGAGTGCTCTGTGTCATTTTACACAGCGTGGGAAAGTTCTTTGGAATTTTCATGGCCGGCCGGGATTATTAAAAAAAAAAAAAATATTGCGGCAGGGGTGGAGCTTAGCGTGCGGCAGGGGTGGAGCTTAGCCTGCGAGTGGGGCAGAGCATTTTAGTGTGCGGCGGGGCGGGGCTAAATGAGCCGGGTAACTGCAGCATGGGAAGCGGGAAGGAGTCCCTGCTTCCCCAACATCCAGTCTCCAGGAGCTCCAAGGGATGTGGAGGAAAGAAGCAGGTCAGTGTGTGTGAGACTGTCTGCCTGTGTGTGTGTGTGTGTGTGTGTGTGAGACTGTCTGCCTGTGTGTGTGTGTGACTGTTTGTGTGTGTGTGACTGTCTGCCTGTGTGTGTGTGTGTGACTGTCTGCCTGTGTGTGTGTGTGTGTGTGACTGTCTGTGTATGTGTGTGTCTATGGCTGTCTGCCTGTGTGTGTGAGTGCTTGACTGTCTGCCTGTGTGTGTGTGTGACTGCCTGCCTTTGTGTGTGTGACTGTCCACCTGTGTGTGTGAGAGTGTATGACTGTCTGCCTGTGTGTGACTGCTGCTTATTTGAGTGTGTGACTGTCTGCCTGTGTGTGTGTGTGACTGTCTGCCTGTTTGTGTGTGGCTGGCTGCCTGTGTGTGTGGCTGTCTGCCTGTGTGTGTGACTGTCTGCCTGTGTGTGTGTGTGTGTGTCACTTATTTGAGTGTGACTGGCATCTGCCTGTGTGTGTGTGTGTAACTGTCTACCTGTGTGTGTGTGTGTCACAATGCCTGTATTGTGTCTTGACTATCCGGTCGGTGTGTGTGTGACTTACTGCCTGTGTGTGTGACTATGCGATGTGTGTGGCTGTCTGCCTAATGGCTGTGTGTGTGGCTGCCTACCTGTGTGTGTGGAGTGTAGGTCTGCCTAATGTGTGTGTGTGTGTGTCTACCTTTAGTGTGACTGTCCACCTGTGTGTGTGAGAGTGTATGACTATCTATACTGTGTGTGTGTGTGTGACTGCTATGCCCAGACTGTCTGCCTGTGTGTGTGTGACTATCTGCCTATTTTGTGTGTAGCTGTCACCTGTTTGTGTGTAGCTGTCTGTGTGTGTGTGTGTGTGTGTGTCTACCTGTGTGTGTGACTGTCTGCCTGTGTGTGTGTGTGCGTGTGTGGCTGTCTGTGTGTGTGGCTGTCAGCCTGTCTCTGTGTGTGTGGATGTCTGCCTTTGTGTGTGTGGATGTATTTGTGTGTGTGCATCTGCTAGTGAGTGAGCTTCTGTGTGTGTGCATTTGCTAATGAGGGAGCTTCTGTGTGCCTGCTAGTGACTTTGTGTGTGCCTGCTAGCGAGTGAGCTTTAATGTGTGTTTAATTTCCCTGAAAGGGAATTAGAAAAATAAATATACTAATAATATATATATATATATATATATATATATATATATATGTGTGTGTGTGTGTGTATGTGTGTGTATATATATATATATATATATATATATATATATATATATATATATACAAATATAACACACACTACATAGCACAATGGCTTATGGGGCTGGCATAGATTTTTTTCCAGGGCTGCTTCATATTCCCCAGACTGGCCCTGCTCATAAAGATGCATTGAATCAGTGCATCTCTGTGGGGAATGTTCAGCTTCTCCATGCACAGCGTGAAGACGCTGAACGTCAGTGCTTCATATTGGGCAGCACTGACCCAGGAAGAACCTCTAGTGGCCGTTAGAATGACTGTCACTAGAGGTGTTACTAAACAGCAATGTAAACACTGCCTTTTATCTGAAAAGGCAGTGCTTACATTAAAATGCCTGCAGGCATAGGCGTGCGCAGCCTATTGTATAAGGGTGTGCACCCTAAAGCACAAACTGTGGCAGAACCAGCCTCACCACTGGGCATTGGAGAAGACTGATTGCCAGCCTCCTGCCATGTGACTATGGCCCCTGGGATGTATTGCCCTTTAAGAAACTTATTTGGGCTTATTGCATTTTGAAACACTTTTTCTGCCCCTTTGAATACATGGGAAGGTGTGCCCCTCCCCTGTTTCCTGTCTATTGTTCTCCAGCAAGGCGTTGTCCCAGGGACACTGCCAGACCAGTTGGAAATTGCTGTTTTGCCCCTCCTCTGTCTCTCATCAGCCCTTGCTATGGTTTAACCCCATGGCGATTTTACTGTGTTTGTGGGTTCTGAGCGCGGCTCGGATATACTGAGCGCTCAGATCCAAGCTATCTGGGGATAGGTTGAATGTGGGGGTTCTGTTCAATATAATGGAAATGATGTATTTTTAGGTATTTTACTGTTGTTGTAAATGGAGAAATGCCCTGTACTGGAGATAAGTAAGTTACCACACCTAACTTTTAAACCACTGGAGGGAATTGTATGATTTTTGAGTATGTTTGTATATGGAGTATGCTGATTCTGAAAATGTATTTTATGTGAATGGCATGTATATTTTGAAAGTTATTAATATTGTGTAAAAACTGTATATTTTCTGCCTGTGATAATTAAGTTAGTCTATTGTGTTGTGATAATTGTACATAACGCTGTGTGTGTGTGTGAGGGTGCTGTGTGTAGGTGTGGTGTGTGTGTGAAGGCGCTGTGTGTGTGTGAAGGCACTGTGTGTGTGAAGGTGCTGTGTGTGTGTAAGGGCGCTGTGTGTGTGAAGGCGCTGTGTCTGTGTGCGGGCGCTGTGTGTGTGTGTGAGGGCGCTGTGTGTGTGAGGGCACTGTATGTGTGTGCAGGCACTGTGTGTGGACGCTGTGTGTGCGGGTGCTGTGTGTGAGGGCGCTGTGTGTGTGTGGGTGCTGTGTGTGTGTGGGCACTGTGTGTGTGTTTGCAGGTGCTGTGTGTGTGAGGGTGCTGTGTGTGTAAGGGCGCTGTTTGTGTGTGAAGGCGCGGTGTGTGTGAGAGCGCAGTGTGTGTGAGGGTGCTGTGTGTGTAAGGGCGCTGTTTATGTAAAGGTGCTGTATGTGTCTGTAAGGGTGCTGTATGTGTGTGTGATGTTAGTGTGTGTGTGTAAGGGTGCTGTTAGTCTGAGGGTGCTGTTAGTGTGTGTGTGTGTGTGTGTGTGTGTGTGTGTGTGTGTGAGGCAACGCTCCGGCCTCGCGAGAGGAACCCGCCGGAGCTGCTTGCAAGAGCTCCCCGGGTCCTCTCCTGCCTCCCTCACTTCCTGTGGGTCTGTGAGGGAGATCCTTGATCTCCCTCACAGGCCCATGGAGAGAGGCACATAGCACGGGCCACGGGGATTAGGGTGTGCCTAGGCACACCCGGCACACCCCATGCGCACGCCTTTGCCTGCAGGGACAGGCTTTACACACCAGAACCATGACATTAAAGGACCACTATAGTGCCAGGAAAACATACTCGTTTTCCTGGCACTATAGTGCCCTGAGGGTGCCCCCACCCTCAGAGTCCCCCTCCCGCCGGGCTCTGGGGAGAGGAAGGGGTTAAACTTACCTCTTTTTCCAGCGCCGGGCGGGGAGCTCTCCTCCTCCTCTCCTCCGCTTCGGCTGAATGCGCATGCACGGCAGAAGCTGCACGCGCATTCAGCCAGTCTCATAGGAAAGCATTCATCATGCTTTCCTATGGACGCTGGCGTCTTCTCACTGTGATTTTCACAGTGAGAAGCACACAAACGCCTCTAGCGGCTGTCAATGAGACAGCCACTAGAGGCTTTAGAGGCTGGATTAATTTATTTATAAACATAGCAGTTTCTCTGAAACTGCTATGTTTATAAAAAAATGGGTTAACCCTAGCTGGACCAGGCACCCAGACCACTTCATTAAGCTGAAGTGGTCTGGGTGCCTAGAGTGGTCCTTTAAGCTGTAATTGTTTTGACTATAGTGTCCCTTTAAGGATATATGAAAGATTCCCAAAGAAAATACCTATATCAGCGAACAGATTGTCTTTCTGCATAATATTAATACATCATGCAGGGCACAATTTTTCATGAACTGCCTATAAAAGAATGGTATGCGTCGGCCCTCAAACCCTCTGTTCTAGTGTGTCTAATTCATCTGGTTATAAATACATTTCTGTTGATCCTCCTATTGTACAGCGCTCTGGGATTTGTTGGCGCTATATAAATAATAATAATAATAATGTGTCCAGGAGGAAAAGATAATGGATTTGGCACCCCTAAAACCAAGGCATATCTGAAAGCATCACTGCCCCCCTAATGGTGTGATATGATAGAACATAGTTGGTGTTTGCCAAGAGGACACATTAAATATTCTACAGGAAAATAGTTTAGTTGTGTGTACAGTTTGTCATTTGTTTGTTTTGTTCTATTAAAATATTATTTCCTTATACACTTTCCCATCTCCTCCCCATTACTTTCAGTTAACCACAATCTCAGCTCTCCCCTCCCAGCTATTCACATGTAGTCCAAGAAACCTGACACTCCTCTTGTGTAAAGAATAGAGAGCAGCCAAACCAGGAAACATTCCAGAGCAACTCAGTACACTCACTCCATGGAGGTAGAGAGCACAACATGGGCAACAGTGTGAGCAACCTGTGGTCTTCTATGTAAGTAAGAACCAAGCGATACAGTTTCATTTATTGGGGTGATCTCTGTGACATGGAGAGATCTGAGCTGATCCTTGCTAAAAAGCCAGGTTTCTCCCTAACGCACCTGTCACTATGCCTCCCTTACACCTGCTGCCCTTTAACAGCTCTGTGGGTGGGAGGGTTTGCATTCTGGATACTATGGAGAAGATTACCCTTGGTGAGCCCAGCAAATTATATAGTTTGTGAGGAAAAGGAGCACAGCAGGATTTGTTATTGTAACTGTAAATGTGCGTGGGAGAGGTGTGCAAGGGATTATTCACTAAATGGTGAATTTTGGAGAATTGACAAGATAAATTGCAAATGTGTAACCAGAAACAGCAGGTCTGGGAAAAGTTGTTAAAATGTTTCCATTATGGCTGTTTGGACCTTATTCTTTTAAAAAAAAAGTTCATGTTGCTGAACTACAACTACAACTCCCATGATTCTCTGGCTATCTATGTAATTCAAAGAATCAATGGGAGTTGTAGTTCAGCAACATCTGGAGGGCCGCAGTTTGAGGACCCCTGACTTAAAGGGACTCTAGAATTAATGTGGCCTTAACAAAAACGTGAATGGTTAGAAAAGTTGATATGATTCAAATATTCTTCTTCTGCAGAGTTTGGTCATTCAAAAGCAATAGGAGAAATTCTACTAATAATATATTTTGTAGTATTGTATAGTACATCAAGTGACTAAAACAAAACTGTCTTTAAAGGGACCCAGACCACTATCGTGTCAATAATATGAACTTAGTTCTATGTCCCTGCCTTTTTAACCCGACACCTGAAATTATTGCCCCTGTCAGTGTAACCCTGCAATTTTGAATATTGCAGTTATTGATAAACTGCAATAATCACCTTGCAGGGTTAACTCCACCTCTAGTGGTTCGCTACCAGACAGCCACTAGAGCACTTCTGGGTAATTAGGTGACTTTTAGTTACCTTACTGATGCTGGACATCCTCACGCTCTGCGTGAGGACGTCCAGTGTCAGCTAAAACCTAATAGGAAAAAATTGATGCGCCCCTGCCGGCTGACATCAATGGCGGCGCTGCATTCAGGTAAGTGACAAAATGTTTTTTAATCCTTTCATCACTAAGTGGGGGGGGGGGTGCAAGCGATAGGGGCCCTATTGGGTACTGCCAGGAATACAACTTTGTATTTCTAACACTATAGTTTACATTTAAGACTAATAATCTCAGCCAGCAGTAGAATGGAGACCAACATGGAGCAGGTTTTAAGGTAAATACATTTTACAATGGGTAGGAAATACCTACATAGGTAGGGAAACACTACTATAGAATTAGGAATACATGTATTAATAGTGTTTTATTAATTAAAAATAAATTGTGAATTGAAAAGAGACTTGCAAATCAGTTTTAAGTTTCTTATAATCTATCTTTTAAGGGGACTGTCATTTTAACCATATAGTATGGTCACCTCTGGTCACGGTCTTCCTGGTAGCCACTTCAGTCACTGTCCTGCGCTTCCACTCCAATAACCGACTTACGCGTAGTATGGCAATTTGCCACGCATGCACACTAGCTCCCAAGGCTTCCTTATACGAAAGCACTGGATTAGCTGAGATTATCGTGATTGAGGATCTCAGCCAAGGAGGCAGGGGGGCCGTGGCAAGACCATCGCGCCACAAGACGCTCACAGACACACTTAGACACTTACAAAAAACTTAGACACATTCAGACATTTACAATCACTAGCAGACACTCATACAAACTCTTAGAGACACATACAAACTTCCATACGTACTCACAGGCACACACATACAACCTAATAGATCTGTCACAGGCCCTTACAGACTAATATTCAATAAAAATGCTTAAAAAATAAAAACGCATACATAAAATATGTTATCTGAGACTCCATCCTACTCGCTCTCTTCGAAGTAATGGGAGGGAGCTTAAAAACTGCGCACTAACTTGCGCAGTTTTCTGTGTCTGTCCTCCCTTGCGCTCTGGGAGGAGTATTAAGAGGTAGCGACACTGCGAACTGCCAGTAACTGTCAGCCTCACTGCAATGCAGGCACACTAACTGTGAGGACTCTTAGGAAACCAGGCTGGACCTGCTCTCACACTGTACCTCCCACAACCTGCAGCTGCACTCCCGAAAGGGCAATCTATTTTGGAACCCATCCTCACACCTCTCCAGTCACATCGTTCACGTCACACACAACTAAAGCAGATTTAATGCTAAGAGGGAATACTTGGAGTGTGCTAAAAGGGAAGGGATTGTTCTATAAAGAATGACAGGGCTACTAAAAGAGCAGACTAGAGTTACTTATCATGATGCTAAGGGGAGACTGGGGACAGTGGTAAGAAAGATGACTGGGGAGTGTAATAAGAGGGGACACTGGGAAGTTTACTAATAGAGAGTGGATAATGAAGGTACTAGGAAAGGAGCCCTATGGTAGTGAAATAAGGGATGGGAAGGCTTTAAGAGCAGGGCAGTAGGGATGATTCTAAGTGCGCCAGCATGCATACCTATATACAAATACACACAGATATAGTTATAACCACACACAGATATAGTTATAACCACACACAGACATGCGTGCACACACACAGATATAGTTATAACCACACACAGACATGCGTGCACACACACAGATATAGTTATAACCACACACAGACATGCGTGCACACACACAGATATAGTTATAACCACACACAGACATGCGTGCACACACAGATATAGTTATAACCACACACAGACATAGTTATAACCACACACAGACATGCGTGCACACACACAGATATAGTTATAACCACACACAGACATGCGTGCACACACACAGACATGCGTGCACACACAGATATAGTTATAACCACACACAGACATGCGTGCACACACACAGATATAGTTATAACCACACACAGACATGCGTGCACACACACAGATATAGTTATAACCACACACAGACATGCGTGCACACACACAGATATAGTTATAACCACACACAGACATGCGCGCACACACAGATATAGTTATAACCACACATAGACATGCGTGCACACACACAGATATAGTTATAACCACACACAGACATGCGTGCACACACACAGATATAGTTATAACCACACACAGACATGCGTGCACACACACAGATATAGTTATAGCCACACACAGACATGTGCACACACAGATATAGTTATAACCACACATAGACATGCGCGCACACACACGAACAGACATAGTTATAACCACACACAGACATGCGCGTGCACGCGCACACACAGTTATAGTTATAACCACACACAGAGAGGCACACACACAGACGCGTGCACACACACAGATATAGTTATAATCACACACAGACATGCGCGCACACACACACAGATATAGTTATAACCACACACAGACATGCACGCACACACACACAGCTATAGTTATAACCACACACAGACATGTGCACACACAGATATAGTTATAACCACACACAGACATGCGCACACACACAGACATAGTTATAACCACACACAGACATGCGTGTGCGCGCACGTACACAGATATAGTTATAAACTATGTATACAGGATTGGATTTGTATTGTTACCGGGTTCATCCCAGAACATAGAAACATAGAATGTGACGGCAGATAAGAACCATTCGGCCCATCTAGTCAGCCCAATTTTCAAAATACTTTCATTAGTCCCTGGCCTTATTTTATAGTTAGGATAACCTTATGCCTATCCCACGCATGCTTATAACCACACACAGACATGCGCGCGCACACACATAAATGCGCGGGCGCACACACAGACATGCACACGCACACACACAGATATACCGTATATACTCGAGTATAAGCCGACCTGAATATAAGCCGAGGCCCCTAATTTTAGCACAAAAAACTGGGAAAACTTATTGACTCGAGTATAAGCCTAGGGTGGGAAATGCAGCAGCTACTGGTAAATTTCTAAATTAAATTAGATCCCAATAAAATTACATTAATTGAATATTTATTTACAGCGTGTGTATAGAATGAATGCAGAGTGTGTATTTGTGTGTGTATATAATGAATGCAGAGTGTGTGTTTGTGTGTGTATATATAATGAATGCAGTGTGTGTGTTTGTGTGTTGTGTGTGTGTATATAATGCAGTGTGTGTTTGTGCAGTGTGTGTAAACTGGATGAGGGGAGGGCATTTTTATTTTTATTTTTTAATTTTATTATATTATTTTAATATTATTATATTATTATTTTAATATTTGCATTATTGTCCCCTCTCCCTGCTTGTTGCCTGGTCAGGGAGGGGGGACAAAAAAACATTAAAAAAAAATAATGCAAATATTAAAATAATAATAATATAGTAATAAAATAATATAATATTAAAATAATAATATTATTTTATTATTATATTATTATTATTGTTAATTTAATATTTGCATTATTTTAAAAAAAAAGTTTTTTGTCACCCCTCCCTGGCCAGGCAACAAGCAGGGAGGGGGGACAAAAAAACATTTAAAAAAAAATAATGCAAATATTAAAATAATAATAATATAATAATATTATTTTAATAATATTATTTTATTATTATTATTAAAATAAAATAATACTGAATCCCTGGTGGTCCAGTGGCATTGGCAGTTCAGTGGGGGGGCTGGCAGTGAGCTCTTACTTACCTTCCTGCAGGTCCCTTCTCCTCCGTGCAGCTCCTTGGTCAGCTCCGTTCTGTTTACAGTGTAAGTCTTGCGACACCCGCGGCTCTCGCGAGACTTACACTGTGAGCAGAACGGAGCTGACAGGGGAGCTGCACGGAGGAGAAGGGAGCTGACAGGAGCTGCAGGAAGGTAAGTAACAGCTCTCTGCCAGCCCCCAACAGGACCGCCGGGCTTGTAATGAGCCCGGCGGTCCTGGTCTGTATTATGGCAATGTAAGTTGCCACAATACAGACATTGACTCGAGCATAAGCCAAGTTGGGGTTTTTCAGCACAAAAAATGTGCCGAAAAACTCGGCTTATACTCGAGTATATACGGTAGTTATAACCACACACACACACAGATATAGTTATAACCACACACACAGATATAGTTATAACCACACACACAGACAGATATAGGTATAACCACACACAGACAGATATAGGTATAACCACACACACACACAGATATAGTTATAACCACACACACACACACAGATATAGTTATAACCACACACAGACAGATATAGTTATAACCACACACACAGATATAGTTATAACCACACACAGACAGATATAGTTATAACCACACACAGACAGATATAGTTATAACCACACACAGACAGATATAGTTATAACCACACACACACAGATATAGTTATAACCACACACACACAGATATAGTTATAACCACACACACAGATATAGTTATAACCACACACACAGATATAGTTATAACCACACACACACAGATATAGTTATAACCACACACACACAGATATAGTTATAACCACACACACAGATATAGTTATAACCACACACACACAGATATAGTTATAACCACACACACAGATATAGTTATAACCACACACACACAGATATAGTTATAACCACACACACAGATATAGTTATAACCACACACACACAGATATAGTTATAACCACACACAGACAAGTGCGTGCACACACACACAGATATAGTTATAACCACACACACACACACACACACACAGAGATAGTTATAACCACACACACACACACACACACACACACACACACACTTTTTATAACTAGGTCCTTCCTGTCTCCCTTTTCATGCCTTTGCTGGAGGAGGGCTGTAGTGGACGATCACCCTTTGTCAGTAGAGGGTATGGATCACTATCTGAACTATGTATACAGGATTGGATTTGTATTGTTACCGGGTTCATCCCAGAACTCTACATCATTACAAAGTGCACAATGGATCTGTTCAAATCATCCGTGCCGTCACACAGTGAGGTCCTTGCACCCCCATCGATAACCATGCAGTTGGGATACTCTTGTTCATGGACCCAGTACTACCGGGCTATAAATGCAATTTTTTAAATTGATTCCCTTTTCCCTTGTAAATCCACCTACCCTTTGTCACTTGTTTATGTTGCTATGTATTTTTATGTGGTTTGAATATCTTTGAACACATAATGGGAGATTAGCCCTGTATTAGACAGTTCAATTAACAATTTGTTTATGCAAAGAATGGTCCAATTTATCAATAGGACACTGTGGGAACTATAACCACTACAATTGATTTAAGTTGTTCTGGTGTCAGGGGTCTGTGGTTACCTGGTTCCATATGAGGGACCAGATGTATATCCTCGGACCCTGGCAGCGTGAAGCCAGAACTCCAATGGCACCCACAGAATATGAGCACCATAACTACTTCAATCAGTTGAAGTGGTTATGGTGTCTTCAGTGTTCCTTTAATAGAAGCCCTGATCTATGGAACATCATTTTAATATATATTTTCTTTTTAAGGGGCTACTCCCAGACAACTCATAATTTCTCAGATGTTCTCCAGCATCCACATGTATTCTCTTTTTATTTTTTTTCTAATGCCCATTTACAGGGCTACGTACTAAACAGAGAATTGTCAGAAATGGAAAGTGAAATTTTAAATTTTAGGCCAAAAACAAAAGTCATGCTATGTTAATTTAAAGGTTTACTATAGGCATCTAGACAACTTTAGCTTAATGAAGCCATTTTAGTGTATAGATCATGGGTTTGCAAACTTTTCATGTTGGAAGGCCACATTAATCTAGCTGTGATCAAATAAGGACGCATTAAAGAAACTTAAATCAGATATACTTTACATTATTTTGTAAAAATCTAACTTCTATGTACTTAATAATTTAGCGCCGGCCCTGTGTGCACCGTTGTCAAAAGCTGGTAACAGACTGGCAAAATCGACCCCCCATAAACTCTTGCCAACCGGCCTCGTGCGGTAATGGCTCCAGTCAAGAGGGGAAAGTTAGAACTAAATCATGAGCCTCGCAGCCGTCAATTTAGCCCTGATGGCTTACTAATATTCTAATTGTGCCTGTCAATCTGGGAGGAATATTTCGCTAAAATTTATTTTATTCCTTGTTATTTAAATACGTACATTTTAAGAATAGAATAAAAATATAAAACATGAACAAAAATGTATTAAAAAATAAAAGGATTTGTTCTGTAAAATTTGTATTTAGTCAAAAGGACCAAGATGGTCACATGTCCTTAAGGCCAAATGTTCCACAATCCTGGTATAGATAATGCCTCTGCAGACTCACTACTCAGTTCTCTGCCATTTAGGAGTTAAATCACTTTTGAGTCTGTCCATGCAGCCCTATCAACTCCTCCCCTGGGTGTGACTGAAACAGCCTGCATGAAAAAATGGTTTCATTTTTAATCAGATGGTAACTTGCTTTAGGGTTTTTTTTTCCTGCTATGTAAATTGAATTTTAATCACAAGCAGAAGGCTCCTGCAGAGTTTAGAAGGCTATTAACAGAGCAACAGATAAGAAAGTCTAAATTAAGCATAATCTGTAATAAAGGAGGTGTAAATATTAGATCTCTCTTTACAGGAAGTGTTTAGGAAGGCTTTGTGAGTCAAATGCAGGGATCTGTGACTAGGGCTCTAAACAAAGCAATTTAACTCCTAAATGGCAGAGAACTGAGCAGTGAGACTGCAGGGGCATCATCTATACACCAAAACGGCTTCATGAAGCTAAAGTTATTTTGGTGACTATAGTGTCCCTTTAATCTCGGCAACTCATACAGATCTGATGCTCCCTGCTCCCCGTTATATTAACCCTGTCAATGTGTGTGAAAATCTGAGTGACACGTTCAGCTCTGACTACTTACTCTTCGATACCAGTTCCAACAGAGTGTGCCGGTGTGAGAGTCTCTGAATGTTTAATAGGACAACATTCCTCTGCTGCTGGTATGAGGAAGCAAAAATAATCTGCACAAGTCACTGTAGTGTCCCTGGCTAGATGCTTGTTTTTCCACTATAACCTGATGCGGTAGATTGAGCAGATATGTGTCCGCTTCTGTTAACCGAAAATCATAAAGAAAAGGCAGGCCTTGGCATGTTTCTTATAATGTCCTCCTTGGGCAATTACCGTGGTGTCTCACAGGAACCCATTGTTGTCAAACTATCAGTTTTTTAATCAATAGTTATTTTTTGTGTGTGTTTATATATATATATATATATATATGTATATTTAAAAAGTACATTGTAGTTGCTGTGATTATTGCTACGTGAGCACATCATGTACTTTGCCAGAGAAATATAGAAACAGTGTGTTTGCAAGTCATTGGGAATGAATAGTTACCACGAAGACGCTCTCTGGAAATGTTCCGAAGCAGAGACAATGATGGAGGAGAGAAGTGAGAGGTAGCAAGGTATAAGGGGTTAGACTTACAATAACGTACATTCCATGAACCCGCTATAATGATGGAGACCGTGGCAACGTTGGAGGATAGGTAAGTAAAATATTAAAATCTTCTAACGCAGTAAAATATGTGACTTATCTTCATGATAAGTGATATAATAATAATTGAAGGTGACGGATGTTGGCCGGTTTAAGTTAATTTGACTGAGCAAAGATTAAAATGACTTGACTGACTGTACTAAATCAAAGAAAAAAACTATATAGATTGTAGAGGAACGTGGAGGCATTCACTGAGTAATATTGTAATCGTGACCAGTAGCCAATAGGAAATATATGATTCTATATGGCTGGCAACCAATGGAATTGATCTGTCTGTCCACCCACACCGGCGTCATTGTGTAAAAAGTAGGCACCAAGCCTCATTGTATATCTCTTCATATGCCCAAAGTATGTGATACGGTAAAGGCTCCGAGGATTTGAAGACATCCTAATAAATGGCTTGTATTTTATCATTCCATTGAGAGTTGCATCCCAACTCCATTTTTGGGGAATTTCTCAGTTCTTTTGCTCATTGATGTGTGGGCACTGTCCCCTGAAGACTATGTTCCCCCTGGAATTTATAAACTGATTTAGGGTTCGATTGATAAATCCTGCTTGCAGTTCTGGTACAGGGGTAGCCTAGCCTGGGAATGTGGACAGAATGAATGCTGATACATTTTTACATGAAAACATTACTGTACTAGTGTTTTCTATTGCGACATTCTGGGCTTTCTGCCAAGCATTGTTATCACTGATCTATACAACCTATTCTTTTGCTGAACTTCTGTTTTTAGAAAGAAATACATTATTTGAAGTTAAACAATAGAGTGTCTATGTGTTCTGATGGGACACCGCAGTCCACCTCACCTGCAACGCAGCCTTCTGATTTTTGTGCACGATATCTTCTGTTTGTTCAATTTATTCCTTATAAAGATTCCTTTTGAGGCTGCATTACATTCGATTGAGCAGTTTATTTCATTACTAAATACTTTATTTTTCATACACTGTGGGGTGAAATTCTAGGGCAGGACTAGGCAACAATCGTCACTCCGGATGTTGTGAACTACAACTCCCCTGATGCTTTGCCTGCGTTATAGCTGTAGAAAAGCATTGTGGTGGATGTAGTGCACGTCTGGCGTATCAAAGATGGCCTACCCCTGTTCTAAGAAGTGAGAAACACTTGTCTGCTTTGCGAGAATCAAACAACTATTTATTTGGCGTGTTCCTGGACTATTTGTATTTTTATTCACAGGTTATCCCATTAGAACTCAAGGCAGTGAGTGCTTGTAGGACCCCCGATTTTTATGTCAAACTGTTTGAATATGGTTTGACCAAGAACTGGTCAACAGCCTAGTAACAACATAACCACTGTATTGATATATAATGGTTTCTATAGTGTAAGGAATGCAACGTTGTATTCCTTACACTATACTTTCCTCCGGCCCCCTACCTTGTACCCCCCCTTGGCATTGTAAGGGTTAAAAAACCCTTTTTTATAAACATCAGATTTCAGCTCCGATGTCCCAACAGGGGAGCTAATGTGCATGCACGGTGAGCGCTGTGAGCGCATTAGGTCCTCCCCATAGGAAAACATTACTTGAATGCTTTCCTATGGGGATTTTACTGACGCTGGATGTTGGATGTCTTCCTGCAGAGCTTGAGGATCTACAGCATCAGTTAGGAGACCAGAGTCACCTATCAAGCAGGAGGTGCCTCTAGTGGCTGTCTGAAGCCACTAGAGGCTGTCTTAGTGCTGCAATTTAATTATTGCAGTTTTTCTTAAACTGCAATGATTTGCATTGCAAGACTAAGTGAGACTGGGGCACTGCACTCAGACCACTTCAATGAGTTGAAATTGTCTGGGTGCCTATAGTGTCTCTTTAAGTCAGCCCTTGGGGTTGCTTATCACAGTCCTCATAGCCTGCCATCGTTAAATAAAAGTAGCCTTAGCTTAATGGCATTGTCCTGTTTAAAATGGCTTGGGATGGATAATGTGAACGTGAATCTTACCTATTATCTCGGCGGCAAAAACAATAATCAGAAAGTAGTCTCATCCTTAAACTATAAGTCGAAGGGATCCCTACCCCTATCCCACATGATGCCCCACATGCTTTTTCGACCATGGATCCAGGTATCCTGAAGATTACATCCTCCATCTTCCAGATGATGATGTAGCCTGTGAAACGGAATAATATACAGAACAACATATCATGGTTGTGATGCTTGGACAGAATGTCCCTTTAAAAACACAAATTAAAGAAACAAACAGCACTCACAGAGATTCCTCTATTCCCCTTGGCCACTTCATCCACAGCCGGTGAGCTGATCGAGGGGAACCAGAAATCCCCTTTTATGGCCATGAAACCCAAGCAAAAACAGGCAACAGGAGTGAGGAAATAAAGGCTTTATTAGAGGACAGGTAACCACACAAATTATTGATACAATGTTTTGGCTTTTGAAATATTAATCAAGTTATCACAATAGAAAAGAATGTAAATTCTGGCCTCATTTTTTTAAAGTCTGCATTTTTTACTTTTTTTAATTTTTACTTTACAGTTTAGCTGTTTTGGCCTATAATTGAAATTCCATTTTTTTGAATTCACATTGCATTCCCAACAATTTACCCTTTAGTGATTAACCCTGTATGTGGAATGAAAATAATGCATTTGAATTCTATTTTTTTGCATTTTTTATTTTACATTCTCTGGAGATTTACTATACATAGCATAAACACATCAAAAGGGACAAATACGCAGATATGGAACAAAATTACAAATGTTTTATGTCTCAGTTTTCCGGTGATCTCCCAATTATCGTGTCATTTTACAAGCAATGGGATCACAAAAATAAAACTGGTTAATGTCTAACTTTCATTCATTACACTAAAGGCACGTCCGCTGTAATCTAAACAAAATAAATAAATATATATATAAAATCTCCAAATGGCCTTTTCAGTAATATAATGTTAAGGGGGTATTAGAAAATAGTAATATTATACATTGGAAAATCACATCTACACATGAATAGCAGCACACATCAGCATTGGAATGAGGCTAAAAGTGGACTCTCATCTTTCCAACTGTTTACCTTATTCTTGCATTCATCTTATTAGTAACATCGGAATAAACCTAAATTAAACATTTGTATTTATTTTTAGACTAACTTCACACATTCTCAAATGATTGTATTAAATATCCACTAAGCTCTTAAAGGCTCGCCTTTATCTATGTCTCCTAGGGGCTACTTTGTCTTATGATAACTCTGAGGATGAGAAAATCGACTAAAGGGGGAGCTCCGCCATCAAGTTTTAGCCATGCTTCCCATCCAGAGCAGTGAGAATGGTTTCATGGCCGTAATCTAGCTCCTAATGGACCTCTGTACATGTCCCATGATCCTCTGCCCAGCATGTGCTTCTACTGTCATTAGCCAACCAAACAGAAGCCATTTTAACTATTGAATAACTTTATGAATGTTTATGGATGTTACTATTTATGGCTCCTGTAACACTTTCTGTAAGACCTGCAATTTGCATGAATGTCATGTGTGCCAATGTACAGGGAGTGCAGAATTATTAGGCAAGTTGTATTTTTGAGGATTAATTTTATTATTGAACAACAACCATGTTCTCAATGAACCCAAAAAACTCATTAATATCAAAGCTGAATATTTTTGGAAGTAGTTTTTAGTTTGTTTTTAGTTATAGCTATGTTAGGGGGATATCTGTGTGTGCAGGTGACTATTACTGTGCATAATTATTAGGCAACTTAACAAAAAACAAATATATACCCATTTCAATTATTTATTATTACCAGTGAAACCAATATAACATCTCAACATTCACAAAAATACATTTCTGACATTCAAAAACAAAACAAAAACAAATCAGTGACCAATATAGCCACCTTTCTTTGCAAGGACACTCAAAAGCCTGCCATCCATGGATTCTGTCAGTGTTTTGATCTGTTCACCATCAACATTGCGTGCAGCAGCAACCACAGCCTCCCAGACACTGTTCAGAGAGGTGTACTGTTTTCCCTCCTTGTAAATCTCACATTTGATGATGGACCACAGGTTCTCAATGGGGTTCAGATCAGGTGAACAAGGAGGCCATGTCATTAGATTTTCTTCTTTTATACCCTTTCTTGCCAGCCACGCTGTGGAGTACTTGGACGCGTGTGATGGAGCATTGTCCTGCATGAAAATCATGTTTTTCTTGAAGGATGCAGACTTCTTCCTGTACCACTGCTTGAAGAAGGTGTCTTCCAGGAACTGGCAGTAGGACTGGGAGTTGAGCTTGACTCCATCCTCAACCCGAAAAGGCCCCACAAGCTCATCTTTGATGATACCAGCCCAAACCAGTACTCCACCTCCACCTTGCTGGCGTCTGAGTCGGACTGGAGCTCTCTGCCCTTTACCAATCCAGCCACGGGCCCATCCATCTGGCCCATCAAGACTCACTCTCATTTCATCAGTCCATAAAACCTTAGAAAAATCAGTCTTGAGATATTTCTTGGCCCAGTCTTGACGTTTCAGCTTGTGTGTCTTGTTCAGTGGTGGTCGTCTTTCAGCCTTTCTTACCTTGGCCATGTCTCTGAGTATTGCACACCTTGTGCTTTTGGGCACTCCAGTGATGTTGCAGCTCTGAAATATGGCCAAACTGGTGGCAAGTGGCATCGTGGCAGCTGCACGCTTGACTTTTCTCAGTTCATGGGCAGTTATTTTGCGCCTTGGTTTTTCCACACGCTTCTTGCGACCCTGTTGACTATTTTGAATGAAACGCTTGATTGTTCGATGATCACGCTTCAGAAGCTTTGCAATTTTAAGAGTGCTGCATCCCTCTGCAAGATATCTCACTATTTTTGACTTTTCTGAGCCTGTCAAGTCCTTCTTTTGACCCATTTTGCCAAAGGAAAGGAAGTTGCCTAATAATTATGCACACCTGATATAGGGTGTTGATGTCATTAGACCACACCCCTTCTCATTACAGAGATGCACATCACCTAATATGCTTAATTGGTAGTAGGCTTTCGAGCCTATACAGCTTGGAGTAAGACAACATGCATAAAGAGGATGATGTGGTCAAAATACTCATTTGCCTAATAATTCTGCACTCCCTGTATGTCCCAAATACGAGGAGGCATAGATAAAGGCGAGCCTTTAAGGGCTTAGTGGATATTTAATACAATCATTTGAGAATGTGTGAACACATTAATATTTTATTTTTCAGTATAATAATGTTTCTTGATTTTTAAATATTTCAGTGTTTCATTTTAATATATTTTAATGGCTATAGCTAATGTCATTACTAAAGTCATTTAAAAAAAATAATAATAATAATGCTAGAGTTATTTGAAAAGTAAACAGTTAAATGCAGTTAATGTCAATGCTGGTATTCCGTGTTCCCGGACCTGTAAAGTGAAACATTAATCAGAATAAGTAATTGAGTAAGATTTAATGAAGGTTGAAAGCAAAAAAAAAATCTGAAAGTGTCTCATAAAACAAAAGGAAGTTTGTCATATGTATCATTTTGATAGGAGTACAATGTTCACTATTACTATAGCTGAAATGGCTATGGCAATCCATATGAAAAAAGCGCATTACGGTATTGTGCATTACCATGTCAAAGTACTGTAGCACCCACTGCTTGCATTGGTCCTAAGAGGTCCAATGGTCGAACTTTGGAGACACTGTTCTAAATATTCGTGGCCTGGCATCTATAGTCACTGGAAAATGTGGTCCTTCAGTGCCCACGCGAGCTGAATAACGATGGTCCTATAGCCAATGAAAGTTCATTAAGTCAATATAGACTAGTGTTCCCCAACCCAGTCCTTATGGACCACCGAAAATCCAGGATTTATGTATTTCCCTGTTTTATTCCAATGGCGATGCTGACAAAACCAGGACTGTTGTTGGGCCATGAGGACTGGGTTAGGGAAAACTGATATAGACAATGAATATTTACGTCAAGCATGTCAAACTCGCGGCCTGCAAGGACCATCTTTGCGGCCCGACGAGCCGCCAGTACATGCTGGTGTTATAACAGAGTAGGCACCTGCTTTCCCCACATTGCAGGTGCCTACTCTGCTTACACTTACCTGGCTGAGGAGGAAGGGACAGTGGATGCAGCAAAAGAGCTCAGCCTTTCTGCTCCTCACTGCTCCCTCCCGTGCGCCGTCTGTAGTGAAGCCGGGCGCCGGAATATGACGTCATATTTCGGCACCACTAAACCACGCCAGGGAGCAATGAGGAGCAGGAAGGAGATCTCCAGACAGAAGATCCCCACACCAGCCACCAAGGTAGGGAACTTTATATTAAATGATGTGAGTGCAAGAATGTGTAATTGTGTGTGTCACTGTATGTGTGTCACTGTGTGTGTGTCTGTCAGTGTGTGTGAATCTGCCTGTGTGTGTGTGACTGTGTGTGTGTGTGTGTGTGTGACTGCCTGTGTGTGTGTGTGTGTGTGTGTGTGACTGTCTGCCTGTGTGTGTGTGTGTGTGACTGGCTGCCTGTGTGTGTGTGTGACTGTGTGTGTGTGTCGATGGCTCACTGCCTGTGTGTGTGTGTGTGTCTGTCTGTCGGTGTTTGTGTATGTGTGTGTGTCAGTGAGTATGTGTGTGTCTGTCTAAGTATGTGTCTGTCAGTGAGTGTGTGTGTGTGTCTGTCAGTGTGTGTGTCTCAGTGTGTGTGTCTGTCAGTGTGTGTCTGTCTGTCAGTGAGTATGTGTGTGTCTGTCTGTCAGTGAGCATGTGTGTGTCTGTCACTGAGTATGTGTGTATGTGTGTATCCGTCAGTGAGAATGCGTGTGTGTGTGTCTGTCAGTGAGTATGTGAGTGTGTGTCAGCGGGAGGATCAGATTTGGCACAGGGTGGTAGATGGAGGTGCTGTGGTTTAGTAGAGGGGGGACTGGGATTTAGTAGAGGGGGATGGTGTTTTTTGCCGTGCATAAAAAATTATAACATACAATTTCGAGGTACCCCAACGGAAATCCTCGAAGCAAACATCACATGTTACACTTGGGGTATTAAGTTAGACATGCACAATTTTATAATATTGGGGATAAGAATCTTTATGAGGAGTTAAAGTGGAGACATAAATCATGTCCTAAGCTCTTCAGCCAATAAGAGTGTATGTGTGATCCAGCTCAATACGGGTGAACATATTGTAGTGAAACACTATAAGTCTAGCTTAGTATGTGCGCATGTACTACTGTATTGTCAGTGAGCGAGAAGCTGAATGTTACAGGCTGAGCCTATGTGGGTGCTGAAGTATGAAATATACTCTACAGAGGGGCAAAGAGTGGAAAATATAAGATGCTAGCTAGGTCATCTGATTATATAAAAGAACAGGGTAAACCATGGGTTAAAGCACTCAACAGTTTTCCCAATCAGGTAAGGTGGCTGCTATTGGTGTATAGCGGGTCTGGTAACTTAGGCACGGAAGGGCATGTTCAGTCCATGTTCAACCGACTCCTGACATCGGGAAGCGCAGGTAATCTGCTAAGCAGTCCCTCAGGGCCTTGAGCACATGTGGGGGCCTGTGAGGCCGAGTGGTCGCAGGGGGTCCAATTTTGGTCATTCTCTGCACCTTCCTCTGTGTCAGTTTGCATGTCGCTGTACCTCGTTGTTTGCCTGATCGCCACTGTGGGGGCCTCTCCTTCATCAGCGATGATCGCCTTAGGTGGTGGCTTGTAGTTGTGGGTGGCATGCTCTGTTTACCTGGTTGCTGCCGGCGAGCCGTTCTCTTGGTGGCTCCCGTCCCAAGGAGGCAGTTGCCACTAGTGGCGGGTACTGGACACCGTTGGATGCCGCTTCGTGATCCGCTGCCCTTTTGTGCTGCCTGCCTCTGGTCTTTTGCTGGGGGGTCCCGTTGGGGACTTGCTGCTTTTGCCGCTAGCTTCGCCCAGAAGGCTTCCAGGATAGCATCGAGCTTTGCCTCTAAGCCCCCCTGGGACACCAGTCTGCATTGTGTGTGTAGTCGCTTTGATTGGCTGTGGCAGGGGGGTGAGTCCGCCATCTTGTGCGTCTGTTTATATTCTGTGATTCCGATGCGTTGGCTAGGGGCCATCCACTCTGTAGGTAGTCGAGTATGGACCGGGATGTCCCCCCCGGCCCAGAGGGGGGGGAATGGGGCTCTGTGTGGTCCTGCTGGGTGAGGAGATCGGGGACAGGAGATCGGCCGCCTCTCCCGCCCGTAGCCCTCGCTAGGCCGCAACCGCTCTGCATGGCTTTTGGCGGCCAGCATCCCGGTTTTTCGGACCGGAACACTCCAGCCGTCGTCTGCGATAGGTAAGTCCCTTTTTGGGTCAGGTTGTGAGCGGCAGGAGTCTCAATTTGATGCTTGGGCAAGTAGTTTGCTTGGGAGCTCCTGCAAGTTGCGACCATCCGCCATCTTGGTCAAGCCCCGCCCCCTGGTGTGTTTTTTTTTTTATACTGTACTTTTTTTAAAATAAACCTACGTTTCTATGAAAATTGAAGGTACCTTGTTTATGTGGCCCGTGCCAGACTTTGAGTTTGACATGCTTGATTTACGTGCTCCCAACTTGCGCCGTTACAGTCCATAATGAATGCGGCAGCAAGGCTCATTTTCCTGTCCGTCCGCAGCACCCACGCCTCACCATTCTGTCAGTCCCTACACTGGCTTCCTGTAAGATATAAGGCTTAATTTAAAATTCTCTACATAATGCTGCTCTCACCTATCTATCTATGGTGGTTAGAGCAACTCTTTAAGTAGTAGTCTTTGTTATAATTATTATATCTTCAGAATTGATTTACTGTAGCTTAAAATACATACATGATTTGCATTTTCATATATATGAGAATAATTGATGCTCATTTTGTTTGACGTAATAGTTGCTATGAAAGAAACTATAGTTCATGGTCATTCCTAGATTTTGGGTTTATAGCTGAAATCCTGTTACTGGTCTTTGATTTTCTGGGAAGGTTATTTTGTGTTATTATACTATTTATACCTGAAATGTCAAAGTTAGATACTTGAAATATGGTGGTGAGTACGGTATACTCTCCGAGATGGTGTATATTATTATTTTATTCAGTGTGTTGTTTATGATTTCTAAGATGAGTCAGGTGTTGCAGTGTTTATGAGATTAAGTCCATCCATTTAACTTGTTACTGAAAAATGGTGACATCCTAATCAGACACCAAGTGCAAGTTTAATTAACGTCGGCTATGACGTGAGCAAAACCGGTGACTAACTGCCCCTGAAATACAACACTGGCTAAATGTTACTGAATATACAATAGATTGTGCAAAACCGGCTTGACTGGAAGAATTACTGCAATGAAATAGTTTCTAAAACTACTGAAAAACAGCAAAATATTTGCATTGCGAAAAAATGACAGAAAATTTACAGTTTGACTTGAAATTGAACTTGAGTTACATTTTTAAATATTTACATCCAACAACCAAATATGTGTCAGATATAGAGAGAATAAACATGTGTTTTGCACAAGGTATCCCTAGTGACGGCAAGAATCAAAATTGGAATTGTTTCAATGAATTCAAAGAGTATTTAAACAGTACAGATAGGATGAGCACAACTGTTCGCCTTGTGTGTTTCCAACTGTGAAACTTGACTTTGTGTCCTCGATGTTTGACAATGGGAAGAATAGTCATCAGGTTGACGCAATATATTAACTCTTCACCAATCAGTCTATAAGTACACAAACTTACCTTCTACTGCTCACATGTCCAGTCTCTGTGTGCCTTAATTCACGACTCTCACGGTTATTGTGGGGCATGATAAATGAAATGATGTCTCTTCTGATATCACCCATGGTTTTCCATAGTTTGTACAGAGAGGTTATGCACTAAAGTGAGAATTCAAAGTGAATTTAAAACGTAAAGTCCAAAGTAGCCAAACTGGATACATTCTCTAAGTCAGCTGTGCTTCCAATTTGGCTGCTCTGGCCTTAAATTTAAAATTCTCTTTGAATTCACACTTTAGTAGATAATTCTGAAAGTAAATTTCAAATTTAAGGTTAAAACAGCCAAATTGTAGAAAGTCACCTAGGGCTTTATTGGCCGTAAGTTAATAAATAACACTTTGTGAGTGCCAGTGATTGTCCATTTGGACTTGGCCGCGTTAGTTTGAGACAAATGTAACTTGCCGGTCATCCTAGAATGTGTAACAATGATGCTTTAGACTGCGGAGTCTGTTGTAACACTGTTATACATATCGCAGACGTTTGACTGACTTAGGATACAGACTTGCTGTGTAGGAATCAAAGTAAATTGTTAAGAGATTCTCTTGTGTTTGTCAGCTTTTGTAAGCACACACAACATAAAATGATTGAGTATTTACACACAAGTTTTCAAGTCGTTAGTCCCCATTTGGCCGGCTGTGTAAGATGTGGCAATTATTTGCCACAGTGTTTTATTCACTAAACACCGAATACAAAATTTGGATTGATATAGCCAAGCCGTGACTTTGGTAGATTTGGGGAATTTTTCCAAATCAACTGTTTAAACAATTTATTTTTCACCTCACTTGTAATCAAATAAACCCCTACTGGGATTTACCTGCAGACAGGAGTGTTGAGGGAGAAGGCGGTGTCTGACGCAGTATGAGGTGAAACAGGGCTCTGACAAAAAAGGAAGGGCAAAGTTTAATACGGATAAAACAAAAATCCTTAGTATAATTAAAATTCTACGTAGGACTTAAAGGGACACTCCACTGCCCAAATACAAAATAAATAAAAATCACTGTTTAGTTGATATACCCCAAATGAAAACTTGCATGCATTTAAATATGTGTTGTTTCATTGGGGTAATTCTAAAATCAACTTGCAAAACCTGCAGTTCTCTTGTCTGCAGCCTTTGCAAGCTCTCCCTTTCTAACCTCACCCAGACCTTCACAGACTTCCCAATGCAGCTCATCGAGAAGTCTTTGTAAGGCAGGTGCTCTGGGCAATTGCTGCCTCTTGAGTTTAGCTCAGCTGAGCTAACCAAACCAGGAAATAACAGGACCGATTGTCTGATTGAAAGCCAAGGGGTTTTTAACCCGGTTAATTGAGAAAAGTGTTAATTTCTATTGAAATCTGCACTTTTTGCAAAAGGGAAAAAAAGAGGACATGCTTTTCACACAAGCTGAAGTTGGGTCTGGAGTGACCCTCTAAGAAAACAGCTGTGTGTCATGTCCAAATAAACAAAACGGTAAGACAGGCATGGTGTAAGGACCTAGAACATTTGTGAAAAAATAAATTAAAAGTGATAACTAACATTTTAAACAAACTTTTATGTTATATGGCTTTGATATAAAAAGAGACAAAGATAAGAACAATGCAATTTAAAATGAGCCAATGTTGATTTTGGCTGAGGCTCTAAGTTTTTATTGTAATTACACTTGACTAGTGATGTCCCGAATGGTTCGCCGAACGGTTCGCGAACGGTTCGCCACGGACTCATCATTGAGTAAACTTTGACCCTGTACCTCACAGTCAGCAGACACTTTCCAGCCAATCAGCAGCAGACCCTCCCTCCCAGACCCTCCCACCTCCTGGACAGCATCCATTTTACATTCATTGTGAAGCTGCATTCTTAGTGAGCTGTCCAGGAGGTGGGAGGGTCTGGGAGGGAGGGTCTGCTGATTGGCTGGAATGTGTCTGCTGACTGTGAGGTACAGGGTCAAAGTTTACTCAATGATGAGTCCGTGGCGAACCGTTCGCGAACCGTTCGGGACATCACTACACTTGACATTTACACTGAATTGTGCATGAATTAAACACAATTGCTTGATCCAGTATCATTTTTCCGCAAACTCCAGTTATGTGACATTTTTGGTGAAGATGTCACTCATTTCATATTACTAGAAGGCTTTTTAAAGTACTGTTTTTGTTTTGAGCTAAAGAACAGTACAGGTACTTTCAAAATCCTCCTTCCCCAAATATGATGAAACTGACTGAGGACAATGATGTTCTGTACAACAAGGTACATTGTTAATAATTCCGGGGATTTAACCTATCTGGCTTGTTTTGTCATGTGATGTCACACAGATGTTTTAGTACGATTAGCTTATTACGAAGTTTATACAGTTGAATCACCGTCACACCTGCAGCAAAATTCCCCAACTCACTGTTATAGTTGAGAAGAAAAAAAGGAATCTGTTTGAAATTGCAGTTAAATTGCCTTTAGCGAAATAAGTTACAAATACATTAAAATGCAGTTACAGAGACATCATTATTTTTAGATTATCTTTGTTAGCTGGGATTATTTAGCATTCACTGTGTCGTAATGAGTTAAATGTTAGCCCAAAGTTTACTACAAAGATATATATATATATACCTACCTCTGCTTTATTCCTTACCATAGCGATCATTTTACAAGTGTTTTCTGGGGCTGGGGAAAGCGACAGCTCCTCTTTAGTATAAGCGCCTGCTTGGAACTCATTTTTTTTGTTTGGGGGGTGAAGAAGGGGGTTTAGATCTGTTTTACATCGTTTGAGATTTTCTGTTTAAGATAGAACATAGAGAAGTTTATATTTGTACCGTTTAACTCCTTTTGCATCATGACTCTGGCTGCAATTGTTAATACTGTTTAAAGAAAATAATACAAATATGATATGTAAACATTTTGTGCTATGTGAGAGATCCACTTGTTACCATACAGCATAGATTTTTCACGAGGGCCCCCGTTAAAGGGACACTGTGGGCACTATAACCATTTCATCTCATTGAATTGGTTATAGTGCCTGGAGTCACAATGGCAGTGTCTCCATTTAGTGCTAAACCATTTTTGAGCAGTTTAACACTGAACGAGCGTCCCTTGCTTCCCATAGCCCTGCCCCTGTGGGAGGTTTGGCTAAAATAGAGATTAAACACTTCCTTCTAGCCATAAATATTTATACCAGCAATGGGCACTATGATAGTCTGAATCCGGTCAGCTGGCCCTATCAGCCAATCACAGACAAACATTGCAGCTTAGGTCCAAGTAGCACAGAGGGGATGAGCTGCCGGGGACTCTCGTCTGACATTAAAATATAAAAAATGATCTAATGCTGAATGGAAGGACAGTGCCAGGGGACTCCAGACACTATAGCCACTTCAATGAGATGAAGCGGTTATAGTGTCTATCTTGTCCCTTTAAGGTTATGGAAGGCTAGTTTGACATGTTATCTTCTAGTGCAGTTTCTGCCAGGTGCCTCGAGCGAAAGAGTTCAGGTTTCATTCACTCGAAACTTTCTGTTACTTCCTTGCAGACCTGAAAGCCAGATATGATGAACTTTACTGGATTGGTAAATGTCTTACCCTGGGAGTGGCCATGGGTTCAATCCATTCTATTGTAATGTCTAAATCAGGCTCAACAACCTGCATAACAACTACAATGTCACATGACTGCAGCTCCTAGGCAGGGAATATTCTATTCTTTAAAAAGTTTATTTGCTGTGATTACGTTTTTTGGGGGTAAATGTGATCCAGGTTCAGTGGTCCTAGAATAGGTATCGTGCTAATTGATAATGGGGACACGACAGACTACTGTATTCACTGGTGGGTGTGAGTATATTACTGGCCTCATTGCATTAAAACTCACACCATGTTACACATAGCTCAGTTACTGCAGTAATACAACTTATAGTAATGTGCACATTGATGATTATTATTATTATGATGTTATTTATATAGCGCCATCAGATTCTGTAGCGATGTACAATGGGTGGACTAACAGACATGTAGTTGTAACCAGACAACTGGACGTATAGGAACAGAGAGGTGGAGGGCCCTGCTCAATGAGCTGATATTCTAGAGGGAGTGGGGTATAGTGACACAGAGGGTAAAAGTAGGGGTACGAAGTAGGTTGTTAGAAAAGTATTCACTGAGGGCTTAGTAGGTAATTTTTGACAGTTGCAGGAGAGGAGTTATGGGGGTCGGGGATAAAAGCCTGCTAACAGTTTAATTGATATGCTTTCTTGAAGAAGTGAGTTTTCAATGATTTTTTTTGGAGGAGTGGAGACTGGGTGAAAGTCTAACGGAGGAGGGAAGGGAGTTCCACAGAAAAGGTGCAGCCCTGGAGAAGTCTTGGAGGTGAGCATCAGATGTAGGAGTACAGACAGAGGATAGACTTAGATCTTTGGCAGAGAGTAGGGGCCTCGACGGGACATACTTGTGTATTAGGGAGGATAGGTAGGTTGGAGCAGCATTATATAGGGACTTGTAAGCAAGCACCAGAATTTTAAATTGAGCCGTACATCTATATGGAAGCCAATGCAGGGACTGATTCAATCACAGATTCAATAAATAACATATCTAAAGGAAAATGAGTGTTTACAGCAGGTGGAATACCTAACAAAACAAAAACAAAACACCACAAAATATCAATACTTTATGTTAAATGTATGACCATTGTACGTTTTTATGATTTTTTGCATTATGACTGTAAGGCTGTGTGTGATTCCTGAGTGTAACATGTATGTGAGAGTGTGGTGGCTGAATGTGCTGTGTGTGATTCCTGAGTGTAACATGTATGTGAGTGTGTGGTGGCTGAGTGTGTTGTGTGTGATTCCTGAGTGTAACATGTATGTGAGTGTGTGGTGGCTGAATGTGTTGTGTGTGATTCCTGAGTGTAACATGTATGTGGGTGTGTGGTGGCTGAGTGTGTTGTGTGTGATTCCTGAGTGTAACATGTATGTGAGTGTGTGGTGGCTGAATGTGTTGTGTGTGATTCCTGAGTGTAACATGTATGTGAGTGTGTTGTGTGTGATTCCTGAGTGTAACATGTATGTGGGTGTGTGGTGGCTGAGTGTGTTGTGTGTGATTCCTGAGTGTAACATGTATGTGAGTGTGTGGTGGCTGAATGTGTTGTGTGTGATTCCTGAGTGTAACATGTATGTGAGTGTGTTATGGCTGAATGTGTTGTGTGTGATTCCTGAGTGTAACATGTATATGTGTGATGGATGTGTGGTCTGTGTGAGCTATTAGAGAGGTGGCTTTGTTTGTATGTTGCAACTCCAGCCTCTCCATTTCATTTTGCATTTCTGAAATAAATGTAAAAAAAAGTTTATTTTTTTTGCCCCCCTCCTGCTTACCTTTTTGTTACAGGGAGGTAGCTAGGATCCCTGGTGATCCAGCAGAAATTCTAAATCTTAGGTTGTCCAGGGGTTTCTTAATTCTTGGTGATCCAGTGGGGTATATAATTTATTTACAATCCCCTTCCATTCAAAGCATCCCCCCTACCCTTTCCATTCATAGCATCCCCCCATACGTCCATTCATAGTACCCCCCACCCCTTCCTTTCATAGTACCCCTCACCCCTTCCATTCATATTACTCTTCCCCTACCCCTTCCATTCATATTACTCCCCCCTACCCCTTCCATTCCTATTACTCTTCCCCTACCCCTTCCATTCATAGTACCCCCCACCCCTTCCAGTCATAGTACCCCCACCCCTTCCATTCATATTACTTTTCCCCTAACCCTTCCATTCATATTACTCCCCCACCCCTTCCATTCATATTACTCTTCCCCTACCCCT
>OW240921.1:112940107-112975546 GCA_933207985.1 Pelobates cultripes
CCCTTTCATTCATATTACTCTTTCCCTACCCCTTCCATTCATATTACTCTTCCCCTACCCCTTCCTTCATATTACTCTTTCCCTATCCCTTCCATTCATATTACTCCCCCACCCCTTCCTTTCATAGTACCCCCACCCCTTCCTTTCATATTACTCTTCCCCCACCCCTTCCATTCATATTACTCCCCCCACCCCTTCCATTCATATTACTCTTCCCCTACCCCTTCCATTCATATTACTCTTTCCCTATCCCTTCCATTCATATTACCCCCCCACCCCTTCCTTTCATAGTACCCCCACCCCTTCCATTCATATTACTCCTCCCCTACCCCTTCCATTCATATTACTCCCCTACCCCTTCCATTCATATTACTCCCCCACCCCTTCCTAATAATGTGTCCCCTGCTGTATAGTCCAAAACCACCGCACGATGTCTCTGTGCAACAAATACTGGCGAGATGGCACCGTGTTGAAAAGTCCACACAGTGTCTGTGAGTTAAAATGGCCGCCATCCATTGTTCTCACCATGTGCTTCTGATACAGGAAATGGTGGCTTCACCCAGTAACTCCACAGTATGTCCCCAGATGGTTCTTAAAAGGGCCAGCAGCAGCACAACACAAATCCATTATGCCCAAATCATGTCTTTAAAGGGCAATACATCCCAGGGGCCATAGTCACATGGCAGGAGGCTGGCAACCAGGCTTCTCCAGTGCATAGTGGCGAGGTTGGTTCCGCCACACTCCCCCCTCCACCTACCCCTTCCATTCATATTAGTATTTGGGCACCTCCTTCTCCGGCGTCAGTCCATAGGCGGAACCCAATGCGTATGTACCGCGAGCATCGAACATTTGGCCTTCCCCAATCATTGCTTTCCTATGGAGGTTTAGAAGACACTGCATGTCCTCATGCAAAGTGTCAAACTCTGCGAAAGGCCAGGAAGCATCACTAGTGGCGGTCTTGTAGTCAACCACTAAAGCCAGGCTTAACCCAGCAGTGTAAACATTGTCGTTTCTCTGACAGTGCAATGTTTGCAGCTGCAGGGCTAAAACGGGACAGGAACAATGCACCCAGGTCACTTCAAAGAGATGAACTGATCTGGGTGCCTATAGTGTCCCTTTAACAACCTGACAAATTGCCATTTTGGTGAAATGAGAGCAAAGGGTATGGATATAAAGCCTTCATATTGAAGATCTCATCTCCCTGGTAAATTGATGACTATGATTGGAAATATAACTGGGAACAGACACAAACTGGGTTAAACCCACATTACATCCCTTTATATTTATGGATTGTTGGTATATGTATATATCTATAGTGTTCTATAACATTTGGTATGATGTTTACAGATGGTAGCACAATGCTGTGAAATCAATGTTGTATTATGTTTTAAGACTACAATTGAGCAGTTGCATACTTTGTACATTTTTGTATTACTATTTGCATAGACTCAGGTATAATAACAGATGCTGTTCTAAAGCAGTTTCTTTGTGTTTATTACAGAAATGTCTGTTGTCTGTTGTCATAATCAATTTGTTACCTCGGAAACTAGTGAATGTGGAGAAGTGTATTGTATAGTGTCTGCCCAAACATTACGTAATGTCTATTGACAATGTCTATTATGGAAATGGAGATAAACCAGTGTTGTGATTATTGACATGCATCGTATATATATATATAACAGAAACTCAATCCAGAGTAATTGTTTCTGTATAACATAACACAGCCATTACAAGTGCAGTAAGTGCTAACTAGCAAATATGGTATCTAAAATAAAAAATAAAATAAACTACACATGTAATATATTCAGAAATAGAATTTGGTGGTGAAATTTGAAACTGCTCATTTCCTGACCAAATAGTCAAATCATGTAGAGACCTTCTTATCGTTAATGCGGTTGCCTTAAAGGGACAATATAGTCAACTAGACCAATTCATTTCATTAAAATTGTCTGGGTGCCCTGACCCTGTCCCATTTTAGTTCTTCACTGTAAATCATTGCAGTTTTTGAGAACTGCAATGATGACATTGCTGGACTAAGACAGCCCCAAGAGGCACTTCCTGGATGCTAACGGACTCTGGGTCACCTAAATGATGCTGGGCGTCTTCACTCTCTGCAGGAGAACATCATTGAAATCCACATAGGAAAGCATTGATGCAATGCTTTCCTATGAGGATGGCCTAATGTGCTTGCAGCTCTCGTCACACACGAGCTTTAGGCCCAGCGTCAAATGACGTCAGAGGAGGAGGAGAACCGACCCAGCTCCCAGGTAAATTGGTGCTGGAATCAGGTGAGTGACTAAAGGGTTTGTTAACACTTTACATGCCTGGACGAGGGACGGGGAGGGAATGGGGTCGTGAGGGAGGGGGGACCAGAGGGCTCTTTAGTGTTGAAATACAGATTTGTATTCCTTACACTATAGAATCCCTTTAGCAGCAAAGCATGGAACCAGTATATTGCAGGCCCCACATGGCCCTCAAGCTGTTAAACAATGCAACACTGGCATTTGGCAATATTAAACACATGTGTGAAGTTACTGAGTCAAATATAATAAAAATTTATAAATTCACGGTGCCCTGCAGCAGTTTATAAATTGTAACATGTTATATATAAGTATACATATATAACATTTTTTTTAATCGAACTTTGGATTTTATAACAATATATATCCCAGTGCAATATTATTGATTCCTAGTACATTATAAATGCACACTTTATTTTTGTCATTTTTGGGTTTGTCTGTTATTGGCTACATTTTGGGACAGACAATTTTTAAAGTGTTGCTGTTTTAATTTCTTTGATTTTGTTTGTCTTACAGTTTGTTGAAATACACGTTTACTTTGTCTCTGTATTCTAATAATAATAATAATTATTATAATAATAATGCATAATAATAATAATGCATAGTTAGGAACATATTCACAAACATTTTGAGCCCGAAAAAAGCTGCTTCAATCCTCCCATTCTCTGGTCCAAGAAAAAAACAAAAAAACAAAGACTGATCTAAATTCAGCTGGCCGTCTACTGATATCACGCCCATGTGTGACATGAGTTGTGTGTTATATCACGGGCGTGTTCCCTCACTATATCAAAATATAGACAAATACAGTATTGTATTATATGCACTGCATTCACCTCCGTTCATTTTTAATTCCTGACACAATATCCGTGCACAATTCTATTTAATTGCTTTACTTAATTATTTATATATTCACTGCAAAAGTTGATACAAACATCTGAAAATAAAAATAATTAATTATTCAACCTATGAACACAACTGATCACATTATACTCATGGCTTCCCGGGTCCCTCGATCTCAGAGATCGTCTCGCAGTGACCAGCCTGCAGTACACTGCGGCTTGGTGGGGCTGGGTGTTGAGAGCCGCATCATGCCAAATGATATGCAGGAGCAGGGGGACTGGACTGCCACCCTTTACGTGACAGATCAATGTTGGCACCACATGTGCATCACCTCTCTCCAGAGCTACTGTCTGCTATGGCTTATAATTCTTTGATGCGGTGGTTCTTGTCCGAGTGCCAGGAGCCCCATCAGACTGGCATTCGGGGTCAACTACCCCTTCTGCTTCCCGCCTTCACTACGTTACAGTACACAATGAATTGTGACGTATGACATATCTTATACGTATGATGCTCACAATAATGTGGCTGAAGAAAATTACCGAAAACTTACATTTCAGTTTTTTCAATTTGGGGCGAACCCATTAAACCAGGGGTGCCCGAAAAGGTAGATCCCCAGATGTTTTAAAATCTACAGCTTTCATTATGCTTTGCCATTCTAAAGGCATTTTAAAGGCATGCAAAGCATCATGGGAATTGTAGTTCCACAACATCTGGGGATCTTCCTTTTGGATACCTCTGCATTAAACAGTTTCGGTGAGATGTGACGTTTCACCAAACATCTTACAACATCTAGGACAACATTTCCAAGTTGGAAACAATCTGCTTCACTTTGTACAACATTGTAGCATGACCTTTAATGAGCCATTTCCATGCAGTCAGGTTGCAACACAAACTTTGGCCATGTGTATATTTCTGTGCTGTTACTCTGAGTGCTTTACATTGTTACATAGTTACATAGCTGAAAAGAGACATGCGTCGAATCGATCAAGTTCAGTTTTTATTGCCAGATCTTGGGGATTTCAGTATCTCTCAACTCCCGATAATGAGTTTATTTTTATCACTCGTTTGCCGAGAATGAAATTTTTTTACCTGAAGCCTTACTAGATGGCCTGTGTGTTTTCATTTCCTAGTTCCTTGTATTCTTGGCTCTCTGAGACTGCAGACAATCTTTTATTTATTTTAAGCGTTCAATGTTTATTTAAAATGTTTCAAACCAACAGCAGTACAACGATCGTGCAAGTACATCAACAGGAGAAATGACTATGTAAAACATATACCATTCAAATAGTATCATATACCAGACAAGGACGTGTGATATGGCATAGCAATATGCAAAGACTTTTTTTATATATATTTAAAATGCTAACCGAAGGACATTACTGTTAACAATTGACTTTGCTTACAATAAATATTATAAAGATACTATATTTTCTTACAATTAATAACTTACGTCATATGTGCCGCTTAACCACTTTATTATGTAATCCTCATTCTGTAATACCAAATAATTAATAACATATTTAAACCCTTTCTATGTTTACCCAAGTTTCGTTGAGTAGATCCTCTTTTACCTCAGAGACATTCTAAGTACCGAAATACTGTATTTGTCTGTTCCTTGTTTTCTGTTCTGGAAACGGTTGCTCTCATTTTGATGTTTTCATTTTATTCAGATTTTACTTCAGCTTAGTTTTTCAATCTTTTTTTTTTTTTAGTTAGTTCAATGCTTACTTTTTGTGGGGTTAAATTCTCCTCCACTTTCTGTTTTACTGGATTCACTTAATGGGACACTCCAGCCACCCACACATTAGATACAAGAGACTCCAGCCACCCACATATTAGATACAAGAGACTCTAGGCCCCCACACATTAGATACAAGACACTCCAGGCTCCCGCACACATTAGATACAAGAGACTCCAGGCTCCCACACATTAGATACAAGGCACTCCAAGCTCCCGCACATTAGATACAAGACACTCCAGGCTCCCGCACATTAGAAACAAGAGACTCCAGGCCCTCACACATTAGATACAAGAGACTCCAGCCACCCACATATTAGATACAAGAGACTCCAGGCCCCCACACATTAGATACAAGACACTCCAGGCTCCCGCACATTAGATACAAGAGACTCCAGGCCCCCACACATTAGATACAAGACACTCTAGGCCCTCACACATTAGATCCATGACACTCCAGCCCCCCACACATTAGATACAAGACACTCTAGGCCCTCACACATTAGATACAAGACAATACAGCCACCCACACATTAGATACAAGACACTCCAGGCCCTCACACATTAGATACAAGACACTCAAGCCACCCACACATTAGATACAAGACACTCCATGTCCCCACACATTAGATACAAGACACTCCAGGCTCCCGCACACATTAGATACAAGACACTCCATGCTCCCGCACATTAGATACAAGGCACTCCAAGCTCCCGCACATTAGATACAAGGCACTCCAAGCTCCCGCACACATTAGATACAAGACACTCCAGGCTCCCGCACACATTAGATACAAGGCACTCCAGGCTCCCGCACACATTAGATACAAGACACTCCAGGCTCCCGCACACATTAGATACAACATGCAGGAAAAGCTACCATTAATTATGCTAGGTGGGTGTTTTAGGAAGTATAGACACAGATACATACAATCGTATGTTGACACCTTTTTAATAAGTGAGTCTCACTCTCCTTCCCCTCTGTCAGTTCAGGGGTGGGAGATTACATACAGTCACTGGGATCTAGTGGTGCATATGCAGTGGTTGGGAAATAAAGACTCCTTCCTGCGTTCCCCTTAATGAGCTGAAAATGAACAGGTACTAGATTCTAATATATCAATGTATCACTCTGAATCCTGACACTCGCTGCTAGCTTCATCAATCCTTCATCGATGCTTCATTGATGCATGAAACACAGGCAGCACAATATCAAAAAGTAAGTGGGCTGCTTGAACAAGGAAACACCTGTGTTAAAAAAAGGGAATCCTGTTACCTCCTTCCTCTCTGAATATAGCATATAGTGCACTTAAAATGGAGTGTCAATGCAAACTGGGCGCCTCCATCTTGGCTTTCCTGTAAAACAATATACAAATTGTTACAGGTGAATAGTTGAAGAATTAAATGATATCTCTTTTGTATAAACCAACTTGAAATGTATTCACCCCGTAGGGCTTTAACCCCTTAAGGACCAAACTTCTGGAATAAAAGGGAATCATGACATGTCACACGTGTCATGTGTCCTTAAGGGGTTAAAACCAATGTCAAGTTTGTATCTGTCGTGACAATCATCTTGTTCCACACTGTGAGATTACTTTCCTGTCAATTCTTGTCAAACATGCACTGGGCACTCTACATAGAAAAAGCACACAAAGAGGACAAGACATTAAACAATGTGTTTCATCTTCATGTATAGTTTTTGCCCTAGTTTTGCCTTCTCTGAACTGGATTATGATGTGATTTTCTAAACCTTTAATATAAATTCAAGAAAAAATTGAGCATCATGTGAAAAAAACTGTTTACACAAGTTATTGGTGATTTTTTGTGTTTTATTCAATGGTGGATGTGAATGACACTTCCCTTTAATATAGGCTTATTGCATTCACTTTAAACGCCTGTACTCACTAGCAACTTCTAAAAAGAAAAACCCTAAGCATAGATGTATTAATGAGGCAACTGGTACTTGGAGAAAACAGCTCATAAATTTAAACTTGCCAGTTGCTTTCTTATTCGATTGTGTGAGCAGTGCACCTCCCCCAGCTTTGAGCCAGAAATACAGGAGAAAATACCTTTACGGTGTTTTTCTAAATTTGAAACATTGTTTACTTTACAAGAAGCAAAAGTAGATTTTACAGGTGATTGGAATGGATTCTTAGGTTGAAGGTTTTCGTAAAGCATGTATGTAGCAATCAATAATTTACTGCAGAGGGCGCTAAAGAACCTTTACTTGACATTTTCTTAAAATCTCTCTCTGAGAACGAGATGCATACTTTAAATAGATAAAAGTAGTCACACAGACATTATACTGGACAGAAGAGAAAGCGGATGGAGCTAACTGGATATAACTCATACAAATACGTATAGTACATATGACAGTGCCGAAATTATATAAATGCAGCATTATATATTAGGGTCATTGTTTAGCTATTCATGATGCAAACAAATGTTAAATTGTTGTTGCTTTTTCGTTTCAGGAATATATTAAAGAAGGGAAATAAGAAAGGTAAGAAAAAATATATGAAAAAATATATATTGTACCTATCATTGTCACACCTCTGATGCTCGCCTTCAAGACTCCTCTAGGGCTGCGCCATTCCTGTGGAACTCACTTCCCTTTTCCGTTAGACGCTCACCCAGTCTCCATTCTTTAACCCCTTAAGGACACATGACATGTGTGACATGTCATTATTCCCTTTTATTCCAGAAGTTTGGTCCTTAAGGGGTTAAAAAAAAATCATTAAAAACTCACTTTTTCACAAAATCAAATCAACTAAACTGTTAATGACTCCAAAAACCCCACACTAAGTCTTCAGTGAATACTATTCCAGCAATCTACTTCCCTTACCTTTTGTGTCACTTTACCCCACTCCCTCTAGCATGTAAGCTCATTGAGCAGGGCCCCCAACCCCTCTGTTCCTGTGTGTCCAACTTGTCTGGTTACAACTACATGTTTGTTCGTCAACCCACTGTAAAGTGCTGCGGAATTTGTTGGCGATATATAAATATTATAATAATAATTGTATAGTATTGCACTCTTCAATTTAGTTTTATCCTATTTCCTTCCTGTGCTGTGGTTCAAATACTAAACAGAGTGATCATAAACTACTGTCTTTTTATGTGGTTTGTGGGTGTCAGTAAACCTGATCACCTTAAAAGGACACTCCACTGTCCAAATACAAAATAATAAAAAATAACTGTTTGGTAGATATACCCCAAATGAAAACTTACTTGCATTTAATTATGCATTTCCTCAACTCCACTGAGCCAAATTAGGAAGTAACAGGACCTGTTGTCTGATTGACACCCAAGGGGGCGTGGCCAGGTTAATTTATAGAAGTGACAATTTCTATTGAAATCTGCACTTTTAGCAAAATGAAAAAGAGAGGACACACTCTTCACACACAAAGTTGTTTAGGGGTCTCAAGTGTACCTTTAAGCACCAGCTTGCTGTAGTGGGTATGTCATCAGTAAGTTAAATATTACAGCTGAAAAGTAGTGCCCAGGCTAACATGTATAGAAATTGGTCACAATTAACAAATGTTAGGGACCACTGTAAACGATCTAGTAATATAGTTATTTTTACATATTTAATCCAAGGATTTTTTAAACTTTCATTTATTTAAGATGAGGTTTTACGTTGCTTGCATCTACATCGATCTTTTTCTATACTTTTCACTCGTCACATGTTCTAAGTTTATTAGTTTTTGAGAATAAAAAGAAAAACTGTGTAATGCATATAATCTATTCTGATTTCTAAATTAAATATATTGTATATTTTTTCTAGTCTCAAAGAAGAGGAAATCGAGACACAGTGTAAATGTAAGTAAAAGAAAAACGCATTTTGTTTTTGGTTCGATCCTTCAAAGACCAAATATTATCTGTGCCATCGTCGCCGATCATTCGCCAACATGGAATGTCCAGAATATTAGACGTCAGGAGACCTAAAGAGACCTTCCACCATCAAATTAGTACACATCCTTCTAAAATCGGAATGTCAGGTATTTATTAGACAGAGCCCAGAATGTAGTAATAGGCTGAAGGAAAACCAAGGTAAAGTATTGATAAGGATGAGACAGAGACATGGTAGCAAAGGGTCAGGCAGCATGGATTTATAAATGGAGTTCAGGCCAAAGGTCAATATCAGGTAGACAATATAGGAGGCAAGAGCAAAAGAGGGGAACAGCTTGTAGGAACAAGAAGCACAGTATTACTGAGCAGGGAGGCCTGGGAGACCCATCTATTTATAGGGAGCAAATGAGCACACCCTTGCCTCGACATGCTCGCACCGCTGACACGCCCCCCCTGGCAGTTTTAGCACCTTCCCCTTTAAGAGTACTGTGGCCTGAGAAATGAACTGCAACTCCCAGCTCAGGACGTCGACTGAGCCAGAGCGTGAGCTGCAGAACCCTGCTGGATGCCATGTGAACACTCCCGGCAGCGGACAGGCGTAACCAAGCCAGCACCCGCCAGTGCTCCGCAGCCTGGCATCCTGCAGGGAGGGAAGAGATATGCTGCATGGGAGCGCAAGGTGAGTGATGAGCAGAGCAGAGACCTGACACTCAATGCTTCAATTAGTTAATTCAGTATTATTCAGATTAATTATTAGAGGGCTGATATATAATATGGGCAAAAACATTGTCCCATTTGCAAGCTAGGTTTTCAAATAATAGCTTTTTAAAAAAATGTTAGTTTGAATGTCCTATTTACCAATCTCGTAGTCATAGGCAGGCGCAGCCTATTGCATAAGGGTGTGCATCCTAACGCACAAACACACACGCCGCATATGTACATATATATACACAAAATGTTTCTTGGCACTCACCCTTTCGTGTAAATAATCCAATTTAGCCTAGGTGCAATCCCGCGTTGAAGATATATAAACAAAAGAAAAGAGATGCACTCCAAGGATTTAATAAGTGAAAAAAGGGTAATTTATTTCAATAGGTATAGCATCAAAAATTAGCCGACGTTTCGACCCATTCGGGTCTTTCTCAAGGTCTTTTGTTTTATATATATATACAGACACATACACACTGCTGTGTGTGTGTGGGTGCTGTTTATGTGTATTGTGTGGGGGTTGGGGGACTGTTTAGTTAATAGGCCCCCTCCCTTCTTACCTTTTGTAGGGAGGGGGGACCATAATACTGTAATCCCTGGTGGTCCAGTGGTGAGTGAACTCTAGCCTGTAGGGCTAGAGTTCACTCTCGCGAGATCTGAGCATTGCCGAGAGGAACCCAGCGGGGCTGCTGGCTAGAGCTCCCCGGGTCCTCTTCTGCCTTCCTCCCTGCCTGTGGGCTGGTGAGGGAGATCTTCAATCTCCCTCACCGGCCCATGGAAGCACATAGCGCGGGCCACGGAGATTAGGGTGTGCCCAGGCACACCCCGTGCGCACGCCTATGCCCGTAGTCCATTTTATTGGTTGACATAAAAAACGATGACCATTCCATCCTCAGGTCAGCTGAGCAAGCTCCACTCAAAATCACCCGCATTTAGCCCTTTTAAATATCTAACGCCAAATCCTAAAGTACACAATCCAACAATCTGTTTTTAACATCTCCTCAAATTAAACTACTTTATCATTAGACTATAACTGCACACATCGCCAAAGGAAAAACCAAAAGGTTTTGTAATCATATCATCATGAATAAAAAAAAAAATTATGATTTGTTTGCAAAAGATTCCTGTAGTGGACACACCAGTGTATATTCATATTTAAAACCTCCACCATTATTGATGACCTTCTAAACTAAACTTTTGTCTGTTTAACCCATCTTTCAGACTTCACCCCCTGTGGCACCTATGTACGACACCGTAGCAGATATGCCAGTCTATGCTGTTGTGGACAAAAACAAGAAACATCAGAAGTCACAGGATGATGTTCAGTATGCGGAGATCCAGGTGTTCAATAAACCTCGGACATCACAAAAGACCCAGGTTGTACAGAGTCCGTACACTACAGAGTATGCCACCATAGCCGTGCCTAAATACAATGCTGCCAAAGGGACTCTGGTTTAGAAGGAAACTTTGGATGCCAATATAAGGATTTTTACACAACAAACAGGATATTGTTTATTTTCATGAGTTGTTGTACTCATGCCTTGCTGAAAAAAATGGAGCTAGGTGGCATGGGCTGCGTCCACCATATTTTACATGTCATTGAAAATGACTCATGAGACAAGAACAAAATGGAGTTGCTTTTACAAAAACTTGTAGATGAGACGGTAAACGTTATGTAGAGTAGGTAACGATTGGCTTCCTTGTACGGAAACCCACTTTAAAAAAAAGATGTTATACTTGATGTTCCAAGCTTCCTATTCATTCATTGCACTGGAGTGAGTCGTCCAATGTGTTTCCTTTCTCGCTGCTATAATATCAATGAGTACTTGGCAATGAATAGTCCGCAAGGCAGAGCATGAGATATGTTATTATACCACCGAGCCTGACGCAATAATTGACAATAATACACAAATCTGTTTTCCACTCCAAGAATGCAAACGCAACAAATCGGCATGCTTCAGCTGCTGAATATGGCAGAATGCAATTCTATTATCATGTATAAAGAAAAGATGAAAGAAGGATTAATAAATGTTGTTATACTTTATGCATTTCTCCCAAAATGTCCCTATTTTGTGCCTTAATCCCTCTGCCCCTCTTTTCTATCCTAATGCCCTTATTTTGTAAGAGCTCCAAAGTATGTCTGAGTGTATGGTAGAAATTCACAGCAATAATAATCACAGTAGACTAAAATAAATGTGGTTATAAATCTGTTTGTTTAAATTAGATCATTTGTGCTGGTTTTTAATTACATTTATGCAGGGCCAGATTAAGAGCCTAGTGGGCCTGGTGCTGACAATTATGATGGGGCCTAATTACAGAATCTTATCGACCAAAAACACTAAAACAGTCATACCTCTCAAGAGTTATGTATCTGGTGGAGATGGTGCCAGAGGGAAACTCATAGGATGCAGCTATAAGAAAAGGCAGATTTTCTTAAAATATGCTAATCTCTCTCTAATTAATGCTTTCATCTTTCAAGTAAATCCATTCCCCCTAACAGCAGTGTCCAGTGAAGCAGGAAGTCAATGGGCGGTGTAAAAGGGTGGGCTACTGACACGAATCACTTGACCAGAAAAGCCAAAAGCAGCGACAATGCCCAAAAAGGGGGCATGTCTGCCCAAAGAATTGGAAGACCAGCCTGGCATCAGTGTCCGTATGTATCACAGTGTCAGTGTGTCCCCATGTCACTCAGTCCACTAGTCTCCAGGTGTCTGTGTCCTCATTGCTCCCAGTGTCCCCATGTCTCAGTGTGTCCTGTGTCACTAGGATACTAGGGGACACTGAGAGATATGGGGACACAGTGAGACATGGGGACAGACACTAGGGACACAGAGACATGGGGACACAGACATTTGGGGACACTAAGATACTAGGGACACTGAGAAACATGGGAACACAGACACTGGTAGACTAGAGGACACTGGGAGACATGGGGACACTGAGACACTAGGGACACTGGCTGGGAGGCATGGGAACACAGACACTTGGGGACACTGGGAGACATGGGGACACAAACATTTGGGGACACTGAAACATTTGGGGACACTGGCAGACATTGGGACACTAGGGATACTGAGAGACATGGGGACACAGACACTGGGAGGCAAGGGGGCACTGGGAGACATGGGGGCACTGGGAGCTATGGGGACACTTCAGTGTCCCCATGTTTCCCAGTGTCTCCAAATGTCTGTGTCCCCAGGTCTCCCAGTGTCTCAGTGTCCCAATGTCTCCCTGCAGCCTTTCCCCTCATCCCTCACTTCCCTGAGCTGTAGGCTGTCTCTGCAGGCTGGGAGCTGCTGTCTAGACTCTCTGTACTCTGTAGCTGCTCCCCCGCGGATCAGTGAGTAGAGAGAGGCAGGGGGGGAGATGCTGTAACTTCATATCCCTTCCTCTCTCCACACACACAGTGACCCCTACTGGCCGACGCTGGTATTGCAGAGTAATCTCTGTTTATACTGAGAAAAATATCGGCATTTGTATTGCCGGTATTACTGCAATACCGGCACGGCCAGGCAGCCTCTAATACCATCTGTGCAAGTAAAATGCCAGTCAGGTGGCAAACCTAAGAGTAGAGTGTAAAAAAAATATATATATATATAGATATATATATATATTTTTTTTTTTAAATGGGCCTATTCCATGGGCCTTGGCCTGGGCCTGGGCCTGGAGCTGCAGCTCCATCAGCCCCTATGTTAATCCGGCCCTGCATTTATGGTTATGTGAATTGTTATCAGTAAGTCCTGAAGTCACCTAAAATTTCCCCAAACAGCCACACCCCAGGCAATACCCCCAGTTTCTCCCGTCCAATAAAAAGTGTTCTTTTTCTTGGTGTTTTGAAATGTTGGGAGGTATGTTAATGAAAGAATAAAATGTAATAAAAATGAAATAAAATTAAAAAAAAGAAACTTAAAGGGACACGCCAGGCACCCAGACCACTTCTGCCCATTGGAGTGGTCTGGGTGCCAACTCCCACCACCCTTAACCCTGCAGCTGTAATTATTGCAGTTTTCATAAACTGCAATAATTACATTGCAGGGTTAACTCCTCCTCTAGTGGCTGTCTTCTAGAGAGCCACTAGAGGGCACTTCCTGGTTTCTAGCACAGGACCTCCAGCGTCGCTCAATTCCCCATAGGAGAGCATTGAAAGCATTTTCAATGCTTTCCTATGGAGAGGTCCAATGTACGCACATGCGCATTAGGTCTCCCCTGCCGGTGGCCGCGCATGCGCAATCGGTCTCCCCCGCCGGATGACGTCGGTGGGGGAGGAGCGTGGGCGGACCCGAAACCACCGCGGGACATCGGCGGGGGTCTCAGGTAGGTCACTGAAGGGGTTTTCACCCCATCAGCAACATGGGATGGGTGGTGGGAGGGAGAGGGGACCTGCAGTGCCAGGAAAACGATTTTGTTTTCCTGTCACTGGAGTGTCCCTTTTAATGAAAGTGTTATTAAAGTGACACTCTACTGCCCAAATTCAGTGGGGGTGTATCTAAAGCATCTTTCAAAAGCTGCAGATGTCTTATCTGAAGCCCTTGCAACTCTTCCCTTTCTAACCCCGCCCATACTTTCTGTGACTGTCCAATCACAGACTGCCCAATGGAGCTCAATGAGAAGTCTTTGCAAGGCAGGTGCTCTGGGCAATTGCTGCCTCCTGAGTTTAGCTTCACTGAGCTAACCAAATCAGGAAGTAGTAGGACTAGTGGTCTGTCTGACGGCCATGGAGGTGTAACAGCTTAATTTATAAATGTGTCAATGAAACAAAGAGGACACACTCTTCACACATAAATTAATTTAGCAAGCTAAGGTGGTTTAGGGTATGGAGTGCCCCCTTAATAGCGAGATTCTGCTGATGTGCCTATACTATGTGTTGGGTTTGTAGATTATGAAAGTTGTGTAGTAGAAGGCAGGTTCTTTTCAAGCTCCATTATAGAACCACTGCTACAATCCAGTTAGGCTATTATTGGCAATATTGCTATTTTTAAAATTAAATGGTCTGCACAAAATTGGATATTTATCATGGCAACACAAATGTTATTTCAGGGCAAAGTGCTAAATAAGGAACTATCAACATCGAAACTAGTGTAATGTCTCCACATTTAACACTTTGAAGTTTGCACCCAAAATAACACTCGTTATATTTCCCACTAAGCTCATGGGGGATACCACCGCTTCCTTAAGCAAGTGCCATAAAATATTTTATCAAATTGCTTACAGTTTCTTTGGTTTTCAAAATATGTAATTACACCAGGGATAATTACATTAAAGTACCTTTAGAACTTAACAAATTTGGATGTTATTTTCGATAACACTGTACGTTTAGGGGGAAAAATTTCAGACAGCATTAAAAAAAATATAAAATAAATCTGGAGCAGCTGACTTTTGCGAACAAGTTCCTTTTAATTCTCAGCAGGACGCAGGACGCACTGGCAGAAGCACTTGCTACAAAAATAATAATGAGAAAAGGATTAAAGTTATTTTATGTAAAAATGCCAAACAGGCTGGGCTTTACCACCAGTTTTCCTTAATGTATGCAATTTCTTTAATGTACTTTGTTGCAGGACCCCAGTAAAAGATCACAGATTATTGGTCAGGTCAGACCTGGATAGGAAACAAAATAACAGGTTTATTAATGCATAAAATGGGAATTATCTTGGAATTCAAAGTGAATTTCTCATTTTAATCCACAAGAAAGTCAGCTATGTTTCCAGTTCTGATATTTAGGTCTAACATTTGCAATTCAAATTATACATACAAAACTGTTTTAAGTGAGTTTTTGCGATTTTATTTGTGTTGTTTTGTTGTTTGTTTTTGTTCTAGATCATTTGTGCAGGGTAACTTCCCCGATAGTGCCAGTTCCTGCACCCCAGAAACTATGACATGTTCACTGGGGTTATTAGCTAAGGTTATTAGCTCAGAGTGATCCCATGATGCATAGCGCTTGCCCAGACATATGCACATAAATCCTGTTTGAGTGCAAGCATGCCATGTAAATTAAAAACGTCAAACTTCTAAGAATGTCAGAAAAATGAAAACACAAACTATAACTAATGTTTAGCTATTGGGTTATTCAAACATCTCAGCAGTGACTAATAGTCTGGTATTGCTAGCAAAGTTATAGTTACCGAAACCCAAAAAAGAAGCTTCTACTCTGTTTATGTATATAATCCGTAAGCTGCACATGTACTGTGCTTTATGCACTTTGGTGTATAATTCAATTTGCTACATACTAACCATTGCTTCACCCACCATACCCAGTCCTTTGGTGGTCTGGGCCCTGAAGAGCGCTGGCCAAAAAGAGCTGTCTGCATCCGCTGGGGGTGCAGGCAAAATACCGGACCACCAGGGATCTGGATTCACCTCTGCCTGCTAAACCACAGGGAAGGGAGAACAGACTTTTACCCGCCACATATCACAGATCCCTGTGTTGGGCTGTTCTGCCTTTAACCCCTTACGGAAACATGACATGTTTGACATGTCATGATTCCCTTTTATTCCAGAAGTTTGGTCCTTAAGGGGTTAAATGCATGAAACTCATCCCCCAGCCCTGTACCCTCTAGAGCCCCACATCTTCTGTGCATTTTAGGAATTAAAGGCCCCCCCAAAAAATATATAAGTACAAACTTCCTTGCAGCACAATGGCTAGCTCCTAGCAAACCCTGCAGGTGGATGCTTGTATTACAGATGGGAGATTGTCCTGGTTTTGTTTAACATTTACAGAAACTAAATATTAAAATTAGACATTTCTATGGCAAAATGTATTAATTCTTACAATGTGTATAAGTAGTACATTGATTTGGATCTTGACATGTATTCAACTCAAATAGGGGTATTACATAAATGTTAATTAGTGTTGTCTGGAATATAAGCCAATCACAGGACAGAGCCCTCGACTTGGTAAGCTGGATAATACTGTTACAAAAACTTAAAAAACTATTTATCTACAAACATTCCCACAGACTTTAATGGTGATTTCTGTAGATAAAGCATTTAGAAAGTTTACTAAATCGAACCCTTAGAATTTGGTCTCAATCAGAAAAAAAGGTTTAAAATAGCCAAATTGCTATTGAATTTGTATTTCTCATACTTACTAAAGACCAATCTGGTTAAAATTAGATAATTGTACCACATGTTATCTGCTTTAAAATCTCTAATTACCCCATGCAAATCCTATATTAAATACTGTAGTTGCAGATTTATCAAATTCTAAATTTCAAGCAAATTTACTATTAACATATCTGGAAGAATGCAAATATTGCAAAATAATTCACAAACCTACAGAAATCCCCTGTATATGCCCACTGATAGTGCAAGCAGCCAGCAGTATTAGTAAAATAATCATGCATTATATAACCTAAAGTTTTAGGTTTGAATCATGGATTTAACTTTTGTCTCTACGTTTTAGTAACAGATAATAGATTTTTTTTCCTAGCGTTTTAGCTAGCATTAAAATTGGCTGCTCCCTGCTAATTAAGTTGAAGTGAAGACTTAACACACCTCTAGTCGCTATCTTCCTGACAGCCTCCAGAGGGTGCTTCCATCACTATAACCAAGTCAGAATCTGTTCTTCAATCAATACATCTCTATAGGGAACGTTCAGGACCTCCATGCAGAGCACTATGAAACACTGAGATAGGCAGCACCTCTAGTGGCCATCGTAGTGACTGCATCTAGAGGTGTTACTAGGCACCAATGTAAACATTACCTTTCTCTGAAGACCTGCAGGGACATAGATACCAGAACCACTACATTACGCTGTAGTGGTTCTGGTGACCATAGTATACCTTTAATTTGATTTCACCATGAATTCCTCAAAGGTTCACACTGAAGTGAAAAACCATGAAATTTCTATCTGTTCCCAAGCCATATGAACTGTAATCTCTTGCTGGAGTAACACGTGGTTATATATCTTCCAACCCATTAGAGGTTAAATCATGCATTTGCATAGAAAAACCCCTGGGTGTGTTTCAATTATGACCCATGGTTTATGGTAGTAAAAACTAAAGGTTTGTTTTTTTTATTTTGTTTTTTTTTACTATAAATTCTGATGTTTGTAAAATACTATAAAAAAAATGCATAAAAAAATGCAATCCAGTAGGCGCTGCTTCCTTGTTCCCTTTCCTGACCTGTTTGCAGTTTTGTTGCCTGAAGCATCTATTTTAAAAACATCGATATTACAAATCAGCCATTGGATGGAGAGGTAGGGACAATTCTCTGCCCAACTGGAGGACAGAAGTTTATAGGTTTATTGACAGTTTAAACATCCTCTTAGGTGATTACAGACCCCCGCCATGCATTTATAAAGTACAGTATAGGTCTATCCAGACCAAGCTACGGCATGAGTACCCGTGGAAGCATCAATGATTAGACTATACAACGGAGTCAATGCAATGTTTATTAAACAGAACAAAGGTTTTATAATAACACGCAATAAAGGGGAGGCTAGGAGGAGTATCGTTAAAATATATATATAGTTACTCATTCTTTATTAATGTTTTGACAAGTTGTTCAAGAAACAAAAATGTCTGTTATAAGCCGAATAAAGAACCTGCAGGCCGGTAATGCGGCATGTAATAACTAATTAACAATGTCAGTAGTTCAAATAAGAAAATGATCCAGTTAGTAATTTGCTTTTAGAACTTGCATAAATTAATTATGTTGCATGCAAATGGTCAGTTAAATTAAAGAACTGTATGCAAACAGGCCAAATTATCCATTATGGTTTACTTTAATTGCAAGTTAAATAAAAACGCACATTGCGGATTAGATTTGCATGCATGGAGGAAAATGAATAGAACTCAGCAGCAGATCAGGTGTAAATAAATATGTTGTATGTACTCCTTTCTGGAGCTGAATGTTTCACATACAATGTAAAAAAATATATATATTTTTTTTTTAAATGATTGATCTATTTATCAGACCTTAGCAAAGCAGTCAAACTATTAGCATTCATTAGTGTTTATGGTGATTGAAATGGTCCTTTAACCTATTCCACAAAACCAGCATGTGCGTATGTATGTACTCCATTCAGTTATATACTGGGCATTTACCAGGTCGGCCTGCAGCCAATCTGATGGACCTTTGACAACGGGCAGTAAAACTGCCAAATACTTTAATCATATTTGGATTTTAAACAGCGCAAACCTTATATAAATTTGTTTTTTTATTTCCAGAACCATTCAGCAAGTTGTGTGTGAATATTTGATAGCGTGTTGCATTTGATTTTCATTTTTGCAGACTTACAATTTTTCAAATGTTATATTTGGCCCTCCATTCAGACATTAATCAGAGATTTAGCTCTCAGTAACATATGTATTTGACACCCCGATATTAGTCGTTCACACGCACTGTATTCAGCGTGAACAAAAATTCCATGTAAACAGTATGGTTTCAAATAAAACCTTTTTGAAAAGCTTTAATATTTAAACGAGTGAACTACAGTTCCAATGACATTGAAAAGAAACGAGCACACAATGAACTAAATAGGAGCTCTGTGGCTACCTGTTACCAAGGTTCTCTATTCACGAGGCTTGTAACCTCAATTTACACAGAATAAGTCAATATTGAGTAGCTGAAATAATGTCATTATCACAATGCAGACGTTATTTTCAAAATGAACAAAGACTTCCAATAATTCTGCTGGCTGATTCTGCCTCTCTTGGTTTAACAGTCACTCCGTTAAATCCCATAAATGATGGGGACAGCATGAGGCAAGTGGTGATTGGAAGCCGAGGGAAAAGCCATACATGCCAGACGAACAGCTGGTAACTCTTTAGCTGAGATGTCCGTGATTGATTCTTTACGATAAATATTCTAGCACTTTGCTATTATATGGGAAACCATTCTATCATATCCCATGTAGTTGGATTTTAAAAGCAATGTCTGTACTCACAGAGAGCACAACGCTGGTGCTCTGTGTATTTCGGTAGTTGCCTTGAAATTTAAGTTTTTTTTATTAAATAAGTATTTATTCACTAATCGCTATCGACATTTGATTAACGTTTGGTTGTTCTAAAGTCAATTACTGTTCATTTTCTGTCTTGCGATTAATCAAGAACTGAGAAACTGGAGTCGCTAGATTGCAATCATTTTATAGAGGGCAGGCAATGCCCTATGGACCGTGCTGCAATTATCACATTTGGGACTGCGTTTCTTCAGCAGATTTTACCAGACAGCCGACTGAGATACTGGACTGCGCAGGACACCTGGCAACCTTATTTGAAAATAACTAGGGTCTTCCAATGTCTAAAGGGTCAAGCAGTGGAACAAACTATGTCTAGAGGGGTATCAGCGACACTTCACCAATGAGTTCCAATTGCAGCTGAAATGATTGTCTGGGGTTGTTATATCTCTCAGGCTGAGAGGAGCTGTCTGGCCATTCAGATCCAGACTGCCCTTGTGTGTTAGATCGGTTTAACATGCTAATCGAACTTGGTCTCTTTGTTATGGCACATGTGAGATAAAACGTGTTGTATACCTGAGCAGGGACAAACTGAAAGGCAAGCTAATGGAAGTTTTGTCTGTTCTCAGTGTTTTTTATTTTTGACAAACTTTAATTATAGGAGGTTTACAGAATGAAAAAAGACAATAGGGAAAAAGAGATCACACACAAAAAAGCTAGGCTATATTAAAATAATGTATTTGGAATAACTTCTTAGTAACCGTCTACGACATATAACCACATGGAGGACATCTCGCTGTGTGAGGAGTATCCCCAAATGGGTTCAGTAGTATCGAACTGATCAAGACAGGTAATAGAAGGCAGGGGAAAGGAAAAAATAAATTATTTCTCTACACACGTCACCAGTGGTGTATCCTGAATTTGTGCTGCCCTTGGCACAACAAAATTCAGGCACCCCCCTAATGTAAAATTGCACCACCACATTGTGTCATGGCCACTTTTCTGACTGACAAACGCACACCCTTATTGACACATGCACTGACATGCACTCACTGACAGATACACAGTCATTGGCACACACACTGTTTAAACAACCCACACTTTCACTGACAGACACACACACTAACACACCCACTCACTGACAGGCACACACTCTCAGATACACATACACTGACATACACTCACTGAAAGACACACACTGACACAAACATCCTCGCTGATTTGACACACTCTGACAGACACACACATTCACTCACAGACATACACTGACAGCTACACACACTGACACACACACGCACAGACACTCCCTGACAGACAGACACACACACACACACACACACAACTCACTGACAGAAAGACAGACAGACACACACTCACTGACAGACAGACACACTGACAGATAGACACAGTGACAGACACAGACATACTTACTGACAGACATACACACTGACAGATACAGACATACTCACTAAAAGACAAACACACACACATACAGTGACAAACACACTGACAGACAGTGACAGGCACAGACATACTCACTGACAGACAAAGTCACTGACAGACACAGACACTCACTGATAGACACAGACATACTTGCTGACAGACATACACTGACAGCCACATACACACACACACACTTTCTCATACACTCACCGTTGCTGGGCTCCTTGCTGGGGCTGCTGGCTTGGCGCTTAATAGAGGTGGCGTGGAAACTGAGTTCTTCCTGCTCTGCTCCCTTGTGCACCGCCTGGGGCCGGAGTGACGTCATATTCTAGCTCCCGGCATTAAAGAAGGGCGTGCGAGGGACCAGGAAGATATCAGAGGACTGCGCTCCCTTGTCGTCCATCTACACTATGAGTTACTGGGAGTTTTATTACTATGGAGCTCTGTTATACACTCAGACACATTACTGGGAGTATTATTACTGCGGAGCTCTGTAATACACCCAGACACATTACTGGGAGTACTATTGCTGTGGAGCTCTGTTATACACTCAGACATATTACTGGGAGTATTATGGCTGTGGAGCCATGTTATACACTCAGACACATTACTGGGAGTATTATTGCCGTGGAGCTCTGTTATACACTCAGACACATTACTGGGAGTATTATTGCTGTGGAGCTCTGTTATACACTCACATTACTGGGAGTATTATTGCTGTGGGGCTCTGTTATACACTCAGACACATTACTGGGAGTATTATTGCTGTGGAGCTCTGTTATACATTTAGACACATTACTGGGAGCATTATTGCTGTGGAGCTCTGTAATACATTCAGGTACATTACTGGGAGTATTATTACTGTAGAGCTCTGTTATACACTCAGACACATTATTGGGAGTATTATTACTGTGGAGCTCTGTCATTTACACTCAGACACATTACTGGGAGTATTATTGCTGTGGAGCTCTGTTATACACTCAGACACATTACTGGGAGTATTATTGCTGTGGAGCTCTGTTATACACTCAGACACATTACTGGGAGTATTATTGCTGTGGAGCTCTGTTACAAACTCAGACTCATTACTCGGAGTATTATTGCTGTGGAGCTCTGTTATACACTCACACACATTACTGGGAGTATTATTGCTGTGGAGCTCTGTTATACACTCAGACACATTATTATTATTACTGTGGGGCTCTGTTATACACTCAGACACATTACTGGGAGTATTATTACTTTGGAGCTCTGTCATTTACACTCAGACACATTACTGGGAGTATTATTGCTGTGGAGCTCTGTTATACACTCAGACACGTTACTGGGAGTATTATTGCTGTGGAGCACTGTTATACACTCAGACACATTACTAGGAGTATTATTGCTGTGGAGCTCTGTTATACACTCAGACACATTACTGGGAGTATTATTACTGTGGAGCTCTGTTATACACTCAGACACATTACTGAGAGTATTATTGCTGTGGAGCTCTGTTATACACTCAGACACATTACTGGAGTATTATTGCTGTGGAGCTCTGTTATACACTCAGACACATTACTGGGAGTATTATTGCTGCGGAGCTCTGTTATACACTCAGACACATTACTGAGAGTATTATTGCTGTGGAGCTCTGTTATACACTCAGACACATTACTGGGAGTATTCTTGCTGTGGGGCTCTGTTATACATTCAGACACATTACTGGGGGTAGTATTACTGTGGAGCTCTGTTATACACTCAGACACATTACTGGGGGTAGTATTACTGTGGAGCTCTGTTATACACTCAGACACATTACTGGGAGTATTATTGCTGTGGAGCTCTGTTATACACTCAGACACATTATTGGCAGTATTATTGCTGCAGAGCTCTGTTATACACTCAGACACATTACTGGAAGTATTATTGCTCTGGAGCTCTGTTATACACTCAGACACATTACTGGGAGTATTATTGCTGTGGAGCTCTGTTATACACTCAGACACATTACTGGGAGTATTATTGCTGTGGAGCTCTGTTACAAACTCAGACTCATTACTGGGAGTATTATTGCTGTGGAGCTCTGTTATACACTCACACACATTACTGGGAGTATTATTGCTGTGGAGCTCTGTTATACACTCAGACACATTACTGGGAGTATTATTGCTGTGGAGCTCTGTTATACACTCAGACACATTACTGGGAGTATTATTGCTGTGGAGCTCTGTTATACACTCAGACAGATTACTGGGAGTGTTATTGCTGTGGAGCTCTGTTATACACGCAGACACATTACTGGGAGTATTATTGCTATGGAGCTCTGTTATACACTCAGACACATTACTGGGAGTATTATTGCTGTGGAGCTCTGTTATACACTCAGACAGATTACTGGAAGTATTATTGCTGTGGAGCTCTGTTATACACTCAGACACATTACTGGGAGTATTATTACTGTGGAGCTCTGTTATACACTCAGACACATTACTGGGAGTATTATTGCTGTGGAACTCTGTTATACACTCAGACACATTACTGGGAGTATTATTGCTGTGGAACTCTGTTATACACTCAGACACATTACTGGGAGTATTATTACTGTGGAGCTCTGTTATACACTCAGACACATTACTGGGAGTATTATTACTGTGGAGCTCTGTTATACACTCAGACACATTACTGGGAGTATTATTGCTGTGGAGCTCTGTCATTTACACTCAGACACATTACTGGGAGTATTATTGCTGTGGAGCTCTGTCATTTACACTCAGACACATTACTGGGAGTATTATTGCTGTGGAGCTCTGTCATTTACACTCAGACACATTACTGGGAGTATTATTGCTGTGGAGCTCTGTCATTTACACTCAGACACACCAATACGGAGCTCCTAGAAAAGAGGGACATTAGGATAGAGCAGATGGACAGAGGGATTTGGATCCCAAAATAGGGACTGCCCCTACTAAACAAGGACAGTTGGTAGGTATGCGTCATATGAATGCCACATACAGCAGCTCAGCACTTTTCATGCCCTGCCCTCCAGCATGTTGATGTGATGTTTGCCCAGGTGACCTGTGATCACAGACTGCTATAGTGATTTAATGCTGTACATGTGCCCCGCCCATTATTTCAGGATCTTACTGGAAACACAAGCAAGCTCCCTCCCTCCCCTGCCAATCATTAGCACCTTCATCATTTAGAACGTTGACCCAGCGCTCTGATACTTTCCACCAATCAGGCGCCAGACATCTGTTCCCCCTCTCTGTCCTTTCCACCAATTGCGGCTGAGCGTTCTGGGTTCCCATTGGTCGGTGTTGCATTTCTGGAACGCCCCGCAGACACTATGTTGTGGTTGTCAAGGTGACAGAAGCACGCTGTATCTCTAGGAGGAGGGGATGCTATTGCAATACTTTCTCTGGCTGCCTTAGACCAAGCACCACCCAGCACCCACTTCTGCTATCCTGGCCTCCCACATTGTGCTGCATGACCCCCAGTGACCAGGCAGGTAAGTGCACCCTCTGGGGATCTGCCAGATTAATAGAGCTGTTATTGGAGTATTATACAATGCAGGGTAACTGGGGATCTGCCAGATTAATAGAGCTGTTATTGGAGTATTATAAAATGCAGAGTAACTGGGGATCTGACAGATTAATAGAACTGTTATTGGAGTATTATAAAATGCAGGGTAACTGGGGATCTGCCAGATTAATAGAACTGTTATTGGAGTATTATAAAATGCAGAGTAACTGGGGATCTGCCAGTTTAATAGAGCTGTTATTGGATTAATAGAGCTGTTATTGGAGTATTATACAATGCAGGGTAACTGGGGATCTGCCAGATAAATAGAGCTGTTATTGGAGTATTATAAAATGCAGGGTAACTGGGGATCTGCCAGATTAATAGAACTGTTATTGGAGTATTATAAAATGCAGGGTAACTGGGGATCTGCCAGATTAATAGAACTGTTATTGGAGTATTATAAAATGCAGGGTAACTGGGGATCTGCCAGATTAATAGAGCTGTTATTGGAGTATTATACAATGCAGAGTAACTGGGGATCTGCCAGATTAATAGAGCTGTTATTGGAGTATTATACAATGCAGAGTAACTGGGGATCTGCCAGATTAATAGAACTGTTATTGAAGTATTATAAAATGCAGGGCAACTGGGGATCTGCCAGATTAATAGAGCTGTTATTGGAGTATTATAAAATGCAGAGTAACTGGGGATCTGCCAGATTAATAGAACTGTTATTTGAGTATTATAAAATGCAGAGTATCTGGGGATCTGCCAGATTAATAGAACTGTTATTGGAGTATTATAAAATGCAGAGTAACTGGGGATCTGGCAGTTTAATAGAACTGTTATTGGAGTGTTATAAAATGCAGAGTAACTGGGGATCTGCCAGATTAATAGAACTGTTATTGGAGTATTATAAAATGCAGAGTAACTGGGGATCTGCCAGATTAATAGAACTGTTATTGGAGTATTATAAAATGCAGAGTATCTGGGGATCTGCCAGTTTAATAGAACTGTTATTGGATTAATAGAGCTGTTATTGGAGTATTATAAAATGCAGGGTAACTGGGGATCTGCCAGATTAATAGAGCTGTTATTGGAGTATTATAAAATGCAGGGTAACTGGGAATCTGCCAGATTAATAGAGCTGTTATTGGAGTATTATAAAATGCAGGGTAACTGGGGATCTGCCAGATTAATAGAACTGTTATTGGAGTATTATAAAATGCAGGGTAACTGGGGATCTGCCAGATTAATAGAACTGTTATTGGAGTATTATAAAATGCAGGGTAACTGGGGATCTGCCAGATTAATAGAGCTGTTATTGGAGTATTATACAATGCAGAGTAACTGGGGATCTGCCAGATTAATAGAGCTGTTATTGGAGTATTATACAATGCAGAGTAACTGGGGATCTGCCAGATTAATAGAACTGTTATTGAAGTATTATAAAATGCAGGGCAACTGGGGATCTGACAGATTAATAGAGCTGTTATTGGAGTATTATAAAATGCAGAGTAACTGGGGATCTGCCAGATTAATAGAACTGTTATTTGAGTATTATAAAATGCAGAGTATCTGGGGATCTGCCAGATTAATAGAACTGTTATTGGAGTATTATAAAATGCAGAGTAACTGGGGATCTGGCAGTTTAATAGAACTGTTATTGGAGTGTTATAAAATGCAGAGTAACTGGGGATCTGCCAGATTAATAGAACTGTTATTGGAGTATTATAAAATGCAGAGTAACTGGGGATCTGCCAGATTAATAGAACTGTTATTGGAGTATTATAAAATGCAGAGTATCTGGGGATCTGCCAGTTTAATAGAACTGTTATTGGATTAATAGAGCTGTTATTGGAGTATTATAAAATGCAGGGTAACTGGGGATCTGCCAGATTAATAGAGCTGTTATTGGAGTATTATAAAATGCAGGGTAACTGGGAATCTGCCAGATTAATAGAGCTGTTATTGGAGTATTATAAAATGCAGAGTAACTGGGGATCTGCCAGTTTAATAGAGCTGTTATTGGAGTATTATAAAATGCAGAGTAACTGGGGATCTGGGGATCTGGGGATCTGCCAGTTTAATAGAACTGTTATTGGAGTATTATAAAATGCAGAGTAACTGGGGATCTGGGGATCTGCCAGATTAATAGAACTGTTATTGGAGTATTATAAAATGCAGAGTAATTGGGGATCTGCCAGATTAATAGAACTGTTATTGGAGTATTATAAAATGCATAGTATCTGGGTATCTGCCAGTTTAATATAACTGTTATTGGAGTATTATAAAATGCAGAGTAACTGGGGATCTGCCAGTTTAATATAACTGTTATTGGAGTATTATAAAATGCAGAGTAACTGGGGATCTGCCAGTTTAATAGAACTGTTATTGGAGTATTATAAAAATGCAGAGTAACTGGGGATCTGCCAGATTAATAGAACTGTTATTGCAGTATTATAAAAATGCAGGGTAACTGGGATAGACTGGGTGTAATTAAATTTTCATCAGTGCCCTCTATAAGCAGTGCGAGATCTGACTTCCTAGATAAATGGCTATTTTTTACTCCTTGCTGTGGCAAATGCTGGGAAATGGGTCTCTTGTTTCTGTTATTTGTGTGAGAGCTTGTACTGTGCCAGATTTAATATTATTATTATTATTATTTTATTAATGCCGTGGATGTTTTATCCCTAGGGATTGGTGCCATAATATGTTATGGGGTAGAGTGACTATCCTGTATGTAATGTGGTCACTCTCTGATGATTAGATAGGCAGTTATTCTATACACATGTTATATACAATTTTTAGTCATATTTTGATTACTTGTGATTTTCACTGTCAATGTTTACTAGATGGCTTCATGTTTTTATGGAGCCCACCAGGAGTGCAAACAATTAAAAACCCACTACTGCAATAAAGAAATGCATTGTACCAATGTAAATAATGTTTCCTATAAATAGGTCACCCTCACACTGGAAAAGGGATCTACCCCAGGTCAGCTGCTGTTCCAACTAGGTCTTTATGGGTTAGACCAGATTTAAATTTCAAAGATAATTTCACAGTTAACCCCATAAGGACACATGACACGTGTGACATGTCATGATTCCCTTTTATTCCAGAAATTTGGTCCTTAAGGGGTTAAAGGGACATTATAGACAGGAGAATCATTACAGCTTAATGTAGTGGTTCTGATGTCTATAGCATGTCCCTGCAGTGTTAGCACTGTAAACACAGCCTTTACAGATAAAAGGCAGTGTTTACATTGCTGGCTAGTAATACTTTTAGTGGCAGTCACTGAGACGACCACTAGAGGTGATATCTAGTCCACTGCACCGCATTCGCGTTCAGCGTCTCCACGCTCTACATGGAGACTCAGAATATTCCCGTTGATTCAATGCATCTCTATGAGGACTTGCTGATTGGCACTGCGCTTTGCAGCGCATGCACAATAGCCTCCTACTCTCCTATGGGAAAGCATTGGATTGGCTGTGATCATCAATTGGCTGTGATTAATGATCTTAGCCATGGAGGCAGGGTCAGCTGCATGGAAACCGGCACAGTGTTGGAGAAAAACTGAATAAAATCACCTTTTTACTTTGAGAGGGGATTGGTCACCTAAACAGCCACTTCAGGACTATAGTGTCAGGAATACATGTTTGTACTCCTGACGCTATAGTGTTCCATTAATGTAAAAACAACCAAACTGGAACAATTCTCTTACTGGTCTATTTACTATAGTGAGAATGCAAAGTGAATTCAAAGCGAGTTTCAAATTTAAGGACAACATAGCTGAGTTGGAAAAATTCTTTAAGAAAGCTATGTTTCAAATTTGGCTACTTTTGCCTTATATTTGGAATTTCTTTTAAATTCACTTTGAGTTTTCGCTTTAGCATACCTCCCAAGTGTTCCTATTTAGGAGGGACAGTCCCTATTTTGGTTTCAATTCCCACCGTCCCTATTTTCTTACCCAATGTCCCTCTTTTCTAGGAACTCCATATTGACTGTAAAGCTCCACTCATGGTCACATCCCCACTCACACCCCTAAAACGTCCCTCTTTGTCTATCTGAAATGTTGGGAGGTTATGCAATAACCTTGTATTTCTGCTGTGCAGGTTTTTTAAACTAAGGTGAGGATTGTCAGGAATTCAAAGAGAATTAAAATGTAATTTCAAATTTAGACAGAAATAGCTGAACTGGAAGCTTCGGTGAATTAGAGAATTTATCCAATTTGTCTATTTTAACCTTAAATTTGAAATTCACTTTAAATTCTATTTGAAGTCTGACTTCAGTTATTTTGCCCTGTGTGTGTCCTGAGAATGGGGAAGTGAGCACACGTTTCACTGTAGAAAGTAAATATTTGAACAGAAACCTCTTCCCATTAGAGTAGGTGTCTCATTTCCTCAGAGGAGGTTTTCTGGTGTTTGATATGTAAATTTAGTAAATAAAGCTGTGACGAAAGTAACCTCGTCACTGGCTTTTGGAGGGGCCGAAAAGCAACCAAGAGTCCAGTTGTACCAGACGCCCCCTCTGCAGCATGGGACTGACAGGACAAAGCTGGACACTTGAGAGCTACAGGTCGAGTACTTGGTTGTGGGTGGGTTGCTCGACTAACTCAGGTACCGACCGACAGGAGGTCAGGTACCTGGTTAGTGTCCCCTTGGGAGGGAAGATATGTGACGAAAGACGTGGACCCCTTGCTCACCGTGCCTAGGGAGATATCAGCTATGCCTCACTGATGATGCCTAACAAGGCTGAAACGATCGTATGGGGTTGCTGTGTCTCTCGTGCAGAGGGAACTTGCTGGCATTTCGGATCTAGACTGCCTGTATGGATGGGACAAGTCTGATATGTTTCAGAGATGTTCTCTCTGTAATGGCACAAGATGAGCTAAAACCAGCTTGAGATCTGAGCGGAGACCCACCGAAGGGCAGGCTATTTCAGCTGCTGCCCGTTCTCAGAATACTCTTGCGACCCATTTTTTTGCTCTCCACAAGTTTAAAGGGTAATCCAGATGTGGACCCCTTGCTCACGATGCCTAGGAAGATATCAGCTATGCCTCACTGATGATGCCTAACAAGGCTGAAACGATCGTCTGGAATTGTTTCAGTGCAGTGCTTATGGTACTCGTCAGTACTAGGAAGCAGAGATTGATGGAGGTACCCGGTCGGGGTGCAGTCGGTCCGTCACAAAAGCTTATACTGTCAGTTTCATTCTTTTTCTGCTAGCAGTAATAATAAATATTGGTGATTAAAAAAACAAAATTGTTAGTGGGTGCAAACGGCCCAGAAGCCCTAGGTTGGACATCTTGAATCTGTTGTGCGCATTTCCAAGCGCTAATTGTGGCAGCCAATAACACATTATTGTTTATAGTGCCAGGTATTTGTAACCAGTGGTGAATTTATTCACATACAGGGTTATTAAAAACTTAATTCATACCGAATTTACAATATTAGGCCTAAATACCTGAATATATAATTGGGCTTGTAGTGGCCCGGCGGTCCTGGTATGTATTATCGTCAATATCGGTATCTCTATTGGCCGATACCGATATTGCCGAAAATACTGAATATCGGCCAATAATATCGGTAAAACCGATAATCGGTCGATCCCTACTTCGAATGTACTCCATTGACTACAACCCTCTGTTGCCTGTCACTCAGTCACTGCCTTACCCATTCAACAATATTGGAATCAGATGAAACCGAAATGAAAATGATTTGAGATGAGGTGCATACTGTGAGTGTGTGGATATTACTGGGTGCTGTATAGATTATAAATAATGTATGGTTATTATATTTAGTATGATATATATATATATATGGGAGGCATGAACATTTGGGGGATCAGGTAGGGCACAGCATGTGAATCAGTATTGAAAGTAGTAGTCCTTTTTTTGTTAAGTTGCCCACTATGTGTAATTTAACAAATTCTGTATAATCACTGTCCTTGTGGGACATGGCACTTCTTGGCATTGTGGTGTAGAAAAAAGAAACAGAATTCAGTTTATGTATTATTCATTGGTTTTGTTAACAAGCGTTCCTTTAAATAGATAATGGGCTATTCCTTATTTAAAGTATAAGTTAATAATAACATTCAATAATTGTAAAAATAAATTAATGCAGATAAAATATGAATATCGAGCGCATAAAGAGAACACTAAGTGTATACAGAAACAAAATTGTTTACAATCGCTATTCACAAGCAAAAAGTTCAAACTTATTGCTCATGAAAAATAGATGGAGAAAAAAAATATCATAGTGTGATATTAAGTTCAATACATAAAATATAACCGTATGAGTCATTCACACTCACAAGTAAGGAGCCAGGGACTCTGGGCTATCATGTGGGTCATTATAGAGCCACCCAGCAACCTCAGGATTCATCACATGGTAGTTGGCATTCCTCCAGGTAATTCCAATTTAAAACATCGGAGAAAGCAAAGCAGAACACCGTAGTGCAACCCGTATATCAAAGAAATATAGTAGGACTGAGAATTAAACTCACATGAATCTAAACAAGACAAGGGGCTCAGTCGGTAAATGTCTAGAGGTTGTAAGTTGGTGGCACAACCTCAAAAAACCTCCTGGACATGAAGGATGCAGCCAGGGGCGGGCTGGGCCGGGGGGCAGGGAGGCAATTGCCCCCCCAGGCTGCCCAAAATTCTGTTAGGACCGGCCGCTGCAGGGCCGGCCCTTTAAATGCTGCAGCTGCCTGAGCGCTCTGTTAAGAGGGAAGAGGGGAGGGAAGAGAGGTGGAAGGGGGGAGGAGAGGTGAAGGTGGGGAGGAGAAGTGAAGGAGGGGGGAGTAAGAAGAAGGGGAGTATGAAAAATGGGGGGTAAGAAGAACAAGGGGGAGTGAGAAGAACAAGGGGGGTTGAGAATAACACAAGGAGGAGGGGGGAGAGTAAGGGTGAGGAGAAGGGGAGATGAGGAGAAGGGGGGACTGAGAAGAACACAGGGAGGGTGGGAGGTGAGAAGAACACAGGGAGGGTGGGTGGTGAGGAGAACACAGGGAGGGGAGGTGAGGAGGACACACGGAGGAGAGCGGATAAGAAGAACACAGGGAGAGGGGAGGTGAGGAGAACACAGGGAGGGTGGATGAGAAGAGCACAGGGAGGGTGGGGGAGAGGAGAGACCACTAAGGGGCAGGGGAGAGCTCTAAGGGAAAGAAGGGACAGCTCTATAGGACAGGGGGCAAGACAGGGAGCTCTTTCACACTACGCGCACACACACACAACATGCTTCCCTTACACACAGAGAAACACACAATGCATCCATTACACACACACAATGCAACCCTTACACACAAAGACAATGCATTCTTTGCACACATACACAGAAACACACAATGCAAACCCTTACACACACATTGTTTTTCTTACATACACACAGAAACACAATGCATCTCTAACACACACTCAATGCACACACTTACAGACACACACCTTGCATCCCTTATGCATACAAACACAGATTCACACAATGCATCCCTTACACACAACCAGAAACACACAATACATCCCTTATACACAAATACACACTGCTTCCACTACACACAAACACATTGCATCACCTGCACAAACTGGTATCCCTATACACTACATACCATAAGCACACATATTAGATCCTCTACAATAACACATAACACATCCCCTACACACTCCACTCCCTGTGAGCGAACTCATGGATGGGTGGAACATATAAGTGGACTTATGAGTGGGCCTTGTGGGCATACTCACCGCCAGGCCCTGGGGCCCAGAACTTGAGCTCTGTAAGGGGCCCCCAAAAAATGGAGCTGCTTCCAGAACATTGAATTTTGTGACCACAGTTGCAAACAGCCTCCAGAGATCCTGTTCTACACCAGACCAGTGGAGCCAAACTGCAGCCCATCATCATCCTCATCTTGTTGTAAGTAGGCAATCTAGTATATCATTAGTGACACTAATCTATAATTTACCTCACATTAAAGGAACACTATAGTCCCCAGAACGACTGCAGCTTAATGAAGTGGTTCTGGTGTCTATAGCTGGTCCCTGCAGGCTTTTTAATGTAAACACACACTGTGGGCAGCACTGGCGTTAGTTCGTATGTCAGCTCATATAGGTGGGGCATTGTGATGACACATGGGGGGCGGCAAATACAGCTGTTCCCCATGCAGCCACAGGTGCCGCTGTGCTGGGAGATTGTGATTACTCTTCACTTCCTCCCAGCCTACAGAGCAGCGCATGGGAGAGAGAGAGGAGGAGGCATGATTTAATCTTACAACAAATCCAGTAAGCAAATCTTTATAAATTTTGGGGGGGATCAGCTCTGTTTCCACAGTTTATTGGTGTTTACTCTGATGTCTGTATTAATATTGAGGGATTTCTAAGTAGTAACATCAGTGTGTGTCAGCAGGGCCAGCCGTTGGGATGTGCACACTGTGCGGTCACGCAGGGTGCCATCACAATAGAGGCACCCCGCGGACAACACAGCTCACAAGTTGGGGATACCAGCCTATTCAGTTTAAACGATTCGCTGGTGGTCCACTGGTGCGCACCAGCAGTAGGTGCAGTCAGATTATAGCCTCTCCCTCATGGTTCCGACACTCAGTTAGTGAGTCAGAGCACAGGCTCAGAGATTCTCAGCATTGAAAGTCAGAACCGTGAAGGAGCGGGTATGGCAAAGAGCTACTGATTAGCATAACATCAATATCCGTTATAAAACCAGGAAAAGGTGAGCACCATTGCACTGATTTGGTGGTGCAATGGGCCACTTGACTGGTTTTGCCCTCCAGGCCTAAGGCTGCCAGCCCTCCCCTGCTTATAGTACTCCAGGCTACTAGGAAGCAGCAATTGGCAGAGGCACCCAGTTGGGGTGCCAAGCGGTCCATCACACTCTGCTTCTGCAGTGTTTCATAGCGCAAGTTGCACATACAGACTTCAGGCACCATAACTATTTAAATGGTGCCTGGAGTAACCCTTTAAACCCAGAAAAGATAGTTAAGGCTTTGAAATTTCTCTTCGAGGGGTTTCTCATAAGATGCAGGGTGCCATCATTTGGAAAAGTTGAGTCGAAGTTGCTTTGGCCACAGACAGTTCAGAATGAATGTCTTGTAATTGTCACTGTTAATTCAAGCCTTTTTGCACAGTTTTACTTTTTTATTTAAACATAATATTTAAATACAACTAACATTCCAATCCATGAAAGTGAGAAGAGATTTACTAACTTCCCAACACAACTTTAACCACCAAATACTACCAACAAGTTCATCACTAAACCGTGTCTGCAACCACCACCAAGACATTATACTAATTCATGATTTGAATGCAAAGGTAATAGATTGGAAAGGCTTGAGCGTACGGTATGTACAAAGGTAACAGCATTCCCATATGACTCCTGTATCTTCCTTTCCATGATCCTAGGTAACATTGGTGACTTATTCATAGAGGCATTTAGTGCTAGACCCCAGCAGAGATTTTCAATTTCCATGTGTTGCTGAAATACAAGTCCCATGATTCTCTGACTATTTCATTCAAAGAATCATGGGAGTTGTAGTTCATCAACATCTGGAGGGCCAGAGTTTGGAGAAGCCTGGCGTAAAGAATGTGTTAGGTCTACATTCATATTGTTGGGAGGTATGCAAACTGGTCATTTTTCTTAACTGAAAATCTTTGCTGGGGTCTAGCACTAAATGCCTCTATGAATAAGTCACCAATGTTACCTAGGATCACCAGGTATACCTTAGCAAACTGCTTAACAGGCAATATTTAATTACTCAGTCAAAAACACCTACCTGCACATGGCTGAGTTTGCCTTTTCCTAAGTTTTAAAATTCCCCATGCCCCTCTGGGATAATAGACTGCACAATTGAAGGTGACCAGTCCGTCTCTTCCTGCCTTCTCTTCTGGAGAAATGCACAAGAGTCTATTTCAAAACACAACAGCCAGTAGTAAAAGGATTCTAAAATGCTCTCAAATAATGTTAAACTGCTGTCAATTGCTCTTTCGCATGATCAGTAGTAATCTATCCAACCTTAGATAGCAATGATAAACTGTAAAGGTTCTCAATTTATTTTTGTTGCCCAGGCAGGAAGGAATTGCATAGAGCTCGACGAAATGTTTGTGACATCAAAGAATAAGGAGCTGCATCAGTTGGTATTCACAAGAAAATGACCCATGAAACACCGAAGTACCCTGCACAAGGTGACAGATGTGTCTAGCTGGGGTCTTCTGTGTTCCCAAACTGACTCAACAGAGTACCGACGCTCTGCTACATATGAGCAGCACCGGTGTGACAATGTACAATTAGAATTATAATAAATGTGCCTTTTTAATGATATTTTGACAACCTGTAAGCTAGAACAGTTATAATTAGGGGCTGTCAAAGTTTACGACTGTGGCTTGCCTTGGGAAATTAAGATCACCGTCAATAAACACAACATACACAGTTTTATGACCCCTTCAGTTTACAAATCAACTCACTTTAACTCTTGATTAAAAACCAGTGTAATTTAAACCTTGCAAATCTGAAGCATAACCAAGAGCATAATCATTTACACTAACCCTATTTTTTCTTCCTAATGCCTAACCCTAATGTCTCTAATTCTAATCTCTAACTACAATCCTTAACCCTAGCCGCAAACTATGAATGAACCAACTCACCTTTTGTCTCTCATTCATCTCTGCTGAAATGAATAATTTATTGGGACAAAACAACATTGTGCCTGTTCCTTTTGAGACTGTTCCAGTCTCATGTACTTTCTCTGTTCTGTGACCTGTGTTTCCTGCTCTATACTTTGCTTGACTTCTCACTGTTGAAAGTGAAACGACATTGGCCTTTCCGTGCCTATTGCCCTCTAGCATCTTGCCCCCAAATCAGGTCCTATTAGGCTTTCTCCACATTCCTGGACTTTGATCCTCATTCGGCCTGCTCCAGTCTCACAGTAATGGATCAGTGTGACCTTGTATTTATTGTGCGACACAGATAACAGGCCCAATTTCACAGGAACTCACTATCTGGATGGACGTGATTCCTTCTCAGTTGAATACACGACATATGTTATGAATTTATTTTTTTTTGCACATGCAAAGCAAACGTCAAACAGACCTGGCACAGCTAAACATCCAATAGACACATAAGCAAATATTCCAGTACTGTATTTACAAGACCAGTGGATTT
>OW240921.1:112975646-112990646 GCA_933207985.1 Pelobates cultripes
ACTAGCCTCAGTGCCTCTCTCCACAACACCATTACACTCTGAAAGTGTAGAAAATGAATTATGTAGAACAACAGACTGTGCAAAATGTCTTTTATCCACAACTCTAAGTCTACCAGATCCTACAGTAATCCATCTGCCATTCCTAGTATGTCTCTGCGGCAGTGGCTTTGCAGCAGTTCCAGTCTGAGTTTCTACACCAGATAATTTACAAATCTCAGACTTCAAAAATACAATCTCCTGCCGCAAGATAGAGAACTGTCTACAGATTAGACAACAACCAAACCTCCAAAAAGTAGAACGTGAAACAAATGCATAGCAATTGTTACACTGAACTAAGCCTGCCATTCCAATTATGAGAATAATTTAAATCTAACAAATCTTAACTTTTTTTTTTTATCCTCCTGAATACCTCAGATTACCTCCAGGTTATCTCCAGAATATCTCCAACTAGACACTTAGAAACAGCACTTGGAAGTAGCACCAAGCTAATGAGACCAAGCCTTATATAACTCCTTAAATCACCGCCCACTAGGAATGTTTAACACCTGGGTAGGCCTCTGCTTATTTACAAACAATAGCTAATTAACCAGCAATCAACAGCAAGTAACTAGCTTAATCAAATCAAATGCCTTATAATTACCAACAGGAATTCAAACCTTGGGCAATCAGTAACCTTTTCCTACAGATGAATCTTACCTGTACAGTAGAAAAGAAAGCTCTTAGCACAACTCTTAGACAGTTGAAGCTTCTGTAAAACTCTCCAGAATATCTCCAACTAGACACTTAGAAACAGCACTTGGAAGTAGCACCAAGCTATATTAATCAGCCACAACATTGCAACCACCTATCTAATATTGCGTAGATCCCCCTCGTGCTGCCAATAAAGCTCTGATGGGATGAGGCATGGACTCCACAAAACTCTAAATGTGTCCTTGGTTTCTGGCATATATACCCAGCCATCCAACTGATCTAAAAGAAAACATGATACCAGACCAGGCAATCTTCTTCCATTGTGTAGTGGGCAAAGAGCACTTGCCCTAGAGAGTGGAGAAAATGGAGAGAGTAAGGATATAAGTAACAGTGAGAGGGACTCAACTAGTAAAAAAGAGCCCCCATAAAGGCTCTAGGAAATAAATAGATAAAAGTAGGTACAAAAACCTACAAGTACTAGGAGATCCCTAACCAGATGTTGTCACTAATACAAATATTAAAAAAAATAAAACCGTGAATTGAAATACAATATACGTGTACACACTAGGTGGCGACCTTGTATCATAAATATTCTCATATAGGAGAGGGGAATGTTAACTAAATATTGCGTTACCAGCAGCAATGGTTGAAGATATAAAGATAAAAATCAAAAAAATGAAAAATAATTTCATGTTCCTGCTTCTACTGTTTTATACCACTATTGGTTATACTATCTATACAACGTGACACATAGTTGCTGCTGTCAGTTCTCCTTGACAGTAACACATTGTGCTGGCTGTGATATTGGCATCTTTTTTTTTTTTTCATGCATTATAAGAACTTTGATATCCAGAGACTGTCAGTTGGTTTTATTGCCTCAGCTTTTGGACTAATTTGGGAAAGTTATTCACTGATAGTATATTTATTTTTATTTTATTTGATTACCAAGGACATATTTGTACTTATATCGTTTTTATTTTTTGATTTTTTTTCTTTTTATCTTCAACCATTGCTGCTAATGCAATATTTATTTAACCTTCCCCTCTCCTATATGAGAATATTTGATACAAGGTCGCCACCTAGTGTGTACACGTTTGCATTTCCTTTGTGCCTTTCACTGTTTTATTGTTTTTAATATTTGTATTAGTGACAACATCTGGTTAGGGATCTCCTAGTACATGTAGGTTTTTGTACCTACTTTTATCTAATCTTCTTCCATTGCTTAATGGTCTAGGTCTGATGCTCACTTTATCATTGGACAGTCATGATGGGCACTCTGACTGGTCTCTGGCTATGCTATCCCATCCACAGCATATTGTGATGCACTGTGTGTTCTGATACCTTTCTATCATGGCCAGCATTACGTTTATAAGCAATTTTGAACTACAGTAACTCTGCTTTGTGATCGGACCAGACAGGCTAGTCTTTGCTTCTCATGTGCATCAATAAGCCTTGGGCGACCATTACCCTGACCACCAGTTGTCTTTTCTTACACCACTATTGGTAGGTTCTAGCCACTGCATACGGGGAACATCTTACAAGACTTGCCCCTTTTGGAGATGCTCTGCCCTTGTCATCTTCCCACCACTGTTTGGCTCTTGTAAAGGTCACTCAGAGTGAACACATGAAATTCAACACCTGTTCACTCGCTGCCTAATATATCCCATCACTTGGCAGGTGTGATTTTATAATCAATGTTATTCACTTAGTCTATCAGTATAATCGGTGAACATGACAAGTAAAATTCATTTCATTGGGTTCTATGTTCTCAATACAAAGAGATCATTAGATAAATGTCACCAAAAAAAATGCCTTTTCATATTTTTGTAGGATGACTTGATGTTTGAGGTACCTGGAAGATACCAGCTACACTTAAATCTGCCACAACAGGTAAACGAAGACACGGTTAAAGCACAACTTCACAAAGAAAAGCATGTTCTGACTGTAACAATGCCAGTACTTAAACACATCACTGCTGGACAAACCACTAAAGCATCTCCGTGACAGCCACCAAATCTTTGCAAGCAATGAAATGTATGCTTTATAAGGACTGTAAAATGTATCTGCTTATTTCCCACAGGTGGTAGTCAGTGGATCAAGCATGACATATAAAAGGAATATCAGAATTAGTATGTGTTTAGTGTAATATTTGGCCCTATGTGCTGGTGTTTTTTGGGGTTTGTATAAATAACGTTATATAGCTTTTTAGGTGCTGTTGCAGAAGTCTCTTTCTAGTCTATAGGGACTGATCTTAGCGATAATGGGATTTGTACTTCTAATCATTACAGAGTGACTAGAACAATAAACCATTAGCTGACATTTTACATGTAGACTCGTTCACAGTTTAATAAAACAGATTTGAGTTTTAGGTTTGAGGGGGAAAAAAAAGAGAACTGTGCCTGCACAGACTGAAGCTTGTCTTTTTATATGGAGTTCATTGTAGTGGTTATGGTGCAAAACCCACCTCCAGCATTATTGTTTGTTCATGTTCAATAGATAATATAAAAATGAAAAAAAATCTTAAAGGCTTTTGGCAAAATGTAAACATTTAAATGACATGTAATATGTAACCCAGTCTTTGCAAACTCTTTTGACAAACACTTAACACATACAAACCCTCTTTGATGCTGGGGTCCAATACAAACCATTAAAGATGTAAATGTAACAGACATTACACTGAAGTAAAGGAACACAAATGTTTTGGGTCGTGTACCCATTCAAATAAAAATGTTTTATTTATGAATATCTAGATATATGTTTGTATTTTTGCACAAATAAATTGTTTGTTCACTCAGTAATTCTGGATGTAACTCTTAAGACCAGGTGTATTCAAGTAAACGTTACTTTGCCAGTAATCAGTAATTACTCAAATAAAATATTAACATAGTATTGGGTAACATTCTCAAAATTGTGTCAGATGGAAGAACAGAACACGGTAACAAAATCTTGTAAAATAATTTCATCTGATGGAAGAACAAAACAGCCTTGAATATCAAAATGTACAAACCATTATCTCCAAAATAGGAAAACAAAAATGTCAATGTATTTCAATGCATCTACCTACCTATCCTCAATTCTATACTTTGAAATGTCTTGTTCCTTTAACATATGGCAATTGTAAATTATTTGCATAACGAAACTGAAAAGATTTATATATTCCAGTTATGAGTTAAATGACAATCCAGGTATATAAAGACCGCTTTATAACATCAACTAGATTTTTATTAGAGTGAAACAGAATCCTGAAATGTCTGATCACCCATCCTGATCTATGTACTTGGACCTTGTTTCTGGGGGTTTGGTTCGATATTGAGGAGTGTTTGAATGACAGACTTACCAAGGTTATTGTACTGTAGCTTTTATTTGACGTTGAGCCACTGCTGTTTGTTTTAAAGTGTAGGCTTAAACCATCGGCTGACTTGTATTTTTCATCGTTTAAGGGCGGTATACTAATGAATACCCTATAACCAGGTTTACCACCTCGTGCCCTAGCCAAGATCTCTCCCCCTTTATAGGTCTGTGGTGAAGCTCAAGTGCTCAGTCTCTGGTTGTAGAGTGGGTGATCATCTTGATTCTTCTCTTCAATATTGCTCAGCTTTGTAGCATAGGAAAGTGCTAGATAAGGAATTACACCATTACTTCTACAATACCACAAGTGAATAGCAGGAAGAGATATCTCTGCTCTTTGGCATTAGAAGTGAAATTTACAAAAGATAGGCAGACCTGGACTAGAGTCTCTGTGACAGACTTATATGCAACCTCTGTAATTACTCCATAAGTAAACAGGAGAGCATGACACAAGGTGGTTCTCATTCGCTTTTCCTAGAAATGTTAGTTTTAACGTGTTTAACTTGGTGATGTAAATGTACATTTTTTACCATAAAAACTTGTATGAAAGAAAAAAAAAAAAAATATTCATAGACCATTAAAGTGATTTCCCAGCAAATGACAGCTGGGCCAAAACCATCAACCTTCTATTTATTAGACCATCTGAAATACACACAGACCCTACATTTACACAGATGCATATTTTGCCCTTGGAGCACGTCACAGACATGATTTAAAATCATATCAGGAAAATTGACCTTTAGGATAAGATACAACATGGAAGAAACAACCAGACCTGGCAAAGTGCTGGACCGTCTTATTAAAAGTCAGTAACTGTTATCGGAGTGGGGTACTTGTTATTGTACAGCATGGAGATTAAAAAAAAAAAAAAAAACTACCACGGTTTTTTTTGTTTGTTCTTTTAAATAAAAAGGAAAAAGAAGTGATGTATTTAGGAGTCTTTTGATGCAGGAGTACATAAATAGCTTGGTTGGATAACATGTGGGACAAGGAAAGTAGTGGATCTTTGTTCTCCTATTATAACAGCATGGTGGTAGGCTTCTCCAAGAACTTCTTAAATTCAGCAAGCCACTGTGCCCCAACTGCTCCATCCACAACACGGTGATCACAACTTAATGTGACAGACATCATGTTGGCAACATCGAAACTACAAAATAAAATAAAAACATAGTACTGCTTTTATTAAAAAGTCACAGTTTGTTTACATTCTTAAATCTTTACGTAAAGTACTTCTATTGCAATGCAGAAGTCATGTAAAACAATTAGACACTGCATGCGGTCTGTCACCCTTTTGCATTTTATTCAGTCAGTGATTCATTATTTTGGTCGCTTCTATTTAAGAGAGATGCAGCCTACAGCCCCGAGTGTCCCTACAAACTCACTTTAGTCTTTTAAAAAGGGAGCCATCACTAAATAAAATATTGTAATATGCTCAGTTTTCCTTAACGTGTATATTAAAGATCAAGCAGTATTTAATGGTGAGATATACGTTTTTACAGATCCACATGGGAAAGGTGGGGGAGGTTGCTGTTGCTTACAGTTAAGGAGTTAAAATAAGATTTGCATAGCATTCAGTAGGGAGCATTCTAAAGTTAAAGGACCACTATAGCTGAAGTGGTATGGGTGCCAGGTACCCTAGTTTTAACCCTGCAGCTGAAAACATAGTTTCAGATCAACTGCAAGATTAATCCAGCCCTTTAGTTGCTCGCTCCCTGACAGGCACTAGAGGCCGCTTCCCCGATCCTCAATGCAAAAATTGTATTGAGGACACGCTGACGTCCATAGGAAAACACTGAATAATTCTTTCCTATGGGCGGTTTGAATGAGTGTACATTCTGAGCGGACGTCGGCAGGGGGAGGAGGGGTCACCAGCGCAGAGGGAGCCCGGCGCTGAATTAAGGTAAGTGGCTGAAGAGGTATAGAACAGGAGATATTAACTTCTAAAGTAAAAGTACTGTGCTGTAAGATCTGGTTGAAAAACAAACCCCTTTTTCATGGAGGCAGTGGGAGCATAAATATAACTAATTACATACAGGATGCTCCAGCATGGACCCTGTATGTAATTAAAGTAATATTTACAGAGCAGGAGATATAAACATTTAAAGTAAGTTACATCTGATTGAAAATTATTTTGTTTTCATGCATTCAGTGCCAGTCACAGCCACGGGAGGTGTGGCTAAGGCTGCATAAAAAGAAACAAAACTGACCTAACGCCCAAATGGCAGAGAATTGGGCAGTGAGACTGCAGGGGACTGATCTCTACACAAAAACTGCTTTAATAAAGGAACACTATAGTCACCCACACCATGTCATGCCTTATCCTTTTAATCCTGTAATCCTGTAAAACACTGCTGCTTTCAGAAACTGCAATATTTAAATTGCAAGGTTAAGTCCACCTCTAAAGGCGCTTCTGGTGCTCTGACCGACCAAAACCTGGACACCTAACACGGAAGCCCACTGGAGAGCATTAAATACAATGTTTTCTTGTGTGGAAGCTTGTGCATCAAGTCCCCAATGCTCCTCTCTGACATTTCAGAAGGTGGAAAGGTGTGCAGCGCTGAGGAAGCCTCTGCACTGGAAAAAGTAAAACATTTTATTATTTTTATGGTGAACGAGAAGAACCTATATTTAATTAGGGATAGGAGGAACTATAGCATTAGGAATACACGTTTGTATACCCAATGCCATAGTGTTCCTTTAAGCTAAAAGGTTGTTTTAGTGCTTCAAATGCATCTTTAAATGTAATATTACACCTTTCAATGTTAGAGCATATTAAAGACACACTTTGTACAGTATAAGGAGAAAAATTGGCTTTCAAAAGTTCCAGAAATAATCTTCATTTGAAACATTACAAGTGGTCAATGTAACAAAATTAATAAAAAAAAAAAAAATTGAAACTGGAGCATAATATATAAGGAAAGAAAAAAAAATATATAGCATATTGATTAATAAAATAGGATATATTTTTACATGAAAAATGAAAAGAGAGCTAGTTAGCACAATGAATATGGTAAGCTTTACAGTTGTTTATAGTCACCACAATATAGAGAACTAAAAAAACTTTTCCCCCCCAAGATAGGAAAGTGCTGACACTGTAATGCCACCAAATGGTGCACTGGATCTTATATGTCTGCATACTTACCCTTTTTCATTGTCTGCTGGTAACAACCTCTTTTCAGATCCCCCCACAGCAAGAATGCAGGCCTGAGGTGGGTTAATAATAGCCGAGAAGTTTTTAATTCCATACATTCCTAAATTGGACACTGTGAATGTTCCTCCCTGCAAACGGAAAAATGGGAAATGCTTAAATTTTAATGACTAAAAATAAAATGAAAAGTCCAGAATTAGAAGTAAACGAATATTCTTAAATAGAGGCACCTGTGTTAATATTTAATCATGTGTATGATAATGTAATATTTTGGAAGATAAATGGGTCACTTGCCATGTAGAGGTTTGTTTAGGTTTTATTTGACAATCTCACCTGGAATTCATGAGGTTTGAGTTTTCCATCTCGTGCCCGGGTTGCCAAGGAAAGCACATCTGAGCTAATAGCTGCAAGGCCCTTTATGTGGGCATTGAATACTATGGGTGTTATAAGACCAGCAGGGGTGCTCACTGCCACATTCACATCCACCACATGATTCCTGAAACAGAGAGACAGGTACTTTGGTTATCTACCAGAACCTTCAAATACCACCACCTGAAAAGCAGCATATTAACATCTGATGCTCAGACAGAAACGTACCCATCATTTCATCCATTTAGTATTCGGTTGGATTGGAATATTGGAGAAACAAACATTCATTAAAAGGGACACTATAGTCACCAGAACAACTACAGCTTATTGTATTTGTTCTGGTGTGTATAGTATGTCCCCTAAGTCATTGTAATGTAAACACAGTCTTTTCAGAGAAAAAGCAGTGTTTACATTACTGCCTAAGGACCCCTCCAGTAGCTGTCACTCAGATGTCACTAGAGGCGCTTCCTGGGTCAGTGCTGCACGTTGCACTGACATTCAGCGTCTCCACGCTCTGCATGAACGTTTCTCACAGAGATGCACTGAGTCAATGCGTTTTCCTGTACATGCGCGATAGCCTCTCAATTGCTTTCCTATGGGAAACCATTGGACTGGGTGAGATCATAAACACAGGACCAGTGCATTGCTGGAAAAAGGTGAGTAAACTTACTCTTAACCAGAGGTAAGAGGCAGGGAGACCTAAACTGTTATTTAGACCTAATGTCAGGAATACGCATTTGTATTCCTCACACTATAGTGGTCTTTTAAAGCCACAAAATCTGATAGCACTGCTTTTTATGGTGGCTGCAAGCCTTCAAGTTTTTTTTTCACTCTTTATTTTAAAGTGGAACTGTTAATTAACTGAAAACCTCAATTCTTCACCCAGAAGATCTGACTTATTGAGACCATGTAGAGCAGTAGGTTTATCTTTAACAAAAAATGATTTTGTTTTATGTAGCCTATCTTAAAGTTCCCACAATATTTCAAATAAGTTGACGGGGAGCAGTCAGCTTTATTTTTAGAAACACGCAGCCTACAAGACAGATTTTCTCATTATGTAATTTCTAGATTATGTAAATCCCAGGAGATATTTGACATCAAAATGCAGGTCTAACAAAAGTATTTTTTGTGTCTATAATGTCAGAATTCTCTGTGGCTATAATTTCACTCCAACACCCAGAGATATCAGAGAGAAAGCTATGCCCAACCACCTACTTCAACTTGGCAAGCTTACACTGCACAAGAGGCCCCCCCCTACTCTGAAGTGACTCTTTTACTTAATTATTCTTTCAGCTCTGTTGTGGTATCACGATACAGTAACAGTCCAGGGAAACATACTGTCTAATGACTGTGTCCAGCCAGGAGGAGTTAGCCTCCGGCACTTTCAGACATGACAGGGCCGAGGCCTTGATGATGAAGTCGTTCACGGAAAGCTTGATGTTTTCAGGCTTGAGAACCTGCAAGAAAAAGGGCCAACTCACAATCATACTATTGAAACCATTTCAAATGCAGACAATAGAATAGAAGCATGCTAGCCATCCAACACTTGACAGTTTTTAATCAGTCAGCTGGTATTTGTTCATTCATTCCATTCTTCAATGTAATTATTATACGGACAAATTATGTAACTCTGAAGCTCCACATTGACGCATCGTGAAACAAATGCAATGGACAAGACATTTCATGATTCGGATGTCAGCAGATTTATTGTTAAAAGGAAACTCCAGTGCCAGGAAAACAATCCGTTTTCCTGGCACTGCAGGTCCCCTCTCCGTCCCAATCCCACGACGCTGCTTCTTCCTGTGAATGCATTTCAATGCTTTCCTATGGGGAAATAAGCGACGCTGGAGGTCCTCACACAGCGTGAGGACGTCCAGCGACACTCTAGCACAGGTTTTCTGTGCTATGATCCAGGAAGTGCCCTCTCGTGGCTGTCTAGTAGACAGTGACCAGAGGTGGAGTTAACCCTGCAAGGTAATTATTGAGTTTATAAAAAAACTGCAATAATTACAGTTGCAGGGTTAAGAGTAGTGGGAGTTGGCACCCAGACCACTCCAATGGGCAGAAGTGGTCTGGGTGCCTGGAGTGTCCCTTTAATGTTCAGTTCTGCATAAAACGTTATGCAGGTCACAAATGCCAACACTGCCAAGTTTCTTTTTATGGAAATTATCCATTGTGTCCCATTGCTGACACTTACTTTGCCACTCTATATTCAAACCCTATCAAGACGAGATAAGTTCTAAAACTAAATTCTGCAGTTCTCAGGTATGCTAGAAAGGATGCGTTGATCTACAAACATACTAGTGAACTAAAACCATCTCAATCAATATGGATCAGCAGCAGTGGTATTTCTAACAGCTATGGATCCAAAGAAATTTCCTAGCCCTGGTATTGGTAGTACCGAATAGATAAAAAAAAATAAAAAAAAAATAAAAAAAAATAAGTCTCTTACCTCATTCAGCTCCTTCCTTAATTCAATAATTTCTCCCATATTAATATCAATGGAGAGATAGTAGTGAGGTATGGTTTGTTTCGACTGCATGAGCCGCTGGGCAATTACCTAGAAGGAAAGGACCACATATGAGAAGCCATAATAGTATATTTCCCTACAGGTAATCTATTCACTAGACTTTGAATTATAGCAAACTGGTATCAGAATGGCTACATTTTGGGAAAAACAGCAGATATGGAAAAATTCCCTGGCATAGACACAGCTTGACTCTTTTAGACTAAATTTTGCTGCAGTTTAGTGAATAAAACCCACTATTCTCACAGCTACAGATCTTTTTAAATCTATGTATTTACAAGCAATTTCTCCAGGGCAAACCTCAGTTACTGTTTTCATTGCCAATGAATGGTTCCTAAGGCTGTTTAACAGGTCACAACCACCAAAGCTAAAAATACATGTAGAACTTCTATTCCTTAGAATTTCAAGAATGGTTTTACTATGTACGTCTTTATACAAATATTTTATGCTTTAGACTTGAGCTAAAAAGCAATGTGTTTATTTAATGCTACACAAAACAAACAAGGGGAAACCTGCATAAGCAAACTAGCAGAGAAACTGCAGGCAGAGAGAAGGAGCTTGGAATTGTATGCTCTTACCCTCCTGATGTTGCTAATAGGGACATCTGTGAAGACCCCAGTTGGAACAGCTGCCACAGCTGGAGATGGAGTAACTGCCTGGGTTGGTACAGCAGCAGCCGGAGCCTAACAGTAAAGACAGGGACAAAGAAAAACAAACTTAAAAACTACACTGTGCAAGTACCTCAAAACCTAGACTTCTAAAGAAAGACATTCATTCATTTTAAAGCTGAGCCGATTGACTAAAATCATTTCTGAACGTATTAAAATGCAGAAATATACACAGACACCCCTATAGAACGCCCTTAAATCTCCCATTGAGGACAAAGAATAAGTTATGTGCACGCAGTGCTTAATTCAGCAATTGTATAATTAAACAGAACAAAGTCTGTGTTGTCTGGAATAAAGCAAGCCTTTTCATTTTGGTATACAGATCTAAGAGTTTGTAAATCCATGCACACAAATGTTTGTAAAGGTCATAATATTTCCCTGTTATGTAAACCGCAACACATAATAAAGAAATTGGAAGGAGAGCCAGCCAGGCAGGTTCTTTGACTTTTACATTTGTGAGTTTCTCTGAAGGGCGTACTCTCTAAACGGTGAAATGTGGTCAATGGGCAAGGGAATTGCCATATACTGGACATTTTCTATTTTTATTTTTTATTTTGACCTAAAATGTGCATTAATTTTTTATTAAATTAGCCATTAAGTGGTATTTTATATAAAAAAACAGCATCCTACTTTTAAAAACAGTGGACAATCACTAAATACTATACTTCGGATGACAGAGATTAACAAAGTGACTTGGACATCAAATGCTTTATTGCCATCATTACAAATCCCTTTAAAAACAGCACAAAGCTTGGAATTTTCTTTTCCACCAACACTACGGAATAATGGGAACTAATTGGTTCAGTTTAGGATATGATATGGGACTTACTGCAGTAACCTTAGGAGGTACAAAGGCAACAATATCTTTCTTTGTAATCCTGCCATCTGGGCCAGTACCTAGAACCAAAAAAAACAGCAAAGAATAAATAAAAGATATTTGAAACAAAGTGAACAGCATTAAATAAAAATGTATTTGTACCGGAATAAAAGTAGGATCACTCAAGGATTTTACTACTTCCTTGTCCTGACAGAACCATTTTCTCCACAGAGGATCAAACCCCTATGAAGAGTATTTTAAGGTATATCACTTATACTTTGTGTATGGTATACCAGTAAGAGTGTAAATATTGGATGGGACTGAATTAAAGCCTGCGACATTTCACTGTATTTACCTAATCCCTTGTCTGGAAGAAGTTAATGGTGGCAGCCACAAACAGCAGTTGTATAAATACTTATTTAATTAGAAAACCATTGGTGCAATAGCACTCACTTCTAAATGCAAAACTTTCATACACATTTCCTGGGTGCTCTAATAAAAGCTATATGTAACTCCATAAAATCCAGAGACAATTATACCTAAGGACTAACACATATACAGAAACAAAATGTCTTTAATATACTGCCGCCATCTTTAACTACGCAAGCTACACTATCAATCTTGATCATCGTTATCAGGCAAACAAGGTAGTAACCTGAAAATGTATTTCAAAAGAACATTTCCTTTTATAACCGTGAATATATTGATGCCATTTATTCCATTTCATCAGAGTAAATACTGCATAGGACAAACTACAACCAGACCCACCTTCGAAGTACCCAGATCGACACTCACCTTTCACTTGTTTGATATCTATGCCTTTTTCAGATGCAAGTTTTTTTGCTAGAGGGCTCACGAATACCCTCCCCTTAGCACCGGAAGAAACAGGACTTGGCGTGCCAAGTGGGGGAGCTGTAGTTGCTGGGGAAGGTGAAGGCAGTCCTGCAGCCTTAAAAAATAAAGCACATGACAGTTAAAATTGTATTATCAGGGTTAACTCATTATTATTATCCCTAACAAATGCGTCCATTGGCGTTAGCAGTCCACGCAGTGAACACGATGACAGTCACAAATATATACTGATCTTCCCTGTATGGTATAGGAGTAAAGACGGGACTGAAATATGAAGCAATTTCTGCAAATAAAAACAGGGGATATCTTTCCGGGGACATAAGCTATAATAGTGCATGTAGTGTCAATAGCAAAATTACTTAAATTCACTGGGAAAAATAAAAATAAAACCATTAATCTAATTCACGAATAAGTGAACCCTTGGCCATCCAGACGATGTGGACTTCATCTCTCTTGACGCTTTGCCAGCATTATAGCTGTAAGAGCATTATGGGAGATGTAGTCCAAAATATTTGGAGGGCCAAAGGTTCCCCATCCCTGATCTAATACATACACCAAAAAAATTAATAAAAATAAATAGTAAAATCATTAGAGCTCAATAACTAATAATGACAGTTTATACCAAGAACTAAAAATAGCATTGTATAATGAAACCATTACTACTATTTCACAGGCCTTCAGGAAAATAATGACAGCAAGGAGAGAGTCCAGCTGGAGATTATGGTGAAGTAAGTGGAATGCTAGTTAATCGTGCACGGATGTCTTCACTTTATACAATACTCCCAATAGCAATGATCAAACATAGCATGCCAAAATCAACAGTCGCTCTGAGCATTAAACGTTTTAAACAAAAGAGGAAGAAAAAAAAAAAACGCATGTACACTGCAGGCACAGGTAAAATAAATTAACTTCACTGTACTTACAATGCAGTTAGATTGAGATTTAGCAGGCAGTGCTGCACAAAGAGCAATTAGAAGGTAAAGGTCTGCACCGCCTGATCACACAGGGCATATCAGTCTACACAACCTGCAAAAATTGTGCCGCAAGCATTGTCCCCTGTCTGGCTCTAGGCAACAGGCAGAGAGCAGTGCTGTATGCGTGTACGTTCGTAGCACAGCTCCTGCACGTTAAAAAGGATGAATTGCAGAGCGTGAGACACCAGTGCACACTCACACTATACAGGTACTGGGGCGACAAGTCAAAAAGGAAAAAAAAAAAAAAGTGCTGGGATCTTGAAAAAGAGAGCTTTCATTGAAAATAAGGAACACGTGAAGTATGTGAAAGAGAAAATGTGTTTGACACACTTTCAGAGGCACTAGAATCTGCTGCAGTAGTTTTTAATGTTAGAAGTGCCCCTGTAAATGTCTATAAGAAACATGTGCCATTTGGAATGGCTGGATTTTATTACCGGAGCAGAGGGTGCTGGTTGAGGTTTAATATCTACTACAGCGGACTCCTTGTAATCCACAAAACTGGCAATATCGGACTCCTTCTCCACGATGATGCACAGAGGGGTCCCCAGAGGTACATCTCGTGTCCCTTCTGCTATAAGGATTTTTGCCAAATAACCTTCTTCCTGTACCTCAAAGCCTACATGCAGAGAGAGGAGAATGAGATACAGAGCTACACAAAGACACAGGAAATGTATATTCATATGGCTAGTAGATATGTTCAAGTGCTGCCCTTTCTTTATGGAATGTCCTCCAACTCCACATTCAACTCTTCCAGTTTCTGCAAAACTCTTTACAAAAACAAAATCCTTAAATATTTCTTTATAAACCAAGGAAAACAATTACTTGCGTTCCTTCCCAAAATCCCTCCGCACTCTTCGATAAGTGGAGGTTTTTAGGATTACTCCAATGGACAGTAAAGTGTATGTTCACCTGCCATGTGAAGACAAGCCTCTTACGGGAGTTCTACACCAACAATTCACCTTGCTAGGTAAAATCTCTAATGAGAAAGAGAGGGGGATTTTTCTAACCCTCAGCATAAATTAATTAACCCTTAATAGGGAACACATAGGGCGGGTGGTAGAACTCTAGCATGGCTGTTATATTGCAAAAGTAGGGGGTTTTTTCGGTGTCTTTTATTGAATGTATTGGGGATGATGTGTACTATAGTCATTGCAGCCGCCCAAGAGTAGTGGGAGCCTGGGCGCAGGGCTTAATTTTATATGTTTGTACTTCTTCAGAGAAGCCCATCAGCTCGCTCATTAACTCCTCATTCATTACAACTACCTCCCAAACACCCCTTCCATCCTTCCAGTTATATTCAGATTAGCCGATTCCCTGTAGATTTGTCCCCCATTCTTTTAAATTGTACGCAGTGCACTCTTCACCTATTGCTTCCATATGTCAAATGTGTTTTGTTAGAATTGTTTTGACTATTGTACAGCACTGCAGAATATGTTGGTGCTATATAACGAATTGTAATTGCTGTGGATCACTGTTTATCCATATAGAATGATTAATTCAAACAAAATGGTAACATACCGTAGTTTATAAAATTTGTCTAACCAAGTTTGCTGTGTTTTCAATACACAAAAGTAACATAAAAAAAAAACAAGAAAAAAAAAACAAAA
>OW240921.1:112993146-113127032 GCA_933207985.1 Pelobates cultripes
ATATGAAGTGGGTAGGAAGATGCTCAACCTCCTTTATCTTTTACTCACTTGTCTACAGTTATACAGATGACGGAACCAATAGGGACATCTCTTGTTCCTTCTGCCACCAGAATTTTGGCCATGTAACATTCCTCCAAGCTCTCAAATCCCACAGTCGCTTTGTCAGTCTCTACCTGTGCAATAGAGAAAGGTATGAGAGATTAAATAGCAGCATACCCTAGATACCTCTTGGATAGGAAGATAAGGATCTAAAAGTAAAGTTTTCTAGTTTTGCTAGATTATAGCCAAACATGGCCATCCCTGCACCTGGAACCTGCCGCAAATCCATCAATAGCATAAAAGTAAATAGGAAGATGTCATAAACACCCGACACTCAGTATTTATAGACAGCTGCTAAAGGAACTTTGCTCACTGAATTTTCACGTTTCGAGTCAAACACTGTCAGGGTTATTTTATTAAACTGAAAAATTGAGGCCCAAATAGTTCAATTGGTAAAAAATCTCTAAGTCGGCTAATCTTCCAGGTCGGCTATTTTGTTCTACAATTTGAAATTCACTTTGAATTCTCACTTTAGTAAAAGAGCCGGAGAAAATGCTTCTCGTGAAGAAGCATTGAGGTCAATAATTGTCAAAGAGAAGCATTCGATCGTCTGAGCCCAGTGATTGCAGCGCATGCCCGATAGGTCCTCAATACTTCCTTAAGAGAAGCACTGGGTTGGACCAAAGATGATCCAGACGGATGTTCTCAGCAGCAGAGGAGTAACTGCCAGGAGGAGAGTGTTCCGTTAACTATAAAACAATTAAGTTTCAAATTCTCTTGATTCATTCAGTTTTTGAGAAATGTACAGTTTAAACTTTGTTGATGCAGGCTGATGCCTATGGAACAACCAGACTTCGCAGAACAAGGAAATATTTCAAAGGACTTGTTTAGAAAGCAACAGGAGAAGAAACAAAAGTGGAGTTGTTGCATTTTATTTATCATAAAAAAATACATTTTTCCCGTAAAAGGACACTAGAGTCACCAGAAGAACTACAACTTAATGTAGTAGTTCTGGTGTCTATAGTCTGTCCCTGCAGGCATTTATATGAAAACAGAGAAAAGGCAGAGTTAACATTACAGCCTAGGGACACCTCCAGTGGCAGTCACTCAGACGGCCACTAGAGGTACTTCCTGGGTCAGTACTGCACAAAGTGTTTTTTTTATGTATTTATTTTTAAAGCATGGTACAGTACGCATTCTTATCAATAAAGTACGTGTAATTGTAAATAACAATAAAATATACTGGTGAAAAAAATCCCAAACAAGGAAAATGGTGCTACAATCACCTTAGTGGAGCCACAAAGAACCACTAAATAAATACAAGTGACAATAAGAAATACAAATGGTGAGAGCACTCAAATAGAACAAAAACTTATACAGTAATATTACCCAAACTGGATTATAATGCAGCGGCCGGTTCTGTCAGTGAGCGGGAGGCTCCCTCCCGCCCGCTCACTGACAGAACCGGCCGCAGCATTATAATCCAGTTTGGGTTATAATCCAGTTTGGGTAATATTACTGTATAAGTTTTTGTTCTATTTGAGTGCTCTCACCATTTGTATTTCTTATTGTATGTGTAATTGTGGTCATACTCCAGTCTTACCTCAGCAATAAGGTCCCCTTCATTAATTTTATCTCCATCCTTTTTTTCCCAGCGAGCAATGGTTCCATTCTGCATTGTAGGGGACAACGCAGGCAAGGGCACCTACAGATCACAAACACAAGACAAACGAAAAGGTTTCAAACGGTAATGCAGTGAAAGCTTTGAAGAGAGTGCAAACAAAAACACTAAAACAAGCCCACAGTTGTTCTTATGTTTATGGTTTTATCTCATACAAATTAAGATGAGCTCAGTCTCACATATAGTTTGGGGCTAACACGAGTCATTACAATATATTCCTAAGCAAAAGTAAAAGCTAAACAATGTAGTACTCTATGCCCTCCTTGTTAAAACAACAATAAAATATAGGAATGCTGTGACATAAAATCATGAAGACTGGTGGGTGTGGAATGGGGGAGAGCCAGTGATACAATAAGCCCTGCCAGTCAGTGCTGCGGACAAAATGCCAGCAACTTGCCTCAACTGGCACAAATATTACACTGTGCTCAACTTAGATTTTGGTTTTATTTAATTTCTATATAGAGAGTTCTCCACTACAGCAGTATCTTGTAGAAAATGTGAATAATTCCCAACAAATTCCTGCAGTTGAAACACAATGGCTTTTAAAACTTAAAGTGACGCAATTGTTTAGTTTTCAACACTAGCGGTTCTAACGGGTTAATATTGAAATAGTGTTCCTGGCTGGAGGGCACAGTGACAGTTGCACAATTCTCAATGTACAGAATGTTAACTCAATGTAAGTAGAAGCCTTTGGCATCTATAGCCTTCCTCTTCAGCAGCACTGAGAATAGAAAAAATAAAATAAAATACAAATCCACATGATCAAGTGCAATCCCATCCAATGGTGGGCTAAGATTGGGGAGGTGAGGGGTTGTTCCTCTGAGAATGGTATGCAATATGACTATACACGAACGTTGATTCACTGAAATGTAAATGTTAGAATGTAGCCTTAAAGCAGCTCTGTCATCTTTTTGCAAAGACCCCCTAAGGTGACATGCCCACTTGGGGAGCAGTGCTATACAGACTCAAAGCTGTAACCGAAGCTGCCGCCATCATTTTCTTTCTTCAGTTCCTGTGGTGACCATGCTGCATTAGAGCACACAACTCTAATGTCTTGGAGGGTCCCTGAACAGGTTTATTAAGCCCCTAGCCCTATACTGTGTGCGCACCAAGCTACGGAAACTCTGTTGAATAGACATGGGATCATTACAACCGAAATTTCTGGGATGATTTATTGTTATAGTGGCAAAAATGTTAACACATTGATTTGTGTTCTCTAACTTTGTAATCTGGGCATAATTGTTACAAGTCCGTTATCAACTGACCATTAACAGCTGTTTTCTACACAGGTCAAAATGTGTGATCTTTCTCTTACGCTCATAAGAACCTCAATAAAATAATTAGCATTCACACACATAGTATTTTATTGCGGTTGTCTTCCTGGATACATACCACTCTCTGATGGAACATATGAAGCGTGTCCCTGAAATCGTTAGAATTCCCAGGCATTAGAGAGGAATTCATCCATTAATTCATTACAGTAATGGCTCACTAGGAATTTACCTTCAGCAGCATTTGAATACTACATACCACTTTCCGATGGACCATACATGGTAAATGTGTCCCTGAAATCGTTAGAATTCCCAGGCATTAGAGAGGAATTCATCCATTACAGTAATGGCTCACTAGGAATTTACCATCAGCAGGATCTGAATGCTACACACAACTTTCTGATGAAACATACACGAAAAGTGTGGCACAGACCTCGGTTGAATTCATCCATTATAATATTAGCTCACTATAAATTTACCTTCAGCAGCATATGAATACTACATACCACTCTCTGATGGACCATACATGAGAAGTGTGGCGCTGCCCTCAGTAGAATTCCCAGACATTAGAGAGGAATTCATCCATTATAGTAATAGCTCACCAGGAATTTACCATCAGCAGCATATGAATGCTACATACCACTCTCTGATGGACCACACATGAGAAGTGTGGCTCTGCCCTCAGTAGAATTCCCAGGCATTAGATAGGAATTCATCCATTAATTAATTACAGTAATGGCTCACCAGGAATTTACCATCAGCAGCATATGAATGCTACATACCACTCTCTGATGGACCATACATGAGAAGTGTGGCTCTGCCCTCAGTAGAATTCCCAGGCATTAGATAGGAATTCATCCATTAATTAATTACAGTAAGGGCTCACTAGGAATTTACCATCAGCAGCATATGAATGCTACATACCACTCTCTGATGGACCATACATGAGAAGTGTGGCTCTGCCCTCAGTAGAATTCCCAGGCATTAGATAGGAATTCATCCATTAATTAATTACAGTAATGGCTCACTAGGAATTTACCAGCAGCAGCATATGAATGCTATATACCCATTTTTCCTATTTAGTCTATCAGTCTGTAGGGGTGATGTATGGGGGGGGGGGGTTCTGGCAGCACACCCCATGTCATGTTTTGGGGTGCTCTGTAACCCCCATATTGTGTTAATGGTCCGTCCCCCCCGGCCAGGCAGGGCTTACCATCTGGTGCGGTGGCAGACTGTACCATCTCCTCCCGGGGGGGGTTCCGTGTCTCCCCGCCGCTGTGATGCCGGCCGAGGTCGCTGTGTTACCGGTCAGGGCTCGCAGGCGGCTCCCGGGGCCCGCGTGGTATCTCCGCAGGCGGCCCGCGGGGCTGGCTGGGCCTCGGGCCGGTTGGACAGCGCGGAGAGGGCCGCGGAGCCTCAGGCACAGGCGGAGCATGGTTACACTGGGGTCCTCTGCTTCCTTCAATGACCTCCCCGGCCAAACGCTGAACTTTACGGCAGCCGCGACGTGCTCCGCCCACAGCTAGAGGGCGCTGCCTCCTCGAGCTGCCCATAGCCGCCATCTTACCACACCCGAGTGTAAACTGCCAGCTCGCAAACAGCGCCAAACCAGGTAAATAACCGCCTCACGGGCCCTGATAGAACACCGTGACACTTCACAGCAACACTCCCACTGGGAATAACCGGGCCACCGCCCCAGCAGGCTACTCGGGTGGAGCAAGATGGCGGCGGTGTTTCAGGGTTTGCCATGGATTGACCTACTGGGGTGGAGCAAGATGGCGGCGCTGTCTCAGGGCTTGCCATGGATTGGAATACTGAGGTGGAGCAAGATGGCGGCGGTGTCTCAGGGTTTGCCATGGATTGTGGACTACTGAGGTGGAGCAAGATGGCGGCGTTGTCTCAGGGCTTGCCATTGATTGGACTACTGAGGTGGAGCAAGATGGCGGCGGTGCTGCTCCCATTGCACGTTCGCCGTAAAGGAGAAGTGTCGTAAACAGCGCCGTGATTGGGCTAAGAGAGGGAGTGCAGGGGAGTGTCAGTGAGTGACAGCCGCTCCTGGCAACAAGGTGACAGGGACACGATACAGAGGGGGGATATTCACTAAACTGCGAGATACAGTTACTGCTGGGCTGCTGTATCCATTCTGAATTCCAGAATGTGGAGACTAGTGAATAACCCAGTCACTCAGGATTACTAATTAAAGGGACACCACAGTCACCAGAATAACTACAGCTTAATGCAGTGGTTATGGTGTCTATAGACCAGGGGTCCTCAAACTCCGGCCCCCCAAATGTTGCTGAACTACCACTCCCATGATTCTCTGGCTATCTATGTAATTAAAAAGAATCATGGGAGTGGTAGTTCAGCAACATCTGGGGGGCCGGAGTTTGAGGACCCCTGCTATAGACTGTCTCCCTTTTCAGATTAACCCCTTCAGGACGGAGTCAACAGTGCACGTTCTGATCAAAACAAAACGTAAACAAAAACTGGAATTTGCGCTATATGTCTGTTCAACCATAATTCACAGCTGTCACATTAAGTGCACCCACACTTATTATATATCATTTTGTTCAGGAGAAACAGGGCTTTAATTTATCATTAATTATTCATATATGGAATAAAATTTTAAAAAAATGTGAGAAAATAAGATTTTTCTTTTTAAAGTTGTATTTCTGTCTGACATTTTAGCTGTGAATGTCATAATACTGTTAGGTTTTACTGCAAAAAATGCACATATTTCTAGTCAGCGATGTCTCACGAGTACAACAGTACCTCCCCATTAACAGGTTTTATGGTGTTTTGGAAAGTTACAGGGTCAAATATAGAACGTTCCATTTTCATATTGAAATTTGCCAGATTAGTAATATTACCTTTGAGACGGTGTGGTAGCCCAGGAATGAGAATTACCCCCATAATGGCATACCATTTGAAAAAGTAGACAACCCAAGGTATTGAAAGTGGGGTATGTTTAGTCTTTTTTAGTAGCCACTTAGTCACAAACACTGGCCATCATGGGGGTAATTCTCATTCCTGGGCTACCATACGCTCTCAAAGGCAACATAACCAATCTGGCAAATTTCAATGTCAAAAAAATGAAATGCAAGCCTTATATGTGACTCTCTAACTTTGCAAAACACCATAAAACCTGTACATGGGGGGTACTGTTATTCTCGAGAGACTTCACTAAACACAAATATTAGTGTTTTAAAACAGTAAAACATATTACAACAATAATATAGTCCATAAAAGTGCAGTTTGTTTGTAAAAAATGCAAAAAACTTCACTTTTACTTAAAATATCATCGTTGTAATACAATTTACCAGTTTGAAACACTAATATTTGAGTTCAGCGAAGTCTCCCGAGTAAAACAGTAACCCCTATGTACAGGTTTTATGGTGTCTTGGAGAGTTACAGGGTCAAATATAGTGCTTGCGAATTAAATTCTCTGCACTTTCTCCCTGTGTTGTCAGGCATGTCAATCAAATTTTAATTAATCAAATTACATAATTATGTTAAAAGATTACTTAAATATACACATAGAATTTGAATATATATGCATTTATAGGTATTTAAATTCTACGTGTATACTAATGTAATCTTTTATGTAATTATATGTATTTATATGTATATATTTGCGGTTATTTGTATTTTATATATAGATAGCTAGATATATAGAATGTCATTCTAAGTGTATTTTGTTACCAATATATATATATTAATAACAAAATACAGTTAGAATGAAATTAGATATGAATATATAATTTATATTACATTTTGTTTCAATATTTTATTTATTAATTTTATTATTTTATTTATTTATTATTGTAATTATACGTATATATATATATATATATATATTATATGTGTATATATCTATTTTATATATATATATATATATATGTAACGTCATTCTAAGTGTATTTTAATACTAATATATGTACTTATATTAGTATTAAAATACACTTTGTATGACGTTACATATATATAATATAAATATGTTTAATCATTTTTTTTACACTTCCCACCAGCAGGGGGACTGTCTGACATTTCAGATAGTCCCCCTGCTGGCAGATCCACAGCCAGCTATAGGGGGCCATGTGATCGCTCTTTAAGAGCGATCACATGGCCCCCGGGGGCCTCATTTGCCGGGGGGAGGGCTGTCAGGCAGTCCTCCCGAAGCGGAGCGCCGGTAAGGTGAGTATACTGGGCGCTCCAGGGGCTTCAGCCGTTACAGCGTTCTATGCCGCCACAACGGCTTTAAAGCCCATTTAATGCGGGACGGCATAGAACTCAGATGGCCACTAGAGGTACTTCCTGTCTTTCAGCGCGCTGAATGTTTCTCACAGAGATGCATTCCTACAATGCATCTCTATGAGGAGATGCTGATTGGCAAAGTGCAATGTTTTGCCGCGCATGTGCAATAGCCCCCCAATGCCGTCTTTGGAAAAAGCATTGGATTGGCTGAGATCTATAAATCAGAATTCTGAATATTGGCAACAGTGTTATACCCTTATAGTGGAGTCAGGACACCCAGCGTCCCCTTTGGAGTTGTGGTTCTTGCAAATGAAGGAGTAACGCTCCATGGAAGAGCTGATAGTCAGTGTTCCAGGGAAGGTCCAAATCTATGCTGCATTTTAGATCCAATGGCTGACCTCATCAGAGGAGAGCGATTTGGGTATTACTTAATTAGTACATTATACATCGCTGGTAAGACCACACCTTGAATATGCTGTGCAGTTTTGGGCACCTGTTCTAAAGAAAGATATCACGGCACTAGAAAAAGTGCAGCTACAAAATTGATAAAAAGGAATGGAGCATTCTAGTTACGAAGAAAGGTTAAGAAATTTAAATCTCTTTAGTTTGGAAAAAGGCGCCTCAGAGGGGATATGGTAACATTATACAAATATATTCGGGGCCAGTACAAACCATTATCTGGAAATCTATTCATAAACAGGGCTATACATAGGACACAAGGTCACACATTTAGGCTGGAAGAAAGGAGATTTCATCTAAGGCTAAGAAAATTGTTTTTTTTTTTACAGTAAAAGCAATAGGGATATGGAATTCTTTGCCTGAAGAGGTGGTTTTATCAAAGTCCATACAGATGTTTAAACTGCAATTGGATAAACACTTGCAAAAACATAACATATATATTATAGATATAATTTCTAATTAGTGGGGTAATAGCTGCTTGATCCAAGGAGACATCTGACTGCTATTTTGGGGTCAAGAAGGATTTTTTTCCTAGTTTGTTGCAAAATTGGAAGCACTTTAGACTAGATATTTTGCCTTCTTTTGGATCAACAGCAAAAACATGTGAGAAAGCCTGAACTTGATGGACGCAAGTCTCTTTTCAACTATGAACTATGTTACTAAATAACAATGTATTAATTCATTGGGGTTCCACACCCCAGCATATTCCAGCAGCCTGACACACTCTCACTGACTTATCTTACTCTGTCTAACTTTAAGAAAAATGGGGAAGCCATGTGTGAAAAACTAGTTATCATTTTCTGTATTAATTTATCACTCTCATGTCGTTGTGATGGAATTTGTTTTTATGCACAGCTTTCTTAAGGTCCCACAACAGCATTTCATTTGGGTTAAGACCTGGACTTTGACTGGACCACTTTGATTCTTTTTTCCAGCCATTCTTATGTAGATTTGCTGGTGTGCTTGAGATCATTGCCCTGTTGCATGACCCAATTTCGTCCAAGCTTTAGCTGTCGGACAGCACATTTGACTCTAGAATACTTTGGTCTACAGCGGAGTTCATGGTCAACTCCATGACTGCAAGGTTCTCAGGTCCTGTGGCTGAAAAACCACCCTAAATAATCCTCCTTCCGCCAGCGTGCTTGACAGTTGGTATGAGGTATTTGTGCTGTTATGCTTGGTGTTTGGTTTTCGCCAAATGTGGCATTGTGCATTGTAGCCAAAAATCTACATTGTGGTCTTGTCTGTCCAAAGGACATTGTTCTACAAGTCTTGTGGTTTGTTCAGATGAAACTTGCAAACCTAAGCCATGCGGCCATCTTCTTTTTGGAGAGAAGAGGCTTTCTCCTGGCAACCCTACCAAACAAACCGTACTTGTTCAGTATTTTTCTTTTCAAAATATTTTTATTAAACAGTTTTTGATACAGATACCACAAAATCGTATTGTCATGAACTTTCACATTTTACTTGCTAACTGAGGCCTGTTGAATCTGAGCTGTAACTCTTGTGTTTTTTGTTGTTTTTTTTGCAATTTCTCTGAGCATTGCCGGGTCTAACCTTGGGGTGAATTTTGGTGGGATGTCCACTTCTGGAAAGATTGGCAACTGTCTTAAATGTTTTCCACTGTTGAATAATCTGTCTCATCGTAGAATGATGGACCTCAAATTGTTTGGAAATGGCCATATAAGCCTTCCAAGTTTGATGGGCAGCAACTATTGCTTCTCTAAGAACACTGCTGATGTCTTTCCTTTTTGGCATTGTGTTAACATACACCTGAATGCTCCAGACCAACAAACTACTAAAACTTTGGCTTTAATAGAGGTGGTCACACTTGATGATGACGAGTTATTCAAGGACATTTGATTATCAGCGCCTGTCTGCTACGTAGCCTCTTAATTCCTATGAAATGGTGTACTTGGTTTTGCACACGTTGCTTCTCCATTTTGGCTTTATTTTTGTTAAATAAATCATGGCACGGTGTAACATGTCATGTATTGTTCATCTGAGGTTGTGTTTACCTAATTTCAAGACCTGCTAAGGAACAGATGAAGGTTATTATGTTGTGATATGTAAATCGATAGAATTCAAAGAGGGTAAATTTTCTTTTTCCCATGACTGTATGTATGACTAATTTGGTTAAACAACTATGCATAAGATATTGTCAAGATTTGATCTGGATTTTTTCAATTATGTCTCATCTGGACAGGCTGAACTCTTTACTTAATACAAGTTTATTTGGAAACACTTCAAAATGTGTATATTGATGCATCTTGTGATTGTTGTCTAGATTATGGTGTCCAAATAGCTTTAGGTAGTACTGGATTTTTTCCTAAGCCAGACTGTGATAACTGGATATGATAAAAATATTCTATTGGCTGGAGTTCTGAGTATGACATCAGATATCTCTGCAACCTCCATCAGGAAATATCCAGGCCTTGAGAACATTGAGATTGTGGAGCATCAGCCATACACAAACCCACACAGTGCTGAGCTAACAGTTCCTGCCTGCTACTGTGCCAACAGATCCCAATACAACTCCCACTGTTATGATTTGCAGAAAAATGAGCTGCTGCTGCCCGCAAGCCCGTATGCAGGACTTTTGCCCCCTGCCAGTGTCAGCCCTCCCCCTGTGCAGGGCTCACCACCAGAAGACTTTCTCTGCAATAATGATTACTGTTTCCTTTCTTCCAACAGAAGGAGATATATGACTGAGTGAATACGGACAACTGTAAAGTGTTTGTTGTCAATTTATGGCCTGGAGTAACAATTTTCAAAATTAATTTTTATGTTTTTGATTGATCCAAAAAAGATCTCAGAATTATTTAGTATTATATGTTCGACAAGATGGTGCCCACATAGTTTTTGTATGTATTTAATTTACATATATGGCTGTTGCACTGGTCACCACCCACAAATAATACATGCGGTATCGCATAATTCAAAGCAGGTACCATGTCTTAATCACTGCGAGACACAGCAGGTACTGTGTGAGAGCAGGGTGGATCACCTGCATACTTGCTGCCGATGTTGAGGAAGTTACAATTGTATTTCTTCCAGATATTTAACGTTGTCACATAATGCTTTTGCAAATTACCGGTTTTTTTTTTAGTTCTTAATGATGCAGTAATGATGGAAGAAATATGTTCTATAAAAAATGCCTTTCTACAACTGACATTTCACTCATTTCCCTAAACTTATATATGACAGGTTGTGTGAGGGCAGAGTTCAATAGAAATTGACACTTTTATAAATTATACTGATTACACCCGCTGGCTTTTCTAACAGAAAACAGGTCCTGATACTTACTCATTTAGTTAGCTTAGTTGCAATGAACTCAAGAGACAGCAATTGCCTTGAGCATCTGCCTTGATGTCTGACTTCTCATTGAGCTGCATTGTTAAAGGGACACTATAGTCACCTGAACAACTTTAGCTTAATGAAGCAGTTTTGGTGTATAGAACATGCCCCTGCAGCCTCACTGCTCAATCCTCTGCCATTTAGGAGTTAAATCCCTTTGTTTATGAACCATAGTCACACCTCCCTGCATGTGACTTGCACAGCCTTCCATAAACACTTCCTGTAAAGAGAGCCCTATTTAGGCTTTCTTTATTGCAAGTTCTGTTTAATTAATATTTTCTTATCCCCTGTCATGTTAATAGCTTGCTAGACCCTGCAAGAGCCTCCTGTATGTGATTAAAGTTCAATTTAGAGATTGAGATACAATTATTTAAGGTAAATTACATCTGTTTGAAAGTGAAACCAGTTTTTTTTCATGCAGGCTCTGTCAATCATAGCCAGGGGAGGTGTGGCTAGGGCTGCATAAACAGAAACAAAGTGATTTAACTCCTAAATGACAGTGAATTGAGCAGTGAAATTGCAGGGGAATGATCTATACACTAAAACTGCTTTATTTAGCTAAAGTAATTTAGGTGACTATAGTGTTCCTTTAAGTCTGTGATTGGACAGCCACAGAAAGTCGGGGAGGGCTCGCAGAGGCAGCAGACAAGAGAAATGCAATTTTGTCAAGCTACTTTTAGATATATCTCCAATGAAAAATGCATAATTAAAGGCATGCAAGTTTTTATGTGGAGTATATTTACCAAACAGTGATTTTTAATCATTTTATATTTGATCAGTGGAGTGTCCCTTTCATAGGCACGGATGTACGTCACCACATACAAAGTGTAAGAAATAATGTGAATAAATTATATGTGTAAACACTTTTTTTTGTGTTTGCGAATACTAAGCTTATGAAAATGTTTTTGTGTTTTAAAGTAGGGTACAAATATAATAATAAATATATACAATTAACACACTCAGGGTTAGTCTCTGAAGTTTAAGAAGTCAAACTGAAATTAAAGAGAACTTTGAAATTGAAGCCAAGCTGACTTGGAGAATGCGTAGCCTCTTGCATAGTTTGCACCATAATTTAAAATTCATTGAATTCCCCAGAAATTTCGCATTAGTGAATAATCTATTTAACAGACACACAAATTACACACATTGCTTTGACTTGACGACCTTTTATTAATCTTCAAAATTTGTTATTGGTCCTGTGACTTATGATTCTTCGATTGTAAAATTAACTTGGTGATTCACTCTTAAATTTTATTATACTGAATACTAAAAAAAAAATCTTTGTTAGAGATGATTGTTAACAAAACAACAACAAATTGCATCCTGACCTTGGGGACCTTGCTAAAATCATATTTAGTAAGAAATAAATGAAGCCGCACACTAAATGTGATATTCGTTATTTTTTATTTACAGAGAATAGCTCATAATGCGGGTTACCATATAACCTCATTTTGTAATTACACCAATAGTATTCTCACTAGACCCTAATTTCTCATAACAAAATAAAATCACTGGTAGAATTTCCTTTGTAAGAACTCGAGGCATTATTTGAACAATGTAAGAAACCTACAGACAGCATACAGAAAATTTTGGTTTAATGATGGTTATGACAATTGAAAGACTTTTAACTGTGTAAAAATAGACAAAACTCTGGGAAATCTTTTACTTTAAATAATTACATCGTAGTACAAACATGATACATCACTACAAAATGAAGACTGACTCGTTTCACTGCCCCAAAAAGGCAGATGACATTTGAAAAATATAAACACAGTCTACATTCACACCTACAAACAAAGGAATGGCAATTTTTAAATAGGGTATATACACAAGGAGAAAGGTTAAGTAAACAGAATATCTTTTGCCGATATACATATATATACAGATTTACAGATCAGATTTAATTAACATTTTTAGAAACATAACCCTAAAACATCTCTAGAATACTATAGATCAAGTCAAAGGACAAAAAGATAAACCAAAATATTTGCGTTTAATATTTTGCAGTAACAATAAGGCCTTCCTTAGACATGTTGAATGACTGTTTAAGGTGTGGGTTTCAAAGTGAGTCCTGTAACAAAAACACAGGACATTGTAACTTTGGGATATTTTGAAATAAAAATATACCATTCCATGTTTGGTTAATATAAAGGATATTTCACCAATTTCACTTTTATTTATTACTTAATTGGCTTTTGAAATACATTGCCTTATTGTGGAATTTGGCAGTCATTTTGTATCAGGGAGAAACTGAAATTATGACAATTAATGATAAGAGCCAAGATATGACATACCCCTAAATATAAAGTACTGTAAAATGCACACATGACCCGCCTAGTTGATTTTTAGAAAGTTTAAGGCAGGCTTCCTCAAACTCCGGCCCTCCAGATGTTGCTGAACTACAACTCCCATGATTCTATGAATTAAATAGATAGGCTGTAAATCATGGGAGTTGTAGTTCAGCAACATCTGGAGGGCTGGAGTTTGGGGAAGCCTGGTTTAAGGTCAGTCTGGCTCTGTAGAAATAATCTCCAACTCACCACAAATTATTGTAAATGGATCATTATCATTTCACTGTAAGATATGCAACTTTTGATCTTTTAATCAGGATAATGACTTAAAAATAATTATGTCATCCACAAAAATATATGTAGGAGAAGTCCAGCTGCAAGTAAGAATGGTATCTCGATCTATATATTGTGCTGAAATCCTCAATAAATTACAAATTGAAAGATGTATCTGAATATTTGCCAATGTGAAACATTTGTCATTAACCAAGGAGGTGGGACAGGTACACAGGATTCTGCATAAAAGATCAAACGTTTGGTCAGAAGGTTAATTATATTTAATTAACTCTTCATAACTGCTAATTGGAATCCTTGTACGGAAGACGTGATTGGAGCAATATCTTAGTATACGTGACACAGTCATCTCAATAAGATGAATGCACAATAGTTCATAGGTGGTGCATGAAAAACATTTAGTATAACTGATTTAGAGAAACATAACTAACCACTGTGTCATTTTGTCCTAAAGTTAAAGGGACACTATAGGCACCCAGATCACGTCATCTCATTGAAGTGATCTGGGTGCAGTGTCCCTGTCCCCTTACTTCTGCAATATAAAACATACCAGTTTTAGAGAAACTGAAATGTTTAGATTGCAGGGTTAAGACTGCCTCTAGAGAGCCCAATCCAATGCAGAGGGTCATCAACACTGGAATCAAGTAGCCACTATACTATACAGTTTTGTATTCCTAATAGTATAGTGTTCCTTTAAATCATTCATATTTAATTGCATCAGCACCTTTCCTTGATATGCACAAATATTTTTTAGATGTGATTGATTTGTTGCAGGACTGAGATATGTCTAAAAAGTTTTATATCCACTACTCTGTGCGGAACTACCTTCTAAATATGGTAATTTCAGATATATCAGAGTGATATTGCTGCTGTAGTTACAGAAGAATTAAAGGGACTTTAACGTATTTTATTATAAATTCATTCCCAAGCTTCCTCAGCTGGGGTTTGCTGTAAAAGGATACATAGCATCTAAAACCTTTTTCTTGCTGTTTTGCAAACGGAGATTGGAAGCGTACAATCATGTGCATAAAAACAAGCATTCAAACAGAGAACACATTGTGTGGTGATATTCGTGTGCATGGTTTTCTTATATTTTTATTTACTAAACATTGGTTTGTATTTAACTTGCAAGCACATTGTAAAATTTGGGCTAGAATAAGTCATTTGGAAAAATTCTTCAACTCCGCTCTAGCTGGACTATTTGTGCCTTCACTTCCCTACAATTTGGTGTTTAGTGAATAAACTACTATATATTTTTGGTCAAAATGAACATTACAGCATTCGGAATGCAAGCCTGTGTTCCTAATGCTATAGTGTTCACCTCTATTTAAATGTAATCCCCCTCTTAAATCAAAATACCATTTATTTGTAGTTCCAAGATCGGCTCCATAAAGCCGCTCAATCGGCCACCCGTAGTGTCATGCAGATGCCTGTAAACATCCTACCCAACCCTCTTAGAGGAGCCATGGGGACGGAAAGCGCATGCATGTAAAGAGTTGCACTCCTCCAATGGAATGGAGGTTAGCTGTAAGAATCTGATTCGGTTCTCATTAGTACCGGTCACGTAGACATCCACTAGAGGTGTGTTTAACCCTATAATGTAAACATTTGCGTATCTACCGACGTCAATGTTTTATATTAAAGGGTTAAAACTAAAGGGCAACTGCATTAAGATTAAGTGGTGTGTCTGGTTACCTATAGTGGTCCTTTAAAAAAAAATAGAAGATTATATGAGGATATAGCGACTAAATGGCATTAGCAAATCTTCAGAAAATAAATCTAAACAAAAAAACAACATGCTCACATTAAAATAGTGACACAAAATACCCAATGTGCCCATTTTGTATGATTTCTGCTCATCTGAGAAATTCATTCCAGTTCAATGCTTGGGACGTATTAAAATACATTTTCCAATATTAAACTCCAATGCAGAATTGTAAGAAAGGTTAAACAAGGGAGCCATGGACAATGCTATGGACGTTTTTTTATTATTAATTTGTTAATTCTGTTGGACAGTACGCAGTTTATATTTATATAGAAACCTATAATAAATATTAAGGGAGGCAGACTGGGTGAAATTACTGGAACATGTAGTGGATTACTTTGATTGAAACCTTATAGAACAAGCATGTCAAACTCGCATGCAGCCCACAATGGACATCTTTGCAGCCTGGCGAGCCGCGAGTACATGTGTGCGTGAGGAAGCAGTGGGCAGCAGGAAGGAGATCGGATAGAACAACCCCACTGGAGCCCAGGGATAAATACAATGATGTGAGTGTGTGCAAGAATGTGTAAATGTGTGTGTGTGTGTGTGTGTGTGTCTGTCAGTGAGTGAGTGTGTGTGTCAGGGAGTCAGTGTGTGTCAGTGTGTGTGTCTGTCTGTCTGTCAGTGAGTGTGTGTGTGTCTGCCAGTGTTGTGATGGCCGCAGCTGGACAGTGGAGGGCCTGGAGGTGCACGGAGGCACGCCACATCACGTTCTAACGTGACGTCGACATGCTCCACCTCCACAGAGTGCAGACTGCGCCATTTGGGGTATACCAGAGGCCGGACTCCGGAGTCACATACTGGCAGCGGCAATGTGAGTGGAGTCTGCTTGTTAGCTAGAGGGGCTAGCTGGGATTTAGTAGAGGTGGGGGGCTGGGATTTAGTAAAGGGGGGTGCTGTGGTTTAGTAGAGGGGGATGCTGTTTTTTTTTATACTGTACTTTTCAAAATAAACCTACGTTTCTATGAAAATGTAAGGTTGTTGTTTTTTGCGGCCCACATAAACTTAAACCTTGTTTAGCTGACCCGTGCTAGACTTTGGGATTGGCATGCTTGTTATAGAACAAACATATGCACTGCCATTTTTAGACACTAGGTGGCACTGCTGAGTTGTGTGACTTTAAAGCAGGATCATTTTAATCTATAGATTTTATATATGCATCAAATGTATCAAGGGGGCACTCATTAAATAACGTGTTTCAACCTTGATGTTATTCGACCCTTAAGATGAACATGAGTTTCTCATGACTGGTATAGGATGTACAGTAATGTTCAGTAAATTGAGCTCTGTTGGGATACAAGATAACATTAATAGCAGCAGTAAGAAGTGATTTGCATAAGAGACAGTTGAGGGGACAGTTAACTACGCAGGTAAACGAGGAGTATACATTTCTATCAATTATATCCCTAACAAATATATTCTTGTGGTGAACTTATATCATATGCTAAGGAGCACTTAGAGCAGGGTTAGGCAGCCTCCAGCACTCCAAATGATGGGACTATATCTCCCTTGATGCTTTCGCCAGCATTATGACTGTAAGAATATTATGGGCGATGTAGTCCACAACATCTGGAGTGCAGCAGGTTGCCTGCCCCTGACTTACAGGATAAAGTAAGGAATATGTAATGAAGCTGATGGACATGTTTAAGCAGCATATAGAAGAGACGGTGGAGGTAGATTATTAAGAAGCAGATTGGGAAAGTAATATCCAAATAATAATACGATCAGATTCAGAAAACGACCAGAATTTTGTGGCTCATAAACTGTGAGACATTTTGTTTCCTATTCTCCCATTTTTATTTTTCTGTTTTAATGGAATGAGATATCATTTGGTGTCTTGTTAGAAGCTACAGAACAACGTGGCATGGCTATAATACAGTGTTTGTTTTAATTGCTGTCTGAGAGTTCGAGATAATTCTAGCAAAGATTGCACTAGCATAGACACCGTCTCTCTGGTTTCATATTTGTGGGTGACATACTGCGGATTGCAGAGCCAATCAGGAACCACGTACACAGCACCATTTGGAGATAATGTGCGGTTACTGTGCCGTGGTTGGTAGAGTAGGAACATTTTCAGTATCTGAAAAAATTTATTTAAATGAATAACTAAGGCACCAGCGATGGGTTATTTAGTATGGAACTGACTAACTGTAACTTACGTTTTAGATTAAAGCAACACTACAGACCCGTAAAGCACTTCAACTGCTGAAGTGCTTTATGTATGAAGTGGGTCCTCTTTTCTTTTTTTTTTCATTTTACGGAAACTGCAGATTTCAATAAAGTGCAGATTTCAGTAGAAACTGGCACTTTTAGAAATGAACATTGTTACACCCCCCCCAGTGTTCAATCAGACAATCAGTCCTGTTACTTCCTGGTTTGGATAGCTCAGTGGAGCTAAACTCAAGAGGCAGTAATTGCCCAGAGCACCTGCTTTACAAAGACTTCTCATTGAGCTCCATTGGGAAGTCTGTGATTGGACAGCCACAGAAAGTCTGGGGAGGATCAGAAGGGGAGGGCTTGCAAAGGCTTTAGACAAAGAAAATGCAGGTTTTGCAAGCTGTTTTTAGATATAACCCCAATGAAAAAATTAACAATTAAATTTGTGCATGTTTTAATTGGGATATATCTGCTATATAGTGATATATTTATTCATGTATTAATTTATTTATTTGGGGGGGAGTGGAGAGGAGTGATCCTTTAATTGAGGTTTGTGTTAAACCCCATACTAGTATGTCTTTACTTCTGCTTTTTTATAGTTAATCCATACTCAGAGTGCCTCAGTTGATTCATAGTAAGTAGCATGGCTTTAATTGTTTGTTTATTTTTTTTTATTTGAAAATGGTTCTGAATCCAATCCTTAAAGGTCCAGAATTTGTCAGTATCCTCGCTAGAACAGAATTAGGGAATGTCTAAATTTGAGTGTATTGTAATATAGGGGACTTTTTATGTTAATTTACCTCTAACAGCAGTCTAAAACAAAAAAAAAAATAGATGTTGTCCACAATTATTAGAGAACACTAAACCACAGTAAATAGCTGCTTTGGGAAAATGTCAAACCTCTGTTTATGCAACCTAATCAAAATTTACATTGTCCCTTTATGTACACTGTGTGGAACCAATACATTAAACATTTACATGTTTAATGGGAAATGTACTAAGCTGTGAAAAACTGGAGAGACAAATTTCCATCGAAAATTTATTTTTGCATTCCGCCATTGTGGGGGAAAATATCTGCCAATTTGGTTGTATTTCCTATATTTCCTAAATCCAAGTTATAAAATGTTTGAATAAAGATTTTAACAAATGCTTTAGTTCTTGAGATTAAATTGCATGTTTCATTTACCCACTGTACGTAAATACAGTGTTTTTGAGTAGTATTACAGGTTTATGAGCTGTGGAATATATATTTTATAAATAATATAAAAATATAAAGTTTGTGTTTTGCCCAACAAACTGGCAGATCTACATTTCATTGATTATAAACCACCCTATCTATAGTTTTGATTTGTATTAATTTGACTGGTTACAGGTTATCTAAATCTGATGGTGGTGGGAGGGGGAGAATCAGTAAAAATATACAATAATTAAATTATTTACGGGTAAAAGAAACCTAGTACTTCCCTCTGTATCTGGTATCATCGATACTGTACATTATAAATAATCATTATTATGCACAGTGCATGGGAAATTACACCGAATGCCTACAGAATTGTCTGCAGTATTGGGCATGTGCGTGGTCATACGTGGATCCAGTAAATTGTAACCTGTGCAGGTAATGCTGGGATCTCCTTTTTCAAAACGTACACGCAGCCAAAGAGATTTAAGGTACTACTTGACCTTGTTTGAGGGTTGTCTGTCCTGGATAAGGTTCGTACACATTGTTTTTCAGATGAGACATGCTCCTTCCATTCAGAGAATACTAAGACCATTTGTCCCTTATAAAAAATACTGTATCTTCTTCAACGGGATATTTACACAATGTACGGCTGCTTACATCCTCAAGCCATGAAGAACCTAATCTCAAAGAATTAGTTAGTTGTCCAAAATTCTTCTTGCCAATACAGATGCTCTCGATGTACCACCAATAATTGGCTACAGACCCGTTAACATTTCTTTAGTATAAATAATGTTCCATTCATTTCGGTGCCCACAGGGACCTATTTTGGCAGCATGAGAAATATTCCTGACCCGTATCATGGAGGCTTTTTTTTTTATAACTTCTCTTCCACGTCCAAGATGATGAGCACGTCTCCCACATCTAGGGAAATGTTTTAATTTCCACTGCTTCCGTGGTCTTCTTCAACCCAGGCCACTATTTTTCCTTCCCAGCCTGGAATGATATCATCATCATGAAACACCTATGGCAAAACAGAAAGCCATGAGAGTTTTGGTAATTGAAGTTGTTCAATGTGATAAACCTACACAGGCACAATGAGCAAATCTCCTTGTAAGAAGTTAAATAAGCCAAGTCAGGGATCAGTGTGTGCCTGTAAATTTTATAATACATGAAAGCGGGCAAAATATCATGGGATGCGACTTCTATAAAATCTATGAATCTACCTGTGGCTACCCTTGAGCTATACAGAGTTCATATAAAGAATTGGAATATCAATTTCATTAAAGGAGTGGTTATGATGGTAGGAGTTTTCTGATGCTGTCTATTTGTAAGAAGTCAAATTATTTGCAACGTTTTGACACTTACCTGGGTCCCCCACAAGTGCCCATTCTACTTCCAGTCTCCTTTTTATAGCCATAATGGAAGTTGAGATTTCGCTTTAGCTATGCCAAGTTTAGGCAAGTTTTCAGGTTATTCATGGATTTTAGCTTTAGTTTAAAAAATCTTTCAGAGCACCAAGGAGAAGCTAAAAGGTTAGATGACATGAGCTCTGTAACTATGTGCAAGCTTTATCAAGGGGTCAAGATAACGGAATATTTCCACCACAAACAAATGTTTCTAATTTTCCATTAGTATGGATATTTTTTTATTTCATAGAATCTGAATTGGAAAACAGATTTCCAGATGTATCTACCTCCTCTTTGACGGTTCCAAATTCCGGATCCAGTGCCTTGAAGTGGTATCTGTGATTACCTTCTCTGTCGATTGCTGTTTTGAAGTCCTTCAGTGTGACCTCTCCCAGCCTGGAAATAGGAAAAAAATCACATGTACATCCAGGAGTAATCACAAGAATTCGAGACGATCAACAACTATTCTGAAAAGATGTCTATTTTGTTTTTGCATGATGTGAAAGCTCACAGATGGAGGGGGAGTTGAAGAACTTGGCACAAGAAAACATTTATCAAGCAAATTACATTAACAAATAACTCCACCATTTTCTTAACAGGTCTTTGACCACCGTCTTGATTTCACAAACACAATATATACTATACTGAATTAAATACATTAAAATAGGACCCATCTGATCTCAGAAAAGGGTTAGGGTGCTGACGGCCTCCTTACATTCTAACAATTCCAATAAACTGAATCGTTATGGTGCTTACAGTGGCCCTTTAATACAAACAACACTAGCACATAAAGATTGAACTCCCTACTTCATGAAAACTGTCTCTGCATTTAAACTAAAAAATAATTAGCACATTCAGACAATTTATAATAGTAAATAAATATATAAAATTAAAAACACCTCCTCTTTAATCTAGAGCGCATGCATTACTTACTTACTACATATATCTGGATAGTATAGAATTCTGAATATTTTAATATAAATGTATGTGTGCATCATACGAAAGGTGAATCTAGGCCCCTTTACTGATTGATGAATCAGTATTACCTCTTTGGGATGTTGACCATGAAAGGTGTCAGTGAGCGATCCGTAAAGTAGAGCACTTTGGTGCCGGAGTTGCTGCTTCCCATCACAGGCGTGCTCTGAGAGTGAGGCATTTCTAATAAAATAAAATACAGTACACAATATAGAGACATTTACAAATCAGTGGTTAAATTAATATTTTTGATATAAGTAGATTGTACTGTTACAATTTTAAAAAATGCACAACTTAAACCAAAATCAGAAAAACAGCATCTTTAACAGTATGTATAATAAATAAAACCAAGCCTTGCTGTAATGTGGAGGATAACTAAGCAGCGCTTTACGCTGTGGTAGAATATTCGCCATGCTAATTAAGTGCAATCAAGTAGACATCCATTTTCTAAAGGACCTTGAGGGGGTCCAACCTCGTATTTCTGCTTTATATAAGCCAAAGAATGAGACATAATGTCCCATTATCAAAATGAAACTGTTGACAATCAATTAAAAAGTATATTTACTTTATTATAAGCAGATTTAAAGCAATTCATCACATAAAGCAAACAGTAGTGGCTTTAAGACTCACATAGATATGCACAGACCAGCGTAAACAACGTATTCTTTCAAGACTCTAACAGTGTAACCGTAACAGAATAAGCAAAATGTCCACTCACTGGAGTTGGGAGGCCAGGAATCTCTGTATTCATTCACTCCTTTACTTCCAGACATCTTTCCCCGAGCCTAGAATACCACAACGGACAACAGAAATACATATTACAGGTCAGAGAATAGGTCAGCATGCTTGTATAGCGGCTATGAGCAGTTTGTGTCCTGTTACGTAAAGATTAAGAATGTGTTTCAGGGTTTTGTTGTGTAAATCCTGGACCATTTAAATCATTTTACTACAAGTTCTTTTATATTATAGAAATCATAACTTGACAAGATATATAATAATTAGCCCATTTCCAGCATTTGTGGAGCCATTTTAACTAGACTGGTTGGACTTTTAAATATGACATCTTATTTGGGGGACATAGAGGATCACACCAGTTATTAGAAATAAACTACATTATAAATTGCAATTCTAATTTTTACAATGTACACAAATTAAAAAAAAAAAAGTGTTTATGACAAAGAAGTTGGTGAAGCTGTTGTATACAATGTATCACCATTATCAAACCGTGTATGTCTAGTTTTGTTTAAGAGCTTGTCAGTAATGGCTGTCTTTAGACCAGATTCTGTGAGGCCTTCAAGCCAAGAAGGTGAAATTTTATCAGTTTTCCAGATACCCAGTATTTGTGGCAGCTTGGGATTCTGCACATACCCGCCTGTCTTGCCTCCTCTGGGTCTCAATGGCATGCAGTCTGTCCATCAGGCTAGAGATCCCCTGCTCTAGGCTGTCTATTGTGTGATGCTGGGGATCGTGTCCGCTGAAGCTGTTCCTAAGGCTACGTAAAGAATCCCGGACCAACTGCAGATCATTAGCCTGAGAAACAGCAGAATGAAAGGAGTTGATGCAAATGCACAAATACAAACTACAGAATTAAACATTGTTTGCATGAAAGCGAACACTCGTTACTAAGGCTCCAAGGGTGAAAGTACTGAAGGACCTCCTGTCATTTTTAGTATTATTTAAAGGAACACTATGCAAAACTGTATTCCTAACAATATAGGGCCTATCTGCCCCCGCATCAACTTCCCCCCAGCGCATAAAATAACACCTTAAACATTGAACAACCCCTTAAACATTTACCTGATTCCAGCACAGAGGGACCTCGGCGTTGGATCACTCTCTGCCTCCTCCAATGTCAGAGATGCAGCGAACATAATGTGCATGCGCGGCGAGTGTATGGTCTGTCCCACAGGAAAGCACCAACTGAATGCTTTCCTATGGTGATTTTCAAGACGCTGGAGGCCCTCATGCAAAGCATGAGGACATCCAGCATCGTTTCACGCAGTTAAACTCTGTGAAAAGCCAGGAAGCGCCTCAAATGATATGAAGTGGTCTAGGTGCCTATAGTTTCCGTTTAAATATTAAATCCTCCTATCTGTTTCACTTCCGGAAACATCTGTGAACTTTGTAGTCTAACTTTCATTCTTGTGTAACTCATTAATGGAGACTCAAACATGGACTATACCATCAATAGATCTGACTGTCTAGTTCTTTCTGTTTTCTAGTGATATCATGACACAGCAGTAAGTGGAACGAGTTGGTTATTGAGGCATTGATGCACAGCATAAGTTAAAGATTGCTGGTCTTAGTTTTACTTTTTATAACAGGCGTCGGACACCTTCAACACCTTCAGCACAGATGTTGAGGACTATATCTCCCCTGATGCTAGCATTAAGAGAGACATAGTCCACAACACCTGGAGTGCCAAAGGCTACCTGCCCGTTCTCTAATATACCTTGTAAGCAAGATACCACCTAAGCAATGGTTTTGAGCGCATTAACCTTTATTCTAACACAATTCGAACAATGAAACTACAAGTACAAAAATAAAATATCGCTGGCAGTACATGAAAAGAGATATATTGCCACTAAAATATGCAGGCACGTGGCGATCATCTGCACAGTGAAAATTCAAATTTTCTATTTTTAACAATACAAAAAAATGATAACGTTTAAAGGGTGGACCCCCAGCTCCACCCCCCCCCCCCACTCTATCTCCTCACTCATCATGCTGCTCTCTTCTGGTGGGCTAGATGACATCTTGTTTTTAGATATATTATTATTTTTTATTAAGAAAACAGGCATTTTATGTATTCGACAAGGAGTTATATTGCACTGACACATGAATCACATGTCATTAACAAAGAAAACATTGCTTTATTATGGGAGAAGTAGCCCACAACATCTGGAATAAAGGTTGCCTAACCCTGTTTAGAGAATTAAACTTCAGAGTGTGCAATCAATGTATTAATTAATGGGACACTATAGTCACCTGAACAACTTTAGCTTAATGAAGCAGTTTTGGTGTATAGATCATGTCCCTGCAGCCTCACTGCTCAAATCTCTGCCATTTAGGAGTTACCGTATATACTCGAGTCTTATACTCGAGTCAATGTCTGTATTATGGCAACTTACATTGCCATAATACAGACAAGGACCGCCGGGCTCATTACAAGCCCGGCGGTCCTGTTGGGGGCTTGCAGCGAGCTGTTACTTACCTTCCTGCAGCTCCTGTCAGCTCCCTTCTCCTCCGTGCAGCTCCCCTGTCAGCTCCGTTTTGCTCCCAGTGTAAACCTTGCGGTCTGACAGACCGCAAGGTTTACACTGGGAGCAGAACGGAGCTGACAGGGGAGCTGCATGGAGGAGAAGGGGGCTGACAGGAGCTGCAGGAAGGTAAGTAACAGCTCGCTGCCAGCTCCCCCACTGTACAGCCCATCCACTGGACCACCAGAGATTCACATAGCCCCCCTCCCTGGCCAGGCAACAAGCAGGGAAGGGGGGACAAAAAAAATTAAATAAAAAATAAATAAAATAAAATACAAATATTAAAATAAAATAATAATAAAATAACAATAATATTAAAATAAAATAGTAATAATATTAAAATAATACTATTAAAATATAATAATATGATAATATTAAAATTAAAATAATAAAAATGCCCTCCCCTCACCCAGTTTACACACACTACACAAACACACACTGCATTCACACAAACACACACTGCATTATATACACACACTGCATTCACACAAACACACACTGCATCATATACACACCGCATTATATACACACAAACACACTGCATTATATACACACTGCATTATATATACACACACTGCATTCATTATATACACACTACATTCATACAAACACACACTGCATTATATACACACACACTGCATTCATTATATACACACACACTGCATTCACTATATACACACACTACACACAAACTGTATTCATTATATACACACACTGTAAATAAATATTCAATTAATGTAATTTTATTGGGATCTAATTTTATTTAGAAATTTACCAGTAGCTGCTGCATTTCCCACCGTAGGCTTATACTCAAGTCAATACGTTTTCCCATTTTTTTGTGGTAAAATTTGGGGCCTCGGCTTATATTCGGGTCGACTTATACTTGAGTATATATGGTAAATCACTTGTTTATGAACCATAGTCACACCTCCCTGCATTTGACTTGCACAGCCTTCCTAAACACTTCCTGTAAAGAGTCATCTAAAGTTTATCCTTTCTTTATTGCAAGTTCTGTTAAATTTAGATTTTCTTATCCCCTGCTATGTTAATAGCTTGCTAGACCCTGCAAGAGCCTCCTGTATGTAAAGTTCAATTTACAGAGCAAGTCATACAATTGTTTAAAGGACCACTATAGTGCCAGGAAAACATGCTCGTTTTCCTGGCACTATAGTGCACTGAGGGTGCCCCCACCCTCAGGGTCCCCCTCCCGCCGGGCTCTGGGGAGAGGAAAGGGGTTAAAACTTACCTTTCTCCAGCGCCGGGCAGGGAGCTTTCCTCCTCCGATCCTCCTCCTCTCCTCCCTTTCGGCTGAATGCGCACACGATTTTCACAGTGAGAATCACGCAAACGCCTCTAGCGGCTGTCAGTGAGACAGCCACTAGAGGATTTGGAGGCTGGATTAACCCATTTATAAACATAGCAGTTTCTCTGAAACTGCTATGTTTATAAAAAAATGGGCTAACCCTAGCTGGACCAGGCAACCAGACCACTTCATTAAGCTGAAGTGGTCTGGGTGCCTAGAGTGGTCCTTTAAGGTAAATTACATCTGATTGAAGGTGAAACCAGTTTTGTTCATGCAGGCTCTGTCAATCATAGCCAGGGGAGGTGTGGCTAGGGCTGCATAAACAGAAACAAAGTGGTTTAACTCCTAAATGGCACTGAATTGAGCAGTAACAGGCACGATCTATACACTAAAACTGCTTCATTAAGCTAACGTTGTTTAGGTGACTATAGTGTCCTTTTAAAAGGTAGCCAGAGAGGTTTCCCAGTAGGCAGAAATCAGAGTAAAATATAACTGAATGTGCAATTAGCCAAATATGTAAATATAAGGTTTAGGGAAATAATAAGATCATGAACTAAAAGAAGCCCAACAATAACAGACAGATATACAGTATGTCACCCAATGATTAAAAGCAAGTTAAAAAACTATGATAGGGAGAAGTTACCAAAAATGCTCTGGCACTGTTACAGATCCACCAATAACCAGTATCATAAATAAAATAGAAAAAAAAAAAAACCCTTTCCCCCCTCCATCCCAGTATTCTCAATTACAAGGTGCAGACAGTTTTACCGTGCTATATTATGGTAAACAGACCTGCATTTAATTAAGTGATACCTTGTTACTGCTGTACCCACCGTTCTCTGTGGCACCACGTCCCGTGACACTCCCTTACTTGCTGGTTGCAAGAATCCATTTGTCTGAGAGGGGTGACTGATGTAGCTGGTGACCTGATAAATGAAAGTGGCAGTGTGAAACATTAAATGTTGAATGTTTGTTAAAAACTCTATTCTTTCAACAATGATATTACAAAATAAAACACTGGGAATTCTAAATCTGTATCTACAAGAGTTGTATCTGAGAGCTGTAGAAACTTAGCACGCACGATGAAATGTAACACGGTGAGTGAGAAATACAAATTGGCAAATCTGAGGTCACAGGGTTGTCGAGAAAGTAAAAAAACCTGCTCCTGTGAGTTTAACTCAATCAGAAAATAGCTGGAATTCATATCATGGTCAGTGACCAGAAAATCCACGTTTAAATATATATACTTATAAAAATATATTTTTTTATATAAATCTGCACTTTTCACGTAAAAAGCATTTCAGCAAGTTAAAGTGCTTTACATAGTTACATTGCTGAAAAGAGACTTGCGCCCATCAAGTTCAGCCTTCCTCACATATGTTTTTGCTGTTGATCCAAAAGAAGGCAAAAAACCTGGTTTGAAGCGCTTCCAATCGTGCAACAAACTAGGAAAAATTCCTTCTTGACCCCAAAATAGCAGTTTATATATTAAATATTCCCTGTCACAGGGTTAGTTAGTAATGTTAATAGGTAAAAACAGAACAAAATAATTACCTGTTCATCATCTCTGCTCATAAACTGCTGCAAAAGAGCCTTCCTGTGATCTAATTCTTTCTGGAGGTCACTCTGGAGGGAAAAAAAATAGACATCTTACACATGTCCTACGCAGGAAGACAGCAAATATACAAATGATGTGCCGCCCTATATATTGTTCATAGAGTTGCCAATGCCTAAAGGGTCCAGTTTCTGTGGACACTGGTGGACACTGCTGACAAACCACAGGCCGAGGTAGGAACGGATATTCCCTAGCCACAAAAGAAAGACAGAGTCTTGAGCGATAGAAAGAGTGGTCAAATGAAGGAGAAATCAGAAATCATTAAACAGCCCAGGGGTTGGTGCAGGCAGATATCATGAGCGTGCAGAGTCAGGTATACAGTCAACAATGGGAGACATCAGTGGAATCCCGTACATTGTACTGATCATCGAAACCTTTAATTAGGCAAGGCCAGGCTGGGAGATTATACTACAAACGTGGAAATTAACACATCGCGAACATGAAGACAAATCTTAGCACTAAGGACTAGAAATAAAATATTTCAAGAAAAACGAAATCATTTTTAGGTAACCTAACCTTGTTACTCTCTTATACTTTTAGTAAGAATCCCTTTGGATATAAACAAACACAGAATGAATAATTTATCTATTTTTGTAAAGCACCATCTGGAACATTCTCGACATCTATATTTAATTGTAGAAAGAAAATAATGGCAATTTGCCAACACACTCCGAGTAAGAAGCACGGTATGTCTAATGCCACCTAATGGAGGGAAGATCTATTTACTAACAAGATTACTGTGTCCACTGTCAAAATTTATTACATCCAATCAATTATCCAGCATCGTTATATATTCCCTCCCACCCAGTGTCCCTCTGTCAGGGCTGCTTACCTCCATCCCCCAGACCTGCTGTTGGCTCCAATGCTGGGTGCAATAATGAGGGCACAGAGCAATGCATTAACCTCACTAGTCAATGCACTTATATAAGCAGCGAAGTAACTGGCACTCTTGGGAAGTTTTGTACAGTGTGAACAGCTATAACTGCCTTCTAAACAAGGCAGAGGATTTACATGTCTCGCCATGATCCAGCCTCTATACATCTTCATGTCAGTTTCAGGCCAGTGCTTAGGCATTCTGGGTGCGTGTGCCTGAAGACCAGCCGGCTGGGACCTCTATATTCTTGTTTCACCTGTTTCTGTATTTGATACTTTCCAGAACTCATTCATTCTTGGACTAAGAATTTTGACAGTTTGCTCTGATCATCAGACATCTCTCTGACGCTGGATGGGAATTCTGGTAGCAGATGCTATGTCTTTATGGTGTATATTCTGCCATATGACTGTAATCATTAAATACAATATAAATTAACTCTGAATAATCTGGGCCTTTGGAAGTGTTTTCACACATCCATCCTATCCCCGTGAATGAGTCATTTGAATTAAGTGAGGGGGCAGGTGCGTCTCTGCTGGTTTAAAGCCCTGCTGAGCACAAAGAGGCTAAAACAGATTGTCTCTTTGTTTGCAAGATGCAAATGGGAATTACGACAAGAGGGAATAAAAAATAAGTCAATTTTAAACAAAGTTATTGAGAGAAAAATCCACACCAGGTGCTTTTGCCATGTAGATAAAGCTATATGTGAGTCAGCTGACGAGACAATAGACTGAAGTTGTAGCTCGGAGATTTCCACGCACAAAAAGAAAGTTACATGGAGTATATGTTAAACTCTGAGGCTCAGTGTTGCAAAATAGAACTCACTACAGCTCTTATCACTTATGCTGATAGCCAACTTCACACTGATGGGCACGGATTAGGAAATATTCCCAGAATTATGTGCATTTCGTATAATGTTGACCACTCGCAAAATGAAACGTTGATAGAATGTAAACGATTGAGATAATTCCATGTACCTTTTGATAGTTAACTTCAGAGAGTTTCCGATGGGCTTCATCCAGTTTCCCTTGCATTTGTTGTAAGAGCCAATCCTTTTGGTTAAGTTCTTTCTGCAAGGAAAAAGATCAATTTAATTCAAATTAATTATATCTACATTAGACTATTTCATCCATTCATGCAAAGATTTAAAAGCACTCTTCACAATGGCACTTTTATTCTTTTAACATTGGTTTGGAGGTTGTTGAATTGTTGAATTAGCTAGTATTCCATTTTAATATGCTTTAAGTGTTTTTGATTTTAGGAATTTTAAAAATAAGTAAATAAATATCTATATGTGTATACACACATAAAATGAAATGTATATCATAATTACATTTTATTTTCTGTTTTCTGTTTTTATTTCATAATGATAATTGTTGCAATAATCTCTATGTTTCCCTTTAAGTCATAATTATTGGCAAATGGAATAACAATGATAATACTATAATCTATTTACGTTATACTAAAATAGTATTTTGTAATAGAAGGGAGGTTGCACAGTGACACAAAATACTGTAGAAGTAGAAAGGTTCCCCAATTGGCATTAGACCAGAGGATTAAAAATGGTCAAAGGACAAGGCATTGTCAATGATGGAAGGTCTTGCTAGAAGCCAGATATAGTCGGCATGAAAACAGGAGAAAAAAAACATTTTGGTATCTCAAGTATTTATCTAGAAATGACAACTAATGACAACTAAATCATTTACGTTAGCGACTACAGACTGAAAATAAGAAGAAGCCTATACATGACTATTTTAAAAAAAACTAGAGTTAAAGGACCACTCTAGGCACCCAGACCACTTCAGCTTAATGAGGTGGTCTGGGTGCCAGGTCCCTCTAGGATTAACCATTTTTTTAATAAACATAGCAGTTTCAGAGAAACTGCTATGTTTGTAAATGGGTTAAAGGACCACTCTAGGCACCCAGACCACTTCAGCTTAATGAAGTGGTCTGGGTGCCAGGTCCTTCTAGGGTTAACCCATTTTTTAATAAACATAGCAGTTTCAGAGAAACTGCTATGTTTATTAATGGGTTAAGCCTTCCCCCTAATCCTCTAGTGGCTGTCTCATTGACAGCCACTAGAGGCGCTTGCGTGCTTCTCACCGTGATTTTCACAGTGAGAGCACGCCAGCGTCCATAGGAAAGCATTGTAAATGCTTTCCTATGCGACCGGCTGAATGCGCGCGCAGCTCTTGCCGCGCGTGCGCATTCAGCCGACGGGGCGGAACGGAGGAGGAGAGAAGGAGAGCTCTCCGCCCAGCGCTGGAAAAAGGTAAGTTTAAACCCCTTTCCCCCTTCCAGAGCCGGGCGGGAGGGGGTCCCTGAGGGTGGGGGCACCCTCAGGGCACTATAGTGCCAGGAAAACGAGTATGTTTTCCTGGCACTATAGTGGTCCTTTAATCCAGCCCTCAACTCCTCTAGTGGCTGTCTCATTGACAGCCACTAGAGGTGTTTGCGTGATTCTCACTGTGAAAATCACAGTGAGAAGACGCCAGCGTCCATAGGAAAGCATTGAAAATGCTTTCCTATGAGACCGGCTGAATGCGTGCGCAGCTCCTGCCGCGCGTGCGCATTCAGCCAAAGGGGCGGAGAGGAGGAGGAGAGCTCCCCGCCCGGCGCTGGAGAAAGGTACGTTTTAACCCCTTCCTCTCCCCAGAGCCGGGCGGGAGGGGGACCCTGAGGGTGGGGGCACCCTCAGGGCACTATAGTGCCAGGAAACCGAGTATGTTTTCCTGGCACTATAGTGGTCCTTTAAACACACAAGAGTATATAAAAACCACGCTACTAATATAAATAAAACTTTAAATACAACTGAAGCAGCAGAATTTAGAATTAAATATCCCTTGGCAATATTATTACTCTATTAGAGCACAAATTCTAAGAACAGGGTGTGTGAAATGAAATTGTAGTAATATCACATGTAGTGGTGTCATGCCTAAAACATGAATGATCGCAGAGTGTGATGACTAAAAGTACAAAAATTACAGAAAAACAACACATAAATCACCAAACTTCAATTCAGGATTAAACTTATTAAAGGAAAGCAACTTCATTTTTTGGACATTTTATAAATGTAAATGTGACTAATGTTTGAATTTTAAGACTGAAATGAATCTTACTTTGTATTCCGCAAGTAGCTGGTTCCTTTCCTCCGTTTTTCTCTGTAAATCCACCTAAAAATATAAACCTTAATTCAGACGTCTGTTCAATGATGTCATTTTTAATAATTTGTTTATTATTTTTTATGGTCCTATACATAATACTGATATCCACATGCGTCTAATATTGTGTGTGTATAGCTACTGCTCACAGCCATGGGTCATGACGTCAGCACGTGTTGCCTACATCTGGTTACAATATCTCAGAGCTGTATTTGCAGATGTATCCTCAGCTGATTTGGAGAACTGTGTGGCCTTCATCTGTTGCTGTGTTCATCTTTAACAATTAATGTTCCGGTGTGATCCCTTAAAATATAATTGTGCATTCATTGCTACTATGAACTGTGTGACCATCTAACCTGTAAATGTTGCTGTAAGTTCTATGCACTCTCTCCAGTTGTGATTGTGTGTGTCTTTAACTGTGTAATTGTGTTTATATAAGCTGTGTGTTCTCTCTTGAGTTGCAGTGTGTGTTTGTCACAGTTTGTGTTCCTTGCAGTGTGTCTGTCACAATTTGCGTTCCGCGCAGTGTGTCTGTCACAGTTTGCATTCCTCGCAGTGTGTCTGTCACAGTCTGTGTTCATGTATACTGTGTGTACTCTCTCGTGTTGCAAAGTGTGTCTGTCACAGTTTGTGTTCCTCACAGTGTGTCTGTCACAGTCTGTATTCCTGTAAGCAGTGTGTACTGTCTCCTGTTGCAGTGTGTGTGTCACAGTTTGTGTTCCTGTAAGCTGTGTGTACTCTCTCCTGTTGCAAAATGTGTCTGTCACAGTTTGTGTTCCTGTAAGCTGTGTGTACTCTCTCCTGTTGCAGAGTGTGTCTGTCACAGTTTGCGTTCCTCGCAGTGTGTCTGTCAGAGTCTGTGTTCCTGTATGCTTTGTGTACTCTCTCCTGTTGCAGAGTGTGTCTGTCATAGTTTATGTTCCTCGCAGCGTGTCTGTCACAGTCTGTGTTCCTGTATGCTGTGTGTACTTTCTCCTGTTGCAGTGTGTGCCTGTCATAGTTTGCGTTCCTTGCAGTGTGTCTGTCACAGTCTGTGTTCCTGTATGCTGTGTGTACTTTCTCCTGTTGCAGTGTGTGTCTGTCACAGTTTGCGTTCCTCGCAGTGTGTCTGTCACAGTCTGTGTTCCTGTATGCTGTGTATACTTTCTCCTGTTGCAGTGTGTGTCTGTCACAGTTTGCGTTCCTCGCAGTGTGTCTGTCACAGTCTGTGTTCCTGTATGCTGTGTATACTTTCTCCTGCTGCAGTGTGTGTCTGTCATAGTTTGCGTTCCTTGCAGTGTGTCTGTCACAGTCTGTGTTCCTGTATGCTGTGTGTACTCTCTCTCCTGTTGCAGTGTGTGTCTGTCATAGTTTGCGTTCCTTGCAGTGTGTGTCTTCCACAGTCTGTGTTCCTGTATGCTGTGTATACTTTCTCCTGTTGCAGTGTGTGTCTGTCATAGTTTGCGTTCCTTGCAGTGTGTCTGTCACAGTCTGTGTTCCTGTATGCTGTGTGTACTCTCTCTCCTGTTGCAGTGTGTGCCTGTCATAGTTTGCGTTCCTTGCAGTGTGTCTGTCACAGTCTGTGTTCCTGTATGCTGTGTGTACTTTCTCCTGTTGCAGTGTGTGTCTGTCACAGTTTGCGTTCCTCGCAGTGTGTCTGTCACAGTCTGTGTTCCTGTATGCTGTGTATACTTTCTCCTGCTGCAGTGTGTGTCTGTCATAGTTTGCGTTCCTTGCAGTGTGTCTGTCACAGTCTGTGTTCCTGTATGCTGTGTGTACTCTCTCTCCTGTTGCAGTGTATGTCTGTCATAGTTTGCGTTCCTTGCAGTGTGTGTCTTCCACAGTCTGTGTTCCTGTATGCTGTGTGTACATTCTCCTGTTGCAGTGTGTGTCTGTCACAGTTTGCGTTCCTTGCAGTGTTTGTCTTTCACAGTCTGTGTTCCTGTATGCTGTGTGTACTCTCTCTCCTGTTGCAGTGTGTGTCTGTCACCGTCTGTGTTCCTGTATGCTGTGTGTACTCTCTCTCCTGTTGCAGTGTGTGTCTGTCACAGTTTGTGTTCCTCTTAGCTGCTCAATCCCTCTCCTGTCGCTGTTACATATTACCAACCATCTGTAGATTGTTACTAACACAGTTACCCAACCTGGACACGCCAGCAGACCTGTTTGGAGGAATTGTAAAGGAAAACAAGGCTCTCAGTGGAACTGCTTGGCATATTTACAGAGTGCCAGAAAACCCACTCATGTGCTGATGGCCAAAAATCATCCTTATGCAGATAATAACATTACGGATGAAACCATTTGTATTGATGATTCATTTTAAGGAATCTTTTTCTTTTATTGCAAAAAGTGTTTTTTTTTATCAGTTATTATTATTTCAGCTGATCAGAGCAAAGTTGATTCTGTATATTTGTGTTTATGCGTTCGTTAGTTGTTAGTTGGTTTTTTGTTGTTAGTTAGTTTTTTCAGATTTGCATCATGTCCATTATGTGCTATTCCTTGTAACTACATGTATGTCCAAAATGGCTGCCCTACTGTATCAGTGAGTATCATCAGTATTATTAACTAAAGTGAGAATTGCAGGGAATACAAAGTGAATTTCAAATTTAAGACAAAAGTAGCTGATCTGGAAACATGCCTGAATTTATTTCAATTTGGTTATTCTATCCTTAAATTAGAAATTTATTAGAATTCACTATGAGAATCTGTCTATTCTAACTTTGGTAAATAACCCCGCATGTGTTTTGTTATGATTGCTGTCCAACGTTTTGTCAGAATTACCGTTTCTCCTTGCCTATGGCCTAATTCTAGAAGTTGCCAAAATCTATGTTCCCAGCTGTTAAAGTTACAGCTACCTAGGCTGAAAAGAGACATGCACCCATCAAGTTCAGCTTTTCATCCAGTGGCTTTCATTCACTGCATTAGAGTATTTTGAAGTCTTTACTGGCAGTGCTTGGCTGTACTGTGATTTTAATTGGTGTATATATATTGGATCCATAAATCTTAACTAGGCAGGAAAACAACTTCTGGTGCCTGTGTACAACAAAATGCCCATCATAACTCAAAGTCAAATAATGGAAGGTTTTACGAGAGGAGAACACTAACTGGGCAATCATTTTTGGATTACGAATGTTCCCATGAGACCACATCAATAGTGGGCTACATGTTCATGACATTTGATGTCTGTACTCACATTCTGGTTGTGTAGTTCGTCTTTGTCCATGTTAGCTCGTAACAACTCTTGTTTTAGTTGGAGGACAGACGTTTCTTGGTGAGCCATTCTCTGCTGCAATGCATCCTGGGAGAAAAACGCTGCATGTTATTTGATTAACACTCTATAAGGTCAAACAACAAAGATAGTGTGCAGCGCAAAACAAAGTGATGCCACAGAGTAAAATGTGATACATGCAATGTAGAGGTATATATACCCAATAAAAAATACACAGATACCCCAATGTGTAAACAGAGTCAGGTCTTGGGGTATCTGTGTATTTTTTATTGGGTATATATACCTCTACATTGCATGTATCACATTTTACTCTGTGGCATCACTTTGTTTTGCGCTGCACACTATCTTTGTTGTTTGTGTTTATTTTACTGTGGGATTTTTGTGATTATTCCCACTTAGTGTGTTCTAGCTGCTGTGTCTAGCGCCACGGTTTATACTGTTTGCCTTTTTTCTCTACACTCTATAAGGTGGTGAACATTGGTTTCATCATCATGATCATTTAGCAATGGTGAAATGAACACTCCAAGCATCATATCCACATATTATTATTATTATTATTATTATTATTATTATTGCCATTTATATAGCGCCAACAGATTCCGTAGCACTTTACAATATTACACATACAGCGTGCTGCAGTAGTTATGGTGCCAGAAAAACCCTGGTCCACTCCTTTATAAATAGTCAAAGCATATTTGTAGAGTAGTTTGACTTTTTACTTGGTGTCCACCCGCCGCTCTCTACCTCCACTATTAATGCTAGAGAGTGTCAGTCTGCTTGGAGCATCCAGCTGTACGGTATTAGCAGTGAAAACAGCTTAATTACTTACAACAGGGCAGAATATTGTGGGAGTACACCTGGCACCATAACTCCTCCAGTGTACTCTATTAGATGCATAAAAGTAATAATGATTTTTAATATAACTATCCCTAGTAGAGAACAATTCTTACAAGCATTGAAAACGAGGAAATATGTTGTTTAAATCCAGGTAGTTTAGTCTCATTCCTAATGGGTTTTCTTTGTTGCAATTTTTCTCGCATATTCCAATTTAGATTGGAATTTGTTGGGAAAAGGATTCACTGTGATTGACCATTCTTAGTGACTGCAACTCCCACCATACTGTGCATGAAGTGACTCTAGATATCTGTGAGGGTAAGTGTCCATGAAAGATAACAGGGATTTCAGAAGAGATTGGGAAGATACATGGAGCGGAAAAAAAAATAGTCTTTCTTTGGGAATGACTAATTGCCTTTTTGTTAATTACAAAATCCATGGTGATTGCCATTCCATGACATATTTAAGTAATTGAGTTTGTTTGGGATAGCTAACGGAGGGGTGTCAGATTTATGTAATGGCTAGCCTAGGACACTTAAGTTCCTATGGACTCTAAATCCCAGGATGCTCTGTTGAGCATGACGCCATCCACATCTTATTCATTATACCTGGCTTGCGAGACTGTAATACTTCCACGTAATCCTTGAGTGTTAGAAGTATAACCGTGGCATGCCTAATTCCATTAACACATTAGTCAACAGAAGCAGCAGCGGTGAGATTATTTCACGCTTACTACGCTACGTTAAACCCTTTTCAGCTTTTAAGAATAATGAGCCGGTTCTGCAAGGTGTCCAGTTTCATTAAGAAAACCCTCTTTGTGCTCCTCACCTTTATACCCTGCAAGTTTCGGTTTTCCTGTTTGCAATTCAGAAGTTCGTTCTGTAATGACAAAGACAAACTAAAAATGTTACAGTGAATACGGCGCACTAAATAAGACTATTGAGGACAAGGACTTAAATTCTCTCTCTATATAAACTTTTATTATAAAACTTTAATCAAACTCACTGATTGTTATTTCAACTAAACCAAGATCAGCTGCACATATTCCCACCTTACTCTTTCTAAATCAAAGCAAGTACAAATCGAGTCCAATCAAGGTAAAAAACACTTCTAAAGTGTCTGCAAATGAAAACAATGACAGAAATATCGTCAGCAATACGTTATGAAGAATGTTAAAGTTCATATTTATCAAGGTGCTTTACTGGCACAAAGTTTTAAAGTGCTATTACCATGGACACAAAGAGAATGTTACAAAGCATTTTACATCTGCCCAGAATAAGGATAACACAGACATTAGACCCCTGGCAATAGTAGTACATCGATATCTTGGGGGAAATTACTCACATACAAATAGTATTTATCACAATAAATATTTTATTGGAGATCTGCCAATAAGAAAACTAGCTTCCCCCAGTGCTGCTGAACTACATATTTTGTTGAATTCTCATAATTTGTTGACCCTCTATTACATTTAAAGAATTTTGGGAGTTGTAATGCATTAGCATCTAAAGGTTTAGGATTTGACAAGCCAGCATTACACCTGTATTATTTCCCTACCTTTAACGACTGGTTTTCACTCATGCTTTGGTCCAGACGACTTTTGATGATTACCTAAGAGTAAATAAGAGACACCGTAAGCATCAGCCCCATCAGTACCCGAACATGACGAGGGGAGACAAGAAAAGTGAAGAAACTGTCTCACCAGTTGCTCCTCTGGGCACGCCCCGTCCTCCCGCAGACAGAACAAACTCTCTTGTTCATCCTCAGGGAGGGATCCGTTTAATAGCAGCGCCTGAATGGGAAACACAATACGGTAACCAAGGCAAAGAATGAAGCTTGAGATTCTATTACACAAGTTCAGAAAGAGAAAATACAAAATACAAGCTTGAGCATTCCATTATTAAATTAGCATTTGGGTGTTTTGTTTTTACGTGGAATCAGATCAAGAAGCTCAAGAAATTCTAAATTAAGTCCAAAGAATGCTAATAATTATTTATTTTATCTCAATTCTGAGCTATTCCCACAACCCCTTGCCCCCACAGCATGGGTTCTGCTTTCACTGCGGAGAAATCAAATCCATTCTTCAGTCTTTTCATTTCATTCCAAGCCATAAAGGGGAATGAGCGGATGATGAATATGGACAAGTAAATTTGTGATTCTGGGGGCCCCTGTCTAACCTCTGGGCCATAGGCAGCAGCCTTACAACTAAGCTGTACCCCTGAAATGGCTATACGAGCTACTTACTATGTTGATAAAGATACACATAAGCTGATTTTACTACAAGATTTTAACAGGGAATCACGTCTGGCTTTACAACAGCAGTCTCTGGTGCACATTATCATGGACTGAAATGTTACATCAGTAGCCAAAACTGAGCTATATTCTTGCTATTAGTGCAGCTTATAGAGACACTCCACTGCCCAAATAAAAATATATATAAATTACTGTCTTGTAGATATGCACCAAATAAAAACATGCATGCATTTATTTATGCCTTTTCCCATTGGGGTATATCTAAAAAAAGCTTGCAAAACCTACAGATCTCTTGTTTGCAGCCATTGCAAGCTCTCCCCTTCTAACTCCGCCCCGACTTTCTGTTGCTGTCCAATCACAGACTTCCCAGTGCAGCTCAATGAGAAGTCTTTGCAAGGCAGGTGCTCTGTACAATTGACACCTCCTGGGTTTAGCTCCACTAAGCTGACCAAAACAGGAAGTTGCAGGGCCGGATGTCTGATTTACAGCCGTGATTGGGGGAGGGTTGTAAGAAGGTCAATTAATACATTTCTATTGTAATCGGAATTTTTTGTAAAATGAAAAAATAAAAAAGAGGACACAGTCTTCACACCTGAAGCACTTCTGCAAGCTAAAGTGCATTAGTGGTCTGGAGGGTCCCTTAAAAGTAGAAATCAGATTCACAGTCAATTATTTAAAACCATCCATTTTATTGCACTTTCATCCGATAGAGGTCAAGCCTCCCAGACGTCTGTTGTTAAGTAAAATAAGATCTAGCTTAAAGGCTTGCAAGCCAGTCCTCAATGCGCACCATTAGACCAGCTGAGGCAGCCAATTATAAACCAAATGCATCCAGAATAATTGAAAGACCCCCATATTGCTATAATGAAGGTATAGCTTCATGTGCCTATCTATTAAAGTACTGACTTGGTAGTGGGTGAGGACTATTTTAAATATTAATGAGGGATGACCTAGTGTTCCCCCTGGCCCCCACCCACGGGTGACTGGAGGAGCCCTAATATTAACAATAAAGGGGGGACCTATTGTCCCCTCCCCTGGCTGGTCCCAAGCATAGACAGTGGGTGAGGTCAATGAAATAAACCATAAAAAGAGGGATTCATTGTCTCCTCCCATGGCCCCAACAAGAGGCAACAGGTGGGGGCTTTAATATTAACAATAAATGGGGGAGCTATTGTCTCTACCACTGAGACCTATTGTCTCCTCCACAGGCAGTGGGTGGGGGCCAAAATTTATTATAATAATAGGAGGGGTTGGACGTGCCATTGTCCACCACTACAAATATTAGTAAGACCCTCCTAATTACCTAGAAATGCACCTAAATAAAGCCCCTACCTATCTCTCTAACCGTAATAATAGTGAGGAGGGAGTTTAGAAATCTACAACCTGTAAAAAACGAATTATACTTAGAATCATAAATCTTTTTCCTTCTAATTCTTCTGCCTTTAAATAGGCCAAATAAAAATCCAATATAACCAACGCCATTAATTAAAATTTTAAAAAGGCCTGGTCGCAAAAAACAAAGCCAAAAAACTACACGCCGCAATAAAAAATAATCCATCTTCACGCATGGAGGGATGGCTGCAGAATGAGTACCGACAGTGTGAGAAGCATCTATTTAGGCTTTCCCATGTTATGACAGCTATCGCAAAGCATGGCAAAGCCTATATTAGGACTTTCCCCACTATCAGCGCTCATTGTGCAGCGAGCCTTTCAGGAGTGAAGGTGGATTATTTTTTTCCAGATTTTAGTTTATTAATTTTTAAAAAATTATTTTTAATACTATTTTCATGTTGCGGCTGGCTAGCAAGCACTAGTGACAGGTAAGTGTTGTACTCTCGCACATGTACAAGCTGAAGAGGACCTCGCGGGGAAGATGGCAGCGGACCGAGGGACAGGTTCACTACCTTCATTAGCTGTAGAGGACAGGTAATTTGCAGAGGTCAGTTCATTTGAGCAACTACTAGTAAATGCATATTGTTTTGAAATGATTTGATATGCATTAAAAATATTCAATGATATGAATTAAAACATTTTTGTATATGGAGTTTCCTTATAACCTTTTAAAAGTAAGCTGAGAGAAAGCCGGGCAGAGGACATATCCATCTCTGACTTCAGTGGCATGTGTTATAAAAGAATGTGTTTTAAAACAGTCATTTACATATTCATGATTTTTCTTTCTATTTTAAAGCTGTAATTGTGCACTCAGTATTCACATCAATGACACATTTTGTCTCGCTGAGACACGTTATATAAAAAGCGCCCTCCTTGCTCACAGAGCGAGAATGTTTGACATAATGTGCAGAATATATCTTTACATAAAATCAAATGCCTAAGCTGAGTTAGGAATAGCTGTGCATGAGCAGTACCTATTTCATCTATATTTTCTCTTGTACAGATCCAATTAAATCAAAGTATAATAAGCATATTATTATTATTATTGCCATTTATATAGCGCCAACAGATTCCGTAGCGCTTTACAATATTATGAGAGGGGGGATTTAACTATAAATAGGACAATTACAAGAAAACTTACAGGAACGATAGGTTGAAGAGGGCCCTGCTCAAACGAACTTAGTCTATAGGAGGTGGGGTGTAAAACACATTAGGACAGGAAATAATTAAATTAGGTGGGAGTGAAGCAGAGCTGGAGGAGAGAGTAAAGTGCTGCCCTTTAGGAGAGAGCAAGAGAGAGAGAGACATGTATGTAAGGTAGAGGTTACTCTGGGAGGCCATAAGCTTTCCTAAATAGATAGGTTTGAAGGCACTTCTTAAACAATTGAAGACTAGGGGAGAGTGTGATGGCGGTAGGCAGGCTACTCCATAGGAAAGGAGCCACCCGCGAGAAGTCCTGCAAGCGTGAGAGACCGAGAAGGGGCATACCCATGGATCAGTGAGGAGATATAAGAGGGGCTAGAATTGGTCAATGCTTTATTGGTATGGGTTAGCACTTTGAATTGACTCCTATAGGATACAGGAAGCCAATGTAAGGACTGACAGAGGGGTGAGGTGTGAGAGGACCGACTAGAGAGGAAAATCAATCTGGCAGCAGCATTCATTACAGACTGTAGCGGGGCAATACGGCAATACCGCAATGACACTTTTTAGAGATGGCAATTAGTATCAATCGAGCAAACAAGGTAGCAGTTTTATTTTTGTTATGTAACCTTAAAACTATACATACCCATACAAATCTAGCACCTGAAAGGTAGTATATTATGTATCCATAGAAACAAAATATAACAGAAAAAATGCAGAGATGTTTACAAGAAAATAATATATTTTCTTGCAATATGTTCACAATATATAATAAAATCCTGTTAAATATATTTAAATATATTTGAAGGGACACTATAGTCACTAAAACAACTTAAGCTTAATGAAGTAGTTTTGGTGTATAGATTGCGCCCCTGCAGTCTCACTGCTCAATTCTCTGACATTTAGGAGTTAAATCCCTTTGTTTATACAGCCTTAGGCACACCTCCCTGCATGTGACTTGCATAGCCTTCCTAAACACTTGCAGTAAAGAGTTATGTACTGTTTACACTTCTTTTATTGCAAATTATGTTTAATTTAGAATTTCTTACCTCATGCTCTTTTAATAGCTTGCTAAACCCTGCAGGGGTTTCCTGTATGTAATTAAAGTTATATTTATAGAGCTGGAGAAAAGTCACATCTGAAAATGAAACTATTTTGTTTTCATGCAGGCTGGGTCAGTCACAGCCTGCATGGGGCGAGGGGTGAGGATGGGGTGGACAGGGCTGCATAAACAGAAATAAACGTGATTTATCTCCTAAATGGCAAAGAATTGAGCAGTGAAACTTCAGAGGCATGATCTACACACTAAAACTAGTTCATTAAACTAAAGTTGTTTTGGTGACTAGAGTGTCCCTTTAATAAAAAAAAATGAAAGCTATAATAACAGATTTACATGTAGCAAATTCTTTTATACATTAGTTTGTTACAAATTATCAACATGTTTCCTCTCTTATCAGAACCCTGTCCTTTGCATGAATGTGTTTGTTTGACTTATTAAAAAAAAGAAAAAAATTAAATAAAAAAATAAATAAATGGAAACTGAGGAAGAAAATAAAGTAATTTTTTTTCCCATAAATCAGACATTTAAATAAAAGCTCTGACCGAAGAGTTCCATTTTAATCCAAGTGGATATAGAGAATTTAATTAATGTTCTTTTTGTTTTAAGGCCAATAATTTGTCACTTGTAAGTACTAAGTACTGGTGCAATGTCGATGACTTGGAAGTGGAGATGGATTATATGGTATCCAGCTTGTACAGCGTTTATAGGAATGGAAACAATATATTTCTCGTGCAGATATGCAATTCATTGTGATTTTTACTCTCTCTGATTTTTTTTCTCTTGTCTCAGCAATAAAGTCCCAAAAATAAAAATATTTTTTTATGATTATAAGTTCCCTTCTATCACTGTGACTGTTCTCCACCCACATTTGTTGGTCAAAATGTAAGATTGCTTATCTTGCTTTCAGCGCTGAGACTCCTACACAGTTAATGTCTATGGCATCTATAATCACATAAGGTTTGTGGAAGATCGGCCACTCTCACAGGATATTTGACGGTCCCCTGTTTTGTATTGACTTGAGCAAAGATGCCTGGGGTCATAAGACTGCGTTAAATATAAGTAGAGGAAAATCCAAGTTTTTTTTTTCTTCCTCATGAATGTTTGGTAACGGGTAAAGGGGTACTCTAAACACTATAACTACTACAGAGTGCTGTAGGGAGTCCCCTGGCACCATTCCACTATTAAGAGTATCTTGCTACCCCATCCATAGTGCTCCCCAAGGCCTAGTACAATACAGGTCACTGACATGGACCTTCATCACTGACATGGGCCTTTATCATGGACATGGGCCTTTATCACTGACATGGACCTTCATCACTGACATGGGCCTTTATCACTGACATGGGCCTTTATCATGGACATGGGCCTTTATCACTGACATGGATCTTTATCATGGACATGGGCCTTTATCACTGACATGGATCTTTATCACTGACATGGGCCTTTATCACTGACATGGGCCTTTATCATGAATCTTTATCATGGACATGGATCTTTATCATGGACATGAATCTTTATCATGGACATGAATCTTTATCATGGACATGGGCCTTTATCACTGACATGCACCTTTATCATTGACATGGACCTTTATCATTTGCATTGCTGGCAATGATATATAAGGGATGCCAGAAGCTTACCTGTAAACCAGATATCATTTTCTTAGCTTCTTCCATCTCCTTCTCCAGGTGGTCCTGCTGCTCCAGGAGATGCTCTTCCCATGACGTGTCCTGCGGTATGGCAGGGCTGGCAGGCTGGCAGTCAGGGAGGGGCAATGTATGAGAGTCATCTAGAGAAAAAAACAATAATTTGTTGGAAATTCTGCCGTTTAGAAAAAGCGTGGTGACAGACAGACCGATTGGACTGTTTTCTCATTTGTGATGTCCCCTAAGCTCAGAGAGAGTCTAGATCTTACTAAAAACTGCAACCCACTGTTTGTCTAATTCCCTAACTTCATAATTCAAGAATCATTCATTGGATACAAATATATACTGTTAGTGTGATATAGCAGTTTCTCAATAAAGCCATATTCTTTGGAAGCATTAATGATACATTCAAACAAATAGTTACTTACATAGGCCAAGTGTGGCATGTTCAAGAGAGCAAACAGTTACACAGTCATTATAGTATCAATATAGGAATAATGACACAATTATTAGAAAAGAATAATAGTAAGTCATGATATTGGTCTGGTTAATAGTAAGTGTCCAATCAAGCCATAGAAGCTCACCTTTCTTAGAAATGAATTCCTCAGTCTGAATAACTGTAAATCCAGATTTTTCGTCCCGCTGGACATCATTGAATTCTGATTTTGTGCTGTGTACAGGACTTGGAGATGTTAGGCTGAGAAATGTAAAGGGAAAACCGAAATTAGACATTAAACTTACATTGAACAAAGTCTTCATATTCATACATTGTAAGTGACCACTTACACTAAAGTCCTCAAGTCCTTGAGAAGCTAAATTTCTCTTAAGTGCTATAAAATGTGCATCACAGTGTGTGTGCCGTATATTGCACAGCAACCTCATGTGCAATTTAAATTATATTTTATCTGTGAATAAGACTATTTTTTTTTCATGGGTTTGTGAAAAGCAACAAGTCAAGTTATCGGATGCTATTTCAACACATTACAGCTATAGAAAAGGCAGTTTCTAAAATCTCGGTAAACACAGAACAGAAAAAAAAAACTCTTTAAAGGAGCCTCACTGAATTTTCATAAGACGTTATCTTTTGCTAGGTAAACGCACTGAACAAAATGATGCTGAAGTTTGTAATCTTAAATGTGCTGTTAAAGTCAAGGTACCCCTCTCCTCAGTATACAATTTAAACTTCTTGTTTAAGGATCATTTTAGTAAATGCATTCTCTAATTTATTGTAATATATAGAAAACCCACAAGTCAATACACGTATTGTGTTCCTTAACTGGTGTATATTCTGTTTTGGAGATGAGCTCCCAAAATAATTTAGCTTAGAGCCTAGAATTTACCCCTTTTTCACCAATAAGGACAGCTAGAGCCTTGGTCAGTGCATGGAGACATGACTCCGTCTTACTGGGAGTTCCCACAGTCTGTGTATTTACAGTGTTTGGCTTGTTTGTTTTTTTAATTTCAGGTGGGTATGTGTTTATGCCAGATGGTTTTAGATATTCATTGTACGAAGGCTGTTTATATAAAGTTTATATATACACAAATGTATGTCATATCCGCTATAGACTGAACATTTTTACAAAGAGTTCCACAATGGCTGCTAAGTGATTGGCTTTGGTGTAAGACTTTGCACTTTAAGAAGAGGACATATTACGAAATCTCAAAGCCAATAGCTAAGTATACTGGAGGATCAGTCTCTGTCTGTAGGAGATTAGATGCGTCTTGTTACTGCACCCCCTGGAGACTAATACGATTTGCCTGTCTGATCACTTTAGATGAGTAGACTGACGTTGGACTGGGATCTGACATTTAGGGAAGCAGGTTTCATTAACTTCACTTTAGATGTGATGATTCCCGTATCAATGTGTTGCAAGGAAATCCCATACCAGACGAGCGTTGGTAAATCTAGATAAGTTACAAAAGCTGTATGGAGCCATACAATAGGTCTGTCCTTTCTAGACACATTGACCGGATACCTGCCCAAATGTAACCTCGATGTAATCAATGTTAATCTATTTCCTGACAACTGGTGACATTATCTTAAGTGAGCAATAAACCACTTAAATGTTGTTTGTGATACTATCTAACTGTGAAATAAAATGTGCATGAACTGCAAGGTGATGTTGGAACAAAGAATATAGTGCATGCATCACTTGGAAGACTTGTTTTATTCCGAAAATTAAATATAACATCTATTAAATATTAAATTGAACGAGAGGAGGATGCTATGCAGTAAAGTTAGCAAAAAAAAATATTTTGAAGCCTTAAGCAGCCTATTTTATTCAATGATTATAATTGTAGTACAGCACACGCCACCATTTTTGGATGTGTACACAGTGTGCCTCCATTGATAAAGGAATTGCACATTTTTGGGGTCACGATAGCCAAACTAGAACATTTTGTCGTCTGACAGGTTTATCTAGCCTGCATATTTGGCCTATAAAATCAGACTTTAGCGAATACATTGCTTACTTCTACCTTATGATGAACATTGTTACAAGAGAAGTGAGGACCCTCACCAAAAAGAGCGACTGATCCTCCCATATAGGGAAAACTGGGCAGTATGCTCAAATACTCTTTCGAATCACTACTGCCAACCAGCTCCTAACGTGCAGCATATATACCATGTGTCTTACATATAATTCCTTCACACCATCATAATAATTGATAACAACAATGATCGCAGGACAAATCAACTCCAATTTCTAAAAAGAACAGTTTGCAAAGTGTTATTTTCAAATAATAAAAGGGACACTGTATGCACCAAAACAAGTTTAGCTTAATAAAGCAATTTTTTGAGGTTTGCATTGAGTGTTTAGATGGAAATATATATTTTTGGTGTATAGATCATGCCCCTGCAGTCTCACTGCTCAATTATCTGCCATTTAGGAGTTAAGTTACTTTGTTTATACAGTCACAGTTACACCTCCCTGCATGTGACTTGCATAGCCTTCATAAACACTTCCTGTAAAGATTAATTTAATGTTTATATTTCCTTTATTGCAAATTTAATTTAATTTAGAATTTCTTATCTCGTGCTCTGTTAATGGCATGTTAGACCCTGCAGGAGCCTCCTGGATGTGGTGAAAGTTCAATTTACATAGGAGGAGATAAAAACTGTTAACTAAAGTTACATTTGATTGAAAATGAAACCATTTTGTTTTCATACAGGCTGTGTCAGTCACAGTCAGGGGAGGTGTGGCTTGGGCTGCATAAACAAAAACAAAAATGATTTAACTCCTAAATGGCAGAGATTTGAGGCATTAAACTAAAGTTGTTTTGGTGACTACAGTGTCCCTTTAATGTTCTAAATACAAGCATATATATTGATCAAAAATGTTTAGTTTATAATAGCTGAGTTTACAAAATACTTTCATTTTTATTAAATGCATAACCTAATGTAATGCACTATGTATGTGCTCATCGCTGATTTATGTCTAGCTTTGCTTGTTTGTCATTTATTGTTTTATTGTTTATATATCCGTTTTACAGCCTTGCAGAACATTTAGGTATAGTAATAATAGTAATGTGGAAAAATACTTCACTTTCCCCACTATTCCGTAACATCAAGACTTAAGAATATTTTTTACTCAACCAGAACAGTATCATATGCATTATTTTTTTAGCCAAATTTATCATTTGTCCAGATTCAAAATAAGTGCTTTTTGTTCACCAAAACACAGAAATGTAATTATTTTCTATCTAGTTTAAGTGTTTGCCGAGATAAATACGCTCGCCATTACGCAGCGATCTGATGCTGACAATAGATCTAGAGTCATGACACTGATATATTAACCCTGACCTCCGGGACCCTCATTGTCCCAGTGAGATAAGAAAATACATAGCGTATTAGGGGAAAAGGCATGGGGGTGCACGCGAACGGGAGGTCACGATTGACCTTTACTGGTAAAAAATTGAATTTAATTTGTAATTTAATAACACGGATTTCAACAAGACCTAGCATTAGACAAAGAAAACTGTCAACCTGGCTTTTTTGTCTTACTCGAAGATTTTCTAAAAAAAGGAATAGTATATTAAGAAGGAATGCACTTTTTAAAATTGCCATAGGACTTTAGATGTATTTAATGTTACTCCCAAATAGCGCCTATACAGGGTATTTTAATAATTATAAATAAAGCACTAACTGCACTTCATACGGTATTGTACTGTTTAAGGTACAACGGATGATTGTATACAAATACAAGTTATATTTTTGTGTATTTTAGGCTCTATCATAGCCCTGTGTAGTTGGATTATATTTTTAATTTCTTATATATTCATATTTGAATGACAGCCACTCTAACTGCTGCATTCTTAGAATAAAATAGTTTATGTGGCTGAATAAACAATTCTTGTAATTTACTGACATGAAAAAAAAAATGTTACTCTACGTACTCTACGTAATGTAAAATGTTACTCTACGTACTGTAATGTATCAATATTCTACACTATACTAATAATTCTGGATCTTAAATTTATTCTTATTTAGAATTTTCTGATACATTTACATGTGATGTGTCAGGGACCAAGTGTTTAAACCTTATAAAGCTGTGATCTGCCTGAGTGATACCCCACACTCTCTGACAGACAATATACAAGTAATTGTATGAGAAATATGGCGAGTTGTACAGCGATGTGGTATATGTTGGTGCTCTATAATTCAGACAAATAACAGGTGCCAGACTCTTGCAAGGAATCTAGACTTGCACAGAAGTCTCCCCATTTTATTGCTGAGAGTAAACAAACGTACCTACACCCCACATCAATGCATTGGGCTTTATGGCTACTGATCACAGAAACAGCTGATGGGCAGAAGGAATACATTTTAGATGAATTCCAAATAGCCGTTTTAGCCTGGTAAGCAAATATCACCAATCTCCAGCAGTCCCAGACATGTTGCTGCCTTACGATTAAAGGAACCCTAACCCTAAGTCTAACAGTGACAAATCACATTATATAAAAGATTCATAAAAGTAAAGTATGTATTAGGAGAAAATAATGTAATTTATAAATCATTCTACCGTTCTCATTATTTTTCAATAATACACACATCTATGCAGTCAGTATCCACTTTGTTAGATATATCTGAACCTACCCTGGAAACCTGTTCATTAATGTAAATATCTAATTGGTCAGCAACTCACTGCACAAAAGTATGCCGACCCTTTTAAAAATATCAGTTGTATTTCAAACCAAACATCAGAACGGTAAAGAAATGTGTGAATTTGTTAGTGCCAAACTAGGAGAGCATCTCTGATCATCCAATATGGGTGAATGGGCTTTGACAACTGGAGAGAATATCAGTTTTCACACCTACCACTACAAAGAGGAAACTGAAGATACATTGGGCACTGGCATATCAAAACTAGACAGTCATCTTGAGATGGTTTCACAGAAATTACAGTGGCCACCAGGATCAGATCTCATTACCTTTAGAGTACATTTGGGATATTCAGAGCATGTTGACAAATCTGTAGGAACTGCATGACGCTATCATGTCACCGTGGATCAGAACTTCAAAGCAATGCTTTCAGTTCCATCTTAAATCCATTCCGTAAATAATTTAATCTGCTTTGGCAGCGAAGGGGGCAACCTTCTCTGTATCAACGAAAGTGGCCACTGAGTGTAATATAAATGATATGGACAGTTTATTTGAAATTATTTTCTGCAATACGATTAGATTTGTAACATATGGTACAAGGTTGGAAAGACATATTGATCTCCTAAGATCGTTAGAAATCTAGATAAAAGGTGACAGTGTGCCAGGTGGCCCCTTTAGATCCTGCTGGGAAATGTTCTTATCGTGATAAGATTGTTCCTCTTATTTAACAGCTTGAAAAGGCCAAACAGCTCATTAATTCCAGTAAAACGGCTGAGTCCCTCGCAGCGAATTATTTTCAAAAACTTGAATTAATTCTTGTCAAGCTAACAAATTAGATGGACACTATCATAACGTATAAATATATATCACTATTTATTTATTTACTTTATCAATGAACTCAACAATGGTCCCTTTCACCAATTTGTTCTAGTGCCGTGATGGGTAACCTTGGCTGCCCTAGTTATCGCTGACTCAAACAATCCATCTCTCCTTCACGCAGATGTTTCTATCAGATATGAAACCTTCTGTATACCAGAGGTCAGATTTGTTTTGTTTGTTTCTACAAAAAAAAATTATTAACTAATTAAATAATGGAGATTTTTGTTATTTAATGCTACACTATAGACATATTTTGATTAATGAATTGTATTATTATTAGTCTTTTGAAATGTGCTAAAAAAACATGAACAAATGCAGCATCAAAGGGTGAAGAAAAATATTAGAATCTAGAAAACTAAGAAGGTTAATGCATACACACCTTATTGAGGAAGGTGTTTAAATAGTTTACTGGTTTTGCAGATAGAGAGAATCAAGAAATCCCTACATATGAGAACAATGAGAATTCAAAGTGAATTTCAAATTTAAAGGAGCACTATAGAGTTATTCACTCATTGGCCATTCAGTGAGTCCATCTAGTGGCTTGGCCAAGAGATAGGTCCAGGGGTCCTTACCGATCGGTCTTTCCAGTACATCCGTCATTAGCTTCTCTATTGCCAACCAAAAGCTCTCCACCCTTGAACATGTCCACCACATGTGGATACAGGTCCCCCTTGCGCTGCAGCCCCTCCAGCAGTCATCTGTTGGAGTTTTGCCCATTCTATGTAGATTGACAGGAATGGTGTACCACCTTAAGAGAGTTTTATATGACTGCTCTTGGAGTGCCACGCAAATGGAAACTTTGGTTGCTGCCTCCCAGATATCCTGCTATTCTCCTCCCTCTAAGGTTTGGTGTAGGTATGTTTCCCATTGTGTAATGTATGCAAGGGTTTTTTTGTCACTCTCTGGGGAGCTAAGATGGGCATAGAGGGAGGTGATCAAACCTTTGCATGCTCTCTCTGTCATGCAAAGTCTTTCGTAGAATGTGAGTGGGGCCCTGACTGCTGCTCGTATGTGTGGTTTCCTAGCAAAGTTTCTCAATTGAATATATCTGAAATGGTCTTTTGTGGTTAACGGTGCGAGTTGTTTAAGTCCGTCAAAAGTCCTAAACTCATCCTTATCGTACATTTGGCAATACCGCTGTGGCCCTGTGTATTCCAGTCCTCTAAAGTCTCATGCTCTCAGCTCCAGGGGTTTTATTCACAAGATCTCAGCACACTGTGGGAGGTTGTAGCACTTAAAACAATTACAACACAGATCCTCTTAAGAGATAAGTAACTTTTTAACAACCAGGACAAAATCTTCACAATACTAAGGAGCAACATTAGACACATAGGGGGGTTCATAGCGCCTTATCTGTCTTGCTTCTTACTTGTTTAAGGACCTCAAGGCATTCTATAAGCACTCTAGGGATTACCACTACAGCACATGGGAGTGGTTATGGTTCTTGCAGGCTACTGGTACCATCCCATGGTTCCGTGTGTAACCACTAAATCACTAACACAGCAACTCAATATTGTCCATAATGGTACATCATCAGTATATCATTTTCAGAAAATGAAGTCGTAAAATGGCCAGCAAGCTGCTTTGTAGTGCTTATGGTGCCCCTTTAAATACAGATGTCTTATCTGTTTGGAATACTGTGAATTTTAGAGAAATCCTAAGGGAATATTAGCCCAAGGTAGCTGAAACTCTGCTGTCTTTACAGCTCAGCAATTATGGCTCACATTTGCAATTCCCTATGAACTCTCCACAATTCCTATTTTAGTGAGTTTGTTTCTTTTTTATCCAGGCACATGTTGTTTATTGATTCCATTCCTAGAATCCTCAATTTGATTTAACAAATTGCTAGTGAGAATTCTAAAATTGAGGCCTTCTGTGCTAGAAATAAATCATGGTCCAGACTGATAATCAATATTTTCTGAAAAGAAAAACGGAGAGGGGTCAAAACATCAACATCCAGATGTAGTTTTAAATAGAACGTATTATCCTGGATGGAATCTCCTATTATATATATATATCTTATATATCTTAAACACTAGGATCACTCACTTCTTAATGATAGCCCTACTAGGATCACTCACTTCTTAATGACAGCCCCATCAGGCATCAGTGGACATATGACCTTCCGCCCTGCTAATGTTATCCTCTCGGTGTTCCTAAAGTAGTTGTATACAATGCCCCTCAGAGGATAACCCCAAGGCTGGTATCACTATAAGGACGTCTGAAACATCTCCTATTGCATTACAAGTCCGGTGGGGCTTTCTTCCCCTGTACCTGTTGTTGTGAAGAGCAACCACCTTGAGATTGGAGTCTTCAATGGCTATTCACAAAGAGTAGGAAAGAAGAGAATGGTGCCATCTCACTGCATATGTCCAGCTCTTTTAAACTGCCCATCATGGATTGCCCCTTCCTGTGAGGTAAGGTATGAGTGAGAAATGGCAGAGAGGCAGACATAGGCCTCAAAATGTAACATGCTGTAAACCCTGCAACCGTGGGCCACCAGCATACCTTCATGGCCGCATCAGTCTGCGGTTGCTGGTTTACCGGCAGGAGGGGAATGCTGTGCGCTCCCCTCCTGCTGCTGTGTGTAGCGTGGCCAAGCAGTCTGACAGGAAGTGCTCACTGAGAGAGCACTTCCTGTCAGACCAGGTACCGCGGCGGTGAGCAGGTACAGGAATGGAGGGGATACGCATCGAGGGCCTGGGGGGATGGAATGAGACATATGGAGGAGTTTGGGAGTGACGAAATAAGACACATGGAAATAAGACACATTGGGGGGGGGGGGATTAGACACATCGAGGCGCTGTGGGGGATATGAGACACATGGAGGGTCTGGGGGGAGGAAATGAGACACATAGAGAGACTGGGAGAAGGGAATGAGACAGATGGAGGGGTTAGAGAGGAGGAAATGTAACTTGTTGGGGCTGATGAGACACATGGGGGGGCAGTTTTCGCACCGAGGCCCAGTGGTTTCTAGTTATGCCTCTGAGAACATGGATGGGGACCTAATGTGTAGCAAGAGATAAAGAGGTCCACAAAAATGTACCTAGACTGTGAATTTGAGAGCATAGGGATTATTAACTCAACCATTTAGTAAGAAAGAAAAATTCTAAAATGAAGATGAGACGGTTTAAGCAGGAAGATTTCTCTCCAATTTAGATATACTCTCAGCTTGCTCACTTTTATCTCATTGATTTAACTTCTGTTCACAAGCACCAAGGTGCGTGGGGTAAAGTCATGTTATTTTCACCTTTGAGGCACGCAGCTTACTGACAGAGAGCACAAAACGTGTGTTTAGTTATGGGCTCGACATGCTTCCTGGTTGTATTTAATTTATTATAATTTTTTATTAAATCAAAATAATTTCACACGGATGTTCTGCTCCTCACTGCGTCCTAGAGATGGGCTCTGGCCTTCTTATTACTCAGGTCTCCTAGGGCTACCTGCGCTACCTTGATTAAGAACTGCTGTTAGAATGCACTTAGAATGTGCCAATTACGCTGCAACGTGAATTGCACTGAGCTGGGTATTGGCTTGCATAATTCAGACCAATATAAAAATAATGGAAATACAAAATCCGATTCAGCAACACATCTATCTTGCCCTAAATTTTGTGATTTTGTTGACAACTTGTTGGTGTTTGCTGTACACAAAGCCCAAAGATCGCTGCTGTCTGCATAAACAGTGGGTGATCAAAGGATAGAAAATATATACACATTTACTTAAATATGTTATATACATCACATATACAAACATGCACACAAGTCTATGAATATCTCTCTATATAACCCCGGATCATTATATGTATATATACACACACATAAACACACACACATAAAAATACACACATATATATACACACACACACACACACACATATATATATATATATATATATATACACACACACACACACATATACACACACACTTACACACACACATATATATATATATATATACACACACGCACACACACACATATATATATATATATACACACACAAACACCCACATTATGGCAATATATGTTGACACACGTAAAATGAATGATGTGCATTAAAAATACGCTTAATTATCTAACTTTATATTGGCCATTTTTCACAGCAACTAGAAAGCTCCTTCCAGCAACTAAGGAGTTAATCATACGTCTTCCTCCTCCCCCTCTCCCCCAGTCTCCTAAACCCAGGCACTGCCACTGCCATTGCTTCCCCATGCATCTCTCACCATTTCACCACCTTCCCTCCCATGTTTTTCAATTCAAGTCTTTGGCATTCCGAACTCTGCAGCCAAGGAGCTGTGCGAGCCACGCGTGGCTTATTGGCAGCGTCCTGCCTCCAGATGTTGGCCCGGCCACAGCTGATGGTTTTTTGGGGGTGTTTTTTTCTGCTCTTGCCAAACCTAGCGATGCTGCATTCTCTCCATCCTTTGAACTCAGCTAGTCCTCAATAGGAAGGTGCAAGCCTGGCTTCCTAGCTCCTGCATCCATGTAGCATCCCTCCATCTGCAGATCTGACTCCCCTGTGCTGTTTTCATCACAAGCTCCTTGCTCCATCACACATTGCCCTTTTCCATAACCCTCTTGCCTATTTTGTATTTTTTCCCCTCATCTGGATAACATTCTAGGAGCATGCAGTCAATCTCTCTCCTCCTCAGCCTTGGAAACAAACTAACCACATGGTCCTAGCTGATACATTTCAAAGCGTCAGTCATTTCTGTGATAAAAGCTATTCGGTAGAATCCCTTTCAGAAGCTCTGTTGCTTGTTTGTGATCGGTCTGCTTTGCTCTCCCTGCTGTCACCCTCAGCCTGCAGACTATTCTCCCACCCAGTATCACGAGAAGATGAAAACAAGCTTAGGGTGAGGGGGAGGGGGGCCACAGGCTCTAAGCATCCAATAGGCAGAGGAGATATCTGGGTACCCTGAGAATAGGTGGGATTGTATTTGGCCATCATCATGTTTTTATATATATATATCCAGCACCTCTAGAAACTGTAAATAAAACATCAATTAAATAAATAATCTATATATTATTGATGAGTGTGTCAGATCTGGCTCTATCTGTCCATCATCACCTTAACACGCTAAGCAGGGTTAGTGGGACTTTGATGAAAAGTTAAAGCAATGTTTTGTATTTCATCTATTCTCTGAACAGTGTTTCATTATAAATCGTGTCTCTGAACCTCCATCACAGACACAAATCGGTGCATGTTTATGTATGTGTGTGTGTACGTGGGTGTAAATATATGACATGTTTCTAAAATGTGTGTGTGTATATATATATATAGACAGCAAGGCCTTTTACTCATATAGATACTATCAGGGTTATTTACTAAAATGAGAAATTAAAGTGAATTCAAATTTAAGGCCAGAGTAGTCAAAAGCTGACTTAGAGAATTTTTCCAGTTTGCCTATTTTAAAATTCACCTTGAATTCTCACGTTAGTGAATACCCTTGTATATGTCTTAGCACAAATATAAATAAACACATATTCTCAGTTGTATGCACAAACTCATCTGATAGTTTTCTTCCATTCAAAATGGTTTAAACATTGTCTGGATTTTATAACTACTTATCTAGGAAATATTATTTTGTATCTGTGGTTTTAGAGACACTATAATTAAGTCATGACAAAAACAAAAAAATCTAATTTTTTTATATTTGATTATAGATTAGGAGTTGCACTCACGGGAGTATTTACTGCCATTTTAATGATGCTAGCTGAAATAGCTGACACTCAGGACTGTAACCTGCACTACTCTCAGGCAGCACTGAGATATGTATGCCTCAGTCCTGTCCTTAAAGTATAGTCTACTTAACTCCCACACTACACTAACACACTCGACACCATTAAACATGAACCCATGCTACTCTAACACAGTACAATAAACATTAAAGGACCACTCTAGGCACCCAGACCACTTCAGCTTAATGAAGTGGTCTGGGTGCCAGGTCCCTCTAGGATTAACCCTTTTTTTTTTATAAACATAGCAGTTTCAGAGAAACTGCTATGTTTATAAATAGGTTAATCCAGCCTCCAAATCCTCTAGTGGCTCTATCACTGACAGCCGCTAGAGGCGCTTGCGTGATTCTCACTGTGAAAATCACAGTGAGAAGACGCCAGCGTCCATAGGAAAGCATTATGAATGCTTTCCTATGAGACAGGCTGAATGTGCGCGCAGTTCTTGCCGCGCATGCGCATTCAGCCGAAAGGGAGGAGAGGAGGAGGAGAGCTCCCCGCCCGGCGCTGGAAAAAAGGTTAGTTTAACCCCTTTCCTCTCCCCAGAGCCGGGCGGGAGGGGGACGCTGAGGGTGGGGGCACTCTCAGGGCACTATAGTGCCAGGAAAACGAGTATGTTTTCCTGGCACTATAGTGGTCCTTTAAAGGAAAACGCCAGGCACCATAACTACTGCAGAATAGCAGAAGCTTCAAGTTCCAGATGGGGCTGTGACCAGTGCCTGGAGGATACCAGGTAAGTTGTCAAACTGTTCACAAATGCTTGGACGACTTACCCTGAGAGGGAGTTGGCTGTAGGGCCAATATAAAATATTAAAAGATTACCCAAATACACTACACTATAACTAAGCACCAACCCCTACATTGCACATGAATCCCTATACTAAATCCCTATACTACACAAACACTAAACATTAACTCTTACTGTACACTAACATTAACCCCTATGCTACCTTAAAGGGACACTACAGGCACCCACAGCACTTCAGCTAGTTGAAGTTGTCTGGGTGCACTGTCCCAGTCACACTTAGTCCTGCAATGTAAAGCATTGCAGTTTTAGAAAAACTGCAATGATTACCTTGCAGGCCTAAAACTGCCTCTAGTGGCGGTCAGACAGCCACTAGAGGCACTTCCTACTTTCTATGCAAGGTTTGGTCGCCTAACTGATGCTGGACGTCCTCACGCTCTACCTGAGGACATCCAGTGTTAGTAAAATGTATTGTACACTGAGAGCTATAACCTGCTGGAAGTGGAAGACGCTGACAGGGTGAATCATGCTGAAAGTGAGTAGGTGGTTATAGTAGAGTGGTCAGAGCTATACAGTTATATATGAGTCGGCCTGAAGAGTATTATCTTCATCATTGTAACATTCTGAATCAAGTTACAATGTTACTAAGGGCAAATGGAGAAGAAGAAACAGGGAGGTCTGGTTATGGGGTATTCAAACAAAGACTATAAGGGGCATTAAGGTAACACAGTACGGTAAGGTTGATTTCTTTAATTCAAACGGTGCGTGTGTACCTTATATTCTACAACTCAAATTCAATATAAAAATCTGGCATTAATGGTTAGGAGATAAAATGAGTTTTTGCAAAATGTTGCTATTATTCGTAAGTTACAAACGTGGCTAAATTGGACAATTAACAAAATCCACCTTTTCCCCTCAATTTGTTAAAGTGGGTCTCAATTTGTCAATCCAAGTCAGGTCATTGTTTAGTGAATAAACTCTCCCTCAAAAGCCTAGAGCTTTAGGTCAGTTTGCTGCATTTTGAAGTGAACTGAGATAGATCCGAATTTTGAATCCATTGGATAAATTTAGTCTATCTTTGCGGTTTCATTTTGGATTTTTTTTTTTTTGCAACTCATTGAAGCCTTTAATTTAACAAGTGATACAGTGTTTAGCTCCTTGAAGCATACCAGACATATTTTAATCATTTTTTTTTTCTATTTTTCACTGATATCTAAATAAGTATTTATAAACATTTTCTGTGCAATACGCCTATTTTGCTACGCTTTTGAGATCACGAGATTTCAAACAGTCATATAACACATCATACATTGATTTAATTTTGTATTATGTAGCTAGCTTAAATACAAACAAAACATGTTCTGTTCTGTCCGAGTGGACTGAAGATAAAATACCTGCTTGGTATGCAGAAACTCTACTGAAAGTCTTCTTCTATTTAAATTATATATATTTTCATGGATTCCAAGACTATTTATCTAGGACAGATTATTTTATAGAGGAAGTAAAAATGCACATTGTTTTCTTTATATTGGTAATATGGAATTATTTATAGTGCATAATAAAATGTTAGCTCATTTGTGCCAGGTTTCCAGTCATGGGTTAGACATAAAGTGAGTCAGGATTCTGTGTCTAATCCATTATCCTTTCCATGGGTGACTTGTATTTGCCTAGACGTATGGCATGTCCAATGTGATTAATTGGAAGCGTTCAGCCTTTGAGACACAGATTAAATCTTAATTAAATGGTGCAAAGTGTCCCATTCAAAATTAAGATAATTATCAGGAATTCAAAGCTAAGTCCCCAAAGTATTTTACAGTGTCCTTGAAATTGTTTTAAAAACTGCTTTTACTTGGTATTAATAATTCTTTAAGTCTGTTCAGCATATTTTAAGGTGACATGAAAGACTTCTTCTAACATTAGATTTTTGGGCTTTGGCACGTTGGGCACTGAGTATCAGATAATCCATGGAACCTTTTACTGTACCTTGCATAGCGGAAAGCTGAGAGCTATTCTGTAAATCGTAGGTTCTGATTGGCTGCTAACATGACCGACTGTCTACAATCTTGTGGTTTTTATCAGTTACTAACTGGCCTGCTACCATCAGATCACTATCCGTAGATACAGGCAAGTAATAGGAAGACGTACTACAAATCTTACGGTGATTGAAGCTAACAAACAAAGATATCCCGCTAGGTATTAACGAAATATCAGAAACAGCTAGCCAACGTTAAGGATCCCAGAAGTCAGGATAGTCGGTATAAGCAATAAGCTGGGTCAGGAGTATAGAAATCATGATCAACACAGAAGATAGACAAAATATGGGACACTAGAGTCACCAGAACCACTACAGCTTAATGCACTGGTTCTGGCGTCTATAGCCTGTCCTTGCAGGTATTTTAATGTAAACACTTCCTTTTCCGAAAAATGTTTACATTACTGCCTAGGAACCCCTCTAGTGGGAGTCACTCAGACATGCACTACATGGAGGAGCTGAACGTTCCTCATAGAGATGCATTAATTCAATGCATCTCTATGAGGAGATGCTGATTGGCGCAGTGCTGAGTTTTGCTGCACATGCGCGATAGTCTCCCAATGTTTTCCCATGGGAAAGCATTGGATTGGCTGAGATCACCAATTTTGATGATCAAAGTCAAGGAGGCTTTGCTAAATAGTCCTATGTTGAATTTCTAGTGTAAGTTCACATGCTGTTGCCCAGACAATACAAATTCTAAAAGTGTGTAAAGTATAAGTGTAAATAACCACATAATTCCCGAAATTTAAGCGGTGGATGATTATCGACTACCCAGAGACGGTGGATGATTATCGACTACCCAGAGATTTCATTTAACATTTTTGTATGCAAGCTGAATCCTTCTAAAGCATGGTCACAATCTGGAATGAGAAGATACACAAGAATGCAACATTCTGGGATTTTATCTTTTTGTTGTTCCGTTCATGGATACTTTGCCGTAGAATTCCAGCTGTTCTAAATCTCATCATACTTGCAATTTATATATTTAACCACTTATCCCTTCAGGACAAGGTGGCAGGTCAATTCTATAATAATATTATAGTCCATGTGTCATGAAAGCCTTAGAAACCAAATATTACCATTTGTCATCATCCTAATCTGACCTCTGAATGCCTTAAGCAGCCATGGAATATCCTGTTAATGTCATGATGGCACCACTCCATACCGCCATGACAGTCCCTATTTTGAGCCCAAATCCCTCTGTCCCTCTTTTCTAGGAGCTCCATGTTGTTGGTGTGCCTGAGTGTATAACAATAAAAACCCCCAGTAATGTGTCTTTAAACTACAATAAATGTGTTTAGAAATCAGTCTGTGTAAGTAAGATACATTGTTCTTCTTCTAAATTACATTTTAGTTACATAAACTGTTATTAGTTAGTCACCTAAAATTTCTCAGAACAGCCTGTCCATGGTCACACTCTCACTTACATCCCTACAATGAAAGAGTCCATATTTGTCTATTTAAAATGTTGGGTGGTATGCTATACAGCTGTGCAGTTGTTAATAAAGTGGGACTTTCTATTTTGCAATATAATTCTTAAAGGGACACTATAGTCACCCAGACCACTTCAGCTCAATGAAGTGGTCTGGGTGCCAGGTCCCTCAGGTTTTAACCCCTCACATGTAAACATAGCAGTTTCAGAGAAACTGCTATGTTTACATTTGGGGCTAAGCCAGCCTCTAGTGGCTGTGCCGCGCATGCGCATTCGGCTCCTGTGACGTCAGACGAGGATGCTGACGACGGCGGGGGAGGAGAGGTAAGGGAGCCCGGCGCTGGAATTAGGTGAGCTACTGAAGGGGTTTTAACCCCTTCAGCGCCACGGGAGGGGGACCCTTGTTTTCCTGACACTATAGTGCCCTTTAAAGAACAGATTTTTATGACAAACAACCAACACAGACAAAAGCTAATCTTTCAGAATTCTCGGAGTGATAAAAAAAATAAATTAAATTTGTTAGTTTCCCTCTGGGGATCAGGCAGGTAGTCCTGTTTTCAGGAATGAGTTGTTCAATTTGCATTTTTCGTTATTTCCCAGACCTGCAGTTTCCAGTTTGGCCACTGGAGGTATCTGAGATATCATGCAGTCAGCTATGTGTCTGCCATGTATGATGTCTAGAATGACCTCGATGCGTTACACAATACTAGCCAGTGTAACTAACCAACTAGTTAGAAATTGTTGTTGTAATCTGCATATAACAATCTGAAAGTTGTTTTTTTTTCTTTAAAACATTTAAGGGACACCACAGGCTGTGGGTGATCATCGTGCATACATGACATTTTAAATATAGAAACAAATGAGTATAAATATTTATAACAAAGATAACACTGAATTCCTATTGTTACAGTTATCAGCGAGTGACTGAGAATTCTCCGCCATTCCTGGTCTTCGCATTTTAATGTCATGGGAGCTCTATGCATATTATATATTGATGAAAAAGAAGGTATTAATGAAACTAACGGACAAATGAATATGCTCAGAGAGACAACTGCTATTAACAAATAGTTTCATTCTTGGAGGGGTGGTTGATGCATGGAACTGTGCAAGCAGGCTGGTTGGAGCTGTACCATGGCAACGCTCCGATACAGTGCTGTGCTCGCAGGAGAACAAGAGAGTCAGCCTGCAGCCAGAGGAGCTGCAGACTAAAGTGAACATGCCGCAACTGGACCACTAGGGCTTGCAGCATTGTGACCCCCTCCCTGGTAAAAGGTAAGAGGAAGGGAGGGAGAGACATTAAGATAGATTTTTACACCTCATCCACCTACACACAGCATAGACCCTATGCAACCTTAACACACAAACACACACTACACACAAAGACACATTACATCCCTCACACACGCACACTGCCACCCTCACACACACACTGCCCCCCTTTACACACCCACTGCCCCCTTTACACACCCACTGCCCCCTTCAAACACGCACTGCCCCCTTCAAGCACGCACTGCCCCTTCACACACACATACACAGCACCTTTCTCACACACACACACACACACACAGCATCCTTAAAGGACAACTATAGTGCCAGGAAAACATACTAGTTTTCCTGGCACTATAGTGCCCTGAGGGTGCCCCCACCCTCAGGGCCCCCTCCCGCCAGGCTCTAGGGGGTGGAAGGGGTTAAATTGACCTTTTTTTCCAGCGCCAGGCAGGGAGCTCTCCTCCTCCTTGTCGTCGTCATCGGCTGAATGCGCATGCGCAGCAGGGCTTTTTTTCCTGGCACTTCAGGATCCCTTTAATGGTTAGGACCAGCTGATTTTCTAAAAAGTAGACTTTCCCTATGTAATGGCACATGTGGACTAACATGTGTATGAGACCTGAGCCGGTGCCAAACAACAATGTTTTTGCCTAATTTTTGTGTTCTCATGTTCTATTTTGACAGATGCAAAGACACTGTAAATAAATATAGTGTAGCATAGTGAATGACTAAACCACTGAGTGAGGCTGCCACAATATTTGACCAATTGTCAGATCACATTACTGTGGTCAAACCGCACATCCAGGCGAATGCTGAATAAACAGAGAGCGGAACATTTTTGGAAATCATTAACTATATAAGTAAAAAATGGCCTTAATCCTTAATAAAGAATAAGAATGTTAAATCTACTCAAAGGTTATTTTTTTTACAGCTTCAAATTTTTTTTACAAAACACAAAGAATAGCAGCCAGTGTACAGACAGATACAATCTACCCTGAATCAATATCTATGACTCTTGAGTCTCCGTTTCCACGAATTCTGCAATATAATCCCTCCCTGTGGGAAATATGAAATTCAGCACTCGAAGCTAAGAGAAACCGCAAGAGGTTTGTGGAAGTTAATAAATTACTTACGCCGTTGACAGTTAAAGAAAGTGTTTTATTGACTGGTTCCATGCACTAGGTCAAGCACTACATCAGAAATATTTAAGAACAGACTATAAAACTATCTGAATCCAAAATAGGGCGCAGTACAAAAAGGGGTTTCAGAATATATAGATTGAAAGCGACTGCGGTCCATCAATCCTTCAATTCTGCGTAAAAGTGGCAATGCTGAGGCGTGGATTTGCTGGTGACATAATAACAGGATTAGATGATAGATGGCCACTAATGGAGTAGGGAGCAGTATCTTTTCTGCCAAATGTGAGTCACACAACAGAAACTTGACAAAATAAAGGGATGGCAGAACTGGATGACAGGTTGCAGCTACTTTTTAAATCCGTACCAAACAAACGTGAGTATATATTTTTTTGCATATTTTTTATTGCATTGTCTGCGTAACGCATTTAAGAAATGGAGGATAACGCTAGCCTGAAATGCCCCTTAAATCCTACAATACTTACGCACAGTCACTAATGTTATAAAAAGGAAACAGGAGATTTTCCAGGATACAGAAATATAATAAACAGTGTTGCTGCATGCGTGTGATACAACATTCTAGCACTATATAATATTATAACGTGTCTTTAAGCTGTATATATAGTGCTAGATTATATACATCTCAAACTTCTAATATCCTTCAATCGGACCCATTATAAAAGGTTCAATTCAATCGGACCCATTATTAAAGGCTCGATCCAATCTGACCCATTATTAAAGGCTCGATTCAATCGGACCCATTATTAAAGGCTCGATCCAATCTGACCCATTATTAAAGGCTCGATTCAATCTGACCCATTATAAAAGGTTCGATTCAATCGGACCCATTATTAAAGGCTTGATCCAATCTGACCCATTATTAAAGGCTCGATTCAATCGGACCCATTATTAAAGGCTTACCCTGATGTGTCGGAAGCAGGAGGGCTACCTTGATTGCCTTCGTATTGTTGTACCATTGCTCGAACACTCCAGTAAGGGTTCCCAATCTCTTCCTCCATGCCACTGCTGTTCCTAAGATGATTTGAATTACAATTAACGAAGAAAAGGCCAGGTGCAAATACTTACAGAAATACCTTTGAAAGATTTTGGTTTGCTTTTTTATTTAATGAAACCATATAGCAAAATATTTATATAAACAATTATTGCAACCACTGGGTATAAAACTGCTAGATGCATGCAAATAGTACATAAAGTGATGTGAATTGCATCAAAGAGCCATCATTCAACAGAACAAAAACAAACCAAAAAAATGAGAATAGAAACATTTCAATGTATCAGCAGACGGGATTCAGACAGTTTGTCTCTCTCTCTAAGTCACATAAGAAACAGTTTTTATATGGTATCTTAACATTCTTAATTAAAGGAAAACTGTAAGCACTATAACCATTATAGATCAGTGAAGTGCTTATGGTTTGAGTCTTCGGGCACTTTCCCTTAGTTTTGTCAAAATGCTTTAAAGCATTTTGATAAATACTATGACTCGCCCATGCACCCATAGCTCACACCCCCCCTGCAGGCACACTAATAATTATCAAGCACCAATCTGCTCATTCTTGGACAGCATTGACTGGCTGAGAGTGCTGGTAGTGGGCTAGTCCATGGCTCTCATACAATAATAGTCTATTGTTGAGCAAATGTTTAAAAAAAAACCTAAATGGACAAATAACTAGAATTACACCTACAGAGAAAACCATTACAAGGTCTATTCACAGAACAACAAGTTACGGTGATGGAAAAATTGCAAAATTTATGCTAAAATGATGAATTAGGACACAATCACTAGTTTGTTTGAGATGAAGATTTCGCTCCATCTTCCTAATTTTCATCAAAATTGTACAGCTCAGCACGAGTTATTATTTATTGAATAGATCCCACTGTGTGCACAGCATTTTTTTTATAATTTAGTGTTTTGCTAATTTACTTGAGTACTGCTGACATATGTGCAAATGAATACCTGAGCCAAATAAATTGGGGATAATCTATATTATGTTTCATGCAGACTTTGTCCATCTGCCGGCTACATCAAGTGCCCGCGTGAGAACCCATTTATCTTGTTATAACGGTGTTATTATTTTGTAGGGACGGTGTTATGTAAAATAAATCATATTTGTTTTTCAAACCCCAAAAAACGCCTTTGACTTAAGTAAAAGAGAAAATCTACCAGGTTTACTTTATTATTAATTATAGAACAACTCCTGAGCAACTCTTAAATCTTATCAAATAACAGAGAGGTAAATGCTGTCCAGAATTGAATGCGTCATTAAATCTTGTTTGTTTATCGTCTCTCGCATGTAAACTGACCCTGCAACAATCCGTGTGATGTTTCTGCTGCTATAGCGCTACGCCTGTTGCTATAGGAAACACAGCAGGCTAAAGTATGAGGAAGCAGATCTGTCCTCACGAATAATGAGTTGGGCCTGGGATGTAAATTGTAACCTTTTTCTAAGATACAGAACGTTAATGTCAGATAACAAGATCAAGTCTCACACAGGCTCTTAGTTTTCTTGTCCTCAAACAATTAACGTCTTTCAGGCCTCGGGATAGTTCCCTATATTCGTCCTTTTATAGTTTGATATTAAATACAAACTGGCTTTATCCTTATTTAATTATTGCAGATTGGTAAATAATTTGCTTTCAGCAATACATATGGTATATATATTGTAAGATCTTTCGAAGTTGGGTCCTCTTTTTCCTGTAATAATGTTTAACTCGCTAATTTATTGATACGTTTCCCCCTTAAAGAGACACTATAGGCACCCAAACCATTTCAGCTCTTTGAAGTGGTCTGGGCACACAGTGTGCTGCAATGTAAAACATTGCCATTTCAGAGAAACTGGAATATTTACATTGCAGCACTAAGTCTGCGTCTAGTGGCAGTCTCACAAACAGCCACAGGAGGCGCTTCCTGGATCCTAACACACTTTTGGTCCGGTAACTGACGCTGGATGTCCTCACGTTCTGCAAAATCCGAGAGCAATTTATTTTTTAAACAAACAAAAAAGTAACTTAATTGAGGAAGAATTAGACACCTTGAGGTCAAATTTTTTTGCAGATATATATTTTAAATGTGTTGCTTCTTTTGTGCCCTAAACGTAATTTTTTAAAACAAGCCTTTTTTTCAATGATACATAAATGCCTGGGAGTAGGGGGGACATTTATACATTGATATATGGTTGTGCCCAAAATGTTTGCCTGTGTATGCTATTTAAACTTCATTAAATGGTGTGGTGCTCTCTTTTGCACATCAGGATTCCCCTCTGCACCTCTGTCTGTTTGTTCCCCTCTGCACCTCTGTCTGTTTGTTCTTGTCATGCTGTGAGAGGACTGTAGCTGTGAGAAATAACACAGCTTTGGTTCACTGGAAGCTTTGGGTTTAAAACAGTGAATTCAAGTGAACTGAAAATGAAGTTGCAAAATCTAGGCAAAATAGCTAATCTGGACATTTCTTGAGCTCACGTTACAGCCACAGCTTGGCTATTTTGTACTACATTTTGCAAAAGGGTTTTCAATTCACCATTAATTATTTTTTACCAGACAATCCCCCCGGTTAGATTTGTTTTGGTCTGAAGATATACCGCCCTCTACAGGCTTCTCTGAGAAGACACTGGACACTTAATAGGCAGGGGCAGTACAAATTCTTGAAGCGATAACACATGCTTTGGCTTGCACTGCTTGGACCATGATCCCACTGTTAGGCTACAATGAATTATTATTAATATTATTATAATAAAGCTTTACAATTATAAAATAAGGATATTTGACAACAGTGATTTACTTACCAAATATAACAGAGACAAGAGGTTAAGAAGGCCTTGATCAAACAAGTTTTAAAACTAGAAATGATAGGTGTTGTTCTTAATCTTTTTTTAAATTGAAATTATTATTCTTGTTTATTTTCCATCATATACGAAGCTGTCCTGGCACAACCAGAACATACAATGAGTGCCAGGTGAGCCCGGACATCACGTAAGGCATGTCCAAGTGCGCATGCCCACTTGGAATCCCTCTGCTGATGGGCAATTGTACGTGAGTGTGAATGGATGTTCCCCAGATATGGAAGAGGTAAGTGTGTTTTATACCTACCTCCAATAGCTACCCTAGGACATGTTTGTACTGGGGTGAGGATATGAGGATCTGTCATTAACAGAAAGGTGACAGATTTAAGTGACAGATTTATTTCCTATAGTTAAGTCAAAAATGAATAAACACCAAAAAACCTTAAGAAATCTCTATCTAGATTTATTAAATCAATAATAAGTATACACTGCTGTTACAACAGTCAGTGACACAATATAGGCTACAGATAATAAACAAACGTATTTACCGCAATTCACAAGTCTAATCGGGCAGAAACACGAATTAAGCAAACAAACCCCCCAATGTTTCTTAAGGTTTTTTGGTGTGCATTCATTTTTGACTTAACTATTGTTTTTTTTGGTATTTGGGGGAGTACCGGTATTGGATATCACCCTAAGGTTAGTTTACTTTCTATGTTCTTATTATTGAATGTTCTCTCCATACTTTGCATATTATAAGATTTATTTCCTATAAGTATTGAAGGTTGCTGGAGAAGATAGCTATGTTCAAGTTATGAAACAAATACGAACATATCAGATTTACCTCTGTCTGTAGCGGAAAACATCCCGACCTGACCGAGACATGTCCTGGCGAACATCTGCGAGAGCTGCCGCAGCGCCTTGGGCCATTGCGGCAGTGGAGTGAGGCCTGTGGTTGGTTAACGGCACTGGCTGATGTTTACCCGCAATCCCAACCATATTCTGGGGGTTGGAACGTCCAGAAACGGGTTTAAAGTGAGCTGCCAGGGTCAAGATTAGCCGCATGATGGATTTCAGGTTCCCATCCACTATATCTGTGAGATAAAACAAAACAGGCAAAACATTCCATAAAACAATAAAACACACAAAAGACCTTACATTCTGACAGCATTAAAGCATTTTATATCAGAAAACAAGCAAAATGTAACATTGTATTGATACAGGAGATGGAAAAAAATCATCATATGAATAACTAAACTTTGATTAAAGTCTAAATGCCGATATCATGATAAAATGACAATACACTCTGCAAAAGAAATAGTTACCGATACATATCATCTTAGAAGTGTCAAAACAATACTGATAAATTAACTTTTTGAGGCCTTTAGCATTTCTTAAAAGGTTAATATTAAATACATGTCAAGAAAAAAGGCAATTTCAACTCCACTAATTTAAAAACATGAAACACAATGCATTAATTTTTGCTGCAGATTGCTGCAGTTGTAAGCAGCTATGTCTAAGGAAACAGGGCCAGGGGGACCTCATTGCACCATAACCTATGCAGTCTGTATGAGCAAGACAGTCATAGACATGCCATATGGTGACTTTCTTTTGAGATTAATTTCCAACACTAGAAGTTCTTATTCCACATAGCCAAAAAAAGAGAATACCTTATGCACACTGACTGGCTCCTTCTAGGACTATGCAAGGGTGTGACATCAAGTCCATTTGTCAGGAAGGCTTCTGAGCCACAAATAAAACTGTGTAGTGGACTGATTGTTGCATTCTTGTAGGGCTATTGAATAAAGTGGGAAATGTTGTGAATTCAACGTGAATTTCACATTTTAGGCCAAAATAGCCAAACTGGAGACATAATAGACGTGGATATTATTTTGTAATGTGACTATTTTGGCCTAAATGTTAAAATTAACTTTAAATTAACAACAATTGTCACTATTGGTGAATAATTCTGCCAGAATGTATAATATGAAATTAAGCCCTCTTATATCTCTTCACAGATCCATAGGTATGCCCCTTCTCAGTCTGTCCATTCAGCCTGTGACCTTCTCCTGTCCGCTGCTCGCACCCGTACGGCCAACTCACGCTTGCAGGACTTCTTGCGGGTGGCTCCCTTCTAATGGAATAGCCTGCCTCCGCCATCAGAATTTCCCCTAGTCTTCAATCGTTTAAGAAGTGATACTAGTGAATCTCTTTAGGAAAGCTTATGGCCTCCCAGAGTAACCTCTACCTCACATACCTGTCTCTTGCTCTCTCCTAAAGGGCAGCACTCTACTCTCTCCTACAGCTCTGCTTTACTCTCACCTTATTTGATTGCTATTTCCTGTCCTAATGTGTTTTATTACCACCTCCTATAGACTGTAAGCTCGTTCGAGCAGGGTCCTCTTCAAACTATCGTTCCTATAAGATTTCTTGTAATTGTCCTATTTATCGTTAAAGCCCCCCTGTTGGCGCTATATAAATGGCAATAATAATAATAAGCCATGTTTGGACAGATAAAAAAAAACAAAAAACACGGAGGATGCATAATTGTTAAAAACCTTGAAAAAATTGATATTTGTCATCTGTTTTTGCTCCTGTTTAGTAATCCCTGGTTTAGCTTTGCAGGCTAACTGTAATATGCAATTTAGTCCTATAGGGGAGAAATGGACTTACTCTTCTGTATTATTAATTGCTCTATAGATCTGAGAGTATATTATTAGCACCAGGTAATCTTTGGGTTCTTGAAGAGGCAAATCCTCACTAAATAAATCAAAATAAAAAAAACATTTGTAGTGAGGTTTATGCTGCCATTATGTTTGGCATGTGCAAATCATGTGTTAGTTTTATCCCTGAAGCATGAAGAAACTTTATTAATAAGGCAGGCTACCCTGCTAGTCTCATCAAACGCATGGAATATCAGTCCAATTGTGGGCCTAACAAGGACAAGGCCACCAGCAATCCAGGATGTAGAGAGGTTTGCCTGGGACTCAATTGTATCATTCTCTTTAAGAACTGTCCCGGTCAAACCAGGAAGGGTTGAGATGGCCACATGAAAGGTTGGTACTTTAAACAATGTGTCCTAGTGAATTCAGAACTGCATTGTCAAGCAGGGGCTAAAACTCAACTGTTCTGATCTAAATTCTGCAATTCCGTGATTTAATTATTGCAATTCACTGTTTTAAGAATAAATCATAGGACTATTAATTACAGAACTTCAAATTTTATTCCAAAATCACAATCTCAAAATCTCTCCAGGTCGGCGATGCTTAGAGCTACAGTATTTTGGCCTTAAATGATGCAATTTGCTGGTGAATTCCAGTTTAGCGAGTAACCTAGTTTTCTCTTATTTTTGACTGTAATGACGAAGAGGAAATCATTGATGATTCCCATCTATTAAACTGTTCACCACACACATTTTATTGATTTATTTCATTATTATACATTAAATGGTTCGGACCTGCAGAATACATTAGCCAGCTACTTACCTTTGGCTGAGGTTTGATGCATCCGGATCTTTTTGGATGCCACAAATTGAAGGACTTTCTCCACGTTTTCCCTCATCTCTTGTGTACATTTTGGTTTCTCATTAATTCCAGTAAGTTTTTCACCAGCTTGGGAAAAATGAGCACAGATTACTATAAAGGTAATACTCCAACCAAACCCATTCCCACAATCACCATGATTATGCCTTGGAAAAAAATAAAAATGTAAATGGAACTTAGGCTTGTTGGAGGTGTGTGAAATGCGTTGGCATGCAACTTGTTTATCTCTCTGGCAGTGAATCACAACTGATATTACACTTCTTTTCTTAATGGCCTAATAAGGCTTAGCAGATTACTGCAATAAAGTGTGAATTGTCTAGAACTAAACGGGAAGTTAAAGAATGAGTTTTAAGCCAAGAAACGAACCGGAATAAACTCAAAGTCAGCTATGTTTTCCCTGACCATCCCCATTCACGACTCTAAAATTAAAGTGTCTCTTTTTGTTCATTTGAAATACTGGAAGTCATGTTGTCAATATGCAAAACCCCAAAAGGACTAAAATTCCAAAAATGATCAGCTAATTAATGATTGGCAGAGATAGACAGCTTTTGGGTGACTGTATTTGGCCAACTCCAGTCCAGCAATCTCTAACATCCATGGTGGAGTAATAGTTTTTACTTTAACCCCTTGTGTGACATGTCATGATTCCTTTTTATTCCAGAAGTTTGGTCCTTATGGGGTTAAATGCAAATTAGCATCTAAATTGTGTGTAATTGTAATACACTACGTGTAATGCCTGGCAATTTTGTATGATTAACAGTAGATTGTAATAGCTCTCTTTAATTGAACCTCATTAAAGGCAGAATAATACACAGTAATCGCAAAACAAGACGGGGCATTCAGAGGACAGAACATAAAACTATACAGACTGCTGTATTCACAAAGACTGACGTACAAAATTAGAAATCTGTGCTGCCGACATCCAAAACTATTCCTCTGCATTTGACTGAACGTAGCCATTTGGAAGGGTATTAATGTAAGTTTAAAATGGGCAATAAGTATGTGTAGGGTTTTCAATGAACAAAAGGATAAATTAACACAAAAGAGTGTGCAATAAAGTAACAGAAATTGTAATAATCTCTTTGCAGGAAGAATTGACGATTTAACAGTCTGTGTTAAAGTGACACCCTTAAAAGGTTTGCGTTTCCCTTTTAAAGAGAACATACTGTATTTATGGAACACTTTAAGAAATATAACAACAACTACAGCTTATTATAGTGATTTTAGGGTTCGGGGTTAATGATGCACATCCTGGAGGATTGTTCTCCAGAAGTGTAGAGTCTGACTCCTAGAACAAAACTAAATTTGCCATGTTTTCTGCAAATATATATATATATATATATATCTTAAGAGATATCTTTTTACAATCACTATATAGACTGAAATATTGAACTGGGCACATAGACTATAGACATAAAAATGTTAAAATGCTAATGATCTGCACTTCTGTGTCCAAAATCAGTGCGGGGGCGCATTCTCCTGTTGTAAAACCACCAGGATACTGAGAGTTTGTCCTTTACCTGCTTTACATTAAAACACGTTTACAAATACTGAACAAATTTTTTGAACTTTTTAAAATATAGACTACTAAAATGTCCAGAAACAACTATCTCTTACCAGGGATAGTGAGTGATACTCTAAAGTGCCTAAATAGTGGAAGCAGCTCAACACGAAAAGTGGAATATCATTTATCCACAGTAAGGTCAGTGGTTGGCGGAAGTGGCTGCACGGATAATACCGCCCGCCAATTCCGCCCTCCGCCGCCATCATAAAGCGATTTTAATTGGTAGGTACATCAGGCATGTCATTACCTACCTTTCCATTAGGTAATGACATGCCTGATGTACCTACCAATTAAAATCGCTTTATGATGGCGGTGGAGGGCGGAATTGGTGGGCGGTATTATCCGTGCAGCCACTTCCGCCAACCACTGACCTTATTGGATGTCCAGCCATATGACATCACTGAATCACTAATGTTTTTTTTTATTCAATTGAAGTTTTTTAATGATTGACAGTATTATTATACAGTGAGGGCTCCTCCACTACAGGTGTCTATATCAGACATAATAAAGAAAAATAACTTTATTTTATGATTGGTTAATTACACATCATGTGACCTAAAAATGGAGGACCCATATGAACTTTGGAACATATATAAACAGAAGATTCCTGAGGCTACTACACAGCCACAGCTACTGAGGAAGCTCATAGAATGAAACGCGTTTAGCTGAACTTTGGACTTTATATTGGGACTCTTATTTAGATTTCTTATTTTCTAGAAGAAGTACTAATTTTGTTTTAATTTTATCACCTATAAATTATTTTATTTCATACTTATTAGTCCTATAAGTCCTTTTTAGCCATCAGGAACTACATTTGGGGAGTGCTATCCCATAAAAAGCAGCACACTGTCAATCAACCTCAGAGCCGGGAATCCAGGGCTCTGTCAAAGGTGAGCATAACCATTATCACTAATATTATATTCACGTCTCCATACAGTACTACTCAGCTGGTTTGTCTCCTTCTTGTTCCATATCCCTGGAGGAATATCATTCGGGACAAAAGGGTATGTTGCTGCCCAAAAAGCAAAAATGATTTACCTACGGAGCCAATACTATATAGGCTCCAGTCCATGTGAGTGGTTCAATTTTCTTCTATTACCCATTTCAATTTTTTTTGCAAACCATCTGCACTATATATTGTTTTCTCTTTTTCCTTGTATACATATTTAAGAGTATACTTCCACATTGCCACTGTATTGAAGGGGTGAGTGTACCCTTTTACTATCTATATTGCAATAGCACTCCACCTGTTGGTATATAGCTTATACCATTTTTTCTTATATACTAAAATGTCCAATATATAACTTTCAAGTAAAGTGTTAAGAACAATAAACTTGCAAAAAGAATACATTATTCAGATAAAACGTGACACTGTGTTTAAACGTATGGATCTAAAGCAAGAGAACATCACAAGTCAATATTTTAATCAATTATTAAACTACAGTATGTTCAACTTACCTTTGATCAAATGCATAGAAGGTACAGTTTAAAAAGGATTGTTAAAGCCAGCTCTCGAATTCACAGCAATGAGAGAAGACAAGATCTGTGCAGGAGCTTATCCGAGGATAAGGATGAAGGGAAGATTACCTAACATGGTCCTGTGACCTGACTTCACTCTACGTTGACATAGACAATTCTGTTTCGTGTATATCACTACACCTCCTGTAGCTTGCAGGAGCAGTAGGGTCCTCTCTCCTTCTCTGTCAGAATTTTACTTCGCATGGGTTGTGGGTTTGGACACCTAAACATCTAGAAGGTCCCTATAGCATTAGGAATACATGTTTGCAGAAATCCATATCTCTTTTTATCTGCAGCTGGGTACCTCCATCTTAGCTCCCTGTCAATCATTGTTATAAGCTCTTTCATTTGCACCTGTCAATCAGCATTGAGACAGCATAAAGAGAAGAGAACAAATGCAACAATGTTTCTACTTCTTGTCCTTCTTCCTAATGTGTGCCTTGGCTGTGCCTAGACTGAACTGGATTGCAATGGAATTTGCTACATTTGTAATAATAAAAAACAAGGACAATGGAGCCACACATAAAAAAAGACTAGCTCAAGTTATAGGTGATTTTCAATGTTTTATTTAGTAGTGTAATTTCCGTAGAAGGGATGGTTTCCCTTTAATATCCAGTGTTTTCTACTGGCTCAATCAGCCAATGCACGGATCACTGAAAATTCATTCAGGTATAAATAACTGTGAAAACTCACCTACTATTTCAATCAGGTAACTTAACATTACGCCATCTCTCAGATCCAGTCTCAGATCCTGCACAGGGTTAACATCCACCTTCTTTTTTAATTGCGAATTGACCCAGGCCACGTAGGCCTGCAGCTGCTGCTGTAAGACAAAAATATGCTGCAATTTCAGAACCACAAGTAATCAACTGTCAGAAAAACATTATTTATCTAAAAATACACACACCTACGCATACATATTTCTGCCTTGTAAAATGCCATATATATTTCTCCATTAGATGCTTAAAGGTACACTACAAGCACCAAAATATAAGAAGTAGTACCATTCTATGCATAGTGAAAAACGTCTGGTTATTTGAGATGTTGTCTGTTCTCCTCTTGCACCCTGTTGTGTTGCTCTCCCTAAAGTAAAGGGATTATTCAGACATGGACCCCTTGCTCACAGTGCTTATAGGGGTAATGACTATACCTCACTAACGAGATTGAAATTATCTTGAGTTGCTGTTTCTCTCGTGCAGAGATTCCCGGCTTGCAAATTTGTATGTGGACTTTTGGGTGGGATACGTATGATGTAAAAATGGTTTTGGTTCTCTCTGTAATGGCATAAGAAAAGCTAAAGACAACTTGAGATCTGAGTGGGGACCGACCAAATGGCAAGCTATATGAACTGTTGTCCATTATCAGCATTGAATAAAGGCTTTCCTATCGGGAAAAAGCTAAACCCTGGATGTCCTCATGTAGAGCGTGAGGATTTGTAGCGTCAGTGTAGCGGAGAGGTAGCATAATCCCAATATCTCCGCTGGTAGACAGGAACAGCATAGAATAATCCAGGCAAAATAAATACAGCATACAACAATAGTAGCGTTGTATAAATCCTTCCTTCCCAAGAACTAGACGACACATAGGCTGGGAGTCAACTGAGGTTTTAATCACAGGTCACAGTATTTATGTGGTTCCCCATGCAAGGGGTTTCCTTACTGACTTTACAGGGGTTGTATAGTAGGGGACTACATGGGGAACTTAACAACCAAGACATTTCTCCCACCATGCACTGCTGTACGAGAGGGATACTCCCACTAGAATATCCAGTTAAGTGAATTATCCCTCCATGCAGCAGAACTGGCTTTTTACATAAAAATATACAACTTTAACATTATTCATGCTATTATACCCAGATAGCTGGGGTCTGAGCGCATACTTTGTGAAAGTACCGCTCAGATCCCAGCACATTTAGCCGAACGCCGCATGAATTACACTTCAACATACATTTTTCATCAAAGGCACGAATAGACAAGTAGGGATAAAATACAGAAAGACCAGTACTCCCGAACGGCCTGGAAGTCCAGCGGTATTCGTGCCGTCGATTAGCCGATTTTAGTTCCAGGCACGCGACAACAAAATACTGCTGGGCTAACAAAGGATCCAAGATGGCCGACCACCGCGAGGTCAGTATCCGAACGGCAGCCACCCTGAATCTCCAATAACTACCGAAAGATACAATGTTGCGATACTTAATGGGAGCCACACGACCTCCTGTGTGTGGGCTCCCATTCGGTAGTTTGTTTGTTTCGCGAACAGTGTTGAATTCACTGTTCGTGAAACTACTGTATGAATGCTGGTGGCTTTCGTGCCGCCAGCATACACATGCTCTCGTTCGCATCAAATACAGACAAATGCATATACTCAGTTCCAACAGCCTTAAAGCTACATCATCACATTAATGCAAATTCAGTCTTAAGTGGCTAGTTTTGCCACAGTCACTTACCAGACCAAATGTCTGTTAGCTGCCAGGAAGCGCCCCAGTGGCTGTCTGGTAGAAGCCACTGGAGGCAGACTTAGTGCTGTAATGCAATTTCTCTGCAACCCATTGTAGCACTAAGTGAAACAAGAACAGTGCACCCAGACCACGTCAATGAGCTGAAGTGGTCTTGAGCATATAGTGTACTTTTAATGTCCAGAAAAATCGTCAGATAGTTTTCAGTTACTTGGCACAGGCTGCAGGAAAAAGATTAAAAATGTTTTGGGGGTGTGGATTTTTACTAACTAGTTTTTTTTAATTGCAGAGAGAGGTAACATTTTCTGTTACTTCGTACAGGTAGATTTTCAATAGTAATTAGTAAAAGAATATAAAGACTTCTAATGCCAGGTTTTATAACTTATTATGTCCAATGACAAGAGAACAAAAAATAAAATATGCAACAAATATCCGGTCTTTCAGTCTATATTGATGCATATGATGTTTGTTTAATATGTTATGACTGCTGGGAGAAGCAGATTCATGATCAAAGTTTATACATAAAACTTATAGCACAATTTAAATGTTTTAAAAATTATAAAGAAACATACAATACGAAATGCACAGCCACAAGTCAAGTGTTAGCAGTAAATCATTGCTGAAAGTAACCGCATTAATAATTCAGCCCTATGTCTGGTAGAACACACACACGAACACACACACAAACACACACACACAAAAACAAAGTCACCTAATTTCTCCTAATTCAGGCCTGTGCCGTGTGTTACTAATGATAGCACAGAGACAAGCTAATGACTTTGTTCTTTCTTTATGATTAGAGTTTGGCACAAAGATCACAGATCAAGAGTCTCTGTCAATTATTTTGACAGCTCTAATCCCTGCTTTTTGCAAAGACAGATCCCCCTTACAAAGGAGTTCTCTATAATCTGGGACGCTGAGTCAGTCAGTTGCAACACACAGCATCAAACATTATGTTAATATCGACAGCAAAACAGCAGAGTGAACAGTACTTAAAGGGTCACCAGAACACCTACAATTTAATAATCTGTCCCTGCAAGCATTTTCATTTTCAGAGAAAAGGCAGTGTTTACATTGCTGCCTAGGGACAGCTTCAGTGGCAGTCACCCAGATGGCCACTAGAGCTGACATTCAGTGTCACCACTCTCTGCATGGAGAACTTTCCCCAGAGAGATGCATTTACTTATGAGGAGATGCTGATTGGTCATGATTTCCTATGCAAAAGCATTGGATTGGCTGAGATTGTCAATTATGATTATCTCAGCCAAGGAGGTGTAGAGGGTGCAGGGCTGGAATAAAGGTAAGCTTTAACCCTATTTAAGTGGGGCAAGGGGGAGCTGGGCACCTAACATGTGTTTTTAACTGTGTAGGGTCAGAAATACACATATTTATTCCTGACCCTATAGTGTTCTCGTAACAGGGAAAGTAAAGCATTCAGCTACCGAAACTCCACACTCGTTAAACCTTGCTCATGTCCAGAGGAAAGAGTCATTCAAGGCTCTCTAATCAACTTCACATGTTTGGTGTCCTAGCCACTCCAGTTTCCAAATATATGTATCTTGCATGTTACAAGGACAGGCTCAGTGTTCTTCCATTTACAATGAACACCTTGTTCGTCCCAAGTTTCTCTATTAAGGAGGAACAGTCTCTATATTAGACCCAAATCCCTCTGTCTCTCTTCTCTGTCCTAATGTCCCTCTTTTTGACTCAGTGAAACAACGCTGGTCATCCTCATACTTTGCCTGAGGATGTCCATTGTGTTGAAATCCCTCATTAGCAAAGCATTAAATCAATACTTTCTTATGTGGAAGACCTAATATGCGTCCAGTGGTCACCGGGCACGCGCAGAAGTCTCCTTGGTTTGCCGAAGCTGGAGGAGAAGCCCAGAGTCCAGAGAGCTTGGCGCTGGAATCAGGGAAGTATTTAAAGGATTTATAACCCTTTACTTGGCGGGGTAGAGGTGCGGGGGTGGGTCTGGACAATTATTTTAGTGCAAAGGGACACTGTAGCATTAGGAATGCACTTTTGTATTCCTAACACTACAGTGTTCCTTTAAGTGCTGAGCATTTTAGTGGCGTTCAACACACCGGACATTTTAGGATCTTAACTAGAGTCGAATAGCTTAGAATATGGTGAATAAACTTCTAAAAGGTAACAAACCATAATTCTTCAACTATGGAGAAAGGAGAACCTAACCAGGGACTTTCCTTATTAGATAAGTGTGAGAATAGGGCTATGATAGGGCTTAATAACTGTCCACCATAACTGCATCATCATACTACATTCATGGGAATTAAAAGTTCCCTTTACGCACACTTTAGTGCTTTATGTGTCTGGAGTCCGTCATATTAGTGACAGTCTATAAAAGTGCTAATTTCAATAGAAATCTTCACTTTTATAATTGAAGCAGAAAAAAGAAGCATCAGGAGTACAGCTGATTAAGTAGCATAGAAAAGCCACAATCGTGTGCACCCCTTGTCTCCAGCTCAGAGACTTCTCAATGAACGAGGGGAAGGCTGCCGCCGGGGCTGCACAGATTGCAGCTTTGCAAGCTGTTTTTAGAGATACATCCAAAGACAACATGCAGAATTAAAAGCATGAATGTTTGTTTATTCAAAAAGTTATTTCATTGGACAATGTGCAAGAATACGCAGAATTTATTTCATTACACGCCCTTCAAAAATAATACCTTTTAATTGTCGGCATACAAATAAGCGTGTGTTAAAACCCCAGATCATGTAAATGTTTAAAGGGAACTAGTCAAGAATATCGTGTGCCTTCCTTAACACACATCTTCAACTGCTCTCTCTCTCTTCTGGAGTTGTCCCTGCTGACCTTAAACATGCCACTGTAGTGCCTATCCTGAAAAAACTTCTCTTGACCCGTCCTCCCCCTCTAACTATCATCCTATATACCTGGTCCCTTTTTACTCAAAGTTTCTGGAAAGACTTGTCTTTACCCGTATGTCTCACATCTTCAATCTGGCTTCCGCCCTCTCCACTTTACTGAGACTGCTCTTATCAAAGTTACTAACAACCTAATCGCAGCTAAATCCAAAGGCCACTACTCCATAATAATCTTGATCTCTGTCATGGCCCCCGGCTCGTCGCCATGTGCGACCGTGTCCAACCGGCACGACCGCACCAACTAACTGAGCATACCTGCTCAGTGGCGAGCGGGGAACCGCTCCTCCACGCCGCTCAGGGAAATCCAAGATGGCGCCGACCATGAGGTCACGTCTATCCATGGCTTCACCCCCCAAAATTATATGAACGTGCAACGTGCCTTTCTTCCATCTCTGACTGGTTGTCCTTCCACTTTCTGAAACTCAAACTCACTAAAACTGAGCTCCTTGTCTTTCCTCCTCCTAATACTGATCCTCCTCTTTCGCTCTCCCTTCAAGTTAGTGGTACCCACATGAGTCCATCCTTGCAAGCGCGCAGTCTTGGCGTCATACTTGATTCCAACCCTTACTTTTGAACCTCACATCCAGTATGTTGCCAAATCCTGTAGATTCCATCTTAAAAACATAGCCCACATCCGCCCCTTTCTTACACAAGATGTTACTAAGGAGCTTGTCCATGCTCTAGTAATTTCCCGCATGGATTATTGTAACCCTCTTCTAATAGGTCTTCCCAAAAGCCGTATTGCCCCGCTACAGTCTGTAATGAATGCGACCGCCAGACTGATTTTCCTCTGTAGTCGGTCTTCTCACAGTTCACCCCTCTGTCAGTCCTTATATTGGCTTGCTGTATCTTATAGGAGTCAATTCAAAATGCTAACCCATACCTATAAAGCACTGAACAATTCTAGCCCCTTCTCTCCGCTCTGCCCGTGATCTTCTCCTATCCGCTGCTCGCACCCGTACGGCCAACTCACACATGCAGGACTTCTTGTGGGCGGCTCCCTTCCTATGGAATAGCCCGTCTACCGCCATCAGGCTCTCCCCTAGTCTTCAATTGTTTAAGAAGTGCCTTCAAACCTATCTATTTAGGAAAGCTTATGGCCTCCCAGAGTAACCTCTACCTTACATACCTGTCTCTTGCTCTCTCATAAAGGGCAGCACTCTGCTAATGTAATTAATCCATCTGTGTGATTTTCACTGACACTGGCATATAGTTGGAAGTGCAGGGTAAGGGTACAGGGACGCCATGATGGTTTCACTATATAAAACGGGAAAATCCAGTGCCTGATGGCAATGCCAGTCGTTAAGCATATTGTAAATCTACGGAAGATGCCTCTTTATCATTACAGTTCTACGTTTGATTTCAATGGACAAGAAGAGCTTCTGCTCAAAGGAAGAATAGATTGTTTGTCCCTGTCTGGCTCAGTCGCAGTTTACAAGATTTCCAAGCACTTTCTTTGGCATCAACTTTATTTCAGCACGTGACAGTTTTTCTAGTCCGTATTTATTAGGAAAATACAAAACATAGTGGCACGTTACATTATGATTAACATCTTCTAGATGAAAAAAAAAAAACAGCCTAATGTGGAGGAAAATACATTTTTAATGTATCGCTCTGCTGCATGTGTCAGTTACGCATCATAAGGCAAATAAATATTTTACAACAATAACATTTTATAGTAAGAGGGTCTTTTAGCCCAATATTTGGGCCTCAAAGAAAAAAAAAAATCACAATTTGTATATTTTTATATAGTTATTTAATTCTAGAACACGTTAGGTATTGTCTGGCTGATTTTGCTCAATGTTTGCATTTTTACAAAATAATTTTACAAAAAGAAGTTCTGCTAATTTTTGGTTACTTTAATGAATTAAAATATATGTGCTTTACAATTTCATATTCAGTAAATGTTCACCTTTCATATTACTACTGCAATACCCTTCTCAGTGGTCTTACGTGTTCCCAGATTGCACCGTTGCAATCTATAATGAATGTGGTGGCAAGGCTCATTTTCCTGTCTGCTCGCACCTCCCACGCCTCCCCACTCTATCAGTCCCTGCATTGGCTCCCAGTTAGATATAGGGCTCAATTTAAAATTCTGGTGCTTGCTTACAAGTCCCTACATAATGCTGCGCCAACCTACCTATCCTCCCTAATACACAAGTATGTCCCGTCGAGGCCCCTACGCTCTGCCAAAGACCTACTCCCACCTCTAACGGTCACCTCCAAGATTTTTCCAGGGCTGCACCTCTTCTGTGGAACTCCCTTCCCTTCTCCGTAAGAATTTCACCCAGTCTCCACTCATTCAAAAAATCATTGAAAACTCACTTCTTCAAGAAAGCATATCAATTAAACTGTTAGCAGGTTTTTATCCCCCACCCTCCATGACTCCTCTCCTGCAACTGTCAAAAATTACCTATTAAACCCTCAGCAAATACTTTTCTAACAACTTACTTCGTACCCCTTCGTTTACCCTATGTGTCACTATACCCCACTCTCTGTAGCATGTAAGCTCATTGAGCAGGGCCCTTCACCTCTGTTCCTGTACGTCGTGTTAGTCCACCCTTTGTAAAGCGCTACGGAATCTGATGGCGATATATAAATAATAAAATAATAGTATAAAAATAAAATACATTTCCTTAATTAAATCTATTGTGCACACTTACACATAGGTGAATGTGAATGTAAGTGCTCCAGAACCTATTATTATTGTTGTTGTTTTATGTAAGTAAATAAAAACAATAGATACAATTTAAACACAGCTTTTCCACCCATAACATCTTATATTACTACCCCTTTCAGGGCTGAATATGTGTCTGCACAGCTGGTGCAATTCATGCGATATTTATATCCCGTCGTCCTTTATTTGCACTCCCCAATAAATTTGCTATGACGGAATCCATGCATAGTTAAATCCTCCCAAGGGAACTGTTTTTTGTTTCTATTAAATATAAAAGGGTCTTTTCCTTACAAAACTGCCCCATGGCGTTTCACCATGGGAACTAGTATGGCATCAGCCAGATTCCTATTTAGCTCAATTAGTTTAAAATATCCAATAAAAGGATAAAACAGAGATCAGATTTAACTCTTACTCATCAGTATTCCGTGTGTGTGTAATTTATACTCTAAAAAATGTTAACAATTTTCCACTTAGAAACCCAAATTTCATACTTTTTTCTCAATCAGTTATTTTATTTTTTATTAAGATGACGATAGTACCAGCAGGGACAAATTATTTAGACAACCAATACACATTATATGACATTGGTTTAAATGGTACAGGAAAACATCTCATTTCATAATAGGTAAAGTATTGAGCAGAAGAAACAACTTTGCGATTGATTAAGCAAATACAAGACAGAAGTAAACACTAACAAGACATCAAAAATAAATCAAACAGAAAACAACACTGCAGGTGATGTTAGCGAGGGATTCAGCTTGCAGGATGATAACCGGAGCTTTGTGGGATCCCTAGCTCAATGAGACCTGTAGCTCGAAAGACCATAAGTTCCACGAGGTCTCCCAAAAGAAGCAGCCACCATCTTGGGAGGCTATTTTAAAGGCATCTATAGGATATTTGGCCCAAGCCCGGCTCCAAACCTCCACAGGCAAAGTACCCAGCTTTTCTGCTCCAAAGATATGTAATGCATTCCTACCAACCATCCTGATTTTGGCAGGGCAGTCCTGATTTTCCAGTCCAGTCCCACCATACTGACATTATTCCAGCCAACCTGCTTGATTGGCAGACAGCATGATTGGCATTTACGCCAGTTTGACCTGCCAATAATTTGGGCAAACCCACCCCCTTTCCGGGCAGATCCATCTCAAGATTGCATCACTGGTTCGCCCCCTTCTCCCCCTCCCACCGCGGCGTAACTACTATCACTGCAGCCGGTGTGTTGCACCGGGGCCTGGCATGCTTTAGGCGCCCATCGAGTGGTTCATACACATAGGGTCATTGATGGGTATTATTTCTTTATTGCTGAAGAGGTACACAATCGGAAGCCACAGCCATTCAAGAGCACAACCAGGCCCCTTTCACATTCCAGAGAACTGCAGCGTTTACATTGCAGCTCTAAGTCTGCCCTCTGTGACTGTCTTCCACAATCCTAACGGACTTTTGGTCTGTTATTTGACTCTGGACATCCTCACGGACCTCCAGCATCAGATTTTCCCCATAAGAAAGTATTGCATAATGCTTTCCCATGAGGAAGGTATGATACGTGCGCAGCCATTGCCGCGCATGTGCATTAGGTCTCCCCCGCCAGCAGACGATGTCCCTCGGTGCTGGATTCAGGTAAGTGTCTGAAGGAGTTTTAACCCCTTCAGCCATGCAGGAGTGTGGGGCGCGAGGGAGGGGGGGGACCTATTAATCCTATAGTGCCAAGAAAAGTTTTATTTTCCTGGCACTATAGGATCCCTTTATCTGTGACATACCTACGTGAGATGTAAGGGATTTGCAAACTTCTGCACTTATGAAAAAATAAAAAAAACTATCCGTAGGGTTACAGGGATAGAAGACCTTCTAGCACCATAGCCTATACAAAAAAACATAGTGTGGTGTGTGTTTGGAGTGTCTCTTTAAGTATGGAAAGATATATTACATTGGTTGGTATTTCTGTCATGTCATGTGTGACATGGAACACAAAGGCTCTTGTTTCATAACAAACTGCCTTAATATTCCGTGACATGCGACCAGCCGCCTGAGCCCAGCCAGTAACCTACATGTTGACTCTAGTCATGGTACTCACACACAGATAAAAATAGTTACAATGTCTGTCTTCCTAGAAGTGGTTTGCTTTCACAGAGGAATAAATTGATTCAGATTCAGACGTGGAGCGACTCAGTCATGCAGAAGACGTTTTCTTCGAGACACTGAGTACCCTTGGATACACGGCTAAACACAACATAAATGTTTCATCACTCTTCCTGCCTTTTCCCGTGCTTAGTCCGTAAAAACCCAGGCCTCGTGGGTCGACCCACTTTAATAGGGCTGCTTATAAAGTACAGACAGTCTAGCCATTTACACGAGAACTCTTTGTCTATGATTTTATACACATGAAGTGCATCACCTGTTCCAGGAACTTTTCAATCCTTTATTTCCCTCCTGTATGGGAAAGTCTCCCTTTAGCAATCATAAAGTGAAACATTTGTCATCAAGTAAAATTAGTTTCCTCTGCTAGACACCATATTCCTATGGATAGCAATAGGTTTAAAACATCTAAGAAGGGCACAATAATCCTACAATGTGGAAAATTGTGTTTTTTCACCACCTCTACAGCCGAACCACGTCAGGTGGTTATCATACAATATAATTAATAAAGTAGGATATTTCTAAAATCATGAGATCCTTCTTTTGGATCGATCTAAGACACTGCGATTTAGTAGATAAGAGAATGATTTGATGAAGGGTTAAGCATGCCTAAAGGTAAGTGAAAAAAAAAATTCTCTATTTTTTCCAGGTCGAAAAGAGGGGAGTATCCTAAAGCTCAATAGGGAATAGGACAATATAGCTTTAGGAAAACAAGCTATATAGTTCCTTTATAGATTGAACTCAATGGACTTCAGTATTTTTCCAATGTAGATTGCTATGTAACTAAAAACACCCACTATTTCACTTTCTGTCACATTCTTGTAACACTAACTATGCGACTGGATAATACAAATAGGATAATTAGTTAATAAATTGATAAACACAAATACACACACCAGTCAAGCCATAAGACTTGCTTTTCCCACAGAAATCTCAGTTTAACAGTGCTCTCACTACTGCAAGGGATTCTGGGTAGGTGTATGCAAATTAGCTAAAAAAGAACCACATTTTTGACTCAATTCCACTTTATACATGGATTCCTTGAAATATGTGTCTGCTGTATACAACAGCTCTGAAACACAACTCAGGAAGAGGAGCAAAGCCAGTGAAACACTCATGGACAGCTGTTATTAACTACCCACCCACTTCAGGTGGAAGGGGTTTTCATCCACACTCTTTTGCCCACCACAACTCTCTTGGTATGTATATATTATATATATATGTATATATAGAGAGAGAGAGAGCGAGAGCGAGACAGAGACAGAGACAGAGCGAAGGTACAGACTTATGTGAGAATTAGGCGGCGGTATTAAACATAACAGGATGACCGCAAAAGGGACTTCTATAAGACATCATATTATTACATCCGGTCGACTTTTCCCTTTGTTAATTATATTTAGATTTTCTTTAAAAGTACTTTTTCATGAGGAAGCGGAAACACTGCCAGACTTCGAAAGACATCTTTTACTAGAGTTCCACGCAGGAATCTTTTAGAGTGCCGAATCTGGGAGCTACAGACCCAATTCTTCAGCCACACATGACCTTTTGTTGTGTGGTACTCATGGGGAGGCAATCAAAATAAAACAGGACTGATCCGGGCCCTGGTGCGCAAACATTGGATCTTTGATGAGACAGATCCCAAAGCCTCAGACATCCAAGATGATGCAGAGCGCGGCCTACCTCTTAGGTATACTTTGTATAACAGAGCTTTAACTGGTAAATCTCATGAGCAGGGCCCTCTTTATTGTTTGTACTGATCTGTGTATATTGTGCTGTCTTTTCCCTTAATTGTAGAGCAATGCAGAATTTGTTGAATTTGGCGCATTATAAATGCCAGTAATAATTATAATAATATCACTTCTACTTATTAATAACCTCCACATAAAAAGTCCTGCCATGCAGTAAGTATAATTCAGTGTCGGAGGGAGGAAATCATTGCATTAATCAAAAAAGAGCCCTGCAGCATACGAATGCTACACTTACTAATGTACCGTGACTTGATATGAAGAAGTGATATGTGTCGGGGAAAGAGTGGTGGTTCTGGCAACCCTAACAACACTGAAATCCTGCTGCAATTCACTAAGCAACCACAGATGCTCTGCTAATTAGCCACATGAGGCAAACACAATGTTTGAAGAGCAGTGCAGTTTTAAATGCTTTGTCGTTACATAATACTGTCATTTCTCTTTAGTATTGTGGGAATAGGTAACCCTGGCACGCCAGTGTGATCTGCGGCAGAGGAAGAGTTAATGGCATCTCCCATTGGGTGTCTGAGGATTTTCTTTGCTTCAGCCCATGGGGTGCCTCCTAACACATCTTCTCTTCTTAGGATAAAATGATTTGAAAACCATAAGGCACTCCAAATAAAAGATTCATGAAATGTAACAGGCGGCTAAATTGAATCATTTAGGTTTTAATTAGAAAGGCTATTAATCTCATCATCGCCAAGGAAACCCACCAAATGTCACAGGCCAGAGGAAGATAACGTTCAAGACAAACAAATGGGTATCTGTCTTAAAAAAACTGTAATTATATTTACTTGTGTACGACGAATAAATACTCTTCATACCATATGTTATAATTACCAAATAGTGTAATCTCATACAAACAGTAATGATTATGCATTATACAATGTAGACTTGGGAAATTCATATCAAAATGAATAGAGAACACGGCACCTAAGCTTGTGAATTAGTATTATTAGCAGTTAAAGGGCCGCTCTGGGCAACAGAACCAATTGTGGCTATTATTCAAGCATTCTATGCTGCTGTGCCACCTTTTTTGTCAAAGACCATCTACCCAGTACCAAAAGGACTGCACTCACAGAGTCTCTGCACGGTGATGATTACAATAAAATGGAGTGATTTAGATGCTTGGAATGTCCTTTACAATGCTTTGTGTTGAAATGCATAAATGTAACAATACAAAAATGACAGTTTCTGTATCTAACTGGTAGAATATATGCTTAGAATATGATGAATTTTAAGTATTTAATGAATATTACATGTTAGAAACAAATAACGTTTCTCTTCAAGAAAAGGTAAAGCCACGGTGCACGACTCCAGATCCTGGGGGCCACATACAGGCCTGGAGACCCAGCTCTGTTTCATAAAGCTACATTAAGACTTGTGTGTGGATTCTGTGGCCTGGTGTTGGGGATCCCCAGAGTTAGTTATGTATTTTACAGGCCTGGAGACCCAGCACTGTTTAATAAAGCTCTTTTAAAGGAACACTATAGTCACCTAAATTACTTTAGCTAAATAAAGCAGTTTTAGTGTATAGTTCATTCCCCTGCAATTTCACTGCTCAATTCACTGTCATGTAGGAGTTAAATCACTTTGTTTCTGTTTATGCAGCCCTAGCCACACCTCCCCTGGCTATGATTGACAGAGCCCGCATGAGCAAAAAAACTGGTTTCCTTTCAAACAGATGTAATTTACCTTAAATAATTGTATCTCAATCTCTAAATTGAACTTTAATCAGATACAGGAGGCTCTTGCAGGCTCTAGCAAGCTATTACCATAGCAGGGGGTAAGAAAATCTTAATTAAACAGAACTTGCAGTAAAGAAAGCCTAAATAGGGCTCTCTTTACAGGAAGTGTTTATGGAAGGCTGTGCAAGTCACATGTAGGGAGGTGTGACTAGGGTTCAAAAACAAAGGGATTTAACTCCTAAATGGCAGAGGATTGAGCAGTGAGGCTGCAGGGGCATGTTCTATACACCAAAACTGCTTCATTAAGCTAAAGTTGTTCAGGTGACTGTAGTGTCCCTTTAAGACTTGTGTGTGGATTCTGTGGCCTGGTGTTGGGGATCCCCAGAAATAGTTACTTGTTTTAGAGGGCTTCACACAATATTTCATGCTGGTAACACTTAGTCAGCAGAGAGAGATTTAGTGTTACGAAAAATGCCTTATTTGGGAGGTGCAAAGTTGGTTGCAGTTTATTAGAGTATTTAAAAAGCAGTTTAAAAGGTTTTACCGTATTTCTCTACACATTCAGAAAGTTTTGAGTTTCTACAATTATGTCCTACTAAGTGAGAATATGGTGTGAAAACGGAGTACATATTCTGCCTCGATTTCCACAAATAAAATACACATGAAGTAAGAGAATAGTAGGTAAGTGGAAATATTGTAACATTTTGTTTATTGATTGGATTTCAAGACACATACAAAATAAAACAAACAATATAATGAAAGCACAAAAAGTGTCTGGAACCTTTTGATGGTTTCTGAAAACAACACAAAATCTCAATTTTGGTGATATAGGACAGGCATGGTGCAAAAAAGTGATATAGAAATGTGCTGTACAAAACGTGATACAAATGAAAAAGAAATTTATGGAAAAAGTGGAAAAGTAACAAATCGTGAAAATAGCTTAAAGATTGATTTCATGACATTACGAAGGGCGCTGATTATGCTGCACTTAAAACTTCCAATGTCGTTTCACAGAGTTAAATTCAGTTTAAGTCCAATAAGCGCCTCTAGTGGTTTTCTGGAAAGCAGCAGCTAGAGCTGTCTTAACCCAGCACTGCAAGGTTGTCCCCCCGGCCTGACTGAATGTGGTGTGTATAGTGGAAGTGAATTAGAATGTTTGTGATGTATGTAGTGTTTGTGTGTATTAGATACTGTTTGTGCAGTAAATGCAGAGTGTGTGTTTGTGTAGCGGATGCAGTGTGTATAGTGAATGCAGAGTGTGTTTGAGTAGTGGATGTAGTGTGTGTTTGTGTAGTGGATGTAGTGTTTGTGTGTACTAGATGCAATTTGTTTAGTGGATGCAGTGTCTGTAGTGGATGTAGTGTGTGTGTTAGACGCAGTGTCTGTGTATAGAGAATGCAGAGTGTTTGAATGTAGTGTGTGTACTGTGAATACAGAATGTGTGTCAGTGTAGTGAATGCAGTGTGTATCTTAGTGTAATGAATGCAGAGTGTGTGTTAGTGTAATGAATGCAGTGTGTGTGTTAGTGTAATGAATGCAGAGAGTGTGTTAGTATAATGAATGCAGTGGGTGTGTCAGTGTAGTGGATGCAGTGTGTATCTTAGTGTAATGAATGCAGAGTGTGTGTTAGTGTAATGAATGCAGTGTGTGTGTTAGTGTAATGAATGCAGAGTGTGTGTTAGTATAATGAATGCAGTGGGTGTGTCAGTGTAGTGAATGCAGTGTGTATATTAGTGTAATGAATGCATAGTGTGTGTTAGTGTAATGGATGCAGTGTGTGTGTTAGTGTAATGAATGCAGAGTGTGTGTTAGTATAATGAATGCAGTGGGTGTGTCAGTGTAGTGAGTGCAGTGTGTGTATTAGTGTAATGAATGCAGAGTGTATGTCAGTGTAATGAATGTAGTGGGTGTGTTAGTGCAGTGAATGCATGTAATGTAATGAAAGTTATTCCCCCCTCCCTGTTTCTTACCTGGTCCAGGGAGGGGGGAAGATTCCATGATCCCTGGTGGTCCGGTGGCATGGTGGGGCCCCCCGGCTCTCTGTATTTGAAGAGGGGGCCCAGCGGACTGTGGGAGCACTTTACAGATCTTTTCTTCTTCTCTCTAACTCCCGCGAGACATGGTGTGCGCACCGCGCGGAGTCTATCGGCCGCACATCTCGCGGGAGTTAGAGACAGGGAAGATCTGTAAAGTGCTCCCGCAGTCCGCTGGGCCCCCTCTGCAAATACAGAGAGCCAGTGGGCCCGCGGCTGCACATATATATAGCGATCATCGCTATATATATGTGCAGAGAGTAATTGTGGGGCCCTGGACTGCCAAAGCAGTCCGGGTCCCCCAGGACCGCCAGGCACGTGACAACCGTTATGGTTGTCACCCCCTGATGGCAGCCCTGCCTTGCTGTGCCAATCATGTTACTAGCCAGCAATGTAAACAATGCCTTTCCTCTGAAAGAGTAAGCAGTGCCCCCAATAATATTTAGTGCAGTAAAATTAGAAGTCACAATCAGTATTAACAACAATAAATCTGCAAATGATAAATGCCAGTTATTTGCATTTGGAATTTAGAATATTCTAAACACCAGGAAACGTCTATGCAAAATAAACTAAAGATTGACGGTTCTGGCCACCTGGGTAAATAGAAGGGAGGAACACTCCCACCCTTATAACAGTTTATTGTAGTTTCATGTTATACTATGTACTATTTCTCTCTCAGTGGACTGCCAGTGACCACCAGCTGCCCGGGAAACATTCTGTATTCTGCGTCAGACAGGAGGAAAGAAAGTTAAGGGGGCTGCAGTGTCAGATACAGGGGGACCAGGTTTGGGGTTACATCGCTGGAGAATGGTTCATCTCCTGGCCTCAGACAGTCCTGCACCCATAACAATTTTAATGAGTTGAAGCAGTTGTGGGGGTGGAAGACTAACATTAAAGGACCACTATAGTCACCTAAAAAGCTTTATCTTAATGAAGCAGCTTTAGTGTATAGATCAGGCAAAGGAAACATTCGGCACTCCAGATGTTTTGAACTACAACTCCCATGATGCTTTAACAGTATTATGGGTTTAAGAGCATTATGGGGGATGTAGTCCACAACATCTGGAGTGCCGAAGGTTGCCTATACCTGGTATTGATCATGCTTCTCAGGTTTCACTGCTCAATCCACTGTAATTTAGGAGTTAAATCACTTTGTTTCTGTTTATGCAGCCCTAGCCACACCTCCCCTGACTCTGATTGACACAACCTGCATAAAAAAATGGTTTGACTTTCAATCAGATGTAATTTTCCTTAAACAATTGTATCTCTTTCTCTGTAAATTGAACTTTAATCACATACCGGAGGCTCTTGCAGATTATAGCAAGGTATTAACATAGCAGGGGATAAGAAATTTTAAATTAAACAGAACTTGCAATAAAAGAAGGATAAACTTTAGATGACTCTTTACAGGAAGTGTTTAGGAAGGCTGTGCAAGTCACATGCAAGGAGGTGTGACTAGAGTTCATAAACAGAGTGATTTAACTCCTAAATGGTAGAGAACTGAGTAGTGAGACTGCAGGGCCATGATCTATACACCAAAACTGCTTCATTAAACTAAAGTTGTTTTGGTAACTATAGTGTCCCTTTAAAAGAGAATAATTCAACAAGATGGTTATAGTATCGAGAGTGTCCCTTTTAATAGAAAACAGAACATCATGTGTCAAAAGTTAAAACAACATAGATGATTTTTTAATAAATATTTTTTCCAACTATGTCATTCCCAAAGATGTGATAGTTCTTTTTTTTAAATACAATTAAAATAATAAAATGTGTCTTTATTGTGTTTTCAGACCTTCATGTAGGAGTTTGTATATCGCCAATTCTATTAGAACCCCTCCTTGTCTCATAATGTATCTGTCTACATGGATAAGTAGGTAATTAAACATGCACTGTAAATTATTACATTGCATGCTGGGAAATCCTTATAATGGTTGAAATTTAAAGAAACAAAGAAAGTAAAACAACTCCTGGAGTTATGTGATTACTGCCATAATAATATGGGTCTAAAACAAGGATTAAAGGATTTCAATCATTTTACTGGATGTTGCAGGAAATGAGTATTAGAGTATTAGAGTTTGAATACATATCCTGCCCCATACGGCTCACAGCCATTACGGGTGGGTTTACACAGTAGCTTTTCTGCAGAACTATTTTCCAAGTTTTGCAATACTACAAGTTCTCTGGGGCTTACTGAGCTATGCACTGCCTGGGAAATCTAAAAGCATCTCACAGGATGTGAGTGGTCATTCACTAAGCTCTGATTCCAAAAACTGAGTAATTCAAAGATAACAATTTAAAGTCTCTAAATCTACTAACCTCTTAATTTACCATAATAAGACCTGACCGGACTCCAAATTGGAAGCCATCCAAGTAAAATAGCCAAATACTCCTAATATAAGCCTGTGATGAAATCAACAAACACAAAGTTTGTTCAGCAATTACAGTCTAGCACTTTTCATGTTAGTCACAAAGACCAGCTGTCAGCTTGGGGGCTAAAAAAATATAATTAAATGCACAAAATGAAACAGGGGTATTTTGGAAATCTTTTTAAGCAAAATACTCAGAATATGTTCCTGTCCAAATTCAGAAGACAAGTCAATTTATGACATAATCAAATCACTAGACATCATATGAAATGCAAACTTTTCCCCGGCTAACTTATTAGGAGACGTATAATTCCTCCAAAGTGGAGATGAACATTTGAGATCACTGTCTAAATGTGACTTAAAATTACTTTTAGTGAATGCCTAATCTGTAATTATGAGTCAAATTCTACAATTTCTGGCAAAATTAGCAAATTTGGTAGCGGACATATGCCGGTATCAAGTCCCTTCCCATCTGTTAAATGACATCATTCCAATCTACCCCAAATTGAAATTTGTATTCAAAGTCCCTAAATGAGCATATGTTGTTGAGCATAATGAGCATTATGTAATCATTGGCTTCTTATTTTGTTAGAAGATGCAATTTGACCCTATTGTGATGTCATTTTATTTTTATTTCTATTGCTGATAACTTTTAATAGAAACTGATTAAAGCAAACATTAAAACACATGTATGTGTACACAATAATTTGTTCAGTACTGCAGAGCCAGCAATATATTTAATAGTAAAAGGATACAAATATGAATACTTGTTTCTTAAACACCCAACACTGATCCTGTTTAGAGGATAGAGAATCCTGCAGCTTCTCTCAAACTTTTTTATCAATTGAATTACATAGTCAAATAACAAAATCTGAACAATTCGGAACTATTTACAAAGCATTACATACATTCAACATCTGTATATAAAGAGAGAGTCTTAGCCTACCACACCCAGCTTGCTACCCTGCAATGGAGCATATTGTCTGTGTAGCGTGAGCTATGCGTTGTTTGTAAATGGAGTTATGACTTTCTCGTAGGACGTTATACATAGCAACACACTTCCCATCTGTGAATCACAAGTCACCGTAAACTGGTGCTATGTGTAAGACTCTTAACACGGATTCTAATTTATTTTCCCGCTGCCACTCAGAGAATAGTCAACGTTCCATGGTGAAGCAATGTCAATAAGCGATCAGGACTGGATTTTCCATAAGACACACCAGGCGCTAGTTGTGAATTTTCTTTGCAGATACTCTGGACGGCACGTGTTTGTGTGTGCGCGTTCAAAGTGAATTTCAAATTTGATGACGAAACAAACAAAAAAAAAAAAAATTCTAATTCTGCTATTTAGGAAAAAAAAGCTTTAAATTCGTTTTGAATTAATGACAATTTACACGTGGATGAATACGCCTGTTAATAAATAGACCTGCAGATTTGACTGTCAAACATTCAGTCGAACACCCACACCCCGCATATCCTACTAATTCTCAGATATGCACACAGGAGGCAAAATGTGCTTCAATATGAAAATGCTGCTTTTAGCAACTGTACAAAGGGGAGATTAGCATTGTAAATAAGCCCCTTTAAATACGCAGTCTTACATACTGTACATGCAAAACTACTACCCAGAATACATCAATAGCTTAACTCTAAAAACTAAAACAGAGATAAACTCATAGGTATAGATATAGATATCACTCAAAAATATGGCGAATGATCTCTCAGGCCTTTCCAACAGGGTGCAAATTTAGTGCAACAAAATGTCTATGAGTAACGTCACAATTGACGTTTCCGCCCCACCTGGGTCTTTTTCATAAAATAGATATTTAACCATACTGGTTCATATTTTACAAAAACATAATCTGCTTCAAAGACCTAAACAAAGAGCAATTAGCAGGAGAATTAATTGGTTTTTCATGATGACGGCTCCACTTTTTGAACTTTCAGCCACAACTGCTCTCTATACATTAGGCATACTGTATGTCCCACGATTGGAGAGCCATTAGGGCATCTCTGTGACTGGTGCCCTATTGGCTCTCCTGGTGTACCTGTAATGGTACTTTGTACTCTTTGTAATTCAAATCCTCACTTTAAACTATCTATACAATATACTAGCTAAATGTATAGATTTGTAGATAATTCACTACTAAAATTGGGCTTCTCCTCCTACTGGGCCTACTGGACCCCCCATATAGTCTATACAGATGTTTGTCAGCAAGACAGCACACGTAGAGGCTTTTCTTTTGCCCTCTTCATATCTCGTAACGCGCATGTGCTGCGAGTTTGTCACACATTTGCTCTGCAATACTTTAGCTAGTGAAACTCTTTTGTCATGTGCATAGGGTGCGTTAGTTCACTTGCTAGAGATTGCCACTGAGCAAGTGCCTCCCGCACCGCTTCAGTGCTGAGACAAGAAGTGGATTGGAAAGAGAAAAACAGGGAGTGTGACATCACTCCGTAAAATACACTGAGGTGCTGGCAATGAAGCCGGCACATCAGCGTCATAGTGTGGGGCTGTGCCAGGCTTTGTGAAGAGAGACTAGGTTTCCCAAAAAAGTCTAGTCACAGAGAGCTGGTTCCAGGTAAGATGGCGCAGAGGGAACGGTTAAGCGGGAGGTGAGTTTCACAATAAAACACTGAAGGTCAGTGAAAAGCAAGTTTAAAGGAACACTATCGTCACCTAAATTACTTTAGCTAAATAAAGCAGTTTTAGTGTATAGATCATTCCCCTGCAATTTCACTGCTCAATTCACTGTCATTTAGGAGTTAAATCACTTTGTTTCTGTTTATGCAGCCCTAGCCACACCTCCCCTGGATATGATTGACAGAGCCTGCATGAAAAAAAAACTGGTTTCACTTTCAAACAGATGTAATTTATCTTAAATAATTGTATCTCAATCTCTAAATTGAACTTTAATCACATAGAGGAGGCTCTTGCAGGGTCTAGCAAGCTATTAACATAGCAGGGGATAAGAAAATCTTAATTAAACAGAACTTGCAATAAAGAAAGCCTAAATAGGGCTCTCTTTACAGGAAGTGTTTATGGAAGGCTGTGCAAGTCACATGCAGGGAGGTGTGACTAGGGTTCATAAACAAAGGGATTTAACTCCTAAATGGCAGAGGATTGAGCAGTGAGGCTGCAGGGGCATGTTCTATACACCAAAACTGCTTCATTAAGCTAAAGTTGTTCAGGTGACTATAGTGTCCCTTTAATGGGTCATATAAACGATCTTTGCAAACTTGTAAACATCAATGACAGGTTCACCTTTTACTGGAGGACCACTATAGTCACCCAGACCACTTCCGCTCAATGAAGTGGTCTGGGTGTCAGGTCCCCCAGGTTTTATCCCTTCAGATGTAAACATAGCTGTTTCAGAGAAACTGCTATGTTTACATAGCAGGGTTAATCCAGCCTCTATTGGCAGTCTTCCTGACAATTTTGCAAATCAACAAAAAAAATTGGAGTTCAGGAAATAACCCTTCATCCATTTTTATGTGTGTGAGGATGGGAGTTTGGCCAGTTGAAGGCAATGCTTGTCTCACCTGTATGTGAGGTTTGTGCAGCGTTGATTCACTTAGTTCCAATTTAAATTGGACAGGAATATCTCTATTTAGGAGGTACAGACCATAGTATCAGCCCAAATTCCCTAGATCCTCTTTCCTATCCAAATGTCCACATATATGTGCGAGTGTATGGCAGAGCTTCACAGCAATATAATATACAGTAACATGACTTTAAACTACAATAAATCTCTGTAGAAATTAGTCTGTGTACACAAGAGTTTTGATCCTCTTCTGAATTTACGTTTCCGTTACATACATGAATATCTCCCACCCTGCTATGATATCAGTGTGGTAGTAGGCAGAGCACTAGGGAGACATGTCGGTGACGACTTCCACATCACTGAAGAGACCATAAGGGGGAAACCTGCTAGTAAAGACCATCAGACTCACTGGCTGACCTGCTGGACCACACAGCAGTGCATTCACAAAAAATCTTTAGTCCAGACTTAGAATACCTAGGTTAAAAAGTATACTGTCTTCCAGGAGAACTGTGAGTTTGACTGAGCGGCATCTGATTTTCCCAAGTTTTTTTTTTTCTTGTACCCTAAGAAACACCAAAACACTTGATTTTTTTTAGCGGGTGATTCACTGCTCCCCCATCTGTACCTGAGCTGTCAGTAGGATTTCCCAAGTGATAAATATTCAGCGGCCACTGCACACTGAGCGTAGCTCTGTCCCTGCTGGAGAGGTAGGCACCAGGTGTTATCCTCAGCAAGGCTCAGTGATTTCTTTATTTTATTCATTTTTGAGAATACCAAAGTTCTTGAGAATTATGAATCAGCAAAATTGTAAATGAAACGCCCCTCATTTCACAACATAAAATAAATACTGCTCAATAAAGATTTATTTTATTATGCTGAAAGAAAGTTTCTCCAATATCACACTATGTGAGGAAGGCCTGAGTTTGAAACATTTAGGTGTCAAAACAAAATATAATTGAGCGAGGTATAGCTGCTGTAGACTACATGCCCCACAATGCTCAGATTAACTTCCTGACATCATGGAAATATAGTCTCCACAGCTGGAGAGCCAGAAATGTATTATCCTGGGTTCATATAAATAAATATGAACTGCTGACTAAATACAGTAAAAAGCTGAGTCAATACAGGCATGCATAGCCAATGTAAAACAATATAAATTACATGATAAATAATACAGATTCAAATATTTGCTACAACAACCAATAAACAATATTAGCAACATTCAAATCTGTTGGGGCTATTCTCTAGAAAGTAAATTGTTGGGATCTCAAAGCAAATACAAACTAAATTAAACATTTTTACGCCAAAATAGACAAATTTGAAAAATCCTTAGGTAGTTTTAGTTTCGCTGTTTTTGTCCTAAAATTTGAAATTCACTTGGAATGTTTTTTATAGCTTTATTGAAAAAATAGCTTTATGAAAAAAATAACATTTTAAACTTCACAAAAATTACGAGATGCAAATATTTTTCTTGCATCGGTTTGCTGCATTATATGATACGTTGTGATGGCCCCTTTTAAGCTAACAAACACTGCACACAATCCATAGACTCTGTCCAATAACTAAAATGCTATTTTATATAACATTTACAACTGCGATGAAGAGACTAGACAGATTACACAGGAAGATGACAATGACAAACCCAAGTCACAGACAACCACGAGAAGACTTCGTCCCACCCCTTGCTGATACAGAACTCTTTTACACAACCATCACAGCAGCAAGACTTTCACTTCATGGGTTAAAGTGAAAACAAAATATTAACTGTCCAACCTCTCCAAACATAAACTAGTTCACGAAACATGCAGTTACCTCGGGAAAGCCTTCATTTAAAATTTCCAAGAGATTCCCTTTGGCCAGGCAAGCAATCATCCTTCACAACCGGGTTTCCCTTGAAACAAATGGGTTCCAATCTCAATGTTACAATAGTTTGTCGTTTGCATTAGCTGTTCCCATGCACAAAGAATTAGAAGCCATAAGGGATAAAAGCTGGTCCTTGCAGCCCGTTAATTTGAAACTAGATCTAGTAAGCAGAGCTAGAGAGAAGGAGGGGGGTTAGCCCAGTAGACTGAGCATGCTCGTAATGACATCCTAGCAGCGTATGAGGTGTCAGGCTTAGCATCACTATAGAGACTTTCGAGTTTACAGGATGGAGACACAGGAAGGAATAACAGAAAACAGATGCAAATTATTGCAGACCATGCTGGGACTTCTATGACCCAGGCATGTGATCTGAGCGTAGATACATGAGAATTCTAACCCAGCGTATCCGAGTACAAGAGAAATCTCACTTTATCTCCCGCTGGTATCATGAAAATATTACTGTATAAAGAGCGCTCGCTTGTTTCAAATTGATTAAATAAAATTGATTAAATAAATTTTTTAATTGATTAAATAAAATATAAAATAAATAAAAAAAGGCAGAGCAGACTTAAAAGACGAATTTAACAAATCTTCCAAGTCACCTATTTTATCAGCTCGACTCCTGGGGATAGAGTTTGCAATTTTTTTTATCAATTCTTCACAATTCACAGTTTAGGGAACAGCCCCCGGTAAAATAAAAACATCTTGCTGACAGGTCCTCATCCACGCTCTCTGAAAAAAATATTTGTAAACACTTACTGGACTGCAGTAACTAAGTACACAGTTACCTCCGCAGCAGTTCTGTGTCTAGGGATACAGTGAAGGTAAGTACACACTTACCTCCGCAGCAGTTCTGTGTCTAGGGATACAGTGAAGGTAAGTACACACTTACCTCCAGAGCAGTTCTGTGTCTAGAGATACAGTGAAGGTAAGTACACAGTTACCTCCGCAGCAGTTCCATGTCTAGGGATACAGTGAAGGTAAGTACACACTTACCTCCACAGCAGTTCTGTGTTTAGGGATACAGTGAAGGTAAGTACACAACAAAATGCTGTGCAGGCACATGTGCACTTAGGCATTGCTTCTAAAACCCCTCAGAGTACCCTCGTGCATTGCACTAAGGGGGTTTAATAAATTTACCTTGTATGGTCTGGCTGTAATCAGGACCATCTGCCATCCAATGTAAATGAAAGAAAAATGAAAACGCATATGGAGTGTGAGATAAACATAACACAACCCAAAACTGACTTTTCGTGCACTATAAGTAAATAAAACAGGACATGGCCATTGTTTTGGGTTTGTTTGTTTTTTTACAAAATTACACAAAACATTTAAAAATTCCATGACTGACCAAGAAAATGTATAACTGATCATATTACAAACCTATGACAAAAAATACAAGTCTCAAAGAAAATGAAATCACACATCAATAACACCTTGTGCTGTGCCCTGCAGTTTAACTATGTCATTATTGGCCTTTTTGACCAACCAGGACAGGAGGCTCCCCTTTAGTAACATCACCCCTGTCAGAAGAGAAAGCACTGAATAAGCCTAGGTTTTTAAAGTAAGCTCCCTGTCAAATATTTGCCTTTAAAAACTAATTTCCATAGATCTGGCACTGCGGTTATTGTAAAAATAGAAATAAATTGTTGTTTGAATGTTTATGTTACTGTGTGTTCACAGATTTCAGTCTAAAGCCTTTGCTAGGGAAAGGAAGGCTCTACAATTGGCTTATCTTTAAATTGAATTCTTTAGTAAGGGAACTGCACAACTCCCAACATTTGGACAAAGAGGGACACTTTCTATTTAAAGGTGTGAGTGACGTGTGGCCAGGGGTGCGGCTAGTCTGAGAGATTTTATGTGACTTACTAATAACAATTTTTGCAACTAAATTTTAATTTGGAAACAAAACATCATAGCACAAAAACACCAAATCTTATTCATAGACTGAGTCAGTGGCGGAACTAACGTAAAGTGGGCCCTGGTGCAAGAATTGTTTTGGGCCCACCCTATTGCAAGGTTGGCAAAAAGATAGATCTCCATCAGTCATACAACTCGCACACTGCTTTGCCAGCTGGGTATATACCATTTGCATATTCTTGCAGGGTAGTATTTAGCACCGAGCAGTGTTTGTGTGTTTGAATGTAAGCATGTTTTTCTATGGAGTATGTGTAAGTGAATGTAGGGGCGTGTTTGTATGTAGTGTTAGCGTTTGAATGCAGGCTTGCATTTGTGTGTAATGTTGGATTTTGATATAGAGGCGTGTTTATATATAATGTTGGTGTTTTAATACAGAGGTGTGTTTGTATGTAGTGTTGACGTGTGAATGCAGAGTTAACATTTGAATGCAGGGATGTATTTGTGTGTAGTCTTGTCATTTTAATGCTGAGATGTAAGCACATATACGCATATACTGACACACACTCCGATACACACACATATGCAGATAAAAAGACACACATGCAGATAAACAGATACAAGCATTGACAACATACAGATACACAGACTCACAGATACAAACACTGACACGTTTACAAATTCACAGACACACAGATACAACGACACACACACATACACAATCAATGACAAACACAGATACACAGACATCCAGATACACAGACTGACATACAGACATACAGATATACACACTGATACACATACAGATACACAGTTACAAACACTGACATGGATACAGACACAAAGATACACATACAGTTACATAGACACACACAAAAAACCACAAAGACACACATACATGTCAAAATTATAGCCACTCTCCAGTTTCCTACTTTTAAAGTGCAAGAGGGTGTTACCTGGGGCTGTTGGGATTTAGGGGACTGCTCTCTCAGTCTGGCTCCCCCCTATCCTACCCATGCGACTCTGTTAGCTCCGGGGAACTAACAAATACTCACTTCCTGCCAGTGCCGCGATATTACATGGGCCACAGCGCACGACCGTTACCATGATGTCACATTTCAATCCAGTAGCCCTAAGTGCATGGGCCACCAGATGTGCCATTCAGCGTGTGGACCCTGATGCAATCGCACCGGCTGCACTGGCAATAGTTCCACCGCTGGACTGAGTTCTAAACACATCTATTGTAGTTTAAAGACACATTACTGGGAGTATTAATGCTGTGCAGCTCTGTGATACACTCAGACACACCAACAATATAGAACTCCTAGAAAATGAGAGAAAAGAGGGACACTGGGATAGAAAAGGTGGAAAGAGGGAACACATACCTGGGCTCTGAACAGAATATCACTCAATGGAGAGCAAATACATAGCCAGGTGTGGCAAGACTGGCACGGCGAGGGTAGAAAGAAAGTAAAACTACATTTTCACAGCAATCTGTGGGGGCCCGGGGACCTAAACTGACACTCCAGCACTATACTGTTAGAAATACATGTTCGTTTTCCACACACTATGGTGTTCCTTTAAGTTTTTAATTTAAAACCACCTTGCCTATATATTCTGCATGTGCGTTTGCATTTTATTTGTTCCTGTGGGATAAATAATAAATATAACAAATAAAAGATGAATTACAAGTCACTCTGGCAACAACTTTAAAAATATATATAAGCCTGCTATTAGTTCAAATAGGTTTTATTTTGTAAGCTGCCCTTCAATTAACGGCTTATAGTATCTCGCACAACACCAATTACAGTTATAAACATTTAAATATAATTAGGAGGGAATGTGTTTACTGTGGAGTTATGTGAACAATTAGACTGTCACTACGGGTACAACAGGTTTGTTGAATATTGTGGGAAATGGCTGGCTAAGTGTCATATAACCAACTGTTTTTCAGACAATAGAAAACAGTGAAAATGTAGATGTCAACCTTTAATACTATGTACTGATACTATGTATAAAACTGAAAGGTTATTCACAAACAGATTTATTTACTAAAAGGCAGAATGTTCTGGATTTCAAATTTATACATGGTCGCACTTGGTGAGGTTCCGTATTCTGCCTCACGGAGAATAAGGCACACAAACTCAAGTAAGGCACAAAATGGCACCTAGGCCCACTGGATAAAAAAGAACCTGGAGCATAGGGAACCAGAGTTCTGTTTATTCTTTAATTAGGAAGTGTTTATGTCCAATTTGGAATAGGTAGGAGTTATATTAATTGTAGTGATGTTATGGCTGTTACAGAAAAACAACTTTTTCTTTTACCCCATTGCAATGTGTGCCGTGGCTGTGCCTCAAATTAACTTGATTTAGATGTCAGTTGCTAATCCCTTAAAACTTAGTTATTTCATTAAAAATAAATGTTCTAGGTGATTTTAAATGTTTTATTCAGTGATGTAACATTCTGACAAACGACGGTTCACTCTTGAAACAAACAAAAATGTATCATAGTGAAAATAGCATAAAAATATCAAGACAAATATCCACACATCATGTTTGTTCATATCTTGCACATATTTAATGGATATTGGTACAAACAAAAAAATGTATATTTACGTCGATGACAGACTCCCGCCATGAATGATGTAAGCCTCATAAATTATTTGTCCTGATATTTTTTCATTGCTAATGCTTTCGGTTTGATCAGTACTTATAAATCACATCTAATGTTTTCTGCAGTTCTGGTTCCTTAAAATAATGTACGGGCTCAGCTGTTCCCAGTATCAGCCAATCATTCCAGCAGTTGCTCTTTAAAACTGCATTTCATCACTGGCCCATATTAAAAATTTGACATTGACAAGTGTTGTGTTTTAAGCTACAGCGTGCATATTTGATTACTGTGTTCCCGTTCTGGCTGAACTCATGTGAAATCTGAGTTTTATGAACGTTTCCTTTTCAGTCTGATAAACTAAATTCCCTTTTAATAGCTCAGTGTATTTTTCAAGGGACAATCTAGACACCATAAACTATCCATCTTATTTCGGTGGTTATGGTGCTCTAAAACTGTCGCTGCAGTTTCAGCACTAAATTTTGTTTTGTTTGCTCCCTACAAGGCTTTGAAGCTGAACCTGCAGCACCGCCTTGCAACCCTGTCAATCAAAAAGTTGGGAATTATACCTCCAAGGTCTTGCGCCAACTCCTCCCAGTTAGTTGGTTACATCAGTATGCAAAGCTTAGTGTGATAGCAGTGAAGACAAATCGACACTTTGTTTGGGGACCCTCCAGTTGCATTCTGACCCCTTATGCCGCCATGACCTTAGTCGAAGAGAAACATCTCCACATGCAAACTAGGCAAGTCCAAGGGTGGCTTGAAGAATATATTGGGAATTGTATTATATATAAACTGTTTGACCTTTTCATTCCCTTATAAATGTGTAGTTAAATCTAAACTAAAGGTGAAAGAAATATGTAGCATGTGATATTTTATATGCTGTTCACTTACAATGTTGCTGTATTATTTCTGAACGAGCCAATTTATCTCTACAAGTTTTACAACCATATAAATAATAAAGGAACACTCCACTGCTCAAATTAAACGCATTGTTTTATTGGGGGATATCTAAAAACGGCTAACAAAGCCTGCAGATTTCTTGTCTGCAGCCTTTGCAAGCCCTCCCCTTCTGGCCCCAACCAGACTTTCTGTGTCTGTCCAACCACAGACTTTTAAATGCAGCTCAATGAGAAGTCTTTGCAAGGCAGGAGCTCTGGGTAATTACTGCCTCTTGAGTTTAGTCTCACTGAGCTAACCAAACCAGGAAGTAACATGGCCTGCTGTCTGCTTGAATGCCAACGCTGTGTAACCAGGTTAATTTATAAAAGTGACAATTTCTATTAAAAACTGCACTTTTTGTAAAATGGAAAAAGGGGACACACTCTTCACATATAAAGCTTTTCAGTAAACTAAAGTGCTTCAAGTGTCACTTTAAGATCAATTTGGCGATAGAAAGAATGTTACATTAAATTATGAAGGGTTTATATGAGCTACATCAAAGATCAAACAGATCAGGCACATCCACTTACTATAGACTTTAGTTTTATAATCGCATTGGTTTACCAGCTGTTCTTCCCATTAACTTAATTTGGACGATTAAGCCGCTCAATTAATCTGCTATTAAATCCACATACATAACATATTACTGTTCTTGTTCTCCAAATAAATATTTCAAATTGTGAATTTAGATCCACCTAGACAAGAAAAGACGTTCAACAAATAAAAATACCATAAACATACCTCCCTACAGTCCCCATTTAACACAGATAGTCCCTATTTCGAGCTCAAATCCCTCTGCCCCCTTCTTTCTATCCCTCTGTCCCTCTAGGAGCTTCCTATTCTTGGTGTGTCTGAGTGTATAACAGAGCTCCACAGCAATAATACTCCCAGTAATGTGTCTGAGTGTATAACAGAGCGCCACAGCAATAATACTCCCTGTAATGTGACTGAGTGTATAACAGAGCTCCACAGTAATAATACTCCCTGTAATGTATCTGAGTGTATAACAGAGCTCCACAGTAATAATACTCCTAGTAATGTGTCTGAGTGTATGACGGAGCTCCACAGCAATAATACTCCCAGTAATGTGTCTGAGTGTATAACAGAGCTCCACAGCAATAATACTCCCTGTAATGTGACTGAGTGTATAACAGAGCTCCACAGTAATAATACTCCCTGTAATGTGTCTGAGTGTATAACAGAGCTCCACAGTAATAATACTCCCAGTAATGTGTCTGAGTGTAAATGACAGAGCTCCACAGCAATAATACTCCCACTAATGTGTCTGAGTGTATGACGGAGCTCCACGGCAATAATACTCCCAGTGATGTGTATGAGTGTATAACAGAGTTCCACAACAATAACACCCCCAGTAATGTGTCTTTAAACTACAATAAATGTGTTTAGAAATCAGTTTGTGTAAATAAGATACATTGTTCCTGTTCTAAATTACTTGTATAAATTGTTATTAGTAAGTATCTAATATTTTTCAGAACAGCCCCACCCCTGGTCACACCTCCACTCACAGCCCTAAAATAAAGTGTCCCTCGTTGTCCATTTGAAATGTTGGAACGTATGTATTTATCAGCCCTGTCTGTAAAAAATTTTTAAACTACAAGACACATCATAAATTTTTTGTAGACATTATCTATATTGGGGTAGGCAACCCTCGGCATAATGTCCTTAATGCCTAAAAAAATTGTTAATTTGGGTAAAATTCTCAAACTTAATTTTAGGCAAATCTTGGCTGTTTCAGCTTAAATTTAGCAATTCTGTTTTCAATTTACTATAATTTGGTTTATAGTTTAAAAAAACTCCATTATATCTGTGAAATCAACGACGAGAGCCTATAAGGCTATTTCAAGTTCCGTTATCTGCTAGTACTGTCAATTTACATCTTGTGATACAGGATGGAGTGAGATAGTAAGAAGATATGATAGCCTGCTATTCGTACATAGTAGTGTCAATACTAGCAAGCATTGCACATGATCTCCACAAAATGAAGCAAATAGTTGTCCACAGGATTCTACTGCATATCAGCAAAACGTTCCATTCAGCATTCAAATATGGATAATAAAGAGGTAGCCCAGAACATTGGGGCGGACTGCACACTATTAGTCCAACCCATAACTCAGGTAACCTGGCGGAGATTTGTTACGGTCTTAGTTTAAAATCAATTAACTGGATCCTTTGAGTAGAAGAAGGTTTTTAAAGTTGTTTTTATTTCATTCCAAAATTGTACAACTCCACCACCAAGTAATCAGATCTGTGAGCTATTCTCAACTCAAACCACTTTCTCACCAGCCCCAATTACCTCTTGGCAATACTCGGTTTGTGGCATTTATTAACATGAAGAGTAAAAAAAAAGGAAACGTATTTACTATGTAAAGAATATTACACATAAAATATCACAATATATTTATAAAGCAGGCGATTTTCTAAAATATATAAGCAATAATAAAAGAAATCAGTTTATTCCATTAACCATTACATAATTAGCATCACCAGATGAGAATATATTTATGGCTCAAATATGGCAGAGCCTCAATGCCAGGTTAAACCAAATCGGGAATACTTACAGATGTTGGGGGCATGACGTTCTGAGCTGGCGTACCCATCGCTTCCGGCACAGGTCACTGCTGTCATTCACAATTTAAGGTCTTAGCCGTACCTAAAATATAAATGTGGAACAATTTGAGTACAAAGTGTAAAAGCTTCAAAAGGACCTGTTATTAAGGGTGTGAATGTTTACAACCGCTTCATCGTAAACACATCAGGTTATGGTAAATTGTGATGTGTCATTCACTAAATATCAGGTTTGATTCAACAAGATGTATTGATGCAGTGATGAGAAATACACTCGAGGCAGGTGAGATAGTACAGTGGTATGTAGTATCTCCGGACTCACGTACCTATTTACCTACCATTACTAAGTAACCATAGGGTTCCATTCTAACACTGGGGTATTCCGGACCACAATGTGAAGGTGACATGACACATTGTTGGCTAGTAATGTGTTAACCTTCCATCTTACCTTAACCAAAAATGTGTATTTTTTTTTATTTTTGATTGATCAATGTGAAAATTGTGGGGGAGGGTTAATAGGCTGTAAAGATGAAATGATAAAATATCTGACAGCATAATGTATTGAACTCACGTGTTATCGAGCTGTGTCTCTGGATATGAAATCACCCCTCCTCCATCTTTGGTTTAACACTATTCTACTTCTATGGAGAGAGGTCACAGTGCTGACTAAGGGGTCACAAAACACAAAGAACCTGGGATGCCATGGAAAGCGTTTGGGGAGAGGGGGTGGTTAGAAAATTACATTATTTTAGGAATTCATTCTACCTCTCCTGAAAGAATGAACTCTTAATAGAGGTATTTGTCAACGACTCAATTTAAGTTTTGTTTTGTTTGAAGTGGAGTCAAGAAATTATGGATCTGAAAAAAAGAGTATCCAATCTATTTGTGAAATACAGAATAAAATTATGAAATAGAGATTTATTTATTTTGGAAAAAATATTTGCAATTACTAGATAGCAGTTGCTCATTCTCTCTACCAAATGTTCCAAATTGTATTTTCTACTTGTCTTTTATATTGTTTTACTTATAATAGGTGGCAGAACTCGTATGTGGTTTATCTTCTAAACGGCAAACTTGTTGTTCATGAAAAATAGATAGAGAAAGTTTAATACATAAAAGAGAAGGGGTTGACACTCATATGTAAGGAACCAGTGAAACTGAGCTATCAGTGTGCACGTATGTGGGTCGTTATAGAGCCATCCAGCAACCTCAAGGATTTATCATGTGGTAGTTGGCTTTCCTCCAGGTAATTCCAATATGAAACATCTGATAAAACAACGCGTAACACAAAAGAGCAACCCGTATATTAAACAAATATAGTAAGACTGAGAATCAAACTCACATGAATCTGAGCCAGACAAGGGGCTCAGCCGGTAAAGGTCTAGAGGTTGCAAGTTGGTGGCACAACCTCAAAAGCCTCTTGGACATGAAGGATGCAGCACAGGTAATAAGCTGCAACTTAACAAAAAAAGGACTACTACTTTCAATACTGATTCACATGCTGTGCCCTACCTGATCCCCCAAATGTTCATGCCTCCCATATATATATATATATATATATATATATATCATACTAAATATAATAGCCATATATTCTTTATAATCTATACAGCACCCAGTAATATCCATTCTATTTAATGTATTCTAACACACTCACAGTATGCACCTCATCTCAAATCATTTTCATTTCGGTTTCATCTGATTCCAATATTGTTGAATGGGTAAGGCAGTGACTGAGTGACAGGCAACAGAGGGTTGCAGTCAATGGAGTATATTCGATGTAGGGATCGACCGATTATCGGTTTTACCGATATTATTGGCCGATATTCAGTATTTTCGGCAATATCGGTATCGGCCAATAGAGATACCGATATTGACGATAATTCATACTACAAGCCCAGTGGTCCTGGGGGGGCCCAGCAAGTTGTTACTTACCTTTTCCAGCAGCTCCTTCCGCTCCCCGTGTAACTCTTACGAGTCCTGCAGCCGTCAGAGCGTTGCCACGGGTTACCATGGCAACGCTCCGCGCGGCACATTGGCCGCAAGATTTACACAGGGAGCGGAAGGAGCTGCTGGAAAGGTAAGTAAGAGCTTGCTGCGGGCCCCCACTGTACTTTCCATGCCACTGGACCACCAGGGAATACTATATCCCCCCTCCTTTGGCAAGGTAACAAGCAGGGAGGGGGGACAACAAAATAAATAAAACATATAAATATTACAAATAAAAAAATGCCCCCCCCACCCCCTATTTTACACAAATTACATCCCTACACAAACACACACACACTATACAAACACACACACACACTGCATTTATTATATACACACACTACACAAACACACACACACACTGCATTCATTATATACACACACAACACAAACACACTGCATTCACTTTACACACACCACACACTACATTCACTATATATGCACACTACACAAACACTCACTGCATTCACTATACACACTACACAAACACACTCTGCATTCATTATATACACACTACACAAATACACACTGCATCCACTACACACACACTACACAAACACACACAGCTCCCCTGTCTAAACACACTGCATCCACTACACGTGGCATGTATATGTTGTGCATTTACCTTTAGAAATAGTTTATTGTTTCAAAATGGTAAATGTACAGAATATCGGCAAGTTATCAGATATCGGCCTGAAAGTTCACAGATTATCGGTATCGGCTATAAAAAATCAATATCGGTCGATCCCTAATTCGAAGCAAGGTCTAGTTACTAGTGGGGTACCTCAGGGATATGTACTTGGAGCCATTCTCTATAATATTTTTATTAGTGATATTGCAGAAGGTCTTGATGGTAAGGTATGTCTTCTTGCTGATTTGCAACATGGTTGATGTCCCAGGAGGGATAAGCCAAATGGCAAATGATTTAGGTAAGCTAGAAAAAATGGGCAGACCTGTGGCAACTGATATTTAATGTAGATAAGTGCAAGATAGGGCCGGCCTTAGGCCTTTAGGTGCAAAGGTTTAAAAATAATATCAGAAAGTATTATTTTACTGAGATGGTAGTGGACGCATGGAATAGCCTTCCAGCTGAAGTGGTAGAGGTTAACACAGTGAAGGAGTTTAAGCATGCGTGGGATAGGCATAAGGCTATCCCAACTCTAAGATAAGGCCAGAGACTAATGAAAGTATTTAGAAAATTGGGCAGACTAGATGGGCCGAATGGTTCTTATCTGCCGTCACATTCTATGTTTCTATGTTAGGTTAGCCAAAATTGACAAAGATAATGCTTTGTCCCCAGGAAGATCCTCATTTTATTTCCAAGCATTCTTAAATAGTTTGATATTAAGGGCAAGCACCAGGTACCTTTAAGATCAAGGAGCGTCCGTTAATATTGTTTAACATAGTTCATTAATTGGTCATAACATTTAATAAAAATGGTGAGCAGCTGCAGCCCTTTCACTATATGTTTGGTTTGGCTCACATGCACTGGCGTACCTACCACAGTCGCAGGGGTCGCAGCTGCAACCGTGCCCCTCTCTCCAGGGGGCCTGGCCGCAGCTGCGACCGTGGGCCGCCTCAATACCTTATGGGTCGGTGCATAGCCGCACCAGCCCGGGTCCGTGGTTTCCAGAGGTCTGGCAGGAAGGGAGAGCTGCACTATGTTGTTCCCCTCCTGCCTGTGTGTAGCGTGGCCGAGTGGTCAGACAGGAAATGTTAGAGCACTTCCTGTCAGACCGGGAACCGCGGCCAGTAAGGCACAGGAGGGGAGGGGGGAGAGAGAGAGAGGGTATGGGATAAAGGGAGGAGAGGGGGGAGAAATGGAGGGTATGGGACACCTGGAGGGGAGGAGGGAGAAAAGGTACACAGCGAGGGAAGGGGGGAGAGAGGGAACAAAGGGACACGGGGGAGGAGCGGGAACAATGGGACACAGGGTGGGAGGGGAAAGAGGGAACAATGGGACACAGGGTGGGGAGGTGGGGGAGAGGAACAATGGGACACAGAGTAGGGACGGGGAAAGAGGGAACAATGGGACACAGGGTGGGAGGGAAAGAGAACAATGGGACACAGGGGTGGGGGGGGAAAGAGGGAACAATGGGACACAGGGTGGGGAGGAAAAGAGGGAACAATGGGACACAGAGAGGAAAGAGGGAACAATGGGACACAGGAAGGGGGGGAAAGAGGGAACAATGGGACACAGGGTGGGGAGGGGGAAGTGGGAACAATGGGACACAGGGAGGGAAGGTGGAGAAAGAACAATGGGACACATGGAGGGATAGAGGAGGGTATGGGACACAGGAGGGAGGGAGAGAGGGAGAAATGGGACACCTGGAGGGTGGGGGGGGAGAGAGGGAACAATAGGACACATGGAGGGGAGAGAGGGAGGGAATGGAACACATGAAAGGGAGGAGGGAGAGCAGATATGGGATACGTGGTAGGGAATGGGACACTTGGAGGGGAGGAGAGAGGGAGGGTATGGGACACAGGGAAGAAAGAAGGAGAAATGGCACATGGAAGGGCTGGGAAGGAGGAGGGTATGAGAAACATGGAGGGGCGAAGGGGAGAGAGGGAATGAGGCACATGGGGGGGCCTGGGCACGGGAATGAGACACCAAGGGGGGGGGGTGGAAAAGACACATGGGATGGGGCCCGAGGGCAATTTTCGCACCAGGGCCCAGTGGATTCTAGTTACGCCTCTGCTCACACATACTGACAAATTAGAAAAGTCTTACAACTTTTAGCTATTTTTGGCCTACACTTTGCAATTTTTCTTAAATTCTCAATTATATATTCACTTCAGGTATTTAGGCCTAATATTGTAAATTCGGTATGAATTAAGTTTTAATAACCCTGTATGTGAATAAATTCACCACTGGTTACAAATACCTGGCACTATAAACAATAATGTGTTATTGGCTGCCACAATTAGCGCTTGGAAATGCGCACAACAGATTCACGATGTCCAACTTAGGGCTTCTGGGCCGTTTGCACCCACTAACAATTTTGTTTTTTTAATCACCAATATTTATTATTACTGCTAGCAGAAAAAGAATGAAACTGACAGTATAAGCTTTTGTGACGGACCGACTGCACCCAGACCGGGTACCTCCATCAATCACTGCTTCCTGGTACTGACGAGTACCATAAGCACTGCACTGAAACGATTCCAGACGATCGTTTCAGCCTTGTTAGGCATCATCAGTGAGGCATAAATGATATCTTCCTAGGCACCGTGAGCAAGGGGTCCACATCTGGATTACCCTTTAAACTGGTGGAGAGCAAAAAAATGGGTCGCAAGAGTATTCTGAGAACGGGCAGCAGCTGAAATAGCCTGCCCTCCGGTGGGTCTCCGCTCAGATCTCAAGCTGGTTTTAGCTCATCTTGTGCCATTACAGAGAGAACATCTCTGAAACATATCAGACTTGTCCCACCCATACAGGCAGTCTAGATCCAAAATGCCAGCAAGTTCCCTCTGCACGAGAGACACAGCAACCCCATACGATTGTTTCAGCCTTGTTAGGCATCATCAGTGAGGCATAGCTGATATCTCCCTAGGCACGGTGAGCAAGGGGTCCACGTCTTTCGTCACATATCTTCCCTCCCAAGGGGATACTAACCAGGTACCTGACCTCCTGTCGGTTGGTACCTGAGTTAGTCGAGCAACCCACCCACAACCAAGTACTCGACCCGTAGCTCTCAAGTGTCCAGCTTTGTCCTGTCAGTCCCATGCTGCAGAGGGGGCGTCTGGTACAACTGGACTCTTGGTTGCTTTTCGGCCCCTCCAAAAGCCAGTGACGAGGTTACTTTCGTCACAGCTTTATTTACTAAATTTACATATCAAACACCAGAAAACCTCCTCTGAGGAAATGAGACACCTACTCTAATGGGAAGAGGTTTCTGTTCAAATATTTACTTTCTACAGTGAAACGTGTGCTCACTTCCCCATTCTCAGGACACACACAGGGTAAAATAACTGAAGTCAGACTTCAAAGAGAATTTAAAGTGAATTTCAAATTTAAGGTTAAAATAGACAAATTGGATAAATTCTCTAATTCACCGAAGCTTCCAGTTCAGCTATTTCTGTCTAAATTTGAAATTACATTTTAATTCTCTTTGAATTCCTGACAATCCTCACCTTAGTTTAAAAAACCTGACAGGATTATTCACTGAATTAATTGAATTTAAAGTGGATTCCAAATGTAATGCCAGAAAAGGCCAACTGGCTGCACAGCAGAAATACAAGGTTATTGCATAACCTCCCAACATTTCAGATAGACAAAGAGGGACGTTTTAGGGGTGTGAGTGGGGATGTGACCATGAGTGGAGCTTTACAGTCAATATGGAGCTCGTAGAAAAGAGGGACATTGGGAAAGAAAATAGGGACGGTGGGAATTAAAACTAAAAGAGGGACTGTCCCTCCTAAATAGGGACACTTGGGAGGTATGCTAAAGCGAAAACTCAAAGTGAATTTAAAAGAAATTCCAAATATAAGGCAAAAGTAGCCAAATTGGAAACATAGCTTTCTTAAAGAATTTTTCCAACTCAGCTATGTTGTCCTTAAATTTGAAACTCGCTTTGAATTCACTTTGCATTCTCACTATAGTAAATAGACCAGTAAGAGAATTGTTCCAGTTTGGTTGTTTTTACATTAATGGAACACTATAGCGTCAGGAGTACAAACATGTATTCCTGACACTATAGTCCTGAAGTGGCTGTTTAGGTGACCAATCCCCTCTCAAAGTAAAAAGGTGATTTTATTCAGTTTTTCTCCAACACTGTGCCGGTTTCCATGCAGCTGACCCTGCCTCCATGGCTAAGATCATTAATCACAGCCAATTGATGATCACAGCCAATCCAATGCTTTCCCATAGGAGAGTAGGAGGCTATTGTGCATGCGCTGCAAAACGCAGTGCCAATCGGCAAGTCCTCATAGAGATGCATTGAATCAACGGGAATATTCCAAGTCTCCATGTAGAGCGTGGAGACGCTGAACGCGAATGCGGTGCAGTGGATTAGATATCACCTCTAGTGGTCGTCTCAGTGACTGCCACTAAAAGTATTACTAGCCAGCAATGTAAACACTGCCTTTTATCTGTAAAGGCTGTGTTTACAGTGCTAACACTGCAGGGACATGCTATAGACATCAGAACCACTACATTAAGCTGTAATGATTCTCCTGTCTATAATGTCCCTTTAACCCCTTAAGGACCAAATTTCTGGAATAAAAGGGAATCATGACATGTCACACGTGTCATGTGTCCTTATGGGGTTAACTGTGAAATTATCTTTGAAATTTAAATCTATTCTAACCCATAAAGTCCTAGTTGGAACAGCAGCTGACCTGGGGTAGATCCCTTTACCAGTGTGAGGGTGACCCATTTATAAGAAACATTATTTACATTGGTACAATGCATTTCTTTATTGCAGTAGTGGGTTTTTAATTGTTTGCACTCCTGGTGGGCTCCATAAAAACATGAAGCCATCTAGTAAACATTGACAGTGAAAATCACAAGTAATCAAAATATGACTAAAAATTGTATATAACATGTGTATAGAATAACTGCCTATCTAATCATCAGAGAGTGACCACATTACATACAGGATAGTCACTCTACCCCATAACATATTATGGCACCAATCCCTAGGGATAAAACATCCACCGCATTAATAAAATAATAATAATAATATTAAATCTGGCACAGTACAAGCTCTCACACAAATAACAGAAACAAGAGACCCATTTCCCAGCATTTGCCACAGCAAGGAGTAAAAAATAGCCATTTATCTAGGAAGTCAGATCTCTCACTGCTTATAGAGGGCACTGATGAAAATTTAATTACACCCAGTCTATCCCAGTTACCCTGCATTTTTATAATACTGCAATAACAGTTCTATTAATCTGGCAGATCCCCAGTTACTCTGCATTTTTATAATACTCCAATAACAGTTCTATTAATCTGGCAGATCCCCAGTTACTCTGCATTTTATAATACTCCAATAACAGTTCTATTAAACTGGCAGATCCCCAGTTACTCTGCATTTTATAATACTCCAATAACAGTTCTATTAAACTGGCAGATCCCCAGTTACTCTGCATTTTATAATACTCCAATAACAGTTCTATTAAACTGGCAGATCCCCAGTTACTCTGCATTTTATAATACTCCAATAACAGTTCTATTAAACTGGCAGATCCCCAGTTACTCTGCATTTTATAATACTCCAATAACAGTTCTATTAAACTGGCAGATCCCCAGTTACTCTGCATTTTATAATACTCCAATAACAGTTCTATTAAACTGGCAGATCCCCAGTTACTCTGCATTTTATAATACTCCAATAACAGTTCTATTAAACTGGCAGATCCCCAGTTACTCTGCATTTTATAATACTCCAATAACAGCTCTATTAATCTGGCAGATCCCCAGTTACCCTGCATTTTATAATACTCCAATAACAGCTCTATTAATCCAATAACAGCTCTATTAAACTGGCAGATCCCCAGATACTCTGCATTTTATAATACTCCAACAGTTCTATTAATCTGGCAGATCCCCAGTTACCCTGCATTTTATAATACTCCAATAACAGTTCTATTAATCTGGCAGATCCCCAGTTACCCTGCATTGTATAATACTCAAATAACAGCTCTATTAATCTGTCAGATCCCCAGTTACTCTGCATTTTATAATACTCCAATAACAGCTCTATTAATCTGGCAGATCCCCAGATACTCTGCATTTTATAATACTCCAATAACAGCTCTATTAATCTGGCAGATCCCCAGATACTCTGCATTTTATAATACTCCAATAACAGCTCTATTAATCTGGCAGATCCCCAGTTACTCTGCATTGTATAATACTCCAATAACAGTTCTATTAATCTGGCAGATCCCCAGTTACTCTGCATTTTAGAATAAACCAGTAACAGCTCTATTAAAGATCCCCAGTTACTCTGCATTTTATAATACTCCAATAACAGCTCTATTAAACTGGCAGATCCCCAGATACTCTGCATTTTATAATACTCCAATAACAGCTCTATCAATCTGGCAGATCCCCAGTTACTCTGCATTTTATAATACTCCAATAACAGCTCTATTAATCTGGCAGATCCCCAGTTACTCTGCATTGTATAATACTCCAATAACAGTTCTATTAATCTGGCAGATCCCCAGTTACTCTGCATTTTATAATACTCCAATAACAGTTCTATTAATCTGGCAGATCCCCAGTTACCCTGCATTGTATAATACTCCAATAACAGTTCTATTAAACTGCCAGATCCCCAGATACTCTGCATTTTATAATACTCCAATAACAGCTCTATTAATCTGGCAGATCCCCAGTTACTCTGCATTGTATAATACTCCAATAACAGTTCTATTAAACTGGCAGATCCCCAGTTACTCTGCATTTTAGAATAAACCAGTAACAGCTCTATTAAACTGGCAGATCCCCAGTTACTCTACATTTTATAATACTCCAATAACAGCTCTATTAAACTGGCAGATCCCCAGATACTCTGCATTTTATAATACTCCAATAACAGCTCTATCAATCTGGCAGATCCCCAGTTACTCTGCATTTTATAATACTCCAATAACAGCTCTATTAATCTGGCAGATCCCCAGTTACTCTGCATTGTATAATACTCCAATAACAGTTCTATTAATCTGGCAGATCCCCAGTTACTCTGCATTTTATAATACTCCAATAACAGTTCTATTAATCTGGCAGATCCCCAGTAACCCTGCATTGTATAATACTCCAATAACAGTTCTATTAAACTGCCAGATCCCCAGTTACTCTGCATTTTATAATACTCCAATAACAGCTCTATTAATCTGGCAGATCCCCAGTTACCCTGCATTGTATAATACTCCAATAACAGTTCTATTAATCTGTCAGATCCCCAGAGGGTGCACTTACCTGCCTGGTCACTGGGGGTCATGCAGCACAATGTGGGAGGCCAGGATAGCAGAAGTGGGTGCTGGGTGGTGCTTGGTCTAAGGCAGCCAGAGAAAGTATTGCAATAGCATCCCCTCCTCCTAGAGATACAGCGTGCTTCTGTCACCTTGACAACCACAACATAGTGTCTGCGGGGCGTTCCAGAAATGCAACACCGACCAATGGGAACCCAGAACGCTCAGCCGCAATTGGTGGAAAGGACAGAGAGGGGGAACAGATGTCTGGCGCCTGATTGGTGGAAAGTATCAGAGCGCTGGGTCAACGTTCTAAATGATGAAGGTGCTAATGATTGGCAGGGGAGGGAGGGAGCTTGCTTGTGTTTCCAGTAAGATCCTGAAATAATGGGCGGGGCACATGTACAGCATTAAATCACTATAGCAGTCTGTGATCACAGGTCACCTGGGCAAACATCACATCAACATGCTGGAGGGCAGGGCATGAAAAGTGCTGAGCTGCTGTATGTGGCATTCATATGACGCATACCTACCAACTGTCCTTGTTTAGTAGGGGCAGTCCCTATTTTGGGATCCAAATCCCTCTGTCCATCTGCTCTATCCTAATGTCCCTCTTTTCTAGGAGCTCCGTATTGGTGTGTCTGAGTGTAAATGACAGAGCTCCACAGCAATAATACTCCCAGTAATGTGTCTGAGTGTAAATGACAGAGCTCCACAGCAATAATACTCCCAGTAATGTGTCTGAGTGTAAATGACAGAGCTCCACAGCAATAATACTCCCAGTAATGTGTCTGAGTGTAAATGACAGAGCTCCACAGCAATAATACTCCCAGTAATGTGTCTGAGTGTATAACAGAGCTCCACAGTAATAATACTCCCAGTAATGTGTCTGAGTGTATAACAGAGCTCCACAGTAATAATACTCCCAGTAATGTGTCTGAGTGTATAACAGAGTTCCACAGCAATAATACTCCCAGTAATGTGTCTGAGTGTATAACAGAGTTCCACAGCAATAATACTCCCAGTAATGTGTCTGAGTGTATAACAGAGCTCCACAGTAATAATACTCCCAGTAATGTGTCTGAGTGTATAACAGAGCTCCACAGCAATAATACTTCCAGTAATCTGTCTGAGTGTATAACAGAGCTCCACAGCAATAATACTCCCAGTAATGTGTCTGAGTGTATAACAGAGCTCCATAGCAATAATACTCCCAGTAATGTGTCTGCGTGTATAACAGAGCTCCACAGCAATAACACTCCCAGTAATCTGTCTGAGTGTATAACAGAGCTCCACAGCAATAATACTCCCAGTAATGTGTCTGAGTGTATAACAGAGCTCCACAGCAATAATACTCCCAGTAATGTGTCTGAGTGTATAACAGAGCTCCACAGCAATAATACTCCCAGTAATGTGTGTGAGTGTATAACAGAGCTCCACAGCAATAATACTCCCAGTAATGTGTCTGAGTGTATAACAAGAGCTCAACAGAAATAATACTCCCAGTATTGTGTCTGAGAGTATAACAGAGCTCCACAGCAATAATACTCCCAGTAATGTGTCTGAGTGTATAACAGAGCTCCACAGCAATAATACTCCCAGTAATGTGTCTGAGTGTATAACAGAGCTCCAGCAATAATACTCCCAGGAATGTGTCTGATAGCAATAATACTCCCAGTAAATGTATCTGAGTGTATAACAGAGCTCCACAGCAATAATACTCCCAGTAATGTGTCTGAGTGTATAACAGAGCCCACACAGCAATAATACTCCCAGTAATGTGTCTGAGTGTATAACAGAGCTCCCCACAGCAATAATACTCCCAGTAATGTGTCTAAGTGTGTAACAGAGCTCCACAGCAATAATACTCCCAATAATGTGTCTGAGTGTATAACAGAGCTCCACAGCAATAATACTCCCAGTAATGTGTCTGAGTGTATAACAGAGCTCCACAGCAATAATACTCCCAGTAATGTGTCTGTGTGTATAACAGAGCACTGCAGCAATAATACTCCCAGTAATGTGTCTGAGTGTATAACAGAGCTCCGCAGCAATAATACTCCCAGTAATGTGTCTGAGTGTATAACAGAGCTCCACAGCAATAATACTCCCAGTAATGTGTCTGCGTGTATCACAGAGCTCCACAGTAATGATACTCCCAGTAATGTGTCTGAGTGTATCACAGAGCTCCACAGCGATAATACTCCCAGTAATGTGTCTGAGTGTATCACAGAGCTCCACAGCGATAATACTCCCAGTAATGTGTCTGAGTGTATCACAGAGCTCCACAGCGATAATACTCCCAGTAATGTGTCTGAGTGTATTACAGAGCTCCACAGCGATAATACTCCCAGTAATGTGTCTGAGTGTATAACAGAGCTCCACAGCAATAATACTCCCAGTAATGTGTCTTTAAACTACAATAAATGTGTTTAGAAATCAGTCTGTGTAAATATGATACATTGTTCTTCTTCTAAATTACATTTTTAGTTTCTTAAATTGTTATTAGTAAATCACATAAAATGTTGCAGAACAGTCCCGCCCCTGGCCACACCCCTAAAATAAGGTGTCCTTTTTTTTGTCCATTTGAAATATTGGGAGGTGCACACAGAGAATATCGGTCTGCCCCATAGGAGCGTGCAAGGGGCGTGTTTGGGTTCGATTGCCATGTTATTGAAGGAAAAGTTCTTTCTATTCTTTTCATACCCAGTTGTCAATAGAGCGGGGATCACAATTTGTACTTCATTTCTAAATCTGTATATTTGTAATAAAATGTAGCTGGTTACTCTGTCTGCTGTAAGGATATGCCACTATTTCTAGTAGTTATTGTCTTTTACCAAATTACAATTCAGCTACACTGATAAAAATGATTTTATGTGTCCATCTATCACGTGGCTGATGTGGCTGGCTGTTGGTGATGAGAGTTGTGCATTGCAATTGGCAAAGTGTGTGCATAATGCTTATTCCTGTTCGAGCATGATGAGAATTGCAGTCCATAGGACTGGATTTCCATAGATTATCTATTCCCAATATTCACCCTGATTGCCAGGAGTCATATCTCTGATACCCCTGGTATTGTAGCACAAACAGGTATACTAGACAATAGTACGCAGTGAGTCAAACACAGTGCGTCACAAACGAGAGCTACAAATGCGAACCTGATGTGAGTAGATGGCTGGTAGATAAGACTGAGGCTTGGTAAAGCTGAACAGGAAGCCTGGCCTTGAGAAATACAGCTGTGGAAATGCTCGTTGTAACCACACAGTGCCGACTGCGACTGCTCGGTGCGTTCATTGTCACGACGTTTCTCAATGCTTCTCTTGGTCTGCTTACATCCTCTGTCCAAGACCACAGCCGTGCGCATGGCCTGTGCCATACACAGACTCACTGCAATACAAAGACAAATTGTCCCCTGTATAGGCAATAAAATATAAATATAAAAATCATTTATCAACTGCAGTTTGGATGGTAATTATCTCTGGGGGATCATTGTTATTATTATTGCCATTTATATAGCGCCAGCAGATTCCGTAGCACTTTACAATATTATAAGAGGGGGGATTTAACTATAAATAGGACAATTACAAGAAAACTTACAGGAACAATAGGTTGAAGTACCCATTGTACAGCGCTACAGAATCTGATGGCGCTATATAAATAATAATAATAGGACCGTGCTCAAACGAGCTTACAGAATATAGGGATCACACTAATTACAATGATCACACTAATTACAATGTGTTGCTCATGCTTAGAGCAATTACATTGTTTATATTTGTATCATATTGCAGCCTCTATTTACCTGTCACAATGTCACAAGGCATAATGATATAATATTGATATTAATCGACACAAGCACCTACACAGCATGTTACCCAGTGGCGGACAACAATCAGATCATAAATAAGACCATTTAGCTGTATTCTTATTATTGCCATTTGTATAGCGCCAACAGATTCCGTAGCGCTTTACAATATTACAGAATACTTTGTCTTCCCTAAACCGGTCAGTATTTTAACAATTTGGTTTTTTTTCGGGGGTATTGAGTACAAAAGATTTGGGGATCTCCCTGGCAGATAGAGACAGAAATACAGTAGTTATAAAAAACAAAAAAAACTAAAAACACTCAGCCTGTGTAACGTTAATTAAAAAGGAATTCCCTTTAGGGCAAAATTCAAACGGTTTTACTGTTTCGTTTTTATTTAGTTTTTTTCATTATCTTTTAATTGCTGTTTCACCAAGTTCAGCTGATGAATGAATAAACTATTCACCATTTCAGATCGTCTGAGCATCGTGTGGGAATGTAGTTTACGAACATCTGCAGTGCCAACTTTAGAAAGTATGTCTGGTTGTAGCTAAGGATTATGGGTATTTAGAAACAAGAAACTGTCTACTCTATGACCTCTGATAGATCTGGACATTATTACACAAGTAAACGCTGATCTCAAGAGAGATAATCACTACGATGTCCATGGCCAATGTATGAAACTAACATGACATTGATTAGAATAGTGAGGATTTAAGTCCACAAGCAGACGATAATGGGGAAAATGTATCAAAGTGTCACCGACACTTTTCAATCTGATATCTTGTGAATGTTGGAGAAATTTAGATTTGCTGATTTTCTTTTTCATCTTTTGCATTTTCTTTTTTTGCATCTGATGCAATGGATTTAGGAATAATTTTCCCCACTTTTTCCACCAGAAAAGTGGCAGAATTTTCCACCCGATGTAAATTTGGCGGTCTTTTGAAACTTAAATTTCTGTGAAAACTGGCACAATTAACTATGAAGAAAACTTTCACTTTTTAGATTGTTTAAATGCATACACTCAGAAGAATGACAGAACTTAACTTCCTTTTCCCAGAAGATTCTGATAAATATCCCCCAAGGATTCCGTGGCTCCTAAACTGCGCTGAACTTGTCCGGTTAGCCCCACGTCTTCTCCGTTATGTATTTGCATGTGTTGCTTGTGTCGATAGATAACTATATTTATAAAATGTATATAATTATAAATATATAATTGTAAGTGGAATTAAAATACTTCTTCCCATACACTGCTATATGGAGATTTAATGGTAAATTAAATTTGAGAATTACATACTGAGCTGGTGATTGTGTGTAGACTCCTCTATAATAAGCGACTTTTAGAGATATAACAAGGTGGGAATTCCATCTGTGTGGTTAGAACGGTCTCCCCTTCCCCCACCTTAAAAGAGACACAACTGCAGTAAAGACATGAAGACAGCTCAGAGCAGGACCTCAATTTTACAGAATCATCAAATTGAAAGAGAAACCAGAAAGGCGTCTTGAAATGAGCATTAATTTAGGTCTGTGCTCTGGTCACCGTGAGCGGATATCAGAGGTGGTTAAAGAGTCGCATTACCGGTTTAACCTAGTTTAATTTGTAGGCTTCATGAAGTGTGAAAATGCAATTTTTATGCCACAATTTAAAAATAAATCTAATGAAATATATGTACAGGTTTGTCCGTTATCAGCGTGCAAATTACGGAGACGCTTGTCTCATTCAGGGCCTTGTATTCAGCGTGCACGTCTCGATAAAGGGATGAACTCACGCCTCAGCTCAATGATTGAAGGACCTGCAGCCCAGGATAGTCCCATTTGCCTGTACATGTTATAGATAAAGCTGACAAATGCTATAACAATTATATTTACCGTTACCGTTAATTAAAGGAGACAATAGAGCTACGTACAGTTTCAAGATGGACGTTATCGGTAACATTTGTCGCCGTAATCCTTGCTTCGTGGCATCTCTGCCCCAGTCACAGCTTCGCCGGTCACAGATAGCGGACTATATGTTTATTCCCTTTTCGTCCTGTGTGCTACGTTTCATGGAACAATGAAGTAACGACGGCAGAACATACCCAGCACCGGATCCATGGGTTGGTGTAGATTCCATATAAAAGTTGGCATTGCTGTGATTAAAGCGTTTATCACTATCGGGCTGCCAATATTTCTGCCGTTACGGGAATACTAAGAGCAGCGGAGGAGACTTTCCTGTTTGATTTTCACTGAAACAAAAGGTTCGGATTTGTCTGTGATAATGCTTACATTTTGTACAGAACAGTTTATTCTTTGTTTTTATTACATACATTTTAATATTAAATCTTTATTGCCATTAAATTAAATGTGCCCGATTGGGATATTCTTTTGTAGTAAAAAAAAAAAAGTAAATGAGTTATGAAGATATGGCTGCAAGCAGTAGTTTTGGTACAGCTAGTTTGTGTGCTCTCCCTTTTCTGACGGCACAGATAGACGGCAGGCTTTTGAATGTGTTCCAAAATAAGCTTAACTCCGTCGATCTGTGATGTAGCTGAAATCTTCTTTCACTTGTTTATTTTCATTTTCATTATTTTATTTATACTTAAAATATTCTTTCCACAGATCTTTAGAAAGCAGAATTTGTTGGATGGTTCACACACAATAACCAAATACTGGAGAGAATTTTATTGTCAATAAATTAATTCTCACCATTTTACATTCAGTTCTGTGATTACATCCTGTTTGGTAGAGATCCGTCAAAACAGCACAAATACGAAAAAGCAAGCTACCATTATTGCATAGAAATATAACCAAATTAATTAAATATATAGAATCAAGTTAATTAAGTACAGTCATTCTAATTGTTAACGGGAGGTACCAATCTCTTTCTGCTTGCTCATGTTCCTGGCGATTATGCAGTTGCGGTTAAGTTACAGAATAGCAAATTAATTTGTTATTTTGGGGTAAAGAAATTACAGACGACTGAACATTGTGCATGAAATATCCCCAACAGCTGGTAGTACAGAGATATGACATTTTACAGTAAATTAGAATGTTAAAAAATATTGTGATTTAAAAAATGTGATCTTTCTATTATCCTTCTCCGTTGGTATCGTCCTTCGTAAGACTTTAATGGCAATAAATGTATTTTCGTACAGTTTGCAGCAGAACTAAATCCTTTTTTTCTTCTTTCAGATGCCCAAGCGTTGGGTTTGACGGACCCGCGTCTCTGCTATATTTTAGATGGGATATTGTTTCTGTACGCCATCATCGTCACCGCCATGTTCTTTAAAGAGAAGGTCAGTGCCATATCGACACAGTAAGAATCAGGCACTGCGTCCTCATGCTGTCTGTGAAATTAAAGCGCAGCAAATCGTTAGAAGTAGCGGGATTGTGGGATTGGCCGTTGCTGGGTTTTAGAAACAACTGGAGCTGAGACCAAAGCAAAATGTGATAACCCCTATTTTAATAGAGTGATAGATGGGTTATGACATTTACCGCTGTCGATTTAATGTCCCCTCCTCGCTACCAATGAACAGCGTGCTGCTTACGCTCTCCAGGATCACAATGAAAGCATATGCACATGCTATACAGCGAGTTATTACAATTATGTACATAGCGCCAACATATTCTGCAGCGCTGTACAATAGGACGCAAGACAAACATTACATTCTAACAAAACCTACATGACACACGGGAACAGTATGTGCAGGGCACCCTGCCCAAACAATCTCACAATCTATGGGGGTGAGGGACAGCTACACAAAGGGAAGTAATTGAATCCAGTGTATTAAAAGTAGCTGGAGATGGAAGGGGTGATGGTAGGAGAGAGCACAGTAGATGGGAAACGACAAAGGAAGGGTGTAGGGGACAAGCTGATGGGCTTTTCTAAAAAGTGTGGTTTTAGGGGTTTTAAGAAGGAATGTAGAGACAGGGGGTGTTGGATTTCCCATAGGAGGGTATTCCACAAAGAGGGGGCAACCCGTTTATTATGGATTGTAGAGGGGCAATCTGGACACTTTTCAGCCCAAGGTAGAAAGGAAATGTCTATGATTGTGATAACTTTAGATGGAGATATCCATATACCAGTAAGTCATATACCCCGAAAATAAAACACTAAATATTAGGGATGTGCATGGGCAAAAAATTTGGTTCGGAAATTCAGCACTTCGGTTCGGTTCCTTCCGAAATTCTGAACTTTGGCAATTCGGGGGACTTCAGCAATTTGGAACATCTGTAGGGCTCTCTAACCCTACCCCTAACCACTTACACATCTATAGGGCTCCCAGTGCCAGGAATAAGCTTATTGGTCAAGATTCCTGTCATCATTCACATGATTTTCCCTCCCTCTCTTGTTTTGCAACTTTTCATAAATCCGAAGCACTTCGGCAATTCGGTTCGACACTTCCGAAATTTGGACTTCGGAAATTCGGATGCATCTGAATGTCCGAATTTCCAGAAATTTGTCCGAATTTACATGTACAAATTGTACACAAATTTACACAAATTGTACATGTCTACTAAATATTGGCCAAAACATGCTGACCTCTAATGTTCTTTTTATATATTCCCTTAAACGTGCTAATTCTGTTATCTCTCTCTAAATATATATATATAATAAAAATAGATAGCTTGGCACTCTCCCTCCTTGTATTCCAACCGATAACTGCCTGGGTGCAATCCACTGTGCGTCCGTTATATAAACAAAAAATATATCCAGCGTGCACCATCAGGTCTTGAACAAATAGAGTGATTTATTCAATCATGTGCAAAATAAAGACAACCAACGTTTCGACCCCTGCGGGTCTTTTTCAAGGTTACTGTGCTAAACACTATCATATTCAATAAATATATATACATAAATTGTAAATACCCTTACCAATCAGTTGCGCTGTGAATCCCTTCACCGAAACCTGGAAGTGAATTAAGCCCACTCAGCATCATCACGTGTAGACGTTGGGTGGCGTAAACGTGTGATTACCATGGAAACCACCCAAACTATTAGGTCTGTGTATAATACTGAATGAGTGAACGAGAAATGTGAGGTGAATGGAAAACAAGACGGAAGAATCAAGATCTACTTAACAAACTCGGCGACCCTCAAGCCTAACGTCACCTCGTCCTCAAAAGTCACAGTGTCAATAAAGTGAACACACCAGTGAAACAAACTGCAATATATATATAATAATATATGTATTACACAAGATCCAGAGCACTCACCTATCCACTAAACAGCAACTTCAATGTTGAAAGATTTTATTTGTTTTTTTAAAAACACCTCACCTAGGCAAAAATAATGGGGATTTAGTTACATTATATGATCATACATTGCATAAGCCTGCCACAACGTCAATGTACCCCATCTTTGGCAGGTCCTACACTAACAGCCTAATGTCTGCTCTAATGAGATTAACCCACTTACTTGGGGAAAAAAATTCCATCTGGGGCTCGCTGCAGTACAAGGCCAAATAGGGACCTGGGATGAGGCACCTGTGACAGGGAGGGGTGCAAAACCAAGGAGTTGGCTAGACTCCCAAATATATATATATATGAAACAAGAGGGGGTTGGCTGCACTCACCTGAACATGCATAAATGGGGGTGCTGCTGGGGGCCAAATAATACAATACACAAGATCCAGCGCACTCACCTATCCACTAAACAGCAACTTCAATGTTGAAAGATTTTTTTTTTTTTTTTTTTTTAAAACACCTAATCTAGGGCCTCTCTGCAGTACAAGGCTAAGTAGGGCTCTGGAATGAGGCACCTGTGACACATATATATATATATATATATATATATATATATATATACACACACACAAATAGCTGTTTTTGGCACTTATCCCATGTAAACAAAAAATATACCTTTAAATGTACCACGGTGCTTGTCTCAGCGCAATATGTATCAACCAAAAACAAGAGCACTCACTGGGTTTTGTGAATCAATTCAAGTAGTTGTATTTATAATAGCATAAATTCCATCAACGTTTCGACCGTCTAGCGGTCTTTATCAAGATCAGGACATTCGGGAAAAGTGAAAGGTGGCTTCGCGGGAAGACAGAGGAAAGGTGAGAATTGTAGGAAAATTGCTCTGACCACCGGAAATGAAGCACACTTTGCTCCTCAGCTGGTCAGAGATGGTCAAGCGGATTAAACCTCCATAAGACAAATAGTCCCTACTTTGTCTTATGTTTTAAGGAAAACTAGAGCAGACAGGAAGAAATGAAGAACAGATCCTGACAGAGGGAGAGAAGAGAAATCGATTAAAGAAAGGTAAGTTCGGCATGACAGTGACAGATAATCCTCACACGCCTGAAAATAAATTTTGCTCTTGTAAGAAAATCTACTTTGTGCAGAGAGACTGTAAAAGTTGTTGCACTCCCTCCTACCAACACATAGGAGCGTGTGTGCATCAATGCCCTGGATCCACATTAGGATGTAATTTTAGACACCTGAATTAATTTTATACTGGCTGAGTGAAAAAAACCAAAGTTTCTTATAAACCATTGTTATTTTTACAGTGAAGTGCTGCTTGGGTATTTTATTTGTTTCAAAGCGGAGACACGTAAGGCACCAGAACCCCATTGAGATAAAATGTTAATCTTTTTGTTTTCCAGTTCACCCAACAAGTTTCTCCAGCTAAGGATCAGCAGGAAAGCTTCTACAACGTAAGTATCGAGAAGTCTGTCCCCTCGTATAAATGGACACATGTTCCTAGTGTGTGAGTTCGTTATCGGAATAGCACACCATGAAACTGACTTTTCTTATCGTTTTGATGGCGATGATAGCTGTCTATAAGCGCATATGACTATCAGTGTTTTTACCATGTCGTGAAAAGGTTAAAAATGTGCAATTAGTTTTGTTCCAAATCGAATTTCAGACGAATTTGGCAGATCCGGCAATTCAGAAGAGTCTAAATTTTTAAATCGATGGAAAATGAAAACTAACCTAAAAAGAATGGATTAGCAATGAATCAAATCAATCCATTTCAGATCCATTCATTTTCCTAAGGATAGCAAATTAGGGACTTATCTACTAAAGGGCTTTTATTAATTTTGATGTTTCAGCATTTTAACAGAAAACTCCCGAAGTTGGTACCCTTACGTGGATTGCCCTATTTAAGGTTACCAAACTAGAACGCTGTTTAGCAGATAGTTCCCGTATATCCTAAAATATGGAAACCTCACATGCAAGAACTGCAAATTGAGTTTTACTAAACAGCTGAAAGATTAAAATTAAGAAAAGGGATTTAATCAATTTAGCTGAAAATGTGTACTTTGTGACTGACGCCTTCATTCATTCACCACAGGGTCCGCCTCCAAATCCCGCCAACAGGAATACACACACAGACACAAAAACACACACTGATACAAAAAGACACAGATACAAACTAACAGACCCACATACTGAAACAGACATATACGCATATAGGCATACATACTGACACACACATACTGAGACATACACACATATAAAGACACACAGGTATACATAGTGACAGATAGACACATACTAACATACACACAGACATACATTCATTCATACAGGCATACATACATACATATATACAGACATACTGACAGACATACATTCATACAAACAGACATCCATACACACATACATACATACACAGACATACATTCATAATAGCATACATGCATTTATACAGATATACTGACATCCATACACACAGACATACATTCATAATGACATACATACATACATATATACATAATGACAGGGGTCCTCAAACTTTTTAAACAGGGGGCCAGTTCACGGTCCCTCAGACACTGTTGGGGGCCAGACAATAAACAATTGTAGTCTAACCAGGAAATCAGCAGAAGGATTAACTCTTGGCCCCTGGCTTGTGATAACAAATAGACTTTTTGGCACAATGAAAGCAAAAATAGGCACGGTCAATGTTACTGTTAAGACCGCCTAACAAAACGTTATTACACTCATTTAACCATTACAGCACTGCACACAGATCTTAATTATAATAAAAAATAGGTTATCGCAAGGATCGACTGGAAAAATTAATTCACTGTCATGAAGTTATCGGTCATGTAAAATGCCACAAATGATATGGGTAATAATATCAATATGTACCCCATCTGGCCGATTTAGCCTAAATATTTCAACTTGTTTAATGTTTATACACCAAAAAGCCAATTGTGGTGACAGATTACTATGTTTTTCTGAATGTTCATATTCCGAAATTTAGCAAAGTGACTACATTTCATAGTTTAGTAAATAAACCTTCAGTTGACTTCTTGCCATAAGAAACCATACATCCCTTGACGACATTGATGCGATTTGTCTGAGCAGGACACCGTTCCAGTGGACCATATATTAGATTATTAAAATCTACAAAAGGGCGTTCATGTTTCCACTAATAACATAAATGCTCTTTAATCTAATTTCATTAAAATGGATAAAAAAAGATTATTCATAAATTTGTAAAAAAAAATAAATAAAAAACTCACACCAAAAATACACACATTCGCCTTAACCAAACTCATTCGCTAGGGCTAGTTCTTAATCACAGCCCTATGTGATATTTAGCCCTACGTGATATTCATGTAGGAATTCTGTGGCATTTCGTATTTTTTTCAAGTGACTGCAGTTTTCTAAATAGCGCCTTCAACGTTTGGTGTGTTTACAGGATCTTAACTTAGCGGACCGAGCCGGATACGATGAGGTGAAAAGGCGAAGGGACATCGAGAAAGGAGACAGAGGCCAGGTACGTTAATAATGCGTATGGTTACTATAAAGTATATTGTTATTTACCATTCTAATATCGGATTAAGGTTCCCCAAGGCTCTAGGCAGGACATCTTTTTAGGGGCCCACTCCTAGAGCCCTGGGTTCTGTTTCTGTGAGTGTTGTGTATGGTGACTGAGTGCTGTTTGTGAAAGTGTGCAGAGGAGGCTGTGAGCAGTATGTGGAGGGGGAGGTTGGTGTGTGTGTGTGTGTCTCCCCTCCTCCTGCTCACTTTTCCCTGGTCTTGTACGAGCTTTCCCTGAGGGTCTGGTTGGGAAGCATTTTGTATCTTCGATGTAAATCCCACTTATTGTCCTACTATGGTGTTTATTTGCAGTAATATTTACTAAAGTGAGAATTCAAAGTGAAGTTAAAATTTCACGGCAAAGTAGCCAAGTTGGAAACCATCTCTATCTGAAAGGCTTGCTGAAGGGTTTGAAGGACAGGACCACTGTATCTAGATCACTCTTGGTGACTTTAGTTGTCCTTTAACACTGCCCTGGGTCTATCGGGAAAGTGGTTTATATTGTCTAGAATGTTCTGGGCTGTCCCTGGGTTCCCATATTAACCATTTATGGCAAGTTTTACGTGTACAGGGGCTATTCTTGATGCCCAAGACTGTCCCAACTGAACAAGATTAACTGGCTGGGAGTGGGTTAGTCTAGAGCTCACAACTAAATACCACTGTTCTGTTTGGCTGAAAATTTCAATCATTAATGCAGGAGTGTTAACGCCACATTATCAGTGCAGTAGAGATGAGGAATGGTCTCTGGGTTCCTAAACAGTAGTAGGTGTAGGAGTTATGCTGCTCAGAATGTCCCTTCAAATGTCGATAGTAGCAAAAGGACAAAGACCAGGCCAATACCGAGTTTATTTCAGAAACGATATCTACTTTTGATTGAATGATATAATAATCACATCCCTCTATGGTTCCTATGGAGACATTGCAATTATCTCCTTTATTGTTAACATTGTAGGACATTTAGAAAGTTCCCAAGGTGAAATCACGGTGTAAAATATTTGGCAGTTCTATCATTTTATACGACCATCTGTTATCATGCACAGAATTCTTGTAAATCTTACATTACTTTGCCAATACACACCCTTCCCTCACTGCGACAGATCAGTGCCCCCCACAACAGTCTAATAAAGCCGGATATTGCTGAGCAATTAAACATTGATCTGTGTGAGGATTTAATTGGCGAGGATTTGCTGTATCTAGATGAAAAGATTGTATGGAAGATGATACGAGTGCCTTAGCGTAACCTCAGGAGAGATCCCTATCAGCAATCTGATTCCCTCTGCTTCAGTGCGATATGAGCAGACAGCCTCTCATCCTGTGATGTGTCTCACCCACAGCTCGCTATAGTACAGAGAATATACGGTGAGGCTGAGAAACATCACACAACCACAGCCACAGTGGAAAAAACAAACAACAAACAGAAACTCCAAGCTTTGAAGTGCACAGGCACTCAATGGCAGCTCGTTTTCTCCTGCAAAACATGGGAGCTCATGTCAATTACTATTTGCTCGTTAACCGCTTGGTTGCCAGGCTAAGGACAGAGCAGACCTCAAAGATCACAAATGCACTATGTTTACTGCAAAATACTCTGTGCATTGCTCAGTGATACACAATGTTAATTATAGTCCATAGCTGGGAGTATGGGTAATCACAGGGATGAACTAACAGCGATTTGGGTCCCCGGGTAAAAGTAGGCTCTGGTTCCTTTGATTGTGAGACAATAAAATTAGTCACGAGTCATGTTACTAATGAGGAGCTTGGTGGCCCCAGACCTTACATCACCAAGTGACTGTCTCTATTTGTGTATAAGTACCTTCTCCAAGGTTATTAAACTGGCTTCTTGAAGGCCAGTGTCCAAGCTACAAGGGGACACTCCAAGCTGGAGATCGCTCATCCATTCTTTATGATTTATAATTATACATAAAATATGCACCCGATAAAGGCATGCAATAAGTCAGAATTAACTTCTGGTTTAGGTGTTAGTCATGCCCTTACAAACTTTTTATATATATATATATATATATATATATATATATATATATATATATATAAATCCATTGTATATCCCAGGCACAGACTTTATAGTGCACTTGTTGGGTCCTTTTGTTGTTGTTGCAGGAAGGGAAACCTAAACTGAGACAGCTGGGTCGGAATTAAAGACAGTCTCTCCCAATGCAACAGTTCAAAGATAAATGGAATATCTGCCCCCAGTAAATTTCTTTAAATCAGTTTGTTTGTTTTCATTTACACCATAGACATAGAGCATTAAAAATCACACCAATTCCATAAATAAACAGACCATCATATCACAGCAGACCACAGCCCATATAAAGAGATGAAGGTCTACGCATTTCGTGCAGACTAAAGTTTGTGTCCTCATACGTCCTTAACATTCCCTCCTGAGAATGTTCTTAGACCATTCTGTATTAACTAAATAGAATAATATTAATATCAGCGCCATCTTAAAGTCAGGCTCCAGTTTAACATACCTTTTGTGAAGCACAAGCTACAGAAAATTCCAACCAAGGCACAGCCTCTGGCTACCAAATTCACTGTCGTGTGGTTCTTTATCTGAGTAATTATGGTTAGATGTGGTTGTGGATGTTGAGTAGAACATTTTAAGGTGGTCTGTCTCTATGATGTCATATAATATCTTCTTTTTTTTTTTTTTTTTTTAAATAGAATCGAAAAGGTTATGATGAAGTTTATACGGTAAGTCCACGGCACAAGAACAAAATCAAGACTGGTTATGAGCTTGTGATCAGTATAAGGAGCTCTACATCCCGGAGCCTTCAAATGTTCTAGAGTTTTTACAAATTAATAACTGCATTTACTCTGTTTGCAGGGACTTCAGCCAGAAAAAATGAATGACCCATACAGTGGTATCCACATCAAACCAGAGGTAAGCACTCATTGAATAACAAACTTGTCTGATTACTGTCAATTGCAAAGCCATCTGTTAGTGATTATATTATTATACACATTTGCCTACACAATGTGACAACATGGTGGCATCGTATTATGATATGCCTCTATAATACATAAAAAGAAGGGGGAGGAGTCTGCGCTAAGTAACAGAAATATGAGCTGCAACCCTAGAAAGGGAATCTCTCAAAAACCCTTAATGAGATATCGGAGAAAAAAAAAGGGGGAGGTGAAGGGCTGCGCTGTGTAAAAGAGATAATAGATAATAAAATATACTCAATATAAAAATAAACAATATAGATAAAATAAATAGATAAAAAGGTAAATAAAATAGAGTCCGTCCAATAATAAAATGTCCAGTAAAATGTATAAAAAACTTCTCACTGATATGTGGATAGGCCGTGTATACAGTCCTCAGAGGTTAGTCCATCCGATTTTCAGGTAATCCGTATATGTGAAAATAAGAGCACAACAAGCTTCCAATGGTATAATATTGTAATGAGATTATAAACGAAAAGGAAAAATGGAGGATAGTACACTCACATTTGTTGGAGCTTTGGACCAGCTCTTGGATGAAAGGCACTTAGCGGTATAATCCCCGCTAGTGGATATACTGTGGAAAAGGGTCCGTCCGGCCGGCTTGAGTTCCGTAGTATTCCGCAGGATATATAAAAACAGTAATAGTGCTCTCAGTTGGAAGAGATAAAGGAATATTAAAATAAAATAAAATATACTCACAATGATAGAGCAGGGAATACTGCTCTATAGGTATAGCGCTGGTGGAATAATCCCCACCTGTGGATTGCTTTGAGCAGGAACAATAAAATGCCAGGAGAAATAAATAAGTAAAAATGTGTTTGTGCAATAAAACAAAAATTGGTCCTATAAATAAGGGTACCAAATAAAAAAATTTATTGTTAAATTACACAGTAAAAAACCATTTGACGCGTTTCACCTCATGGGCTTTATCAAAAATGGATAAAAAGGCCATTTTATATTGGGGATATTTTATTATCTATTATCTCTTTTACACAGCGCAGCCCTTCACCTCCCCTTTTTTTCCCTCTATAATACATACTGTAGAACCAAGAGGATTTCCGCACACCTTCCACAAACCAGGCGCTTAGCGGAACCGGAGTCTGGCTGGACCTCAGTAAACTGTAAAAAGAACAGAATGGTCCAGGTACTCGAGGTGTGCAAATCAGACAGGAACAGCTGGATTCTCCAATAATGCTGCCAGGTTTACACACCCTGAGTGCTCATACAGTCACGTGCAAGTTTCTATACAATACACAGTTTCTGAAATTGCCGGAATAGAGCAAAATTAATACACTGGACATCGTGTAGAGGTATTTAAAGGGACACTGTAGGCACCCAGACCACTTCTGCCCATTGGAGTGGTCTGGGTGCCAACTCCTACTACCCTTAACCCTGCAAGTGTAATTATTGCAATTTTTTATAAACTGCAATAATTACATTGCAGGGTTAACTCCACTAGAGGGCTGCCACTAGAGGGCACCTCCTGCTTCATACACAGAAAACCTGTGCTAGAGCGTCGCTGGACATCCTCACGTTGTGTGAGGACCTCCAGCTTAGCTCAATTCCCCATAGGAAAGCATTGAAAAGCATTTTCAATGCTTCCTGTGGGGAGCGCTAATGCGCATGCGCAACACTCCCGCGGATGCGCATTACGTCCCCCCGGCCGGTGGGTGGGATCAGTCTCGCCCACCGTCCGCCGTAATGCAGAGGAGGAGCGGCGGCGGAGGAAGAAGCAGCGATGTGGGACATGTCGCTGCCTCTGGTAAGTGACTAAAGGGGTTTTCACCCATTCAGCAACCGGGGATGGGAGGTGGGATTGAGAGGGGACCTGCAGTGCCAGGAAAACTGATTGTTTTCCTGGCACTGGAGTTTCCCTTTAATACTCTGTACAAACTGTGAAGATTCTAGATTCTCAGAGATGCTATTTTGGTGCTTCAACGGTGTTGGTGAGCCTTGTTGCATTCAGTGTTGCAGTAAAACACCAGAAGGCAGAAAGAATATATATATTTTTTTTTTTTTTTTTCACCTCTGAAATCCCAAAGCAAACAGTTAACGGTCCAGTTTTTAATGTTCTCAAACAGTCTCTAATTAGAGATGTCGCGAACAGTCCGCGAACTTCTCGCGAGCGGTTCGCCGCGAACCCCGGTCAGCTGACACATCCCGGCCAATCTCCAGCATACCCTCCCTCCCAGAGCCTCCCACCTCCTGGACAGCATCCATGTTGAAGCTGCCTGTCCAGGAGGTGGGAGGGTCTGGGAGGGAGGGTATGCTGGAGATTGGCCGGGATGTGTCAGCTGACCGGAGTTCGCGGTGAACCGCTCGCGAGAAGTTCGCGGACGGTTCGCGACATCTCTATCTCTAGGGAATTTGTAAATTTAGGCTGTAGTAGCCAGATTATGAAAATTCTCAAAACAAATTTTCCACCATATTTGCAAGTCCCTGGATAACAATCCACCTCCCAGATTATTAAAAGAAACACTCCAACATATTTATTTCCAATGTAGGAATGTTCAGGTTCCTTTTTCCATTTAGGGATCTTCCAAAAATAAGCTAGTTACTTTTAACCCAGTAGTGAGACCATCATTCTCCAACGGGATTCCGTTTTCATTTTATCCCTCTATATTTCTTATTAGATATTGCGTCATCCCAAATTACTTTTCCTTTGTTTCCAACTGAATGGTTGTCATCTTCTGGAACCTCAGTCTTTCCTAAGAAAAAAATATCTTCTCTTTTCTCCATGAAATACCAAGACTCCTCTGCCAATCTTAGCATTAGTCAACGCTAATATTTTAGAGAATATTAACCTATGTCAATCACTACAGGTGTGTACTCTTATAAAGGCAAACATTGCCATTTCCCAGAAACAACACTGCCTACGTTTGTCACAGTGCAGGGGGCTGTGTTTGCACCCAAACCACCACATTAAGATGTAGCTGTTTTTTCAAGCTCTGAGTGTCCCAGCTTTATACTGTGAACCCTGGTGACATAGATACAAGCAGTCTTCTGTAGTGCATTGTGGGCAGTTACTATAGTGATATAAAGTAGTTACCATAGAGATGGAGAAAGACACACTTGTGTTAAGTAGTCAGATTCTATTTTTTTCCTTTAGGAGGTTCACTTCTGTGCATGACATGACATTTAATATTTTTTGTTTGTTTGTTTTTAGTTAAATTGTTAGATCAGTATTTAACCAAAAAAAAGCTACTTACCAACCACCAACCCCCCTCTCTCCCCCCCCCAAAAAAAAAATCACCAATAGTGTTTAAATGTCTTTCAGTCACTGGCTACGACAACTAGGAATTGAAGCTTTAATATTATTATTCTATAATTATTTCTACCTCAGATTTTAGTTTTTATTTAAAAATAGCCAATCTGCTTCTTCGTAAGACTTGCCCCTGGGACCCTCTCAAGATTAATCCCCATCAACAGAAGAATACAATGCTGTTCTCGTTTTGTCTTGCTTTTCCTGAGTGATGATTGCGTAGAAAGCATCCTAAAATGATGATGGTGCCTGCGGGGTTTGTGTATTTTACTTTGATAATGTCTGAGAGCTCGCCGATACAAAGAAAGGTAGCTGTATAGATAATACAAGACAATACGCTTTATATCCAAGTGACACAAAGCCGGCACGATAAGACGTTTATTGCAATATACAACAACCAGGGGAAGGAGCGCAGTCTGAAATAATAAAACAAGAAAATGACAAGTTAAAAATAATAATAATCTTTTCCTCCGCTCCAGCCCCCTCGATCAGACAGGTTGAAAAATGCTCTTGAAAGCAGAAAGTGCATTTGAAACAAAATGTGCAGGAAAGCTGAACTCCCAAAAATGCTGCTTAAACCCATTCTTACTAGTAATAATTCCCATATCTGAAAAACTCTTATTGAGAATGTGACAATGAAATACGGCGTTTGTTAAGATTGGACTACAGTATGGACTACGGTAGATACAAAATGTTGTTCTAGGTGATAAAATGCAAAAAAGTGTGTTTTGCCTTGTTTTTTAATCAGAATAACTTCATTTTTCAGAAAGCCAAGATAAATTAATACCTAATGCAGAGAGGCACTGTCACTAATAAGATTTTTATATAATCGCACAGCGAACTAAAAGTTACTTCACTGGTCAAAAAAATTAATGAAAAGAATCAGTTTAGTAGATATGCCCCCAATGAATGAATATAAATATGAATTATTTCAATGGATATTTAACTAAAGCCGCTTGCAAAAACTATAGATCTCTTTTCTGCAGCCTTTGCAAGTCCTCCCCTTCTAACCCCGCCCATACATTCTGTGGCTGTCCAATCACAGACTTACCAATGCAGCTCAATGAGAAGTCTTTGCAAGGCAGGTGCTCTGGGCCAAACCAGGAAGTAACAGGACCGTATCTCAGATTGACAGCCGGGGGGTGTACTAAGTTAATTTATAAACGTGTCAATGTGTCACCTAAAATAAAATGTTTCACCTGTGATGGCTTACTTTCAAGTATAAATTAAATTTCATCAGATAGGGTTATATAAGGGAAACTTATCTGGGTAAATGTATTAATCGGGGTATTCACTTATTATGATGTTGGGAACATTTTCTCTCAAACGGGCCGTTCTGCTCATCTAACTGCTCAGGAGATAACATTGCTTAGAAACCCACAGGTCCAGCGGGCAGTAACGAATAATGTTAGAGGAATGACGGGCATTGGAAAAAAACAAAAAACCTAACAGTATAATTTATAAAATACATCGTCCGATGGAGTAAAAGATATAAACAACGCAAATAGCTGCTTCTACACGTCATGGTACATTAATGGTTTATCTCAACTATCTATTTCAAACTATATTTGCAAAATAATAAAATACTAAATAATAAATGTTTCATTTTATCGTTTGTGTTTCTTGCAGCAGAGAAAAAAGGGAAAAGGCAATGATGGAGTGTACCAGGTAATAAGCCTTTACAATGCAATACTAATGAAGTGTTAGACATGCCGACGAGTAAATGGTTTAATTCTGGATCAGTATTTTTTCCCAAACCGCTCTCAGGCACGGCTAATTTACCTGCAACATTTCACGATAAAATGGCCAACTTGTTGCAAAACTGTAGATTTTTTCCAAATTAATTACTTTGGCCTAACACTTACTATTCTGAATCTATTTAACGGTTTGTTAAATAAACCAATTAGGGTTCTGAGCGAAATAAAATACAAACAATTCAGTTTATGGTCACTCATAATTTGTGTATTAACTAACGGGAGCTGCACCTTCATCGGGAATGATGGTAAAAATAGGAAAGTTCCACAGGAATTTTGGGAGGATTTGGATTAAAAATGAATTGTAAGGTTAAGGCCAAAAGATCCAAGCTGGGAATATTCTATAACTCAATTTTTCCAGTTGAGCTGTAATACTCTAAAATTTGAAGTTCCTAATGAAAAA
>OW240921.1:113135033-113173488 GCA_933207985.1 Pelobates cultripes
GTCTAGAACTAAACGGGAAGTTAAAGAATGAGTTTTAAGCCAAGAAACGAACCGGAATAAACTCAAAGTCAGCTATGTTTTCCCTGACCATCCCCATTCACGACTCTAAAATTAAAGTGTCTCTTTTTGTTCATTTGAAATACTGGAAGTCATGTTGTCAATATGCAAAACCCCAAAAGGACTAAAATTCCAAAAATGATCAGCTAATTAATGATTGGCAGAGATAGACAGCTTTTGGGTGACTGTATTTGGCCAACTCCAGTCCAGCAATCTCTAACATCCATGGTGGAGTAATAGTTTTTACTTTAACCCCTTGTGTGACATGTCATGATTCCTTTTTATTCCAGAAGTTTGGTCCTTATGGGGTTAAATGCAAATTAGCATCTAAATTGTGTGTAATTGTAATACACTACGTGTAATGCCTGGCAATTTTGTATGATTAACAGTAGATTGTAATAGCTCTCTTTAATTGAACCTCATTAAAGGCAGAATAATACACAGTAATCGCAAAACAAGACGGGGCATTCAGAGGACAGAACATAAAACTATACAGACTGCTGTATTCACAAAGACTGACGTACAAAATTAGAAATCTGTGCTGCCGACATCCAAAACTATTCCTCTGCATTTGACTGAACGTAGCCATTTGGAAGGGTATTAATGTAAGTTTAAAATGGGCAATAAGTATGTGTAGGGTTTTCAATGAACAAAAGGATAAATTAACACAAAAGAGTGTGCAATAAAGTAACAGAAATTGTAATAATCTCTTTGCAGGAAGAATTGACGATTTAACAGTCTGTGTTAAAGTGACACCCTTAAAAGGTTTGCGTTTCCCTTTTAAAGAGAACATACTGTATTTATGGAACACTTTAAGAAATATAACAACAACTACAGCTTATTATAGTGATTTTAGGGTTCGGGGTTAATGATGCACATCCTGGAGGATTGTTCTCCAGAAGTGTAGAGTCTGACTCCTAGAACAAAACTAAATTTGCCATGTTTTCTGCAAATATATATATATATATATATATATCTTAAGAGATATCTTTTTACAATCACTATATAGACTGAAATATTGAACTGGGCACATAGACTATAGACATAAAAATGTTAAAATGCTAATGATCTGCACTTCTGTGTCCAAAATCAGTGCGGGGGCGCATTCTCCTGTTGTAAAACCACCAGGATACTGAGAGTTTGTCCTTTACCTGCTTTACATTAAAACACGTTTACAAATACTGAACAAATTTTTTGAACTTTTTAAAATATAGACTACTAAAATGTCCAGAAACAACTATCTCTTACCAGGGATAGTGAGTGATACTCTAAAGTGCCTAAATAGTGGAAGCAGCTCAACACGAAAAGTGGAATATCATTTATCCACAGTAAGGTCAGTGGTTGGCGGAAGTGGCTGCACGGATAATACCGCCCGCCAATTCCGCCCTCCGCCGCCATCATAAAGCGATTTTAATTGGTAGGTACATCAGGCATGTCATTACCTACCTTTCCATTAGGTAATGACATGCCTGATGTACCTACCAATTAAAATCGCTTTATGATGGCGGTGGAGGGCGGAATTGGTGGGCGGTATTATCCGTGCAGCCACTTCCGCCAACCACTGACCTTATTGGATGTCCAGCCATATGACATCACTGAATCACTAATGTTTTTTTTTATTCAATTGAAGTTTTTTAATGATTGACAGTATTATTATACAGTGAGGGCTCCTCCACTACAGGTGTCTATATCAGACATAATAAAGAAAAATAACTTTATTTTATGATTGGTTAATTACACATCATGTGACCTAAAAATGGAGGACCCATATGAACTTTGGAACATATATAAACAGAAGATTCCTGAGGCTACTACACAGCCACAGCTACTGAGGAAGCTCATAGAATGAAACGCGTTTAGCTGAACTTTGGACTTTATATTGGGACTCTTATTTAGATTTCTTATTTTCTAGAAGAAGTACTAATTTTGTTTTAATTTTATCACCTATAAATTATTTTATTTCATACTTATTAGTCCTATAAGTCCTTTTTAGCCATCAGGAACTACATTTGGGGAGTGCTATCCCATAAAAAGCAGCACACTGTCAATCAACCTCAGAGCCGGGAATCCAGGGCTCTGTCAAAGGTGAGCATAACCATTATCACTAATATTATATTCACGTCTCCATACAGTACTACTCAGCTGGTTTGTCTCCTTCTTGTTCCATATCCCTGGAGGAATATCATTCGGGACAAAAGGGTATGTTGCTGCCCAAAAAGCAAAAATGATTTACCTACGGAGCCAATACTATATAGGCTCCAGTCCATGTGAGTGGTTCAATTTTCTTCTATTACCCATTTCAATTTTTTTTGCAAACCATCTGCACTATATATTGTTTTCTCTTTTTCCTTGTATACATATTTAAGAGTATACTTCCACATTGCCACTGTATTGAAGGGGTGAGTGTACCCTTTTACTATCTATATTGCAATAGCACTCCACCTGTTGGTATATAGCTTATACCATTTTTTCTTATATACTAAAATGTCCAATATATAACTTTCAAGTAAAGTGTTAAGAACAATAAACTTGCAAAAAGAATACATTATTCAGATAAAACGTGACACTGTGTTTAAACGTATGGATCTAAAGCAAGAGAACATCACAAGTCAATATTTTAATCAATTATTAAACTACAGTATGTTCAACTTACCTTTGATCAAATGCATAGAAGGTACAGTTTAAAAAGGATTGTTAAAGCCAGCTCTCGAATTCACAGCAATGAGAGAAGACAAGATCTGTGCAGGAGCTTATCCGAGGATAAGGATGAAGGGAAGATTACCTAACATGGTCCTGTGACCTGACTTCACTCTACGTTGACATAGACAATTCTGTTTCGTGTATATCACTACACCTCCTGTAGCTTGCAGGAGCAGTAGGGTCCTCTCTCCTTCTCTGTCAGAATTTTACTTCGCATGGGTTGTGGGTTTGGACACCTAAACATCTAGAAGGTCCCTATAGCATTAGGAATACATGTTTGCAGAAATCCATATCTCTTTTTATCTGCAGCTGGGTACCTCCATCTTAGCTCCCTGTCAATCATTGTTATAAGCTCTTTCATTTGCACCTGTCAATCAGCATTGAGACAGCATAAAGAGAAGAGAACAAATGCAACAATGTTTCTACTTCTTGTCCTTCTTCCTAATGTGTGCCTTGGCTGTGCCTAGACTGAACTGGATTGCAATGGAATTTGCTACATTTGTAATAATAAAAAACAAGGACAATGGAGCCACACATAAAAAAAGACTAGCTCAAGTTATAGGTGATTTTCAATGTTTTATTTAGTAGTGTAATTTCCGTAGAAGGGATGGTTTCCCTTTAATATCCAGTGTTTTCTACTGGCTCAATCAGCCAATGCACGGATCACTGAAAATTCATTCAGGTATAAATAACTGTGAAAACTCACCTACTATTTCAATCAGGTAACTTAACATTACGCCATCTCTCAGATCCAGTCTCAGATCCTGCACAGGGTTAACATCCACCTTCTTTTTTAATTGCGAATTGACCCAGGCCACGTAGGCCTGCAGCTGCTGCTGTAAGACAAAAATATGCTGCAATTTCAGAACCACAAGTAATCAACTGTCAGAAAAACATTATTTATCTAAAAATACACACACCTACGCATACATATTTCTGCCTTGTAAAATGCCATATATATTTCTCCATTAGATGCTTAAAGGTACACTACAAGCACCAAAATATAAGAAGTAGTACCATTCTATGCATAGTGAAAAACGTCTGGTTATTTGAGATGTTGTCTGTTCTCCTCTTGCACCCTGTTGTGTTGCTCTCCCTAAAGTAAAGGGATTATTCAGACATGGACCCCTTGCTCACAGTGCTTATAGGGGTAATGACTATACCTCACTAACGAGATTGAAATTATCTTGAGTTGCTGTTTCTCTCGTGCAGAGATTCCCGGCTTGCAAATTTGTATGTGGACTTTTGGGTGGGATACGTATGATGTAAAAATGGTTTTGGTTCTCTCTGTAATGGCATAAGAAAAGCTAAAGACAACTTGAGATCTGAGTGGGGACCGACCAAATGGCAAGCTATATGAACTGTTGTCCATTATCAGCATTGAATAAAGGCTTTCCTATCGGGAAAAAGCTAAACCCTGGATGTCCTCATGTAGAGCGTGAGGATTTGTAGCGTCAGTGTAGCGGAGAGGTAGCATAATCCCAATATCTCCGCTGGTAGACAGGAACAGCATAGAATAATCCAGGCAAAATAAATACAGCATACAACAATAGTAGCGTTGTATAAATCCTTCCTTCCCAAGAACTAGACGACACATAGGCTGGGAGTCAACTGAGGTTTTAATCACAGGTCACAGTATTTATGTGGTTCCCCATGCAAGGGGTTTCCTTACTGACTTTACAGGGGTTGTATAGTAGGGGACTACATGGGGAACTTAACAACCAAGACATTTCTCCCACCATGCACTGCTGTACGAGAGGGATACTCCCACTAGAATATCCAGTTAAGTGAATTATCCCTCCATGCAGCAGAACTGGCTTTTTACATAAAAATATACAACTTTAACATTATTCATGCTATTATACCCAGATAGCTGGGGTCTGAGCGCATACTTTGTGAAAGTACCGCTCAGATCCCAGCACATTTAGCCGAACGCCGCATGAATTACACTTCAACATACATTTTTCATCAAAGGCACGAATAGACAAGTAGGGATAAAATACAGAAAGACCAGTACTCCCGAACGGCCTGGAAGTCCAGCGGTATTCGTGCCGTCGATTAGCCGATTTTAGTTCCAGGCACGCGACAACAAAATACTGCTGGGCTAACAAAGGATCCAAGATGGCCGACCACCGCGAGGTCAGTATCCGAACGGCAGCCACCCTGAATCTCCAATAACTACCGAAAGATACAATGTTGCGATACTTAATGGGAGCCACACGACCTCCTGTGTGTGGGCTCCCATTCGGTAGTTTGTTTGTTTCGCGAACAGTGTTGAATTCACTGTTCGTGAAACTACTGTATGAATGCTGGTGGCTTTCGTGCCGCCAGCATACACATGCTCTCGTTCGCATCAAATACAGACAAATGCATATACTCAGTTCCAACAGCCTTAAAGCTACATCATCACATTAATGCAAATTCAGTCTTAAGTGGCTAGTTTTGCCACAGTCACTTACCAGACCAAATGTCTGTTAGCTGCCAGGAAGCGCCCCAGTGGCTGTCTGGTAGAAGCCACTGGAGGCAGACTTAGTGCTGTAATGCAATTTCTCTGCAACCCATTGTAGCACTAAGTGAAACAAGAACAGTGCACCCAGACCACGTCAATGAGCTGAAGTGGTCTTGAGCATATAGTGTACTTTTAATGTCCAGAAAAATCGTCAGATAGTTTTCAGTTACTTGGCACAGGCTGCAGGAAAAAGATTAAAAATGTTTTGGGGGTGTGGATTTTTACTAACTAGTTTTTTTTAATTGCAGAGAGAGGTAACATTTTCTGTTACTTCGTACAGGTAGATTTTCAATAGTAATTAGTAAAAGAATATAAAGACTTCTAATGCCAGGTTTTATAACTTATTATGTCCAATGACAAGAGAACAAAAAATAAAATATGCAACAAATATCCGGTCTTTCAGTCTATATTGATGCATATGATGTTTGTTTAATATGTTATGACTGCTGGGAGAAGCAGATTCATGATCAAAGTTTATACATAAAACTTATAGCACAATTTAAATGTTTTAAAAATTATAAAGAAACATACAATACGAAATGCACAGCCACAAGTCAAGTGTTAGCAGTAAATCATTGCTGAAAGTAACCGCATTAATAATTCAGCCCTATGTCTGGTAGAACACACACACGAACACACACACAAACACACACACACAAAAACAAAGTCACCTAATTTCTCCTAATTCAGGCCTGTGCCGTGTGTTACTAATGATAGCACAGAGACAAGCTAATGACTTTGTTCTTTCTTTATGATTAGAGTTTGGCACAAAGATCACAGATCAAGAGTCTCTGTCAATTATTTTGACAGCTCTAATCCCTGCTTTTTGCAAAGACAGATCCCCCTTACAAAGGAGTTCTCTATAATCTGGGACGCTGAGTCAGTCAGTTGCAACACACAGCATCAAACATTATGTTAATATCGACAGCAAAACAGCAGAGTGAACAGTACTTAAAGGGTCACCAGAACACCTACAATTTAATAATCTGTCCCTGCAAGCATTTTCATTTTCAGAGAAAAGGCAGTGTTTACATTGCTGCCTAGGGACAGCTTCAGTGGCAGTCACCCAGATGGCCACTAGAGCTGACATTCAGTGTCACCACTCTCTGCATGGAGAACTTTCCCCAGAGAGATGCATTTACTTATGAGGAGATGCTGATTGGTCATGATTTCCTATGCAAAAGCATTGGATTGGCTGAGATTGTCAATTATGATTATCTCAGCCAAGGAGGTGTAGAGGGTGCAGGGCTGGAATAAAGGTAAGCTTTAACCCTATTTAAGTGGGGCAAGGGGGAGCTGGGCACCTAACATGTGTTTTTAACTGTGTAGGGTCAGAAATACACATATTTATTCCTGACCCTATAGTGTTCTCGTAACAGGGAAAGTAAAGCATTCAGCTACCGAAACTCCACACTCGTTAAACCTTGCTCATGTCCAGAGGAAAGAGTCATTCAAGGCTCTCTAATCAACTTCACATGTTTGGTGTCCTAGCCACTCCAGTTTCCAAATATATGTATCTTGCATGTTACAAGGACAGGCTCAGTGTTCATCCATTTACAATGAACACCTTGTTCGTCCCAAGTTTCTCTATTAAGGAGGAACAGTCTCTATATTAGACCCAAATCCCTCTGTCTCTCTTCTCTGTCCTAATGTCCCTCTTTTTGACTCAGTGAAACAACGCTGGTCATCCTCATACTTTGCCTGAGGATGTCCATTGTGTTGAAATCCCTCATTAGCAAAGCATTAAATCAATACTTTCTTATGTGGAAGACCTAATATGCGTCCAGTGGTCACCGGGCACGCGCAGAAGTCTCCTTGGTTTGCCGAAGCTGGAGGAGAAGCCCAGAGTCCAGAGAGCTTGGCGCTGGAATCAGGGAAGTATTTAAAGGATTTATAACCCTTTACTTGGCGGGGTAGAGGTGCGGGGGTGGGTCTGGACAATTATTTTAGTGCAAAGGGACACTGTAGCATTAGGAATGCACTTTTGTATTCCTAACACTACAGTGTTCCTTTAAGTGCTGAGCATTTTAGTGGCGTTCAACACACCGGACATTTTAGGATCTTAACTAGAGTCGAATAGCTTAGAATATGGTGAATAAACTTCTAAAAGGTAACAAACCATAATTCTTCAACTATGGAGAAAGGAGAACCTAACCAGGGACTTTCCTTATTAGATAAGTGTGAGAATAGGGCTATGATAGGGCTTAATAACTGTCCACCATAACTGCATCATCATACTACATTCATGGGAATTAAAAGTTCCCTTTACGCACACTCACTCCACTCCAGCTAACTTTAGTGCTTTATGTGTCTGGAGTCCGTCATATTAGTGACAGTCTATAAAAGTGCTAATTTCAATAGAAATCTTCACTTTTATAATTGAAGCAGAAAAAAGAAGCATCAGGAGTACAGCTGATTAAGTAGCATAGAAAAGCCACAATCGTGTGCACCCCTTGTCTCCAGCTCAGAGACTTCTCAATGAACGAGGGGAAGGCTGCCGCCGGGGCTGCACAGATTGCAGCTTTGCAAGCTGTTTTTAGAGATACATCCAAAGACAACATGCAGAATTAAAAGCATGAATGTTTGTTTATTCAAAAAGTTATTTCATTGGACAATGTGCAAGAATACGCAGAATTTATTTCATTACACGCCCTTCAAAAATAATACCTTTTAATTGTCGGCATACAAATAAGCGTGTGTTAAAACCCCAGATCATGTAAATGTTTAAAGGGAACTAGTCAAGAATATCGTGTGCCTTCCTTAACACACATCTTCAACTGCTCTCTCTCTCTTCTGGAGTTGTCCCTGCTGACCTTAAACATGCCACTGTAGTGCCTATCCTGAAAAAACTTCTCTTGACCCGTCCTCCCCCTCTAACTATCATCCTATATACCTGGTCCCTTTTTACTCAAAGTTTCTGGAAAGACTTGTCTTTACCCGTATGTCTCACATCTTCAATCTGGCTTCCGCCCTCTCCACTTTACTGAGACTGCTCTTATCAAAGTTACTAACAACCTAATCGCAGCTAAATCCAAAGGCCACTACTCCATAATAATCTTGATCTCTGTCATGGCCCCCGGCTCGTCGCCATGTGCGACCGTGTCCAACCGGCACGACCGCACCAACTAACTGAGCATACCTGCTCAGTGGCGAGCGGGGAACCGCTCCTCCACGCCGCTCAGGGAAATCCAAGATGGCGCCGACCATGAGGTCACGTCTATCCATGGCTTCACCCCCCAAAATTATATGAACGTGCAACGTGCCTTTCTTCCATCTCTGACTGGTTGTCCTTCCACTTTCTGAAACTCAAACTCACTAAAACTGAGCTCCTTGTCTTTCCTCCTCCTAATACTGATCCTCCTCTTTCGCTCTCCCTTCAAGTTAGTGGTACCCACATGAGTCCATCCTTGCAAGCGCGCAGTCTTGGCGTCATACTTGATTCCAACCCTTACTTTTGAACCTCACATCCAGTATGTTGCCAAATCCTGTAGATTCCATCTTAAAAACATAGCCCACATCCGCCCCTTTCTTACACAAGATGTTACTAAGGAGCTTGTCCATGCTCTAGTAATTTCCCGCATGGATTATTGTAACCCTCTTCTAATAGGTCTTCCCAAAAGCCGTATTGCCCCGCTACAGTCTGTAATGAATGCGACCGCCAGACTGATTTTCCTCTGTAGTCGGTCTTCTCACAGTTCACCCCTCTGTCAGTCCTTATATTGGCTTGCTGTATCTTATAGGAGTCAATTCAAAATGCTAACCCATACCTATAAAGCACTGAACAATTCTAGCCCCTTCTCTCCGCTCTGCCCGTGATCTTCTCCTATCCGCTGCTCGCACCCGTACGGCCAACTCACACATGCAGGACTTCTTGTGGGCGGCTCCCTTCCTATGGAATAGCCCGTCTACCGCCATCAGGCTCTCCCCTAGTCTTCAATTGTTTAAGAAGTGCCTTCAAACCTATCTATTTAGGAAAGCTTATGGCCTCCCAGAGTAACCTCTACCTTACATACCTGTCTCTTGCTCTCTCATAAAGGGCAGCACTCTGCTAATGTAATTAATCCATCTGTGTGATTTTCACTGACACTGGCATATAGTTGGAAGTGCAGGGTAAGGGTACAGGGACGCCATGATGGTTTCACTATATAAAACGGGAAAATCCAGTGCCTGATGGCAATGCCAGTCGTTAAGCATATTGTAAATCTACGGAAGATGCCTCTTTATCATTACAGTTCTACGTTTGATTTCAATGGACAAGAAGAGCTTCTGCTCAAAGGAAGAATAGATTGTTTGTCCCTGTCTGGCTCAGTCGCAGTTTACAAGATTTCCAAGCACTTTCTTTGGCATCAACTTTATTTCAGCACGTGACAGTTTTTCTAGTCCGTATTTATTAGGAAAATACAAAACATAGTGGCACGTTACATTATGATTAACATCTTCTAGATGAAAAAAAAAAAACAGCCTAATGTGGAGGAAAATACATTTTTAATGTATCGCTCTGCTGCATGTGTCAGTTACGCATCATAAGGCAAATAAATATTTTACAACAATAACATTTTATAGTAAGAGGGTCTTTTAGCCCAATATTTGGGCCTCAAAGAAAAAAAAAAATCACAATTTGTATATTTTTATATAGTTATTTAATTCTAGAACACGTTAGGTATTGTCTGGCTGATTTTGCTCAATGTTTGCATTTTTACAAAATAATTTTACAAAAAGAAGTTCTGCTAATTTTTGGTTACTTTAATGAATTAAAATATATGTGCTTTACAATTTCATATTCAGTAAATGTTCACCTTTCATATTACTACTGCAATACCCTTCTCAGTGGTCTTACGTGTTCCCAGATTGCACCGTTGCAATCTATAATGAATGTGGTGGCAAGGCTCATTTTCCTGTCTGCTCGCACCTCCCACGCCTCCCCACTCTATCAGTCCCTGCATTGGCTCCCAGTTAGATATAGGGCTCAATTTAAAATTCTGGTGCTTGCTTACAAGTCCCTACATAATGCTGCGCCAACCTACCTATCCTCCCTAATACACAAGTATGTCCCGTCGAGGCCCCTACGCTCTGCCAAAGACCTACTCCCACCTCTAACGGTCACCTCCAAGATTTTTCCAGGGCTGCACCTCTTCTGTGGAACTCCCTTCCCTTCTCCGTAAGAATTTCACCCAGTCTCCACTCATTCAAAAAATCATTGAAAACTCACTTCTTCAAGAAAGCATATCAATTAAACTGTTAGCAGGTTTTTATCCCCCACCCTCCATGACTCCTCTCCTGCAACTGTCAAAATTACCTATTAAACCCTCAGCAAATACTTTTCTAACAACTTACTTCGTACCCCTTCTTTTACCCTATGTGTCACTATACCCCACTCTCTGTAGCATGTAAGCTCATTGAGCAGGGCCCTCCACCTCTCTGTTCCTGTACGTCGTGTTAGTCCACCCTTTGTAAAGCGCTACGGAATCTGATGGCGATATATAAATAATAAAATAATAGTATAAAAATAAAATACATTTCCTTAATTAAATCTATTGTGCACACTTACACATAGGTGAATGTGAATGTAAGTGCTCCAGAACCTATTATTATTGTTGTTGTTTTATGTAAGTAAATAAAAACAATAGATACAATTTAAACACAGCTTTTCCACCCATAACATCTTTATTACTACCCCTTTCAGGGCTGAATATGTGTCTGCACAGCTGGTGCAATTCATGCGATATTTACATCACGTCGTCCTTTATTTGCACTCCCCAATAAATTTGCTATGACGGAATCCATGCATAGTTAAATCCTCCCATGGGAACTGTTTTTTGTTTCTATTAAATATAAAAGGGTCTTTTCCTTACAAAACTGCCCCATGGTGTTTCACCATGGGAACTAGTATGGCATCAGCCAGATTCCTATTTAGCTCAATTAGTTTAAAATATCCAATAAAAGGATAAAACAGAGATCAGATTTAAGTCTTACTCATCAGTATTCCGTGTGTGTGTAATTTATACTCTAAAAAATGTTAACAATTTTCCACTTAGAAACCCAAATTTCATACTTTTTTCTCAATCAGTTATTTAATTTTTTATTAAGATGACGATAGTACCAGCAGGGACAAATTATTTAGACAACCAATACACATTATATGACATTGGTTTAAATGTAACAGGAAAACATCTCATTTCATAATAGGTAAAGTATTGAGCAGAAGAAACAACTTTGCGATTGATTAAGCAAATACAAGACAGAAGTAAAAACTAACAAGACATCAAAAATAAATCAAACAGAAAACGACACTGCAGGTGATGTTAGCGAGGGATTCAGCTTGCAGGGTGGTAACCGGAGCTTTGTGGGATCCCTAGCTCAATGAGACCTGTAGCTCGAAAGACCATAAGTTCCACGAGGTCTCCCAAAAGAAGCAGCCACCATCTTGGGAGGCTATTTTAAAGGCATCTATAGGACATTTGGCCCAATGTCAGGGTACCTTTGGTGTCTACCTCGGAGGAGGTTAGACACCTAGACGTCCATCCTCCCAGGGGGGCTGACTCACCCGATCCTTGCACTCCTCCCGGTCGTTTACACGCCGGCCGCGATAGCTCCGCCTCCTTTTATGACGCGGCGCTCAGTAGCCGACGTCATGACGGCAATCACGTTCCGACCCGTCAATCACGGCAACCAAGTGCCGAACAACCAATCAGGACCCGTTGGGGGCGGAGCCAACAGTTAAAGAGCCAAGGTATAAAAAAGGGTTCTGTGGAATGATTCATTGCCCTGTCGTGGTTCTAGCTAGTCTGGTCACTCAGTGCAATTACCTCTATTGTCTTTTGGTTCCTGACTCGGCTTGTATTTTGACCCTGCTTTCCTCTCTTGTCCTTTTGACTCGGCTTGTCTCTCGCTTACCTGATCTCTCGTTCCCTCGACCTCGGCTTGTCTCTGACTATTCTTTTGCTTTCTCCTTACGTTAGTCCGGCCATTCTAAGGTCCGGTATACGTACCTATCCCCTGTTTGTATTCTGCGTGTTGGATCCCTGTCACGATCCTGACATTACGACAGGGCCAATGGATCCTGCAGGTACAAACTCTCAGGTCGGTTCTCCTGACTCTAGATTTGAGGCCATGGATCATAGAATGGACCAGATGGCTCTAGCTCTGCAAGCATTGCTATCTCGTCCTAGTAGTCACTCAGAGGAGATGCGTACCCCATCTATCTCTCCTATAAGTACAGGCCTAGAGGTAGCCACAGTGGCTACTTCTTCCCGTGTTACGTCCCCGTCACGCTATGGCGGCGCTCCTGACACTTGTCGAGGTTTTTTAAACCAGATAGGTATTCATTTTGAATTACAACCCCACGCCTACCCTACTGACAGGGCAAAGGTTGGATTTATAATTACCTTGCTCATTGACAAGGCACTTAGATGGGCTAACCCCCTGTGGGAAAATGATAACCCGTTAGTTTATAATTATAATGCTTTTGTCGCTGCATTTAGGAGAGCTTTTGACCCTCCAGGAAGAAAGGCCAATGCAGCTAGACTACTGTTACGTCTTAGACAGTATAACCGAACCCTAGTGGATTATGCCTTGGAGTTCAGATCCTTGGCGGCAGAGGTCAAGTGGAATGAACAGGCTTATATGGACGTATTTATGAACGGGTTATCTGATGAGATTTTAGATGAGGTGGCCACAAGAGATCTTCCTGAAAATTTGGAGGATCTGATTTCATTTATTTCCCGAATAGATGAACGTATGAGACAGAGGCAGAATATTAGGGATAGAACCCGCAGATCCTCCATAAGACTAGCTCCCTCATTTCAGACTTCTGATTCTACTACTTTAGCTCTCCCAGAACCTATGCAAATAGGTCATACTCGACTCTCAGAGGAGGAAAGACAGTACAGGAGAAGGGAGGGTCTTTGTATGTATTGCGGAATTAGAGGGCACCTACGCCTAAATTGCCCTAACCGGCCGGGAAACGCTCGCACCTAAGTTTCTCAAGAGGACAGGCCTTGGGTGTTTCTATCTTGTCCTCTATTTATGATTATAAAGATCATAGGCTTCTGATACCTGTTTCTTTAGCTTGGGAAAAGGGAGTACTTAATGCTATGGCTTTGATAGATTCCGGAGCAGCTGAAAGCTTTATTGACCAAGCCTTTGTCACTAACCATTCTATCCCATCTCAGCTAAGGGATACACCCTTGGCCGTTGAGGCCATAGATGGTAGACCATTATCTGAACCTGTGATTTTTCGTGAAACCATACCAATTAAGTTAACCACTGGTATCCTTCACGAGGAAAGAATATCCCTCATGCTGATCTCATCTCCTTCAGTTCCTATAGTCTTGGGGTATCCCTGGCTTAAGAAGCATAACCCTATCATTGACTGGGAACTGGGTGAGATAGTCTCCTGGGGTCAGGGTTGCCAGAAAGGATGTGTGCAGAAAGTCTCACCAATTTGCAGGGTTGACGCCCCGGTTAACTCTTCCCAACCTACAGATTTACAGATACCATCACAGTACCAGGATTTAAAGGCAGTCTTTGACAAAAAGAGGGCTGATACTTTACCTCCACATAGGTCTTTCGACTGTAAAATTAGACTCCTACCTGGTACTATGCCTCCGAGGGGTACGGTATATCCTTTATCCACTAAGGAAAACTTAGTCCTAGAGGAGTACATACGTGAAAACCTAGACAAAGGTTTTATTAGGAGATCATCTTCTCCGGCCGGGGCCGGTTTCTTTTTTGTAGATAAAAAAGACGGCACTCTACGGCCTTGCATTGATTATCGGGGCTTGAATAAGATAACTGTTAGAAATGCTTATCCTATTCCTTTAATTACTGAGCTCTTTGATCGACTGAAAGGCTCCAAGATTTTTACCAAGTTAGATTTGAGGGGAGCTTATAACTTGGTGAGAATTCAGCAGGGAGACGAATGGAAAACAGCTTTCAATACCCGTTATGGCCACTATGAATACACGGTAATGCCCTTCGGGCTTTGCAATGCACCTGCAGTATTCCAGGACCTTATTAATGAGGTTCTTAGGGAATTTCAGCATGAATGCGTTATAGTATATTTGGATGATATACTAATACACTCTAGAGAGATTGAGACTCACCACAGACAAGTCAGAAGGGTACTGCGCAAACTGTTACAACATGGATTGTACTGCAAATTGGAAAAGTGTAGCTTCGACCAATCTCAGATAAACTTTCTTGGCTACGTTATTTCTGGAGGCGGATTTAGGATGGACCCCATTAAACTCCAATCGATTTTAGATTGGCCATTGCCCAGGGGACTCAAGGCCATTCAGAGATTTATCGGATTTTCCAATTATTATAGGCGCTTCATTAAAGGTTACTCTTCTATTATTGCTCCTATTACTAATATGACTAGACAGGGGCTGATACCAAGACTTGGTCCACAGAGGCTCTCTCTGCTTTCAAAACTCTCAAGGAACATTTTGCCTCAGCACCGATATTAGTTCATCCTGACACATCTTTGCCTTTTTTACTCGAGGTTGACGCCTCGGAGACAGGTATAGGCGCTATCTTGTCCCAAAGGCTAGGTTTGGATAAACCGTTACATCCTTGTGGTTTTTTTTCCAAGAAATTATCTGGGCCTGAAAGTAGATATGACATTGGTGATAGGGAACTGTTAGCGGTCATTATGGCTTTAAAGGAATGGAGACATTTGTTGGAGGGGACATTATACCCGGTTACTATTTTGACTGATCACAAGAATTTGTCCTACATAGGGGAGGCCAAGCGCTTGTCCGCCAGGCAAGCTCGTTGGTCCTTGTTTCTGACACATTTCAATTACGTGCTCACTTATAGACCTGGTTCTAAGAACTCTAAGGCAGATGCATTGTCCCGTCAACATGAACCCTCTACGGTGGCTGAAGCACCTTTGTCTTCTATCGTTCCTAAGTGTAATATTATTGCCAACACTTGTGTCAGGATACACTCGCCGTTGCTTGCTGAGATCAAGAAAGTACAACATCTAGCTCCCAAACCTGTTCCTGGGGATCGATACTTCGTTCCTCCTGAGCTCCAAGTGGAACTGCTGCATTGCTTTCATGACAGTAAAATTGCTGGGCACCCCGGCATACGCAAAACGTGTTCCCTGATTTCTAAAGATTTCTGGTGGCCTTCCCTTCGTAAGGATATAAGGGATTTCGTCAGGGCATGTGCTGTCTGTATGAAGACTAAGCAACCTCACGCGCTCCCTTGTGGACTTTTGCATCCCTTAGAAATTCCCGAGAGACCATGGTCGTGTTTGGCTATGGATTTCATTGTCGATTTGCCTGTTTCTAAAAAATATACTGTTATTCTCACGGTGATTGACAGGTTTACTAAAATGGCTCATTTCGTGCCCTTGCCTAAACTGCCCTCGTCTCCCGAATTAGCTGAGATATTCGCGAGGGAGATTTTTCGTCTACATGGTATTCCCTCTGAAATTGTTTCTGATAGAGGTTCCCAATTTGTTTCCAGCTTTTGGAAGTCTTTCTGTTCTCACTTAGGCATCAAGTTGAACTTCTCCTCTGCCTATCATCCCCAGTCCAACGGAGCTGCCGAACGCACCAACCAAAAGATTGAACAATATTTGCGTTGTTTTGTTTCTGAACACCAGGACGATTGGGTTGGTCTGATTCCTTGGGCAGAGTTTGCACACAACAATCTCGTTTGTGATTCTACTCGTTCTAGCCCCTTTTTCTTGAATTATGGCTTTCATCCTTCCATTCTTCCGTCGGTTTCCCCTTCCCAAGGGGTTCCGTCGGTTGATGTTCATGTCGCCAATCTGAGAAAGTTGTGGGATCAGACTCGACGAATTCTTCTTCAGAATTCCATGGTGTTCAAACGACACGCTGACAAACGGAGACGGGTGGCTCCGGTTTTTGCCCCGGGTGATAGGGTGTGGTTGAGTACCAGAAACATCCGCTTGAAGGTTCCTTCCATGAAATTTGCCCCTCGTTACATAGGCCCTTACAAGGTTCTGTGTCGGATTAACCCGGTTGCATATCGTCTTGCCCTTCCGCCTGCCCTGCGCATCCCTAACTCTTTTCATGTTTCTTTATTGAAGCCTTTGGTTTGCAACAGATTTTCCTCCCCTGAGTCCTCCCCTCTCGCTGTCCAGGTTGAGGGTCAGGAGGAATATGAAATCAAATCCATTCTCGATTCTCGTATTTCTCGGGGGAAGTTGCAATATCTTGTTGACTGGAAGGGGTATGGGCCTGAAGAAAGGTCTTGGGTGGTCCATGAAAATGTGCATGCCCCTCGTCTCCTCCGGGCATTTCATGCTCGTTTTCCGTCCCGCCCCGGTTCCTTCCGCCCGGTGGGCGTTTCTGAGAGGGGGGGTACTGTCAGGGTACCTTTGGTGTCTACCTCGGAGGAGGTTAGACACCTAGGCGTCCATCCTCCCAGGGGGGCTGACTCACCCGATCCTTGCACTCCTCCCGGTCGTTTACACGCCGGCCGCGATAGCTCCGCCTCCTTTTATGACGCGGCGCTCAGTAGCCGACGTCATGACGGCAATCACGTTCCGACCCGTCAATCACGGCAACCAAGTGCCGAACAACCAATCAGGACCCGTTGGGGGCGGAGCCAACAGTTAAAGAGCCAAGGTATAAAAAAGGGTTCTGTGGAATGATTCATTGCCCTGTCGTGGTTCTAGCTAGTCTGGTCACTCAGTGCAATTACCTCTATTGTCTTTTGGTTCCTGACTCGGCTTGTATTTTGACCCTGCTTTCCTCTCTTGTCCTTTTGACTCGGCTTGTCTCTCGCTTACCTGATCTCTCGTTCCCTCGACCTCGGCTTGTCTCTGACTATTCTTTTGCTTTCTCCTTACGTTAGTCCGGCCATTCTAAGGTCCGGTATACGTACCTATCCCCTGTTTGTATTCTGCGTGTTGGATCCCTGTCACGATCCTGACACCCAAGCCCGGCTCCAAACCTCCACAGGCAAAGTACCCAGCTTTTCTGCTCCAAAGATATGTAATGCATTCCTACCAACCATCCTGATTTTGGCAGGGCAGTCCTGATTTTCCAGTCCAGTCCCACCATACTGACATTATTCCAGCCAACCTGCTTGATTGGCAGGCAGCATGATTGGCATTCACGCCAGTTTGACCTGCCAATAATTTGGGAAAACCCACCCCCTTTCCGGGCAGGTCCATCTCAAGATTGCATCACTGGTTCGCCCCCTTCTCCCCCTCCCACCGCGGCGTAACTACTATCACTGCAGCCGGTGTGTTGCACCGGGGCCTGGCATGCTTTAGGGGCACGTCGGGTGGTTCATACACATAGTGTCATTGATGGGTATTATTTCTTTATTGCTGAAGAGGTACGCAGTCGGAAGCCACAGCCATTCAAGAGCACAACCAGGCCCCTTTCACATTCCAGAGAACTGCAGCGTTTACATTGCAACTCTAAGTCTGCCCTCTGTGACTGTCTTCCACAATCCTAACGGACTTTTGGTCTGTTATTTGACTCTGGACATCCTCACGGACCTCCAGCATCAGATTTTCCCCATAAGAAAGTATTGCATAATGCTTTCCCATGAGGAAGGTATGATACGTGCGCAGCCATTGCCGCACATGTGCATTAGGTCTCCCCCGCCAGCAGACGATGTCCCTCGGTGCTGGATTCAGGTAAGTGACTGAAGGAGTTTTAACCCCTTCAGCCATGCAGGAGTGTGGGGCGCGAGGGAGGGGGGGGACCTATTAATCCTATAGTGCCAAGAAAAGCTTTATTTTCCTGGCACTATAGGATCCCTTTATCTGTGACATACCTACGTGAGATGTAAGGTATTTGCAAACTTCTGCACTTATGAAAAAATAAAAAAAACTATCCGTAGGGTTACAGGGATAGAAGACCTTCTAGCACCATAGCCTATACAAAAAAACATAGTGTGGTGTGTGTTTGGAGTGTCTCTTTAAGTATGGAAAGATATATTACATTGGTTGGTATTTCTGTCATGTCATGTGTGACATGGAACACAAAGGCTCTTGTTTCATAACAAACTGCCTTAATATTCCGTGACATTCGACCAGCCGCCTGAGCCCAGCCAGTAACCTACATGTTGACTCTAGTCATGGTACTCACACACAGATAAAAATAGCTACAATGTCTGTCTTCCTAGAAGTGGTTTGCTTTCACAGAGGAATAAATTGATTCAGATTCAGACGTGGAGCGACTCAGTCATGCAGAAGACGTTTTCTTCGAGACACTGAGTACCCTTGGATACACGGCTAAACACAACATAAATGTTTCATCACTCTTCCTGCCTTTTCCCGTGCTCAGTCCGTAAAAACCCAGGCCTCGTGGGTCGACCCACTTTAATAGGGCTGCTTATAAAGTACAGACAGCCTAGCCATTTACACGAGAACTCTTTGTCTATGATTTTATACACATGAAGTGCATCACCTGTTCCAGGAACTTTTCAATCCTTTATTTCCCTCCTGTATGGGAAAGTCTCCCTTTAGCAATCATAAAGTGAAACATTTGTCAATCAAGTAGAATTAGTTTCCTCTGCTAGACACCATATTCCTATGGATAGCAATAGGTTTAAAACATCTAAGAAGGGCACAATAATCCTACAATGTGGAAAATTGTGTTTTTTCACCACCTCTACAGCCGAACCACGTCAGGTGGTTATCATACAATATAATTAATAAGGTAGGATATTTCTAAAATCATGAGATCCTTCTTTTGGATCAATCTAAGACACTGCGATTTAGTAGATAAGAGAATGATTTGATGAAGGGTTAAGCACGCCTAAAGGTAAGTAAAAAAAAAATTCTCTATTTTTTCCAGGTCGAAAAGAGGGGAGTATCCTAAAGCTCAATAGGGAATAGGACAATATAGCTTTAGGAAAACAAGCTATATAGTTCCTTTATAAATTGAACTCAATGGACTTCAGTATTTTTCAATGTAGATTGCTATGTAACTAAAAACATCCACTATTTCACTTTCTGTCACATTCTTGTAACACTAACTATGCGACTGGATAATATAAATAGGATAATTAGTTAATTCATTGATAAACACAAATACACACACCAGTCAAGCCATAAGACTTGCTTTTCCCACAGAAATCTCACTTTAACGGTGCTCTCACTACTGCAAGGGACTCTGGGTAGGTGTATGCAAATGAGCTAAAAAAAAGAACCACATGTTTGCCTCAATTCCACTTTATACATGGATTCCTTGAAATATGTGTCTGCTGTATACAACAGCTTTGAAACACAACTCAGGAAGAGGAGCAAAGCCAGTGAAACACTCATGGACAGCTGTTATTAACTACCCACCCACTTTAGGTGGAAGGGGTTTTCATCCACACTCTTTTACCCACCACAACTTTTTTGGTATGTATATATTATATATATATATAGAGAGACAGACAGAGACAGAGAGACAGAGACACAGAGACAGAGCGAAGGTACGGACTTATGTGAGAATTAGACGGCGGTATTAAACATAACAGGATGACCGCAAAAGGGACTTCTATAAGACATCATATTATTACATCCGGTCGACTTTTCCCTTTGTTAATTATATTTAGATTTTCTTTAAAAGTACTTTTTCATGAGGAAGCGGAAACACTGCCAGACTTCGAAAGACATCTTTTACTAGAGCTCCACGCAGGAATCTTTTAGAGTGCCGAATCCGGGAGCTACAGACCCAATTCTTCAGCCACACATGACCTTTTGTTGTGTGGTACTCATGGGGAGGCAATCAAAATAAAACTGGACTGATCCGGGCCCTGGTGCGCAAACTTTGATGAGACAGATCCCAAAGCCTCAGACATCCAAGATGATGCAGAGCGCGGCCTACCTCTCAGGTATACTTTGTATAACAGAGCCTTAAGAAAAAAGATGAAACATACAGAGAGAAACAGCTGCAAAAAGCAGGTATATCCAACTGCATGAATCTGGAACAAAATGGAGTAGTCTCACAAACAAATATAGATAAATAAATAAAAAAAATATATATATATATAAATCTCCTGATACAGCTAAAATATAGATAGACTGATAGTGTCCCGTATCCCTAATATGTAGTATACATATATATAGACCAAAGTAGAACAAAAAAATGAGCTTTAATAAATCTTGCTCAACTGTGTCCTCAAAAATATCAAATAGCTCAAACTAACAAAGAAAGGGATAGAGGGATACAATAACCAAAAGATAACCACTAGAAAAATCCTCTAAACAACAGTATAAAATACCTAGGAAGGCGAGATCCCAAATCAGGTATATAGTATGGACTGATGTAAAAATATCCAAAATGTAAATCTGTACAGATAATAGGAGGATATAGATATCGTGGAGCTTAGAGTGCCCACGGCATATCTATTAGACAGAGCAAGGAAAATGAAAGTAAATATGTAGAGGGAAAATAGCAGAAAGTTGCTAAACAGACTGTGTAGCAGACTGTGTAACCGTCAAAATAGCAACATAGTATTCAATGCCCTAACTTACATATATTTATCAAGCTCAAATAGTGGTAAAACAAACAATATCTACATATTAATGAGTTCCATCCCACATGACATAGGATTGATCCATCTAAAAGCACATCTTGATAATAACTTTACAACGTCAAAGCGACATAATATATTTGTTCAGGAACTCATGAAATTTATCCTGACGCATAATTACTTTATGTTCCAGGGTAAATACTACCACCAGGTGAGAGGGACGACTATGGGGACGGCTTGTGCCCCCTCATATGCCAACCTCCATCTCGGGTGGTGGGAGAGGACCATAGTATTTGGTACCTCTCTGATGGAATATACTAAATATGTCCAAACTTGGAAACGCTATATCGATGATATAGTAATTGTGTGGACTGGTACTATGGAACTTTTCAGAGAATTTGTACATACTTTAAATTTCAATGACATAAATTTAAAATTGACCTATGAAATTGGTGTCCATCAACTTCTTGGATATTTCCTTCATGATCACTGATCAAGGGAGGGTGAATACCACACTTTTTAAAAAACCAACCTCGACCAATAATCTCCTAAATTGGGAGAGTCACCATCCACTTCCCCTCAAAAGAGGGATACCAGTGGGCCAATACTTACGTCTGCGCCGCAATTGCTCTACAGTCGAAGATTTTAAGACTAAGGCAAAAACTCGTAAGGAGCAGTTTAAAATGAAAGGCTACCCTAACAGATGCCTAAAAAATGCATATCAGCGGACCCTCATGATGGATAGAGAAACTCTCCTTGTAGAGAAATTTGGAAGTGACAACACGCAATTGATTAGGTGTATAGGGACCTTTGACGCAGGATGGCATCCAACACTCAAAATTCTCAACAGATTCTGGCCACTTCTTCAACAAGATCATCATTTACAAAAAGCCATCACTCCATATGCATCAGTTACAGCGAGACGTAGTAGAAATATTAAAGATATACTCGTTCCAAGCCATCTAAGCTCTCTATCTACCAAGCCCACTTGGTTAAAACCATCAGTATTTGGAACATACCAGTGTGGAAGATGTAAATCATGTAAATTCATCCTACGTCCATCTAAAAAGATACTGGACTCTACAAATACACACGAGTTTGACATCAAGACATTCTTCAATTGTCAAACCACAGGTCTAGTGTATCTGTTAATCTGCTCATGCAAAAAGATGTACGTGGGGAAGACGATCCGTGCATTTAAACAGAGGATCCGAGAACACATTACATCTGTTAACCCCAGGAGACTGGTTGATACTCCCATTTCAAAACATCTAAAACTCCATCATGGAGGGTCCGCAGAAAATATACGTTTCTGTGGCATCGAAAAGGTTATACTTGGCACGCGGGGAGGAGACCTTGATAGAAAACTCCTACAAAGAGAGAGCATCTAGATATATAGATTAAAAACTCTCTCCCCTATGGGCCTTAATGAACTGTTTTCATTTACATCCTTTATCCCTGATTAAGAATTTAGATTATAATTTAGCTATGTTATATGATCCATTTCTGTTTATATTGGTTTCTCACATTACTTTTATGATACACTTTTTTATTAAGGGTGTTTTTTCATATTTTCATATATCACTTTCTTTTTTATTGATGCTTTTGTTTGATCCTGCTCATTGGTAACATTTAGAGTATAATACCTCTTTAAATTATAGGGACTCCATTTGACATTTAATCATCAATTTGATATTTGAGCTCCTGCACTTGAACTTGGAATACTATAATATATACTAATTTATGTATGGTTTAGTAAGTTATATGAAAGTATTGACATATAGCCATTATATATTGACTAATGTATCTCAATATTCAAGTGCTTGGGGACCTTTATATATATGTATCTTCAATATATATCCCTCCATATACCAACTTGATGAGTTGTTAGAAATAAGACTATATAATCAACCTTCACAATGTGTGTGTTTGTATGACGTCCTTTAGACCTTTTTGATCTTTACACACAGTGATATCTTATATATTATTGATTTCCATATAAGAACATCTGTATTTACACAAACTAAGGTTATGATACATATTTATGTAGACATATATATAGTTTGGTGGATCCACTAGATGGCTCTATATTGGTTAAGAATATATGTAGGTTATATATATATATATTTGTGTTAGGTGCTTAAGATAGTACAGTGTGAAATACCATGAATAAGCGTAGGATGATAAAAGGAGCAAGTCGGTTGTGGTGTGCCGAAACCGACGATGAGGTAGGCCTGAGAAAGAAGAGGGCCCACCCAGGAAAAGAAATAGAAAGGAAATAAATGTTAAAAGTGGTGTGGTGGGAGGGTCATTCAACGCTGACCTCGAACGGTAAGGAGCCAGGCAAGGGGAGTGCCTTAAGTAGGCTAGGGGTAGCAAACCAGCACCTCCCACAAATGCAGGCAAATTGCCTTAATACTTGTGTTAGGTGCTTAAGATAGTACAGTGTGAAATACCATGAATAAGCGTAGGATGATAAAAGGAGCAAGTCGGTTGTGGTGTGCCGAAACCGACGATGAGGTAGGCCTGAGAAAGAAGAGGGCAAAAATTAAGTAATCAAATTTATTAACAGACAACCAATACATATACATTTATCAACCAGACATGTTTATGAAAGCATCCCTTAATTCTTGTACTGGGTTCGGTATGTACCGTGAGTAAGCGGATGACTTCCAGCGCCCCAGTGTTTTGATAACATGAGTTGGGATGTTGAAACTGGAGGCTGTGGACGCGGCTCCTATACGAAAGGAGTGTCCTTAGTAATTGTTTGCGTTGAGGCCCAGTTGTGTGAGCAAGGACCTGGCGTAGGTCATGAAGGTTGTAGTGGTGAGTACTGCACCTTGTAGTTGTAATAACGGTTGCGAGGGCAGTAAGTGATGGTGCTGTATGTAGGCATCAAGAACCTTGACGGGACACCATCTGTTGTGCGTGGGATAGTACGGAATGTTTACAGGTATATGCTGGCTGGTTTTGGAGTGAGGTAAAGACAGGATGTAATGATCCATATGTTTTGTCAAGTGGGAATAGATGAGGAATGGAGTGGTTTGGGTCGTGGAGGTCGTAGTGAATTCTCTGGGTCGTAGAAATCCATAGAAAGCGATGTATATTGCTGTTTTGATGATAGAATTCGTATTAGTGTCAAACGGTTTTAGGTCGAGTAGGTTAGATAATGCTTTGAAGATATGGTTATCTATGGGTAGCCTCTGGGCCAAATGTGTGGGTTCTGATTTTGAATACCTCTGAGTATGGTCTTAATTTGGTGAGAGGCCATGAAACTGTTGTTATTTGGGTGTAAGATGAGCATGTGGTGTTGAATGCCAGTGAGATAGAGTTTGATGGTGTTGTATGACATTTTGAGTTTAAGGTGGCAAAAGGAAGCAAACCCCAAAAAAGATGTCATAACAAACGGTTGTATGATGTTATGTTCCAGAAGGAATCGTTTGAATAGTGTGAAAGCCCTGCTGTATGTTTTGTTTGTATTGTGTGAAAGTGCCAACTGAGACAATGTCCTGCTATGCTGCATGATGACGTCTAGTCCAGTATGAGTTGTTGAAATGTTGGAGTGATGGTGGCTGTGGGTGCTGCTGACGGGAGTGCTTGATGAAACTCCTGAAATTTAAAGCGAGACAAACTGTCAGCAGCTGTGTTATATACACCTGGCACATGGAAACAACATAGGAAGAAATTATGACAAGCTGCCAACCAAGTGAGTTTCCTCAGAAATCTCATAATCGTAAGAGATTTGGAACAACCTTTGTTGATGATGTGACAGGTTGCCTGGTTGTCTGAGTAACAACGCACTGGCGTATTAGCCCATAAATGACCCCACGCTACGGCAGCCGCCACTATGGGGTAGATCTCAAAAAGAGCTGAGGTAGTGGAAAAACCTTCCAAATCCAGAACTGCTGAAGGCCAGCTGCCCCAAAGCCATTCGTTCCCAAAAATTGCTGCAAAACCAGTGGTAGATGCCGCATCTGACCAAATGGTAGGAGATGATTCAGTCAATTGAGGGAGGAACATACTTTTACCATTCCAAGTGGTTAAAACCTCTTCCACATGTTTAGATCTGCCGTAGCTTGGGCATCTAAGGACAACCTGTGCGTGTCATGTAGAAAAAGTGGGAAAAGATGCAATAGTCGTGAAATAAAGGAGCGGCCTTGAGGTATGATGCGCATTGCAAAATGTAGTGACCCCAGCAGGGACTGTAGTTCTTTGCGGTTGCAAGTGCCGAGCTGTAGGTAGTTGTTTATGTAAGTGAGAATATTGTCTATCTTTTCGTAAGGTAGGCTTGCTTGCATTGTGGCAGAGTCTAATTGGATACCCAGAAAAGTGATAACCGTGTCTGGCCCTTCTGTTTTCTTTGGGGAGATGGGTACACCTAGTTGCTCAAACAGCTTAGTGGTAGCTTTGAGGCTAGTGGGAGGTGCAGTATTCTCCTCGACCAGTAGAAAATCGTCCAAGTAATGTAATACTGTAGGGCATCCGGCTATGTTCAATAGTAACCAGCATAGTGCTTCGGCAAATGTGTCGAAAATAGCTGGGCTACTTTTGGACCCAAAAGCTAACCGGGAGAAAAAATAGTAGTTCTCGGACCACTTGATGCCATGCAGGTGCCACAGTGTGGGGTGGATAGGGAGTAATTTGAAGGCGTTAGTAATGTCGGTCTTACTAAGCCAGGCTCCAACCCCTGCTTGTATGATAGCTGTAATGGCGTGATCTATGGTGGTGTATTGCAGAGAGAATTCCTCAGAGGGTATGAGGGAATTAAGACTGGGTTTGGCCGATGAGTGGGGAGCCGATAAGTCAATGATGAGTCTCTGTTTTTGGGAAGATTTCCCTGTGACAATACCAATAGGGTTGGTGCGCCATTCTGTGAATGGAGGAGTTCTAAAAGGCCTCAATACAAAGCCCTCATCCACTTCTTGGTTTATGAGGGTGTCAACCACTGTGGGGTTGTGTTGGGCGGATTGTAGGTTAGGGCATTCCAGAGTTCCAGCTGGTATGTGTAGGATACCTGTGTGGAAGCCTTCTGTTAAACCAGAAATAAAATCTACCAGGTGTCTAGATGGGTGCTGAGACATCAATGCTGTGAATACTGGCATATTAATGGACGTAAGGTAAGGCTTAGAATACATTTTATTTGGACACATGGTCTTAGCATGTGCCCTAAAACATTTTGAACAGACATGCAATAGTCTACATCCACCGTAATTACAAGACCCAACATTGAAATTATTACATATCTGGGACTTGCCCAGAAACTTGATTGGGCGTCCCAATTTGTCTTTGGATAGTTTCCCTGGATCCCCAGAGGAACTAGTTCCTTGTGTGGAGGCATGTCCGTCTGCCGTGTTGGGACAAAAATTAGTAGTATGGGCTGTGGAGGAGCAGTATGCCCAAGCTGGTGTTCTTAGACCTGCAAAGTGTCTGCAAAATAAGACGGTATCAATCCTTCCCCAGTTGGATCGTGTACCGTACTGGGAGAAGGCTCCAGCCACTTTTGCAGAAAAAGACCTATGGTAGTCATAGAATGCTGAACCACCATATTTGTTGCCCAGGTCTACCAGCTTGTGCATATAGAGATCAAACTCCTCTTCTGTTGGGATAAACCGCACAGATGACATCCCTGTAAATACCAAACGCTAGTACAAATTCAGGGATAGTCAGTTTCCTGTTCAGGCGGGCATCCCTAGATCTGACAATAACAGAAACATCATCATAAGCATACGCCTTATGTTCCACAATGTCCTGGGAGGCAATCAACAGGGAAGCCAGGTTGACGTCTTTACCTTCCAGGATATCCCTTTTGATATGCTCAGGTATCATGTGGGCCGGGCTAACTTCCTGGTCATCCAGGGTGCTGGCTGGAGCGACTAATGGCAAGGCTGGTGTTTGTACCGCAGCCGCGGGTGGCCCTGCTAGAGTGAGGGCCGTGGTGACCGACTCAAGTTTCTCCAGCCTGGAGTTGACCTTGCCCATGGATGCCATGAGTGAGGATAACATGGCATGTATGTCCCCTGGGTTGGACTGGCTAGATCCTTCCCCGGCTTCCATGTTATTGGTTGATGTGCGTAGCAGTTTGAAAAGTTCTGCCTTCCTTGCTGTAGCGGGGTAGGGGATTTGTCGTCTCCTTAATTCCGTGGTTATGCGCGGGATTGTCCAGGATCTAATTGATGCTGGACTAGCTAGCTCTCCTCCTTGTGTGGGAGTGACAGCTCTAGCCGGGTGCTAGGCAGGGAGAAATCCTCTACCCCTTCCTGAGACATACTATAAATAAAACAATAATTAGTATATAGAACCACCAAATTGTACTGGCAGGCTAGCTAGGCCGGATGGCGAAAGTATTATGCTTGTTTTGTGACAGGTGAGGCCCTACTAATTGCCAAGCGGCTTGAGAGGCTCTATCTATGCGTTGGCGCGAGGGGTTATTGAGGCCACTTGACGTAGTGGCAGGAGTTTTAGGCCTCTCGGTGACTGTACGACAGAAAACAGGGGAAGGGAGTGACAGGTGAGGCCCTCTCTTTGCAACATGCGAGGCGGCTAGCTAACGTGTGGCCCGATGGGTGTTAGCCTCCGAAACGTTTGAGGCGGGGTGTTGGCCTCGCGGGACCATTAACTAATGGCGACAGCCAAGATGGGGTAAATACCTATTGGGAATCCTGTGACCCTATTGCCAGTACTCTAAACTAGGGGGATGAAATGAAATGTATGGTAGAATACCATATGAGCAGGTGTACGTACCTGATAGTATGATAAATCACAGGAATAAACCGTGGGGAGCAATTATATAAGCTTGACAGCCTAAAAATGGGTAAAAGAGAGTAGTATGATGAGTGTGGAGTGTGAAAAGAAACAGACTTATAGTCTGTAGCAGCAATGTATAAAAATTATGTTGATACCATGGGAATAGCCATGAGTGGCTCAGAAATGTTTGCATACTTGAATAAGACATCTGAGGGAGGCCGTGGCCTATGTACAAACAATCTATGTGTTACGTGATAATGGTGTGTGAAGGAAAACATGAAACGTAGGTTATATACATATGTATATGACTGTGCAGGGGACGTATGATTGGTTGGATCAGTACCTGTGATTCAACCCGAGTATGCATGCGAAAGGATTTAAGCCTTATGTGTCATCGTCATGACAGAGAAATGAGGCCTGTAATGTAGGCTGAGTGAATTGAAATGAAATGGATAGTTATAAAACTCCTGGCGTGGGAGTTCAATGATCTGTACCAAAATGTAACTGGTTTTATAGAAAGGGACATGGATGAGGTCATAGCCTAATTAACACAGCGTTATGTATGATATGTAGCAGAATAACCAAAGGCAGGGATACCCCAAAATGATTTAAAATGATGTAAAGTGATGTATATCTATATGATATGTTTGTATAGAAAAGATGTATCAACCCGAGAATTATTGCTTAAATGAACCTATATCCTTTGTATGTGTTGTATTAATAACCCAGAAGTGAGGCTTGTAACATAGGCTGAGTCCATTTGTATAAATGGATAAGTAATGCAGACCCCTGAAAGCGTGGGAGTCAAATGGTATATACAGAGAAGTGGACTTGATTTGTGGACGTAATACAATACTGACAATATTTTAAAAGTAATCAAAATCTATTAAGCAAGCAATTCTTTAACCGAACTTTATATACACATGAAATGGTGAACATAATTCATGAAAGGATTATACGTGAACACACAGAAAAGCCGAAAGCAAATGTGAGGGGAACACAGAAGTTAGAATAGTTTAACCGTATGATTTATGCGAACCAAAAGCGTGTATGAGCGTATGTAAAAATTTGCCGAACGGCAAAACAACCGAATGATAATTAGTTTCAATAACATGAAATAGGATATGCGAAATGACTATTGAACGATTTAAATATGTTCAACCGAATGACCGTACGAATGAAAAGCCCGCGAATGGCTTGAAACATTCGTGTCATAACCAGGGGAAAAGCCGTAAAGCGAGGACCCGTGCTGTACCGTACGCCGTGGGAACCAGTCCTGGCGTGACAGGAAGGTCTGACTTACGGTTTAGGAGTCCCTGGGACGCGATCTACGACGGAGAACGGAGTCAGAAGAAGCTGGACGGGCGGGAAGGCCTGAACAGGATTCCTGGACACAGCTTAACGTGGTGAAACCTCCTGGATACTGAAACCAAGATGGCGTCTGAGAGAACCCGGAAGTGGATCCTCATTCAACGCTGACCTCGAACGGTAAGGAGCCAGGCAAGGGGAGTGCCTTAAGTAAGCTAGGGGTAGCAAACCAGCACCTCCCACAAATACAGGCAAATTGCCTTAATACATATATATATATATATATATATATATATATATATATATATATATATATATATATGATCTAAGTATATATACACACATATACATACACACACATACACTGTCTAGGTGTATTTTACTATTAATATATATATATATAATTATATATATATATATCAAATTACGTAGGCTGATACTGATTAAATATATATATAATTATTGTATATATATTTATATATAATAATATAAATTAAACAAATATATAAATACGTTAAAAATAAAAAATTAAAAAAAAAAAAAAAAAATATGTAGATGTGTTATTTCATTCTAACTGTATTGTGATATTATATCAAAATACACGTAGAACGAAATAATATATATATCTATATACATAAATATATACGTATATATCACTATATATATACCTATATATATAAATAAAAATATTTTAAAAAAATTATATATATATACACATATATATTCACATAAATGCATTATTGTGTGTGTGTATGTGTGTGTGTATATATATATATATATATATATATATATATATATATATATATATATATTCTACATATATTTATACATATTTTTACATTATTAGGTATCTTAGTAAATTTACAATTAAGAGGACCTTGCCTGACAACCCATGCTGAAAGTAAAAGGGAATTTAATTAGCTATACTATATTTAACCCTATAACTTTCCAAGAGACACCGCAAAACAACACCTGTACATAGAATTTACTGTTCTACCGAGGAGACTTAGCTGAACACAAATATTAACAGTGTTTCAAAACAGTAAAATGTATTACAACTTGATATTGCCAGTAAAAGTAGCGTTGTTTGCATTTTTCATGCACAAACAACGCACTTACGAGGGCGATATTGTGCTGTGATACTTTTTACTGTTTGAAACACCGTCTGTGTTCGCTCCAATAACACCCCTCATCTATAATGTTCAAAGTTACAGCGTCAAATATAAGGCTTGCGTTTTATTTTTTTCACATTAAAATTCGCCAGATTGGTTACGTTGCCTTTGAGACCCTATGGTAGCCCAAGAATGAAAATTACCCCTATGATGGCATACCATTTGCAATAGTAGACAACCCAAGGTATTGCAAACGAGGTATGTCCAGTCTTTTTTAGTAGCCACTTAGTCACAAACACTGGCCAAAATTGGCGTTTTTTGCATTTTTCACACACAAACAAATACTAACGCTAACTTTGGCCAGTGTTTGTGACCAAATGGCTACTAAAAAAGACTGGACATACCCCATTTGCAATACCTTGGGTTGTCTACTATTGCAAATGGTATGCCATTATGGGTGTAAATTTAATTCCTGGCTACTATAAAGTCCCAAAGGCAACATAACCAATCTGGCGAATTTCAATTTCTAATGTAACGTGCTATATTTGACCCTGTAACTTCCCAAAACGCCATAAAACCAGTACATAGGGGGTACTGTTTTACACGTGAGACTTTGCTGAATTCAAATATGTGTATTTTATTGCAGTAAAAGCAAACAGTATTATGACATTGACCGTTAAAATGTCATGTAGAACTAAAAAAAATACAAAAATTCTCCCATTTTTTTCCATATTAAATTGTTTCATAGCTAAATATTTGATATTAAATAAAAGCCCTGTTTCCCCTGAATAAAATGATGTATAATAAGGGTGGGTGCATTTACTATGAAAGAGGTGTATTACAGTTGGACAGACATGTAGCGCAAATGCCAGGTTTTGTTTACATTTTGTTTCGTTCACAACGTGTACATTTGGCTCCGTCTTTAAGGGGTTAAGAGCTTAGAACTTGTTTCCAATTGTTAAGCATCAGTTCATATTTAAATGTGTATATTGTATGCACTGTTGTGTTTATGAATAGTATGGTATTAATATGTTAAAATTTTGATATTTTATAATTTCTCAGATTCACGATTGTAATTTTTTTTGTGTGAAGATGATGCTCTTATGCTATTATATATATATTTATATATATATATATTTTTTTTTTTCCCCATTTGTTAGGAAATGTAAATTGATTGCTGAGATAAAAACAAATAGAGAAGTTTATTCAGGTGATTTAGCAAAGGCTGTGGAAAACATCATGGAGAAGAAATCCTCTTTGGAAGCAAGAGTTACAATTGCAAAGACTGTATTAAAGTCGCCATCGGAGAGCACATATTGCAATCTGGATCAGGTTTGTATTCTTTAAATATGATCAATAACTACTAGCCCCAGTATTTTACTACGTATCAGGTAAAGATTGCTGCAATGCGTATAGCATACATGGTGAACACACAGTTGCCAACTGTCCTGAATTTGTAGGGACACTCCCGTGTTTGGGCTCATGTCATAGAACCAGTCCAGCCTTCAAGCGGTAGAAATACCAGTGGTGCAGCCAGTGTAGCAAACAACTCACAGGAACCTGTACAAATATATGTTTTTGTTAATTCTGTGTGCGTGTGTCTGTTCTTTCTTGCCACCAAGTGTCCATTGAAATGTTGGCAACTATATATCATGTAAAAGCAATATAACCGTCAGTCAGAGGGAAAAAAAATAGCTTTTGTTTAGCCTGCCTTTATATTGTGGTGGGTTGACAGTGGTTAGTGGGTAGTGTTGGGACAAATATAGAGGAATAGGATACAAATACACACGGACACCCAGTAATGTCCCCATATTCACACATGTCCAGTTTCCCAAAGCTTACACTTCACTGGTACTCAAATCTTCCACTTGTTCACGTTAAGTGAGTGAAGTGACATAAAAGGCTGTAATGTGCATGCAAGAGCTATCCAGCTTTAGGACCTGCCAGTATTGTGCCATGGAATTTTCCCTGAACAAAGACAAGCGCACCAGAGCAACAAAGACAAGTGCACCCTTAAGTCGATAAGTGAGGAGTTACCTGTGTGTGTGTATGTGTGTGTGTGTGTGTGTATATATATATATACACACACACACACACACACATCCCATGGGACTTCAAGATCCAGACAGACAAGCAAGTGCTGGCCAACCAACCCGAGATCGTGGTGGTAGACAAGCAACGGAAGACTGCAGTCGTGATGGATGTGGCAATACCATCAGGAAGAAGGAACATGAGAAGGTGGATACCAAGGACTGAATGAAAAACTAGAATGGATGTGGAAAGTGAAGGCAGTAGTAGTCCCATTTGTGATACGAGCACTCGGGGCTGTGACTCTCAAGTTGGGGGAGTGGCTTGAACAGATTCCAGTTGGGACATCTGACATCGCTGTCCCGAAGAGTGCAGTTCTAAGAACAACTAAGAAACGGAGCAGAACTCTCAAACTCCCAGGCCTCTGGAAGAGGAACCGAGAATGAGGAATAAATATATCACCCAGGAGGGGTGAGAAAATCAATTTACATGTATGGTGGTAATTGAGGGTTAAGCTGCCCTTGTTGTATGTATATGAAAAGTTAAGTACAGTTCATGATAAGCTGGCTGGGGATTGGATGCAGACCTTGAGCAATAGAAGCGCGGGAAGCTAGTAAGATTACATTGCAGAAGCATGAGTGCCGTCCTGTCAGCCATTTCTAATTAGGGAGAAGCGCAGACGGACCTTTTCCCTCCCCTTTTATTAATTAATTTTTTATAACTATTTGTCGTGGTCGTATAAAGCATTGGGGCAAAAGTCATCCTCAGGGTCAAATTCTAAGCAAGGATATGGTGGTAAATGGTTTTAAACGATAGGTGGTCGGATCTTCTAAGACTGATTGACAATTCTGTGGTTTATAAAGTTAAGTTTTTCAAAATCGTTATTTTATTTAAATATGTTGTATCCCTCTAAAATTATAGTAGTAAGCATCTTGAGATTTGAAAAACACCACTGCCTATCCCATTGAAATTTACATATAAGGCCAAAATAGATTAACTAAAAAATAAAATCTCAGTTAGCTATGCTTCCAGTTTAGCTACTTTGGCCTAAAAAATTATTTAATTTTGACTCATAACTCATCCTTAGAGATACATTAAAGTATTGCTTGCTATGATGTTGAACATGTTACAGTATTTTGTATATAATATTGTCTTGTTGCATAGTTAGATTGACATGAATTAGATATTGTTTCTTTTTATTGTTTTTCTTATTAAGCTTGTTGCACTTTTGAAAGAAAACTTTGAAAAAGAGCGCTTGGTGTCTGATTCTCTCAAGTCATGTTGTAATGTACGGTAAGCAATTAAATATTTAGCTTTTTACAGATAAACAAAGTTATGTTTCAGTTTAACAGACTCAAAGGGCTTGAAGATTTTATATGTGGATAGTGCAGGAAGTAATAAATATAATCCTGTACCCCATTTTAAAGGGGCCTATCCCATTTTGGCCGAAAAATTGTCAAATTTGCTTAAAATTACTGAACTCTAGTTCTAGAATGTCACGCTGTGGCTCCTCTTGACTGTCACATGACTATAGGGTCAGGACCCTAAAGTGCTAAACCCACCATATACGTGGCTTGTTCCCCCCCTCCTTAGTCCCCCATAAAAGTATAAAACTCACCTTATTTCCAGCACCACACGGGTCTACAAGCACTGGCTCCACCCCCTTTGTGACATCATCAATATGGCCGATTTTTAGCCAATCCAATGCTTTCCCTATGATTAGCCAAAATCGGCAAGGGGGCGGGGCCAAATGCTGTTTTGGGCAATCAAGATCTCCTCGTAGAGATGAATTGAATCAATGCATCTCTATGAGGAAAATTCAGCGTCTCCACGCAGAGTGTGAGGACGCTGAACAGCAGGGCTGCTTACTGTGCAGCCCTGAGCCAGGAAGCCCCTCCAGTGGCCATCTAAGGAGTGGCCACTTGGAGGTGTCCCTTGGGGCAATGTAAACACTGCCTTTTCTCTGAAAAGGCAGTGTTTGCATGAAAATGCTTGAAGGAGCTATTATACTCACCAGAACTACTACATTAAGCTGTAGTTTTTCTGGTGACTATAGTGTCCCTATAAAGCTGTAATGTAAACATTGCAGTTTCTCTGGAACTGCAAGGTTTTACATTGCAGCACTAGGTGGAAAATGGACACAGCACCCAGACCACTTCAATTAGGTGAAGTGGTCTAGGTGCCTACAGTGTCCCTTTATGTCTATTATATTGTCTAATTTTTTGCATACTAACCCACTTCCTGATCAAAAACATAGCCATGTTCCTCAATGAACCCTGTCACAACCCACTGTGAACTACTTATTGCATTGCCCTGACAAATAACCTGCTCCCTCCCTAAAATAGTTTGCCACATTTTTGTGTCAGTTAACTTCTTTTCTCCCCAAAATGTCTTACCATATTCCCTTGCCAACTAACCATCTCAAGATTAAATACTCTGAACTTTGGATTATTTGTCCCCTTTTCACCTAGGTCGCATTTTTCTGTTTTTTTTCCCCCCAGAGTGTTTCAGGAAACCAACCTTTTTCAAAGTCCTAGTTAGTTGTTGCGTTAATATTTCAAGTTTGTTGTCAATGCACCACAGCTTTTTTTTCAACAAAGAAGTCACACTGAATTATACTTTCTTGTATTTTTTTGGAGGAAGGGAGAATTAATGATATCCTGTTTACATTCTAGGATTCATTTTAACAAAACCATCATTCAAGAATTGAAGAAAATAGGGAAGGTCTTTAGTGGTGAAGTTAGAGTGTAAGTTGTTTTCCTTTTCTACCATGATACTACTTATTTATGTTTTGTATCTGGTAATGAATTTCTCTATGACCAAAATTAATTCTACAGTTGCATTGATTGGAAAAAAATATTTTTACAGCAGAGCACAAGTAAACAGCCTTGACTCATCAACTGAGCAAATTTTTGTCAAGGATCATATTGAGGTGTCAGAATACAAAAGTGGGATACCAATTGAAGTGGAATATGAAATTGATCAAAACAAGCAGGGACATCATGAAGAGAAGCCAACAGTCCACCAAGAATACAACTTATCAATATCTCATAGTACTCTTGCTGGTGTTTCTCAGTCTTTTTCCGATCCTGATGTCATTATTGAAGAAATAATATTTGAAGATGATAAGCAAGCTTGTAAGTATATTTTTTGAGTGAAGTGAAATAATAAAATTATTTGCTGGATTAATTTTTCTTTATGATTTGGGAAATTGTCTGTAAAAGACCTTGGTACATCTTAATTTTCGTTGGCACACCTTGGATCTGTCATTCACATTTGCTGGATTATATTATGAAACTTATATTTGCAAAAATAAGTGCTGGTTAACGAAATTGATTAAATTTACTTATTTACAAAGTAATCATGTTTTACACAGATATTGTCGTTCTTCCACCCAGATTACATTATATCAGGAGTACCCAAAAGGTAGATCCCATGATGTTTTAAAACTACAGCTTTCATGATGCTTTGTCATTCTAAAGGCATTCAAAGCACCATGGGAGTTATAATTCTGCAACATCTGAGCATTTACCTTTTGGGCACCTCTGCATCATATGAAATAAGTGGTCATGGAGGCTGGAGTAATCCATTAAAGGAGATTATTGTAAAACTGGAAAATTCTGCAGAGTCAGGCTGTAAAATTAATAAGGAAGTACATGGTATAGGTGCTCGCTATATCTTAAGAGATGGATAAGGGCAGCAGACTATCACACAAGATTGCCCCAACCTTGTAATAACACAAATAGAACATACCACCACTACTGCAGCACATATAAAATTTGACAGGGATTATACCGTCCACACCCTTAACAGCACAGCTCTGTATAGGTCTTGAAACTGTGAGTGTGCTTTCATTTCAATATACCACCCTATAGGCTTTAAAATTACTACACTTAGATTGTGTGTTATCTCGGTTTTTGTCTTTGAGTGATTCATCTATCCGCAAGATTCTGTTGTACTCATGTATGTATATATCTGTATCTGTTTGTGGCTACACTAAACCACAGGTGCGGATTATCTCTTTTTTTCTTCTTTTATGTAAAATTAATAAGGTTCAGTGAAAGATTTGTTATGAAGAAAGGCTAGATAATGTTTTCGCTCTAGAAAAATTAATCTTAATCCCTTAAAGGGACACCGTAGGCACTGTATCTGCTTCATCTCATTAAACTGGTTATAGTGTCTGGAGTCCCCTGGTACCATAATTTCTTTCAGCATTAAACAGTTTTTAATGTTGTAATGTTTTAATGCTAAACAAGAGTCCACAACAGTCTATCCTCTCTGTGCTGATTTGGCTAATAAGGAAGTATTACCCTGAGAGGCAATGGGCAGCTGTGATTGGCTGAGTGTGTCAGCTGACTGCTTTTAACCTGTCAGAGCTCCAACTGACGGTATGAATCGGTATGACAACAAGGAAGTGTGTAATCTCTGCCTTAGCTACACATACAGAAGGGGCCGGATTGTGGGTGACCAGGGACTCTTATTTTGTGGCATATTGCACAAACATGGTGCAACACTGAATGGAGGGACAGTGCCAGGCCACTCCAGGCACTATAACCAATTCAAAGAGACAAAGTGGTTATAGTGACTACAGTGTCCCTTTAAGGACGGCGGGCGTGCTGCCTGAAATAAAGTTAAATAAAGTTTAAACACAGTTTACAATTAAATAATATATACTTATACACACACACACACACACACTTTCTAAGTGTATTTTAATATTAAAGGGACACTAGTCACCAGAACAACTACAGCTTATTGAATTTGTTCTGGTGAGTAGAATCATTACCTTCAGGCTTTTTGCTGTAAACACTGTCTTTTCAGAGAAAATGCAGTGTTTACATTACAGCCTACTGATAACTTCACTGACCACTCCTTAGATGGCTTTTAAAAATCCTTCCTGGGTCATGGCTGCCTAAAATGCATCCAAACATTCATCTCCTCCCTCTGCATGCAGACACTGAACTTTCCTCATAGAGATGAATTGATTCAATTCATCTCTATGAGGAGATGCTGATTTGGCCAGGGCTGTGTTTGAATCATGATGGCTCTGCCCCGATCTGCCTCTTTGTCAGTCTCAGCCAATCCTATGGAGAAGCATTGTAATTGGATCGGGCTACCACTTCTAATGATGACAGCAGACTGTTTGTTTTTCTGAGTCTAACCGCATACAGAGTTACAACTTTGCTATATTTATGGAGGCATGAGGGGCCCAGGGGGGCTAGATGGTGTTTTTAACACTGTAGGGTCAGGAATACATGTTTGTATTCCTGACTCTATAGTGATCATTTAATATATATATATAATTATATATCTATTAATATCAAAATACACGTAAAAGGATATTAATTTAATATATAAAAACTTTAAAAATGAAAAAATAATAAATAAATAATGAAAAAATATATATGTGTAATTTCGTTCTAACTGTACTTTGATATTAATATATCTATATAGATATCAAAATACACTTAGAACAAAATAATATATCTATATACATACATATATATGTATTTATCACTATATAAATATCTATAAATACACTTAGTCTGTGTTTGTGACTAAGTGGCTACTAAAAAAAGACTGGACATACCCCATTTGCAATACCTTGGGGTAGTTCTCATTCCTGGGCTACCATACGTTCTCAAAGGAAACATAACCAATCTTGCAAATTTCACTGTGAAAAAACTGAAGTACAAGCCTTATATTTGACTCTGTAACTTTTGAAAACATCATAAATCCTGTACATGGGGGTCACTGTTATACTCGGGAGACTTTGCTGAAGAGAAATATTAGTGTTTTAAAACCGTAAAACGTATCACTACAATGATATCGTAACAGAAAGTGCCGTTTATGTGTGAAAGTGCAGAAAATGTCACCTTCACCGACGATGATATTGTAATACATTTTACTGTTTTGAAACACTAATATTTGTGTTCAGCAAAGTCTCCCGAGTAAAACGGTAGCCTTCATGTACAGGTTTTATGGTATCTTGGAAAGTTACAGGGTTAAATATAGGGCCTGTGAACCAAATTCTGTGGGCTTTCTGCCTGGGTTGTCAGGCAGGTCCCTCACACCGTAATGAACAAAATAAATATATGTATAATTTAAATATGTAGGGGTGTGTGTGTATGTGTGTGTGTGTGTATGTATATATATATATATATATATATATACATACACAGTTGCAAGAAAAAATATGGTCTGTATATATATACATACATACACAGTTGCAAGAAAAAATATGTGAACCCTTTGGAATGATATGGATTTCTGCACAAATTGGTCATAAAATGTGATCTGATCATCATCTAAGTCACAACAATAGACAATCACAGTCTGCTTAAACTATACATACAAAGAATAAAATGTTGCCATGTTTTTATTGAACACACCATGTAAACATTCACAGTGCAGGTGGAAAAAGTATGTGATCCCTTGGATTTAATACCTGGTTGAACCTCCTTTGGTAGCAATAACTTCAACCAAACGTTTCCTGTATTTGCAGATCAGACGTACACAGCGGTCAGGA
>OW240921.1:113174054-113235080 GCA_933207985.1 Pelobates cultripes
GCTTTAAAGAGCTATTTAACAGTTGTTCTTATTAAAATGGGGATCAGAAATCAGAAAAAAAAACATGGGGAAACTACTTAAAGATTTATATGTATCCTTGGCACAATTAGAAAGAGATAATAAACAGAATATCACTACAGATAGGACAGCTCAAAAAAGGAATCTCCAAATGGAGATATAAAAAAAGACTGGAGTATAGGACATCAAATATAATTCAGATACTTAATTAGCATTGGTACTATGGAGACAATAGGGTGGGGAAATCTTTTTTTAAATAAAAGCTAACATAGGTCTCATGGATCACCAATACGGAAAATAATCCAAGGAAGTAGAGTTTATTCATCCCCGAAGCCATGAGTAAATCCTTTGGAGAGTTTTATGAATCTCTGTATAACCTACTTGACTCAAACTCATCCATTGAGGCTACGAAGGAGTTCTTAAACAAACTCAAATCTAAACCAGCAAAAACAACAAAGTCTAATGCATAAACCAGGAGTAGATAAATATGAAAGTTCACATATATCTACTCCTGGTTAATGCATTAGATTCTGTTCTTTTTGCTGGTTTTCGATTTACTATTTTGAGCTCAGGGTGAGGGCTTTGATTTTACCAGTTGAATAGGAGAGATATATTAACCTAGAGCAATTTTTATTTCCTTCTATTTTGTTGACCAAGAGGGACTATTTGTCGCTCTATATATTCCTTCTTTGGTTCTACATCTTTTATATATTTACTTAAACAAACTCAGGCTTCTAAAATTAGGGGGTATGACAATTGAAGAACTGAACTCCCCATAACTCCAGAGAGATTTCAGAGAACATAACAATGTTTAAATCAGGTAAGGCCCCTGACCCAGATGGACATTCAGCACTCTTTTACAAGAAATCCGAACCTTTGATCTTTCTGCAACTTAGTAAATTTTTTAATTGGATTGTTATACACATGGACTATCCAACTGAAATGTTCCAGACTTTAATAATACCTGTTTTAAAACCAGAAAAGGATGCAAGTTTTATTAGTAATTATCGTCCTATCTCTCTTATGAATACTGATGTGACATTGTTTTGAAAAGATCTTAGCGGAGAGATTAAAGAAGGTGATACCTAACTTGATTCACCCTGATCAACCTTTGTTATTAATAGATCTGGCAGTGAAAATGTGAGGAAAATGATCAATCTTGTAGGGGACCGGACAGGGAAGAATCGGATTAAAATGGGAATCAGGAGGATACTTGAATACCAGTTGAGAAAGCCCTTACATGCAGTATGCATGTTGGAAGGGAAAGGAAGCACTGCCTTGCTGTTAAAGGATCTTATTTATTTTATTTGTTTGTATTTGGAATACATATTTTTTAATACTTGATCCTATTCATAACTTTTTTAGTATCCTGGTTCCAGAGGGTGGTGTCACCCTACAAGCTGGCACAAGGCACTTGATGCCAGTTACTAATAGGCTCCTCTAACAAATGTGACTTTTCAATCACTCACCTTACTGTTGATTTTTTTTTATTTATTTATACAATAATACACTATTGTACGTTTCCTTTTTCTTTTGTATATGTATGGTAGGAACCCCCTTAATATGAGAGAAACATTTCTATGTTTTTTTTAGTGCTGCACTCACATTTCATGTTTTTTGTTGTTGGAGTTTTTGGGTTCAAACCAATATATCACTGTGCGCCTTTACGTTAAAACCTGTTTGTTATTTTGGATCAAATGTTGCAGTTCTATAGTAAATGGTCACATTTCACTGTTTAGTAAATAAAGTTCTAAGAGATCAGTGTAATATTAACCCCTTAAGGACACATGACATGTGTCACACGTCATGATCCCCTTTTATTCCAGAAGTTTGGTCCTTAAGGAGTTAAAGAGGTTATCTCAATGATTAATTAGAAAATACATTATTTGATCAGTTGAAGTCATGAGCACATTGTAATATTGTAATATATCCATGTTGACATTGACTTGCACTGACTCATGATAAATCTCATGTCAGTTAGTCAGTAGGATCCACTAACTGATAATATTAATTAACAAAGTATATAACAGCGTGCTGGTGACATTATCATCATAGAACACCAGAGGCATTCAGAATGGACCCCAGCTCTCACAAACGCTATCATCTACATGAATGGGAATCAACACACTTTTTTAATTCCTATATTTTTCTGGAACAGCTGAAACATATATCACTGATGAGGCTGTAAGATTTCCAATGGAACAGCTTTATAAGGTGGCAGGGCAAGGTATGTTCACTTTATTACATTTAAAAAATATACGACACATTCTCATTCGTATTACATTAAATGTCTACCTAAAAACTATAGGGCAAGTGTAAAAATACACTCCACTAATAGGAAGAGCAAAAGGAAGGGGCACATTGAGGAAAAGTTAGATTAAAAGGAACCCCAGCTTTTATTGTGATCTAATGTTAAAATGAAATAGACCAAAAATAACTCAATGATAAGGGTGTAAGCATAATTGGGTCTAGGGAATGAAGGGAAAAGGTGGACACCAACAGTTGCTCATACTGCTGTATAGAAAGCCACCTCATGATATCCACAGCTGGACAGGTAGGTATTACTATGGGGTAAACCAGAGGAAACCCCCCTGTATAATATCCCACCTACTAGAGAAAGGTACCAGGACTCAATAGGGAAATCCACACAAAAAAAGTTCTAAAAGGACTCCCCCATCTGTAAAGAAAGATAGACTCCAGCACCCAAGTGAGGAACATCTCATAGGGAGTAAAGTGGAAGAAGAGAGAACTGATTGCTAATGGTTCGAAGGGAGGACTAAGGGTACACACAGAACATAGCCGTTCTGAACTATCCACCACATACAGTCTCTCAATCATGAGGAGCCAGACATTTTGGAATTCAGGGGATAAGTAAAAGAGCAAAAATAATTGCTATCCCTATTTACCTTGGCCCTGGACAAGGCTAGTGCCTACCTGCACCAAAAATCCCTATAGTCTACAAAATATATACTTAAATCAAAATGTGCATTGTGCTACCTAAGTGGTAAAGGTATATATATAGTGACAAAGGAAAGATATGCCTGATGCCCGGTTCAGCATGCTCAGACGCTGTAGTCAGGATCAAAGTATTATTTTTTTCTCTTTTACTTATCCCCTAAATCTCAATATGTCTGGCTCCTTGTGATTTATAGATTCTATGTGGTGAATAGTTTAGAATGGTTATGTTCTGTGTGTACCCTTAGTTCTCCCTTGGTACTCTTCTTTGCACTTTAATCCCTATGAGAGATATTATACAGGGGGGTTTCCTCTGGTTTACCCCACAGTAATACCTACCTGCCCAGCGGTGGATATCATGAGGTGGCTTTCTATACAGCAGTACGAATAACTGTTGTACTACACCTTCATTCCCTAGACCCAACTAGGCTAACTTTAAAGCTAACTTTGCCCCTTCCTTTTGCTCTCCCTATTAGTGGATTGGGAATGTTTTATGATATTTTGGCCTTTAAGGGTTAATCCCTGTGGGGAACACAGTTTAGGTGACCATCCTCCTTAAAGGAGGAGAGATTCTGCGATACCTTTACTCCCCCACCCCCCACATTTTGGTGGGATAGGTAATCACTGCATCTCAGGTCGAGTCATTATAGGGCAAGTGCCAATAGATTTGGGCACATCATGAAACGTTTAATCAGTTTGATTTTAATCTATTCTGCAAAAAAAAAAAACAATGATGTAGATAAACCATATTAAGATAAAGTCTTGATCCCGTTTTTCCAGATTGATGTCTAGCATACCATCTGTTTCTAGCCACGTGCATTGACATGCATTATGTGATGTTCATATTATTACAGTAAAACATGAATGTGTATAGTGCTATAAATCTTTCAAAAAAGTGTTTTATTTTTTATTATTTTAAAAGTCTGTACATTGAGGGAAGTCTCAATGCTTCAAATATCAGGCCACCATAAAAAGCCCAGGTGACTAGCTTGGAGGTGGAGTTGGATAAGATCAAGAAAATGTAGGTATATGAAATATTTAATAGTAATTTTCTTTGATATTCAAAATGTATTAAGAAATATCAGCTCTTCCAATTTAATCCATGTGAAAACCAAATCATTTTGGATGAGTATTTTGCTTAATTTGTTTACTATTTTATGGTGTCTTTTTCTCCGCAGGTCAAATTACAGGAGAACGTTTGATTGATATTTCTGCTGGCCCTGCTATTTACCATCTATTACGCATTTTTGAGTTTTTCAGTAACATCATTATTTTAGAATTTAGTGATCTATGTGTGAAAGAACTAGAGAATTGGAAGAATAAGGAGTCAGAAAACTTGGACTGGACTTTTGCCTTATTGATTATGGCAGAATTGCGAGGTAGAAGGTAAGGATGAAGATAATGGCCATGTTTTTGATGACAATAGAATTATAGTAATGACTATAAAGCGTCTCTGAAACATTTATTTTGTGAAGTTATCTAGTCATAATGTTTCAAGACTGATACGTTAATTTCCTTACTGGGTAACATACCATCCACGTCGGACGAATTGAGCAAGACCTCTTTTACTCTCCATCAATGAGTACATCTCATTTTTGTTATGCAATAGATTAAATGTACGCTGAACACAAGTGAGTGTCACCTGGATATAATGATTATCTCCTATACACTCATATAAAGATAAATACACTATAACCTTAGAAAGATAGAATTAGAGGGAACAATTTCTGGAAAAAAGTTGTGTTACATAAAACAAGCCTTGTAAGGCTAGTCCTTAACACTAAAAGCCTCATCTAATACATGCAAGGAACCTTGTAACATTTATATAGATTTAAAGGCAATAAATTAGGCTTTAATAGACTGGCCTATGCCCTAGTAGTAAAATCAAATCTTAACTCAATAAAATCAGAGTACCCTTGAGCACCAGATAGACTATAGTTAGATAGGAAGGGACATCTGACAATGCTTATATTGGGATTGTTGGCATCTCCAAATGTCCTGGAGTGAGATATGGCTGAAACAATTTAATATAGCTGGTCTAATTATTTCAAGGTGCGTTTTGGTGCAAAACAGTATGCACCTCAGCCCCTGACGAAGGGGCACCGAAATTTGCGGTCAGGTTTTCTCTAGTCTGTTTTTATGGGCACCTTATTTAATTCACTTCAAATCACATTGTGATGTCTAACACTTATCTATTGGTTAATATGACTGTCTAACTCATGTGTTTCACTTCGATTCTATTTCCTTAACCTATCTAGTTAGAGTTACAGTGAGAGGCTTTTTTTTTTCTATTTATTGTGCCTATTCTAATTATTTTACTATATTTCATATGTTGAAGGTCCCTGGGAGTTTTTGCGAAGAGTGGCTGGTTGTATTTTACTTACAGCAGTGTCCTTGAACTAATTAGACCTGATATATAAGATTGTTTCAGCCATATCTTCGTACCCTGTCTCACTCCAGGATATTAGGAGATGCCAATAATTATACCCCAATCCCAATATAAGCATTGTCAGATTTCCCTCCCTGTCTAACTATAGTCTATCTGATGATCAAGGGTACCCTGATTTCATTTGACTACTAGGGCATTGGCCAGTCTATTAAAGCCTAATTTATTGCCTTAAGGCACTGCTGCTATCCTGTTTGCAATATCTAGCAAACTACCAGAAAGAAAAGATTATGGTTTGGATTGTTCAAGTCGCCTACCTATAGAAAAAAAAACAAGCACTAGAAACCTAACATTTTCTACTATTACCCCAGATATATTTAGATTCCCAATCTCTCTTGTAAATTTTTGCCTATTGGAATGTCCGTTTGTTATTTTTACTTTTTCTGATTACATAAGGATAATTAATAATTATTATAATTTATTGTCTTTCTTATACCATTATCACCATATTTAAATCCATCTTCTCGTTGAAGATATTTTGGGATGCTTTTAAGAAAAGCAGGCTTCATTTCTGGGGGAACATTTTTAGGTGTTGGGTTGTTTCTATGAAATATTCACTTTTATATTTGCTGTCTTTATCGTCCATTTTTATTCTCTGTGTTTTCACAAATGTCACTGGATTATAATTTGTGTATCTTGCCCTTTATACACACACTCACAAATATACATATGTATACATAAATCAAAAATGTATATATTTTAGTCTAAGTGTTATATAGACATGTATAAACATATGTTTAATAGTTTTTTTTTTACATATACTGTAACATTTCTCGATAGAGGTTATGGTGCTTAGACTGTTTGTTTAAAAAAAAAGTTTAAGTGAAGTTTAACCTCCCACCAGAAAATAAATATAAAACACTTATTACGTCAAATAGATTTGATTTATTTATTTATTTACTTACTTATTTATATTTTTTATTGAAAGAAGCACTGGTGGGGCGATGGCCCAATCGCTCTTATGAACAAATCTTTAGTGTCAATCACAGTGATGACTCATGTAATATTCCATGAAGATACATTCTGATTTATTGTGAAGACGTGCTTCACCAGAAGAGCACCAGTATAATTTATGACGGCGTATCAATCACAGACATTAACAAGGCCACATGCATGCGCGTATGTACATAGAAAACACAGCAGATCTGCTAGTCAAACTTTTTTATACCATAATCTCGCTTGGCAAAACAACTTCATATCATGCATTGTGAGTCTAGCGTTGCATGCCTTTTCATGGCATTTAATATTAATTATATATTACATGGAATTTCAAAAATTAATTTCTGGTCTTGGCAAATAAATACTAGATCTGTGAAAAAGTTCAATGAATTGATTTGTCTGAAAAAACTCCATTCGATTCATATTCAAACTAATTAGGAAAATAAATGGAAATTTTAACTCTAAAATTACAACACTAATGGAAACAGCTCATCCATTTAAAAATAATTCAGGGGTTTTGATTTCAATTCATTGTCAAATGAATCAGTTTTGTTTATGGACTTCCCTCCTCCGTTAGATGCTCTCCCAGTCTCCACTCCTTCAAAAAAATCGTTAAAAACCCACTTCTTGATAAAAGCATATCAATTAAACTGTTAATAGCTCCAGACTGATTCCTCTTCTGCAACTGTCACTAGTCTAATACTATCCTTACCTTTTTGTGTCACTTTACCCCACTCCCTCTAGCAGTGGTGTACACATGACCCATGGGGCCCCGGTACGAAAATTGATCTGTGGACCCCACCCGCGCTTACTTGGCGCGGGTCGGGGCAACAACACATGGCGGCGGGCACCTGGTCGCAGGGGTTGCAGGGCTGCGACCCCTGCGACCGCAGTATGCACACACACTTAAAGGACCACTACAGACACCCAGATCACATCAGCTCAATGAAGTGGTCTGGGTGCCAGGTCCCTCTAGTTTTAACCTTGCAGCTGAAAACATAGTCGTTTCAGAGAAACGGCTATGTTTCACTGAGTGTTAATCCAGCCACTAGTGGCTGTCTCATTGACAGCCGCTAGAGGAGCTTCCGTGATTCTCACTGTGAAAATCACAGTGAGAAGACACTGAACGTCCATAGGAAAGCATTGAGTAATGCTTTCCTATGGGCGGTTTGAATGCGCGTGCGCCTCTTGCATTCGGAGCTGAGAGGCGGAGGGATCCCCAGCGCCAATGGAGTCCAGCGCTGGAGAAAGGTAAATTCTGAACACACACACACTCTCACGAATAGACACATACACACTAGCTAACAGACTCACACATTTACTGACAGAGACACACTCAGCGACAGACATACATACATACACACTCACTTACAAAACATACACTCTCACTGACAAACACACACTCACTGACAGACATCAAACACACTCAGTAACAGACAGACACAGTAACGCACTCACTGATTACTAGTATATATTTTGCAGTATAGTGATAGACCTATTGTCACACTTTTTTGGCTTGTCCTAACACGTTTTCCTTGTATCGGTTGCTTGGACAATCTTTGCTGAACTGAGCTGAGCTGCAAAATTAGGTTGACCTAGCAGACACACACTCAATAACAGACACACTCACTGACACTCACTAGCAGACACATACACTAACAAACACACACACAGTAACACACACACACTAACACACACACTAACACTAACACACACACTAACACTAACACACACACACACTAACACACACACACACTAACACACACACACACTAACACTAACACACACTAACACACACACACACTAACACACTAACACACACACTAACACACACACACACACACACTAACACACACACACACTAACACACTAACACTAACACACCCTAACACACACCCTAACACACACACTAACACACACATACTAACACACACTAACACACACACACTAACACTAACACACTAACACTAACACACACTAACACTAACACACACACTAACACACACACACTAACACACACACACACACACACACACACTTACAGTAACACACTAACACACAAACACACACACACTAGCACACACTAACACTAACACACTAACACTAACACACACACATGTTTTTTTTAAATTTAATCTCCCCAGCCTCCTTACCTTTTGGAGAGCTGAGGGGATTCCCTGGGGTCCAGTGGTGCTGCTGGGCTCCTGGGCGGCCTGTCCTGTAGCTTCCGGCTCCGGGATCAGTGCGGTGCGCGAGGGAGCTGAAGAGGAAGCACTCAGGGGAGAGTGCTCCCTTGCGCACCCGCCCTGCCGGGTGTCAGCAGGGCCAGCCTTGGGGGGCCGGCTCCTGGGCCCCCCAGGAGAAGAGGCTGGCCCAGTGGGTACATACTGGGTCGCAACTGGTGGGCCGGGACCGGTCGCAGCCGCGACCCCTGCGACCCCGGTATGTATGCCACTGCCCTCTAGCATGTAAGCTCATGTGAGCTGGGCCCTCAATCCCTCTGTTCCTTTATGTCCAACTTGTCTGGTTACAACTACATGTCTTTTCGTCCACCCATTGTAAAGCGCTGCGAAATTTGATGGCGCTATATAAATAACATAATAATAATAATAATAATGGACGAACCAAACTTTTGCACAAGTCTAATAAATATGTTGGCAAGACTTATTTCCAAATAAGTAAAAACAAAACACAGAAAATAAATGCTCCATCTAAAGACATGCTACAGATCATGTGTTACATGTGTCTCTATTTTATGTATGTATTAAAGTTTTAGCCACCTGGTTATATTTTTCAGCTTCAAGGGCAATGAAATGGAAAACGCTTAAAGAAGAAATATCTCACACATTTTAAAATGTGATTTCACCAAGGAAAACATCACAGATCCAGTCCTTCTACCAAAAGCAGACTGCGTGTTCAGTATTAACATGCTCCATGTGGTTTGTGAAGATGTTGACGAATACTGCAGGAACCTGAAAAAAGTGTCATGCTTGCTAAAACTGGGTGGGCATCTACTGCTATTTGGATTAGTAAATGCAAAATATTACACTGTAGGTGGGAGCAAATATCACATATTAACAACTGATCAGAAGTCCATAGAGGAGGCTCTGAAAGATGCAGGATTTGTTATCGAACATCTGGAAGTGATAGAAAGCAAAATACGCAATGATACAGCATATTGTGAACATATGTGTTTTATTAAGGCCTTAAAAAAAAGGAATGTACTCATTTAAATTGGGACTTCACCGAATGTTCCATCTTAAAGTGAATGCCTACTTGACAATGGATCCCCTCTTTTCAGAATTAATTATTTAGATAATACTCTAAAGAAAATGATGCCAACAAAATAAATAAATAACACTTTTAATATTCCGAATGCTTGCTATTGACACTGTAGTGGACAGAGCCCCTTATATCAAAGAGACATTGGTAAACAAATTTCAGCACTTACAAGCAAAGTATAAGCATACCATGCATAGTTATTCAACAGTTGCATAACTGTTGCATGTGGAATGTATATTATAATAAAGATGCTTAGAACATGTCATATCGATAGGCTAGTGAAGAGAAAAGAGAAGATTTACAGCAATGTCGTGATTAAGGCTTAATTGTTTCCGTGGTCAAGTGATTTGGCTGGAACTCTGTAGGTTTAGGTTTCTATTTCTCCAATATATATCTATTCTACCTATAGACATTTAGGAAGCATTCCAAAAGTCAGGGTGGTGTAATGATTTATATCAACCTATGCAAAGACGCAATTTGATGCCCAACACAATTTAATCTCATCTTAGGGTTTATGCTCTATACTAGGAATTGTAAAGAATTGAACAGATTTAAGATGGCTGGAAACATTTATTATTGAACTAGATCATTTTGCCATTTTTTGGGGGGCTTTAAACTTGCTAATTCTTTTTCATTTTTCCACATTTCAAAGTTTGCTAAATAATATACCAGGGTACCAGGAAAGTCCTTCACAATCACAAACTCAATTTGACCACACCGTGATTAACCAGAGGGTTCTTGGCAGAGAGTAAGCACTGCTAGAGTTTTTAAGAGGAGAATAGAACTGGAAGGTCAGGGAAAAAAAATCTCATGGTATCCCAAATAGTGAACCAGTGCTTGTACCCAAGTCAAATCAATGTCTTATTCAGCAAGCACTTGTTTAAAAAAAAACAAAAAAACCCCAAACATATTTATTCACATTATGCACTCAAAAGAAGAAACCATTAATAATATAATCTTAATATATTCATAAACTAAGAAAGAAGAGACGAACACACTATTTTTTTGTGTCAATCATATTTATTGAAGAAACATTTTTCATGAATTCCGTACGCATACGGCAGGTAAAACAGTAAAAGGTACAAGACATGTATGAATGAATATCAAAACAATGCAAATATTTTCTAACATCAAAATCTGGAGTTTGCCTACGTGCAGACCTATGCCTTCGGCATTGGTCCTATGGAAGGTCAGTCAGCCTTCGGCCGATACGGTTAGTGGTTGTTGTACTTTGTCTAACCCCGCGTCCACGTGTGCACCATGAGGTGCGTTTAGAGTGCTTAATTGTCGACCCTTATGGGCGGTCAGTCATGGGGGCCATGTTAATCCCCCGGGCCATTTCAGCGTGTTGCGCTCCGGATCGCCTCGCTCAGAGAAGGAGAGTGGAACCAACTGCTCTCTGGTAGGTTGAGGTCAGCCTTGTACCCGTTATCTCCTCCTTAGCAGGTGTGTCTAGGAGGTTGACAACCTCCCCGGCTGTGTCAGTATGGCCTATCCGTGTCCTGTGTGTCGTACGTGAACTTCTGGGTAGTGCGTCCGTCTGAGAATGGTCCGGTCGAAGCCTGTCAGATTCAGGGTCTCCGTGCTGGGTATAGGTAAAGAGATAGAACAGACAGAAGAAGGAAGAAAAAAAAAACAAAAACAAACAAAAAAAACCCTTAAAAGTAATTAGCGTGCAGGGGGGAGGATGGGGGGGGGGAAGGTATCTGGTATATAGGGTGCTGGGACAGCTCTCCCGGCGGAGCCCTGGCCCTTCGGGAGCGTCCTGCGCTCCGCATGTCTAGTCTCGCTCCCCGCGGTCCCGTTGTCCCGGGTAGGTTCAGTGCCCCCGTGATTCATGCCACACCTCTCAAGATATACTGCCTCCAAGGATACCATGTCAGGGCGCACTTATCCGCGCGCTCTCGCAGGGAGGCCGTCAGAATCTCCATGTCGTAGATGGTCTCCACCTTGTCTATCCATTGTCTAAGAGTGGGAACTGATGGACCTTTCCAGTGCAGGGGAATAAGAGCCTTTGCTGCATTTAATAGGTGTATTGTCAGTGACTTTTTATATGCCTGCGTGGGGATAGGTGTATGGTGTAGGAGCATTGGCAGTGGCTGTAGGGGGATGTCGTCTCCTGTAATCTCCTTGATCTTTGTCTTGATCATTTGCCAGTATGGTTTGATACGGGGGCATGACCACCATATATGTAGGCTGGTGCCCCTCTCTAGGCCACATCTCCAACAGTCGCCTGTATCCATCCCATGTATATGTCTCAGTGAGTCTGGTGTTCTGTACCATCGTGTTAACAATTTGTAGCTGGTTTCCTGTAATTTCGAGCTAATTGAGCATTTATGTGTGAGGAGGAATATTTTGTCCCATTCTTGATCTGTCAGCTGTGTACCCGTCTCCCCCTCCCATCTGCTCGTGTAACCTAATGGGCCGCTATCCCCTGACTGCTGAAGCAGAGCATATAAGTAAGATACCCCATGGATTAGATGTCGTCTGTCTGTGCACAAACGTTCGAATTCCGTAAGTGTACGGTGGAGTTGGGTTCTCCCCGGGAGTTTGGCATAGTAGTACCTAACCTGGTGGTAATGGAATTTGTCAAGAGTAGTAGGTTGCCTGTCCGTTATTAAGTCACCCAACGATTGAAGCGTTCCCCCCGGACTCCACTGGCGTACATAGAACCAATCTGTCCTTTGAAAATTGTGTAAGGCAGCCGGGTGAAGGCCTCCAGCCACCCCCGGGTTGTGTGTAATGGGCGTAAGCGGGCTTGGGGAGGTGGTGAGTTGGTGGACATACCTTAGTCCGCACCAAACTCTGAGAGTTGCGTCTATCACCGGGTTCTTTGTGTGTAGGTTGGTAAAAGTGTACCCCCCCAGCCAGAGCTGCGACGGGACAGTGCCCATGTCTGTTGCAGTTCCATGGATACCCATCTTTTGGCGCTTGGCCGCGCATGCCAGTCTACTATTCTATGGATAGATGGCAGCCAGGTACCCAGGTACCTTAGTTTGGTTGTGCACCAGGAGAAGGCGAACTGGGAGCAAAGCTGACGGGCCTGCTCCTCTCCCTGCATTATCGGCATAGCTTCGGACTTTTCCACATTGAGTTTCAAGTTGGATACCTGGTGATAGGTGCGAAACGCCTGTAGGAGGTTGGGCATGGAAATCCTGGGTTGTTCCAGGAAGAAGAGCATGTCGTCCGCATAGGCCGCCACTCTGTGCTCTTCGGAACCCACCTGTCCTGTCCTGTCCTGTCTGACCGCCTCCAGAAATGGTTCGAGAGAGAGGGCAAACAGGAGAGGGGACAGGGGACAGCCCTGCCGGGTCCCATTGCTAATCGTAAAGGACTGCTTTAGGGCTCCGTTAATGCGGATCCGTGCCGTTGGGGAGGAGTATAGTGCCGACACCCAAGATCGTATAATTGGACCGAACCCCATTTGTCGTAAGGTCTCGTCCAAATAGACCCAGTCCACCCTGTCGAACGCCTTTTCGGCGTCCGTAGAGAGGAGGACTGTGTCCCTTCCAGAGGTCCGTGCGCAATGTATGATGTTCAGGGCTCGTATCGTGTCATCCCTAGCCTCTCTGCCCGGAATAAAGCCCACCTGGTCTGGGTGAATGAGATCCAGCAGGATCCGTGACACCCTCAGGGAGAGAGCTTTGGTGAATAGCTTCAGGTCAGCATTTAGTAATGAGATTGGTCTATAGCTCGATCTTTTCCGTCTTTGGGGATGACCGTGACTATCGCAGCCAGGGAATCCATGGGGAACCGCCCCCCGTCCTGTATGGAGTTCAGGCCAGCTAGAAGTCGGGGTAGTAGGGCGTCTCGGAATGTTCGTAAATATGTGAGGGGGAGGCCCTCCGGTTTCCGGGGCCCTGTGTGGTTTGGAACGTTTCATGGCTGCGGCTAGTTCCTCTAAAGTTAGGGGCGCATCAATTTCCTCAGCGAGCTCCGGAGTGAGTTTGCGAGTCACATGTCGCGTTAGGTAGTCTGTGACTCTCCTGCGATGGTTTTGGGCTTCTGTCCCCTGTATTGGCCTAGCTTGGTTGTAAAGGTCCCTGTAGTAGGCCCTAAACGCTGACATAATGCCTTCAGGCAGTCTGGTGGACTGTCCGTGTCCGGTGCGTATCTGGTGAATATGTTGGGCTCTACGCTTCTCTCGGAGCACCTGTGCCAGGAGTCAGCCGCTCTTATTCGAGTGCTCATAGAAGTGCCTAGCTGATTTCCGCATCGTGTGTAGTAATCCCTGGGATAAGTGTGCTTTGAGTGCCCTGCGTGTCTCTGTAAGTCGTAGGTATGTGTCGTCATCTAGGGTATGCTTATGTGTATTCTCTAGGTCTGCAATCCGTGCCGTTAGGTCTAATATTTGGCGAGCCCTATCTTTCTTACGTTGTGTGCTGATAGATATAAAGTGACCCCTAATAATGCATTTATGGGCTTCCCACAGCATCAGTGGGGGCATGTCGGGTGTGTCGTTGGCTTCAAAGTATTGCGTAAGCGTCTGTAATGTCTTGGTGCGTATCTCGAGCTCTGTTAACAAGGTTTCATTAAGTTTCCATTGGCGTTCGGCCGGTTTAAATAGTGGCGAGCTCATTACCACCGTGTTTGGGGCATGGTCGGACTGATTGATAATCCCTATGGATGCACCTCGGAGAAGCGCTAGGCTCTCCTGTGGCATGAAGACATGGTCTATCCTACTATATTGCCTGTATACTGACGAATAATAGGAGAAATATTTATCGTCCGGGTGGGCTACCCGCCAACAGTCAACCAACCCGATGCCAGTCAGTGCTTGCCGCATTGCGCGTAAGCTGTGTTCTGGGACAGTGCTGGCCCCCCTGGTGGTGTCCACCCGGGGGACCAGAGGAACGTTAAGGTCACCTGCCAAAATCAGCAGGCCGGCTCTGAATTTTTCTAGTTTGGCCAGTGTTTTGGTAAGGAATATATGCTGTCTGCGGTTAGGGCTGTAGATGCTTGCGAAGGTGTAGGTGTGATGTGCGATGGTGCCCTTCAAGAAGATGAACCTCTCCCCAGGGTCCGTCATGGTGTCTATGTGTTGGAACGGGACTGTGCGGGAGAACAGAATCGCCACTCCCGTTTTCTTAGACTCTGGGTGATTGGCGTAGTACCCCTGTGGAAAGCGACTATTCTCAATCTTCGGAGAGTCCTGACCTCTAAAGTGCGTCTCCTGCAAGAGCGCCACAGACACCTTTTCCGCCCAAAGCTGCCGCAATAGTTGAGACCGTTTCTCCGGGGTATTTAGGCCTCTCACGTTATTAGACCACACTTTGAGTTGTGCGGGGGCGAGACTCTGTAATATTTATTTTGTAATACTTCTTTAATTGGAACTCAACTGCAGAATATCCTGGTTGCAGCAACAATAAGTTTCACCTCCTTTTATATTGATATGAAACAATGGTCACTGTACCTTTAAATACACATGAAGGAAAAATTAGGCTTTGAAGCAATCCTTTATGAATAAGAGGAATAATTAGACAAAGTGACTCTTTAGTGAGCTTTAGATACTGTGTAACATAAATAATAGGAATTGGCTTGTTTGGTAAAAGTATTACTTAACTTAAAGGCAGTTCTGGCACTGGAAGGGTTAATTCACCCAATGAAGGAGAAATTAGAAGTCTGTTTCAACAAGCTGAGAACTAGGAGTGGAGAGTGGGGAAGTCCGTTTTAACAAGCCGAGGTCTGGAAGTGGAGAAGGTAGTATTAAGAGTTACAAGCCGAGGTCTAGGAGTGGAGAAGGTAGAAATCCGTTACAAGCCGAGGTCGAGAAGTGGAGAAGGTAGAAATCCGTTTTACTAGCCGAGGTATAGAAGTGGAGCAGGTAGGATCAAAAGTAGAGCAGCTGATCTTCCTGCAGCACCTGTGCGAATAATCCAGCCCTTTGAATCTGGCGCGGTCTTCCTAAGTATCGTGGAGGGACCGCGTCAGAAAAAAGGGCGGGGCTGAGCGCCGTGAACCCGGAAGTGGGTTCCGGCGACGAAATACATGCCATGCTATACCTGACAGTACCCCCTTCTCATGGGGCATCCTCTGGGTGCACTATTTCGGTTTGGAGGGGTAGCGTTTGTGAAAGGCAGTAACTAACCTCCTAGCATGTACATTAGATGAATCTTCCCAAGTGTCTTCATCAACTCCATAACCTTTCCATCTGATAAGGTATTGTAAGGAGCCACGGTGGACACGAGAATCCAAAATTTTGTGAATTTCATATTCTTCTTCACCTTGGACAATGATAGGTTCAGGAGTTGTTACTATTTCTCTATAAAAAGGATCAGGGATGTGTGGTTTAAGTAAGGAGACATGGAATACTGGATGAAGTTTAAAACTTGGAGGAAGTTTTAGTTTAACAACGTTATCATTAATGATAGTAATTACTTGAAAGGGACCAAGAAAAAGAGAGCTCAATTTCTTTGAAGGACGGCTTGTGGTAATATTCCTTGAAGAGAGCCAGACAAGATCCCCTACCTTGTAAGGAGGGGGAATTCTTCTATTATTGTCAAAAAACTTTTTCTGGTTATTTTGGGCGAGTTGAAGATTCTCCCGTAATTTGAGAAATAGAGAAGACATAAATTCGTTTTTTGATGTAACAGTAGGATTGGATGAAGTAATGGTTTGGATGGGGAATGAAGACGGATGAAACCCATAGTTGGAGAAGAAAGGAGTCATTTTTGTACTAGAATGAATGGTATTATTGTAAGAAAATTCGGCCATAGGTAACCATGTGGTCCAGTCATCTTGGAGGTATGAACAATAACATCGAAGATATTGTTCCAAACATTGATTAACCCTTTCTGTTTGCCCATTAGTTTGGGGATGATAAGCGGAAGAGAGTTTGCGTTGAATTTGAAGGGAGAGACACATCTCTTTCCAGAATTTGGAGGTAAATTGTGTCCCCCTAGCAGAAAGAATTTCTTCAGGAAGACCATGAAGTTTCACAATATTGTCAATAAAGACCTTAGACAATTCTACAGAGGAGGGTAATTTTTTTAAGGAAATGAAATGGGACATTTTTGTGAAGCGATCCACAACGACAAGAATAGTGGTGAAATGTTGAGAAGGTGGGAGATCAACGATAAAATCCATAGAAATGGATTGCCAAGGTTTTTCTGGAATAGGTAAGTTAAGTAGTAATCCAAAAGGTTGATTATGTTCTGGTTTAGACCTTTGACAGATAGGACATGTTTTGACATATAATTCAATGGTTCTATCCTGGCGAGGCCACCAATAATATCGTGAAGTTAGTTCAAGTGTTTTCTTTATTCCAGGATGTCCAGCTAGGGGTGAATCATGAACCATCTTAAGTAATTTGTTCCTAAGAATGGGAGGAATATAAATTCTATTTTTAAAATAAAATATACCATCCTTTTTTGTTAGTATAGGAGTTTTGGGAAGTTCAAGATCCTTCTGATTCAAATTCTTTATGTCATCATGAAGAGAAGAGAGGATCCCTATTATTTTGTTAGGAGGATAATCATCAGTAGTAGTTTTAGAAGGAATTCGAGAAAGAGCGTCAGCCTTTTTATTTCTAGTTCCAGGTCTGTATATTAATTGGAAGTTAAATCGGTTAAAAAATAGGTTCCATCTAACTTGTCTAGCTGTAAGGGTTTTGTTAGTATAGAGATATTCAAGATTTTTATGGTCAGTATAAACTATTATAGGTTGTTTTGTATCTTCCAGAAGATGACGCCAATTTTCGAAGGCAGCTTTAACACTTAATAATTCTTTTTCACCAATAGGATAATTTTTTTCAGCAGAGCTCAAGGATCTTGAAAAAAAGGCAACTGGATGAAGTGGATCTTGTGGAGTCTTTTGTTGAGAAAGAACTGCTCCGATGGCTGCATCTGATGCATCAACTTCAAGAACATATAAGAATGTTGGGTTAGGTAGTTGTAGAATAGGTGCAGTTGTAAATCTTTTTTTTTAATTCGTTGAAGGCTGTTTGTGCATCTTTATTCCAATTGAAAGGACGTTTACTACTGTTGAGGAGGTTAAGAGGATGTGATACATCCGAATAGTTTCTAATAAATTTTCTATACAAGTTTGCAAATCCAAGAAAACGTTGTAATTCTTTTGTAGTAGTAGGAGCGGGCCAGTCAATAATACATTTGATTTTGGAATTATCCATCTTCAAAGAATGAGGTGAAATAATGTATCCTAGAAAAGAGAATTCAGTAACCTCAAAAAGGCATTTTTCTGGTTTAGCGTATAATTTATGAGTTCTCAGTCTAGATAGAACCCATCTAACATGCTTCCTATGTTCATCCAAATTGTTAGAATATATTAAGATATCATCTAAGTAGATAATAACACATATATCCAGAAGATCTCTAAAGATATCATTTATAAAATGTTGAAATGTTGCAGGGGCATTACAGAGCCCAAAAGGCATCACTAGATATTCGTAGAGACCATATCTTGTCCGGAAGGCGGTTTTCCATTCATCATCCTGTTTTATTCTAATGAGGTTATATGCGCCTCGAAGGTCGAGTTTAGTGAATATAGTTGCAGTTCTTAACCTTTCAATTAATTCATTTATTAGTGGAAGAGGATAACGATTTTTAATAGTTATTTTATTTAAGGCTCTGTAATCTATAATAGGACGGATGGTTTGGTCCTTATTCTTCACAAAGAAAATACTAGAAGCAGCTGGGGAGGTTGAGGGTCTGATGAACCCTTTGCGTAAATTTTCATTAAGATATTCTTTTAAAATTTCTAACTCCTTTTCAGAGAGTGGATAAATATGACCATAAGGAATAGGAGCTCCGGGTATGAGATCTATTGGGCAATCATATACCCGATGAGGAGGAAGTGTTTCCGCTTCTTTTTTACAAAAGACATCTGCAAAATCGGAGTAGAATGGAGGTATAACTGGTTCTATAGTAGTTTGGAGAATAGGAATGTGTTGTAAGCACGTTTTTTTACAGAAATCAGAAGCAAAGGAGATGGAGAAGGGAGACCACTTAATTAAAGGATCATGGGTTTTTAACCAATTAATTCCTAGAATGACGGGATAAAGTGGAGATTTAATAATATCAAATGTAATGAATTCGAAATGTACGTTGTTGGTAATCATTCTTAGGGGGATTGTCTCATCTTTGATGGGTCCTGAGGATATAAATGAACCGTCAATAACTCTGATTGGAATAAAGTTAGTTTTTTGAACACAAGGAATTTTTTCAGGTAGTTTTAGAGTAGTGAAAGGTTTTCTCCAGGTAGAATTAGTAAGAACCCTTTCAGCTTTTCTTTCTCTTAGACGTCTATCAATACTGATGGACAGTTGAATCAATGCATTTAAGGTAGGAGGAAGTTCTGTACGAGAGAGTTCATCCTTCACAGCTTCAGATAATCCGAGACGGAATTGATTGCGTAAAGTAATGTCATTCCATTGGGTTTCTGTAGCCCATCTTTTGAATTCTGCAATATAATCTTCAACAGGTCTATTCTTTTGGTGTAATGTTCTGATGGTTAAATCAGCAGTAGTTTGTTTAAAAGGATCTTCATATAATAAAGACATAGCTTCAAAGAACTCATCCAATGAATCTAATATGGGATCATCATTTTCCAAAAAGGAATGGGCCCAGGCCATAGGTTCACCTCTTAAAAAAGAGATCACTGAACAGACTTTGGATCTTTCGGTGGGATAAGATCTAGGTTTTAAAGCTATTAGTAGTTTGCAAGAATTCAAAAACTCTCTGTACTTTGTTCTATCTCCATAAAATTTTTCTGGATTACAGACAGCAGGATCACCAGCCGATTGAAGAGCGGCATGAGGAAGATGACCTTGAATGTCTCTAACATAGGTTAATATTCTCTCATTTGTAATTTGCAGTTCCTGTAACCCTTGAGCAATCGTATCCACTCTATTGGTTAGGGCAGAAACTTGAGAGTTGATATCTGCTGGTTCCATTGAATATGGCTGGATTATTCTGTAATATTTATTTTGTAATACTTCTTTAATTGGAACTCAACTGCAGAATATCCTGGTTGCAGCAACAATAAGTTTCACCTCCTTTTATATTGATATGAAACAATGGTCACTGTACCTTTAAATACACATGAAGGAAAAATTAGGCTTTGAAGCAATCCTTTATGAATAAGAGGAATAATTAGACAAAGTGACTCTTTAGTGAGCTTTAGATACTGTGTAACATAAATAATAGGAATTGGCTTGTTTGGTAAAAGTATTACTTAACTTAAAGGCAGTTCTGGCACTGGAAGGGTTAATTCACCCAATGAAGGAGAAATTAGAAGTCTGTTTCAACAAGCTGAGAACTAGGAGTGGAGAGTGGGGAAGTCCGTTTTAACAAGCCGAGGTCTGGAAGTGGAGAAGGTAGTATTAAGAGTTACAAGCCGAGGTCTAGGAGTGGAGAAGGTAGAAATCCGTTACAAGCCGAGGTCGAGAAGTGGAGAAGGTAGAAATCCGTTTTACTAGCCGAGGTATAGAAGTGGAGCAGGTAGGATCAAAAGTAGAGCAGCTGATCTTCCTGCAGCACCTGTGCGAATAATCCAGCCCTTTGAATCTGGCGCGGTCTTCCTAAGGGCGGGGCTGAGCGCCGTGAACCCGGAAGTGGGTTCCGGCGACGAAATACATGCCATGCTATACCTGACAGACTCCCCCCGTCCCCTCTGAGTGGGCGTCCCCCACCCGGCCCCGTCTGGGAAGGCATTGTGTAGCTGACTATACGTGGGTGAGGGGAGAAAGAAGGGGGGTAGGAAGGAGAAAAGGGAGGGTGGGGAAAAGAGGTAGAGAAAGAAAGGAATGGAGAAGAAGAAGAGAGAAAAAAAAAAAAGAGTTGGATAGCAACAATGAACCTCGGTCGGATAGAGTTGTTCGGCAGCTACTCGACTGTAGTCCTACCGAACTCCGACTAGTATGTACACCACGGGTCAGTTGCGTGGGGTGTGAGCAAGGTCGCCTGCGGCGCCAAACAACCTAATGTGTGTGTTGGGTTCGAGTCTGTCTCCTGGTGCTCCCAACCCGCCAGTCATAGCGTCCAGTCGTCCCCGTCTCGTGGCGTATCCATGTGTGGTGGGTCAGACTTCCCAGGTTGCGCCCGTGATTCCTTTCCTCCCTGGGCCTAACCCTCGTAATATGTATGCGTTCCCTTTCTAGTCTCGCTTGTCCGCCGTCAGTGTTCTACCCCTTGTGCTTCATGGAGAGTGATCTCCCCCACCGACCCCCCCTGTCGTCCAGCGTCCCCGTCCTATCCCATCCTGCCCTGCCGGGATATCTGTCTCCACTACCCCCGAGGACGCATGAGTCGTCTGGACCTTCCTATTCTTAAGTAAGGCAACATGCAATTAATGATGAACAGTGTAACAAGTTCCTGTGCCCTTATCAGGCATATGCAAGAGTTCCCTCTTGTGCCCCAGGGTGCACGGTCGTCCAACCCCTCTTCAGCTCTCGTCTCGGCTGGGGTCAGGACGTAGACATTTGGCCTTCGGGCCCGGAGGGGTGTGATGGGCGTGCATCCAGCCCCCCACCACCCACCTGGCTTCCTCATGGTTCCTTGGCCCTGATGATTAACCCCTTAGGAGTCTCACCCCCCCACAGGCCGCGACCTCCCTTCAGGACATGACAGGCTGCTAGTAGCCAGGGCTATTGCTAGTTGTGTGGGACCCAGCCGAACCCCCCTTGGCCCTGACCTCTCCCTATAGTAGGTCCAACAGACCGGGCCCTCCTCCCAAACCTGCTCTGCTCCTTCCGTGGCCGTGTGAGGTAGTGGTGGCTGATTCCCTTATGTAACTCCATTTTGCTACCCCCGCACTTCCCGTCCCCCACCCAAGTGCTGAGTCCCCGGGGGTACGGGTCTTACAGTGTACACTGGGTAGTCGCGGGCCTGGGGAAAAGCTCAGTACATACCCCGGTTGCTCAGTTTCATTGTCTCGGTAGTCCCATGCTTGCCTACGGGCAGGTATGCACCTTTCCCATGGTGAAGATCGTGGGGGGTCTCGGGGCACCCGGCCCGCCCAAGAACCCCTCCAGGGACTCGCCCTCGGGTGCATTCAGACTTCCTACTCTTCCGCGGTGCTGGGCCCGCTCCGACGCGTCGAGGAGCTCTGTGGGGCACCATCTACCAGGTTCTCAGCCGGAACTGTAGGGCCTGTGGGTCTGGTCGGCGGGTTATCTAGGATCCAGTTAGGGACAGGAATCTCCGGAAGGCCCGCTGCTCGCAGAAATCTGGGCACGTCATTAGGCCATTTATAAGGGATCCGCTTCTGCTGTAGGAGGCTTGTGAGTGGCTTCAGCGCTCTTCTGGCATCGAGGGTGAGGGGAGACAGGTCGTGGTATAGGGATACATGCGAGTCCATGTAATTGATGGTGCGCAGCGCCCTGGCCACCCTCATAATATTTTCCTTCAGCTGGAAGGATTGAAAGCAGCATACCAAGTCCCTGGGGAGGCCATCTCTCCTTGGTGGTCGAAGTGCCCGGTGGGCACGCTCTAATCCAAAATCCGGCGGAGCTTCTTCCCCCAGTAGGTGCGTGGACAGGCCCTCAAGGACCTCTCTTGGGGATTCTCCTTCAGACTTCGGCAGGCCTCTGACGCGGATATTATTGCGCCGTCCGCGGTTCTCAAGGTCCTCCACCTGGCATCTGAGCTCCAGGAGGAGGTTGCCCTGCCGCGTGGTAGCTAGATCTGTAGCCCGTTGGAATTGTTCTGCCTGCAACTGTTGGACCTCCAGGTCCCCTACCCAGTGTTCTAGGGCGGTGAGGTCTCGCCGAACAGCAGCTACTTCCTCCCGGATAGCCGAGCGGAGTTCCGCCACCAGCTCTTTCTTGTCCTGCCTGGTAAGCATATTTGCTGAAATTGCCGTCAGTTCTGCGGACATCTGAGTGAGGGCGTCTCTCCGTGGGGAGTCTTGTGTGGAGCTCGTCCTGCTATGTGTTCCCGGCGATCCGGGCGCCATTTTGTCCAGGCCTCATGTGCCGGCCATACATTGTGGGGTGGACAGGAATTCGTCCATCGGTCCCGACTGCTGAGACATGGCGGTATGTTGCGGGCCCGGGGCAGTCCCCCGCCTCGGTTTACCCATTCAGACGGGTGTGATAACGCTGTTAACACGGGCTATGGCAGGTTGGGGCCCAGGAGCTCTCACTGCCTGCGTCCTACTCCATCGGCAGCCCAGCCACGCCCCCCGAACACACTATTTTATATAAGGTTTATAGCGGGATGAACATTTGATTCATACTCTTTTGGAATTGCTGAAAAGCAAGTCCCATCTTGTAATCAGCTATCCTTCTCTAATTACTGTACATTGTGAATAAACATATAAAAAAAATTTTTTTTTAAATACGCATTTTGACTGTGTTGGAATTCCACTGAAAGAGAATTGGTATTTAACAAAATATTGATAAGGAATGTATACAAAATAAAAATAATTATATATCCTAGATCAATGTATCTCCCTCTAAACTAGATAAATGCATTAGTCTAGTATGAGCAGGGGCAGTAGAAGTGTTGTGATAGTCATAAACACGTCATCGGTGTATCTGCAACAAGTCCTCCTATTTCCAGTTTGGTTGTACAAACTAGAGCATGAGCACATGGGTGAGGTAAATTAAACTCCCGCATTCCATAAAGGCACAAGAAAATTGTGGTTAAAGGACCACTCTAGGCACCCAGACCACTTCAGCTTAATGAAGTGGTCTGGGTGCCAGGTCCAGCTAGGATTAACCCATTTTTTTTATAAACATAGCAGTTTGAGAGAAACTGCTATGTTTACAAATGGGTTAATCCTTCCTCCAATTCCTCTAGCGGCTGTCTCATTGAGGCGCTTGCGTGATTCTCACTGTGAAAATCAAGCGTTCATAGGAAAGCATTGTAAATGCTTTCCTATCAACCGGCTGAATGCGCGCGCAGCTCTTGCCGAATGGGAGGAACGGAGGAGGAGAGCTCCCCGCCCAGCGCTGGAAAAAGGTAAGTTTTTACCCCTTTCCTCTCCCCAGAGCCGGGCAGGAAGGGGACCCTGAGGGTGGGGGCACCCTCAGGGCACTATAGTGCCAGGAAAACAAGTATTTTTTCCTGGCACTATAGTGGTCCTTTAACTGCCTATCCAGTCCCAGGTTAAATTCTGAGCTAGCACCTGTGTCTTCTGTTGCAGTACGTGTTAGTACTTGCTATGAGTCTCAGTAGCTTGGTTGGTGTTAAATGTGTTTTTAGTTCTGATTATTAATATTTTGCTTTGAAATTTAAGTTTTGTCAAGGCTGTTTAAGGGGATCAGTTTGAGTATCAAACCAATCAAATATTCATGGCAAATACATGATTAAATACATTGTCTAAAACATAATTCAGAATAACTGTACCCAGTCATGGAGAAACCTTTCTTTTGGCTTATTTCTAAATTCATGGGAAAACAAGTCTGTAAATCACATGACGCAATCTGTCTTTCTCTAATTCTCTTTTTATAGATGGGGGCACAGCGGGTACAACGAACTGTATCCTGAGGAATTTGATTCAAACAGGTATGTGGTGAAAATTAATCTTCTACCTGCACGCCCCCTTTTTTTTTCATCCAGCTAATCATAATATGTGTTTGTATTTTACTTCTGTTCTGCATGCATGGATTTGAGCTTTAGAATTTCTTGTATATACTGGCAAACACATGGGACCAGAACCCTTTAACCACTTTCCTTGACTGTTGTGCAAGCAATGATATTAGAAGAAATTACAAAGATAATACCCCAGTGCTCTTCCAGTATCTCAAACTCCAGATTTTCCCATTGTATCTGGTAACATCTCTTACTATGACCCTGTACATTCAGCAGCATAGCAGGTATTGCCAAAATAGCACCATTGTCTAATGGATGCACATGAAACTGCTGCTCAGATGCTGTAAACGATGGGTTCAGGTTCCTAACTAGATGATCTGGTGCGAAATCATAAAAACGTTGGAGGTCTTTTTTTGGGGGTGGGAAGTGACGGGGGAGGGGGGGAGAATTATAACACTCACTAAAACCCAAAAGCAACACATAACCTCTCCCCCCCTTTTAAATATTTTTTTAATGTATAATTTATACATAATGGCGGTTGCAGTTATAACCTACTGTCATTTTAAATATGTGCAGGGTTTCCTCTGCTATTTTGCACACATTTTTAAAAAATAATTTGTGATTTTTTTTTTCATATCTATATTTATCTATATTTTAGCAAACAAAGTATTTGCATGGTGAATCCAGTAATCATTGTTCAGCATGGCAATACTGTAACTTGTTATAAGCTAAATACTACTATATTTTCCATTATTATATTATTTGCCCATGCATTCCGTTTTATAGATCTGTTATAGCTTTTGTGATTTAACCTCATTGAGGGTGTAGTCCAATGCAAATCCTGTGATATGAAACCAGTCCTGGCATGCCCTCTGTAACTGAGTGATTAACATCTTTATTCACTAAGGATTTCCTATTGCCAAGTAATTGAAAGGGATTCTCCAGTCTTGAGGTCACCCCCATGTCATTTTTAATCTATGATATAGATAAATCCCTAAAAAATAAATGTTAACAAAGAAATGAATCTGGAGCGTCTGAACTGCTGGAAAACTTAAACCTAGCACTGCAAGGGTTAGAGTCCAGATCAATCAGTAGCTATTTAATTTCTTATTATGAAAACGGTTATCTGAAATAGATTTCTCAGAAATTTCTTCCTGATGACACGTACAACTGTGTTATTGGACACTGCAGCTTAGGAGGAAAGAGCAGAAATGAAGCTGTAACATCACATACACTGGTACATTACCACAAGCAACACAGAACTTCGGGATACGGCTGGAAAGTTAATCTAAAAGGAACACGAAAAATATACACAAAATAGTGAAGTACAATTAACACATGGTTTTCCGCTGAATACAAATGCACTCACAGAATGAAGTAGAATATATCGCTCATAGGGTGCCTCCCCTAGTGGAATGGGGGGTTGGTAATCCCTTGGCTCCTTCTAGGCTTCCTTTATAATGCTCAGGACTCCAAACAGGTAATGGTAGAAAAAAGATGTATTTATTGATAAAAGGTGAACATTCACCATCAATATAAGGTATAATAAAAAGAAGAACGGTATGGTCCTACGCGTTTCGTTCTGCAAAGAACTTCATCAGGGACCGTATATAAAGAATAAAATCAATATACAATTACAGTATATAAAAAAACATCCTATTCCCCCCATCCCTGAGTCCTCTTTAAATAGGGCTAATCCCCATGTTCATTGGTGGTTCCGTGGGTGGTATCCAATATCTGCTGTTTAATTGGTTCTGGGAAGGAGCTGTTCAGCTGTTTTTCATCCTCCCTGTGTTGCTATAATCAATTTTGGCGCGTTCGAGCGACCGGAACCGGAAGTGGGAAATGAATCGCACTTCCGCGTTCCACTTGCGTTCCACATGCGTTCCACCCGCGGCTGAAATGCGTTCCACCTTCATTGTGTCTCAATGTAAATGTATAATCAGGAAAAGACAATAAAAAAACAATATATTCTATCTGCTAAAGAAAGAAACAATATTAGTAACCTTATTTACTTAATATAATCAATCACCATTAGGTTATTATAATTAAACAGTATCACATTGTATTTCTTAAAGTGAAAGGTGCGCTCAAAGTGCACAATTTATATAATACATGTAATCCTATTATCAACAAAACATTATATTTCAAGTGTAACATGCATGATTAGACTATATGATATATATCAATATCCATTAATTATTAGTAGATGGTTCGTGCCATAAGAATTTTTTAGAAGAATAACATAACATAAAAAAATATATATAGAAATTATAAATTAGAATTAAAAAGAACTAAATTTTATAGTGTTCCTATAGAAAATCTCCAATATTAAGTGGAGTTACACATATATCTAATATCCCAAGTGGTTGTGTTTTGCCCATTGATTAATAAATGTATACAGGATAATATTTTTATCAATACCTGTATATCTCCAAAATACAAAAAGACCGTACTCCCAAATATAGTTAAATTCCTGAATATCAAAAAAAATCCAACTAGTATATATAGTATATATACAGGACAATTTAGCCATATATTTACTTTTATATAACCCATATGGAGGACGGAAGGTTGTATTTTAGTCAGAATCACCATCATCCATAGAATAATGATGTATAAGGAAATGAATGTATGTATAAATGAAAATCAATTCTGGATTCTAATCCAAAAAACAAACTAAATCGATACCAATATTGAGGCCCCTCGGTTCTAGGGTATTTAACCGATGTATCCAGAAAGTCTCCCTTTGGGATAGTTTCTGGATTCTATCACCCCCTCGCCAGAATGGAAAAACTCTTTCAATGCCCATAAAGATAAAATCCCGAAAAGTAAATAATGGACAATTAGAACAATGGGCCGAAACTGAATGAGTTTGAAGTTTCTTCTTGATATTATTCAGATGTTCAAGTATTCTGACCTTTAGAATCCTCTTTGTACGCCCCACATATTGTTTGCCACAGGGACACTGTAGTAAATAAACCACATAGTCCGAGTGGCAACCAATTTCAGATTTCACCTTGAATGTTTCCCCTGTGACGTTACTATGGAACAACTGTATTTTGGACAATGATGTAGTAATACAGGCCTTGCAGATTCCACAGCCTCTAAAAAAAACAATAGTGGAAGAAGAATGGATATTAGGAGGTTTAATAGCGTAGCTAGGAGCCAGTAGGTTCTTAAGATTCTTATTCTTTTTATAGATCACCATAGGGCGATCCGATAAAGACTCTCCCAAAACTGGGTCCTGAAGTAAAATGGGCCAGAACTCCTGCAAACTTTTTTTGATTTTATGATGGTCGGTATTGTATTGAGTTATAAAAGATGATTTGAAGTTTTTATTATTTTCATTTGTACTGCCCTTGTCTTCTAATAATGAACTACGTTGTACCGAGCTGATGGAACGGATTTCTTTGTCCAAAGCATTTCTTTTATAACCTCTATCCATAAGCTTTTTCTTAATATATAGTGATTGGGTCCTAAAATCCTGAGGATTAGAGCAATTACGTCTGACACGTGTAAACTGACTTCTAGCTATGCCCCGTAACCACGGTTTATGGTGACAGCTACGTTGGTGTACGTAGCCGTTACCATCTGTGGGTTTGAAGAAACATTTGGTCTGTATTTGTTCTTGATCACAGAAAAGGACCAGGTCCAAAAAGTGGATTTCATATTTATTCCATACTGGAGTAAAGACCAGATTGTACTGGTTGCAGTTAAGGTATTGAACAAACTCCTGAAAAGCAACCGAAGATCCCTTCCAAATAATAATAACATCATCGATATACCGCCGCCATAGGACCAGGCTCTCCCTCCAGCCATGCCCAGACCACACAAAAAGTTCTTCCCATCTTCTCATGTAGGTGTTTTTCCATTCTGGCGAGGGGGTGATAGAATCCAGAAACTATCCCAAAGGGAGACTTTCTGGATACATCGGTTAAATACCCTAGAACCGAGGGGCCTCAATATTGGTATCGATTTAGTTTGTTTTTTGGATTAGAATCCAAAATTGATTTTCATTTATACATACATTCATTTCCTTATACATCATTATTCTATGGATGATGGTGATTCTGACTAAAATACAACCTTCCGTCCTCCATATGGGTTATATAAAAGTAAATATATGGCTAAATTGTCCTGTATATATATTATATATACTAGTTGGATTTTTTTTGATATTCAGGAATTTAACTATATTTGGGAGTACGGTCTTTTTGTATTTTGGAGATATACAGGTATTGATAAAAATATTATCCTGTATACATTTATTAATCAATGGGCAAAAACACAACCACTTGGGATATTAGATATATGTGTAACTCCACTTAATATTGGAGATTTTCTATAGGAACACTATAAAATTTTGTTCTTTTTAATTCTAATTTATAATTTCTATATATATTTTTTTATGTTATGTTATTCTTCTAAAAAATTCTTATGGCACGAACCATCTACTAATAATTAATGGATATTGATATATATCATATAGTCTAATCATGCATGTTACACTTGAAATATAATGTTTTGTTGATAATAGGATTACATGTATTATATAAATTGTGCACTTTGAGCGCACCTTTCACTTTAAGAAATACAATGTGATACTGTTTAATTATAATAACCTAATGGTGATTGATTATATTAAGTAAATAAGGTTACTAATATTGTTTCTTTCTTTAGCAGATAGAATATATTGTTTTTTTTATTGTTTTTTCCTGATTATACATTTACATTGAGACACAATGAAGGTGGAACGCATTTCAGCCGCGGGTGGAACGCATGTGGAATGCAAGTGGAACGCGGAAGTGCGATTCATTTCCCACTTCCGGTTCCGGACGCTCGAACGCGCCAAAATTGATTATAGCAACACAGGGAGGATGAAAAACAGCTGAACAGCTCCTTCCCAGAACCAATTAAACAGCAGATATTGGATACCACCCACGGAACCACCAATGAACATGGGGATTAGCCCTATTTAAAGAGGACTCAGGGATGGGGGGAATAGGATGTTTTTTTATATACTGTAATTGTATATTGATTTTATTCTTTATATACGGTCCCTGATGAAGTTCTTTGCAGAACGAAACGCGTAGGACCATACCGTTCTTCTTTTTATTATACCTTATATTGATGGTGAATGTTCACCTTTTATCAATAAATACATCTTTTTTCTACCATTACCTGTTTGGAGTCCTGAGCATTATAAAGGAAGCCTAGAAGGAGCCAAGGGATTACCAACCCCCCATTCCACTAGGGGAGGCACCCTATGAGCGATATATTCTACTTCATTCTGTGAGTGCATTTGTATTCAGCGGAAAACCATGTGTTAATTGTACTTCACTATTTTGTGTATATTTTTCGTGTTCCTTTTAGATTAACTTTCCAGCCGTATCCCGAAGTTCTGTGTTGCTTGTGGTTATCTATGTTAAAAGGTCGTTTTCTCTGGGTAACGATCTTGGGAGGCTGTAATAATTAAGTTAAGTATCTGTATATATCTCTCTACAGTTATTATCTTGAGTAGTGTGTATATTGTACTGTATTACACTGGTACATTAACCAGAAAAAAAGGAAATAATTTAAAATGGGGGATGTGGAACACATGATGCATGGAACATGCAAAAATACAGCTAATTATTTAGGCTAGGAACTATGAAATATCTACATGTTGTATTAGTGTCTGAAGTGTCCTTTTTAAATAACGACAAATATACCAAATTACACCAGGTGGGAAAATGACCTTTTATTTCAGCTGACCTTCATGTAATCCCTCAATTTAACCTTGGTGTTTATTTATTCTTTATGACAGTGACACAGAAGAAAAAAGCAACAAAAGGAAAACAAACGGCCAGGAAACGACAAGAGGCAGAGCTCAAAAAGAACAGGAGTCTCATAAACGTAAGAGATCTAAGAAAACCCATAAAAAGAAACAGAAGAAACGGTCTCACAAAAAGCTAAAGAAGAGAAAGAAGGAGTTGGAGGTGCCTACAGAAACCTCAAGTGAGAGTGACAGTTCAGAGGACACCATGGAAAAGCCAAAGAAATCTAAGCGCAAGAAGAAGACTCGAAAAAAGGCCACTAGAAAACAGCCATCTTCATCTGGACAAGACAGCGATTCAAGTGATAAGATGAGCAGCACCGAAGATGCTGAGACAGAGGAACATAAAGGCAGATGCCATAAAAAAACAAGCCAGAAACACCACCATCGATCAAAACCCAAGAAAGACACCGAGATGGAATTGAGGAAAAGCAGGAGGACAAACTGGAAAGTGGCTAAAGACGAGGGGTCCGATAGCTCGGATGAAGACTGAGGCACTGCATCATCGGTCTTTGATTTTATCATGGAGGGACTTTACTCAATATGTACTATAGAAAATTCCTTTCCAATTGTCTCAAATGTGCAATATTTTTTGTTGTGTATTTTATTTTTTAATCTGAAAGGAACCTACTTTACATCCCTCTTATTTACCTTATACCTGATGTTTACCTTTGTCAGCAGAGCAAGTAACCAATATTCCTGCCCAAAATTAACACATGCGCAGACACTTCCATACAGGATCATAGAAGACAATGATCAACCCAAGATAACATTCAGGAGGTTTTTTGATAAAGAAAGTTATGGAACGTGTTTTTGTTTAGTTTAGTTTAATCGCACCCTTATCTATGTTGTAGTTTTTACATGATACTATAATGTTGAATGCGCCAGACAGTATCAGAATCATTTGTAGTATTAAAACAGAAAGGATGATATGCTGTGTTAGGGAAATCTACTAATTTTTACAACTGAGTAATTCAAATGCCAGTGAAATGTAAGCAGCTATGGAGTGATTTTAGCCCGCGCAGCTGTGTGTTCAATAGAACAGAAACAGGACTTGCTATAGTGGAACCCCAAAAGTCAATTGGGGTACCAGGTGTGTTTTAATTAAACTGTTGCGCTTTCTAGTTGTATTTGACGGTTTAAAGTAATGAAGAGGGAAATGTTCATTTAACATATCTGCAAAATAAAACCACATTTTAGTTAGTTTTTTTTTTTCTCGTTTCTAAGATGTGTGTTTGTTTTTTATTTGGTTTAAGGTAATCCCTAATAATTAAAACGAGTTTTGTGTTTTGTAACTCTGTGTATGTTATTGGCATGGAATCCATTATAATACTAAATATAAGCAGCCGGCTTACATTTGTATTTCTATTTATCGGTGATTGTGGCATGAATTTTGTTTGTAAAGGTAACATTTCAGCTTCTCTTTATGAAGGAATGACTGTAAAGAGGTAGTGTAATCACGATCGAGCTCAGCTGAGTAATTTGTAAGACTGCCGTAGCCCACCACCTTTCTAGCCACCTTGATAAATCTACACTTTATCACTCAATCTAACATATATCAAAATTGATATTGGTAATGCAAAAGTGTAGTTTCCACACTATCAGTGTGACTGTCGAGAGGCCAATCTTTTTGAAACTGCTACAAATTGGTTCTTACCATATTCTGGGATGGTACCCATAGCATCTTTGCACCACACTACATTTTGCCATAGTGGGTATGGTGCTCTCAGTGATGTATAGGAATATAGTAGTAAAACGTTTAAAGTTTTATAAATGTGCATAAGCATTTGGCCAAGCACCACATGGTGTCATGTCACTCAACATCAGAAATTAGGAAGGAAAATAAAAAGCTTTCAGTTCTGTTGCATTATTCCATAAATACTTGTAAACAAATACAGAAAGACGATATCTAAATAAACCCTGTAACCCATTGTAACTGAATCAAAACCTAAAGATAGAGCAAGAGTCACAACAGTGAAGGAATTAGAGAGGGGGAAAAAAGGAACGAAATAGAAAAAAAAAAAAAAAGCTAAAAGTAATGAAAAGTCATTGCATTCCTGTGGTCATGAGAGGTGCCTAGTATTCCAGAGCTTTATACAGTATATAAAGCGAATTAAAAATAATAATTTTTACCCTTTCCCTGCCAAATCTGTTACAGCAGTGCCTTTGTACTGTCTATATTTTTTTTCTTTTGCCCTTAAGGGTTAAATTTGTTTTAAAAATCTGTGTCTTGGACTGTCTTACTCTGTTTTAGTCAGTTTACTTCCCCCAAATCTCCATTATATTCTTTTAACAGGAGGTAGTTTAGGGATTACTGTTTTAGTGTGTTAGAAAAAAAAAAAAATATATATATAAAAAAATAATTGTTTAGTATTTTGTTCGTTTAGTCAGTTAGTGTGAAACATGCAGCGCATGTACAGCTTGGAAGAGGCATAAGCCTTCTTGGCGTCCGACTCTGACGCCACTGACACTGCGTCCGATTTTGACCCAGGTCAGTTTAGCGACACGTCTAATGACATGTCATCTGTGTGTGAGCCAGCTGCTTAAACGACCTGTGCTCCCCCTGCTACGCCGAATGTGGAGGAGGACTGGGTACCTCCACAGTTAGCTGAGCCCAACATCCCCCCTTTTAGTGCTAACGCAGGCATTAATATGGAGTTATTTTTAGGGGATACCATCTGGGAGGAGATTGTTTCCCAGACTAATTTATACGCTAGCCAATTTACTGAGACCAATCCAGGTAGCTATTCAGTCAGGGAGCATGCTTGGCATCCCACAGATGTCCCTGAACTTAAAAGATTCTGGGCTCTTACAATGCTCATGGGGATAATAAAGAAGCCATCAATCCGCTCTTACTGGAGCACCAACACAATTTGTTCAACTCCTATATTCTCCCAAACAATGCCTAGACCAAGATAGGAGCTGCTGCTGAGATACTTACATTTCAACGACAATACCCTCTCACCCCAGAGATCATCCCCAATATGATAGGCTTCATAAAATACTCCCACTGGTAGACTATCTTCAGAACAGATTTACTGATGTTTATACTCCCCAACAAAATGTATCTATTGATGAATAGTTAATGAAATATAAAGGGAGATTAGGGTTCAAATAGTATATCCCCTCAAAGCACTCTAGGTTTGGCATTAAAGTGTACAAACTGTGCGAGAGTGAAAGTGGCTACACATTTGCCTTTTGTGTATATGAGGGGAAAGATGGTCAACTGAACCCTCCTGGCTGTCCTGACTCTCTGGGGACAAGTGGGAAACTTGTTTGGGACCTACTGATCCCCTTGTTCAATAAGGGTTACCACCTTTATGTGGACAATTTTTACAGCAGTGTCCACTTATTTAAAATTCTTTATGGTTTGCATAACTGGCACTGGCCTGCGGCACTGTAAGAAGAAATGCCAAGGATTTCCCCAGACCTCTCATAGAGGCCAAATTAAAAAAAGGTCAATGCAAAGCTCTGCGCAAAGCTGACCTGCTTGCAATAAAATTTAAGGACAGGAAGGATGTTCACATGCTAACAACCATCCATGACGAAAGCATGTCAGACGTCACTGTCCGAGGCAGGGTACAGACAAAACCTGTTTACATCAGGGCTTTTAACAGGCACATGGGGGTGTTTATTTGGCTGATCAGCTGATGCAGCCATATCTTATCTTAAGAAAGACAAAGGCCTGGTATAAAAAGGTAGCAACACATGAATCCAGGAAGAACCACCTTTTTCCAATTTCAGCTCAAGCTGATTTCCACAATAATTTATGGAGATGGTCAAGGTACAACAACGGTGCCAGAGGAGTCCAGACATTTTATTTTTAAGATACCGCCAACTGCAAAAAAAAAAAAAATCCCCTGAAACGTTGCCGGGTCTGTTATAAAAAAGGGAAAAGGACAGACACCCCTTTGCACTGTTTTTTTTTTCTTTTGAAAGCTGCAAATTTTAGTTAGTGGGTTTCCTTCCCCCAAATCTCCAGTTAGATTCTTTTTGCAGGAGTTCGTTTAGAGAATACTGCTAAAGGTGCATTTGATACCTGCACATTTGGTTAAAAAACTTTTCTGGCAGTAACATATAACTGGCTGGCCAAAACCAGATGACGTGTGCATAAAAAGCAGAATTAAAAAATTACCACCATGCACGTTCTCTTAAATTTGTTTAGCATAATGGTTGGGGGGAAGGATGTGAAAACACCCCATATACAATGCCCTGGAATGTCTACTTTATAAAAATTAAAACTTTTGTGATGTTATCATTAGCTGGGGGATGCAAACATATGCCAAACTGAAGATAGGCCAAGCATACCTATATATCAAGTTGGAAAATTGACATGTACAAGTCTTGATCGTGGCCTTTTAGCCCCCAAATAACCCAGCAAACTTATGCATGGGTGATATCACTGTACTACCCAAAAGTTTGACAAAGGCTGGTGGTAGAATTAGTGCGTGGAAAGTGTTAAAATACCACCATTTAAATACCCTGGGTTGTCTACTTTTCAAAAATATATGATTTGATGGGGGTAAAATACATTGGCCCAAATAGGACAGGGGCGCAGGTTTACTACATGTCAAAATTCCAAGTTGGAAAATGGATATGCACACCTGCCAAATGTGGCCTTTTAGCCCCCTAACAATCCAAAAAGCCTATGCATGGGTGGTATCACTGTACTCGGGAGATGTTGCTGAACACATATTAGTGTGTTTTTTGGCAGCAACACATAACAGGATCTGTGAGTTTAAACCTGAATTGCAATGTATGTGAAAAAAAACAAAAAACTAACTATGCGAAGACTGGTGGTAAAATGGCTGCATAGAAAATGTCAAAATATCCTTAGATGAATACCCTGGGTTGTCTACTTTTAAAAAAAATATATACATGTGGGGTGTTTTCCAGAGATTTATGACAGATAATAGTGTTACAATGTCGCTATTGATACATTTAAAAAAATGTATGTTTTGAAACCGCAATATCCTACTTGTACTTATAGCCCTATAACTTCCAAAAAAAAAGCAAAAAAGCCCGTAAACACTGGGTATTTTTAAACTCAGGACAAATTTTTGAATCTATTTAGCAGTTTATTTCTTTAGCTTTTTGTAGATGATTAAAAGATTTTTCAAGTAAAAGTCAAAAAACTTATTTTTAAAAAAATGTAATTACATGAGATTATATAAATAATGGTATGTAAAGAAAGCTCTTTTTGTCCTGAAAAGAAAAATATATAATTTGTATGGGAACAGTAAATGAGAGAGCAGAAAATTACAGCTAAACACAAACACCACAAAAGTGTAAAAAGAGGCCTGGCCACAAATGTACAACATCGCAAAAACAGTATGGTCCTTAAGGGGTTAAATAGTTGTAGGCGAAAAAAACAAAAACCACAAAGTGTGAATTTGCACAGTGTGAATTTGCACAAAGCTTATAGTATTCAGTTATCGAATAACCCAAACTGAACAAGTGTATAGAAAGAAAAAAAAAAGGGGGTGTGAGGAGGAAGAACGTGTCCAAGAAAATATGATTAATAGCTTTAAAGGTATACAAAATTCGCTTTGTAAATGCAATAAAAATATTATTTTCAATATTATGCAAAATTAAAAAAAATGAAACTTTAAATAAAAGAAAAAACAATATGAAAAAGTATATACAAAATAATATGTAAAATACGTCACACGTGCTCAGTGTGAACCTGCTTTCATCTGTGAAGAGCACAGGGCGCCAGTGGCAAATTTGCCAATCTTGGTGTTCTCTGGCAAATGCCAAACGTCCTGCATGGTGTTGGGCTGTAAGCACAACCCCCACCTATGGACGTCAGGCCCTCATACTGCCCTCATGGAGTCTGTTTCTGACAAATGCACATTTGTGGCCTGCTGGAGGTCATTTTGCAGGGCTCTGGCAGTGCTCCTCCTGTTCCTCCTTGCACAAAGGCGGAGGTAGCGGGCCTACTGCTGGGTTGTTGCCCTCCTACAGCCTCTTCCAAGTCACCTGATGTACTGGCCTGTCTCCTGGTAGCGACTCCAAGCTCTGGACGCTATGCTGACAGACACAGCAAACCTTCTTGCCACAGCTCGCATTGATGTGCCATCCTGGATGAGCTGCAGTACCCGAGGCACTTGTGTGGGTAGTAGACTCCATCTCATGCTACCACTAGAGTGAAAGCACCGCCAGCATTCAAAAGTGACCAAAACATCAGCCAGGAAGCATAGGAACTGAGAAGTGGTCTGTGGTCACCACCTGCAGAACCACTCCTTTATTGGGGGTGTCTTGCTAATTGCCTATAATTTCCACCTGTTGTCTATCCCATTTGCACAACAGCATGTGAAATTGATTGTCACTCAGTGTTGCTTCCTAAGTGGACAGTTTGATTTCACAGAAGTGTGATTGACTTGGAGTTACATTGTGTTGTTTAAGTGTTCCCTTTATTTTTTTGAGCAGTGTATATCCCATAGATGATGTGATGGCACTCCCTTTTAATTCTATATATCCAAACCTTGCTGTCTGAGTGTACCACAAATAGTAAAATACAGTCAGCCATAACTGAAACATTTTGCTAAAATCAACAAGTGTTTATTGAATCTAAATGGTGATGGGTTAAACAGGGTCCTTTCTCAATACTTGTGCAGTCTGAAAGGGGAGAGCAAAGAAGACGTGTCAATGCCTATATCTCCATTATTGCTGGCTTTAAATATACACACATTAACAAAAAAAAAAAAACCTTTTCCAGGCGCCGTATTCACTTGGCAACAAATATTCATCCATTTTCCTTATTGTTTCTGGTTATGTGACAACACGTACAGGGGGATGTAAATCCTGCCTTTGTCTAGCTAGTAGCAGTGCTACCACCACCACCAACAACGCTCTGTTTTTATTTTTCCGATTTTGCTCTTTGACAGTGGGAGGACTAAACACCCAAAATAAACTCCTGATGTAATTACCAGGAAAAATAATTTATGATCTAGAACTTTTAGATAAAATGCAAATGCAAGTACCTTCTCCAATGGTACAAAAAGTGGAAAAAGACAGGGTGGGGCCTGACCGCAGAAGGGAGCAGACGCATGTCGCTGCTGCTCCCGCAGCTATTCTTACCTGAAGCCGATTTCCGATAACCGGAGGCTGTGACTAGACTCGCCAGGGCCACCAAACGAGTGGGGAGACTGAGACCTGCCAGAAGACACATCACAAGTGGGTTTGTCACCGGGTCCAAACCCCCCCGATGCTGCGGCCTACAAGCATGGCGGCTATGGGAGAGACGGCCACTCTCCAGCCGCCCACACATACAGTCAGGCACAATCTAAGTCTCCGTTCTCCCCCCATGGACCGGTGGGGGTTATCCCTGTCCCTGCCACGCTATACCGCTTACCCTCGACACCAATGCAGGAAGCCACGGAACCTACAGAGTACACCCCCGTACTTGCTAAAATGGCGGGAGGGCCTCCGATGACGGTGCAAAGCCTGGGGCTGGCATACCCTGGTGGAAGCAGCAGCATAGGGAGCCTCTCACAGAGACTGGAGGTGATATTTCAAAACTTCTGGGCATGATTAGAAAGGCGTAAGGTGGCAACCTTGCAGCAGCCTAAAGAGCAACGTGGTCAATGCCTACCCTCTGGGGGACGCAGGTCTAGCAGGCAGCCTGCTCCTTCTATACAGCACAAACTCAGGCAGCGGAACAACCGGGGCAAGACTCTTTTCCAACAGCCCAGAAGAAAAGAGGTCGCACCTCACAAGCTGACAAGACAAAGAACCACTCTCCCACCCCAGCAGGTGTGGGAGACCGTGCACCAACCAAGACGGAAAGCTGTACCCCAGCGGCAAGGCCAGCGAAGATCTGCAGGCTGCACATACCAGCAGCAACACCTGAGAGACGCACTGACCTGGACTCCTGGCACCCGAGCACACATGGTAGAACCACAGGTGCGTATCCAGATTCAAGGAAGGATGGACGCCCTGACAAGACTTTGTATAGCCACAACCCCTCACGAACTGCGATGTTCCACATCCCTTCTGCCGACAGTGGGGGTAGGCTGATGCTTTATCTCCAGCACCAGATGGGCTCGCAGTTCAGGACTGACACTATTGTTACCCTCTATTACTGCTAGCCTGGGACACAAGCATAACTTATATGCTACTATACTATGAAAATATAAGCTTTATCGTGTCCAAGCTTACATGTGCATAACTTTAGTTCTCTTTGCCGACATTATACACACACCCAAGGACTTATACATGCCAAATCAGCTTTAAAATTTCCACCCTAAACCTGAGTAGTCACACGTATTACGTTGACTAGGGCTAGCCCATCCGGCATTATCTAACTCACCCAGAATAGTAAACAGCAATACCATGCCGAGACGCGACTATAAATAGGACTATAAGCTTGTTTATGTGCCTTACCCGCTCATTTTCATAATCTCTATGTTTGATGCCAGATGATTATTGCATTTGAGTCCACTACTATGTCCCCCAAGGTGAACATAAATGCTCTAGCCGGTTCTAACTTGAGGCAACGCACTCTCACCCGCATGCCTACTTAATCACTTGGCAGTACCTTACTGATTTGTTAAGCCTGTTCCCACCAACCTGTTAATAATTGAAAAATTGTGCAAACACTCGTGCCATTGTTAAACATGTCTTACTCTATGCATACGCTTTTGTGGCGCTTGAAAATCACTCTGCACTACAAAAATAAATTTTTTTTAAATTTAAAAAAAAGAGGAAAAAGACAAGGGTTGTGACTATATTTTGGGCGTAAGAAAGAGAGTTGGTATAAAGATAGATTACTGCAGTACATAAGTGATATACAGAGCAGTGTTTTTCAAATGACGTGCCACGGTACATTGATGAGCTATGAAGCACCTCTAACTGTGCCATAGCAAGCAGGGTTATGAGGTCGATGTTGGCTGATTCGGCAAATTACTCAAAATTCTTTGATTGACACTGTCTGTATAATATGAGGCTACATCAAACTGTCTGTACTCTCTCTGCGGCTGGAGGGAGAGGCTGAATCATGAACACACTGACCAGTTTTTGGCTCAGTACTGAGTGTTATATCTCTTGCTTTATTGCCAAGGCCTGGCAGTATCTGGAAAGGGAATCTCAGATCTAGGACAGGATTCAAGTCTTTATCATCAATCTTAAATCACCACATTTCTTCACTACCACAAACACTTTATATGTGTAATTAAAGTGACCTTTAACAAATAATGTTACTCTTTTTAGTTTTTTTTTCAATGTATACATTTTATTGAGTTTTTACTTAACTATTTGGTTGGCATTACATGACAATAGCAATCAATATTACAAACATAAAACAAAACAAAAAGTATAACATAAAAGTTTGGCAGTACGGTCAGTAAATTATACATCACATTAAACATAATATAGGTCTCACAGGTCCTTCATGTCATGTAAGCTCTGTATGTGTGATTCAGGATGACTGTGTCATGAAGAATGGAGATATGTAGGTATCAACAGGATGTAGGAAGAGAGAAGTGAAAGAGTGTAAGTAAGAAAGAGCAGAAGTTGGGGGACATGAAATGAAGGGGAAGAAGAATGAGGGGTTGGTCTACTAGAGCCCTGATAAATTCTTAGGCACTTTTTTTTACATGGTGTCCAATGCCACCCAAATTGTTTTGAATTTGAATAGAGTGTTGGTGAGTTTATGGGTCATCTCTTCATATTGTCATCTATGTTTCAGGGAAGTCACTAATGAGTGAATCGGTGGTTGCAGGTTCGTTTTCTAATGTCCAGCAATGTTGGTTCTTGTGGATGTGAGAATATGTAATTTCGTCAACTGCGGGGAGGAACATGTTGAGGAGAAAATGTTCAGGTTGTAGTGGTACATGGAACTTAGTGTTGTTGTAAATCACAGATTATATGGCTGTCCAGTATGGTTTATTAAGAGGGAAGCCCCGGAAAATGTGAAGGAGGGTGCTGGATTGAGGTCAGAACTTGTAGGGTAACTATGTGAGTCTCATGGGGACCATATGCCAGCTCATTATCAATTTTCGGTTGGATTCCCAATGTGTTATGCATTTTGAGGTGCTGTGCATGTTAGATGTTGCTTTTATCTGTGCAGTGTGAAGGTTTTTCTAATCTCTTTTACTCATTGATGGAATGACTGGATATTTGAGGTTTCTGAAGAGGTTTTTTGTTTCTTCATTCTCATTCGAGACACGCTGTTTACACATTTCCGCAGTAGACCTCCACTGCGCTCAGATGGCAGGGAGGAGTGGGTGGAAGCGGCTGCTTCACTCTCTGTGCTGCTTTCACGGGTGGAATTGTGAAGTCCATGGACCTGATATATGACAACATCTGAGCTCTCGGGTGTGTTCACCTTCACTTTCTTTGGTTTTCTGGGGATGCAGCAGCACAGAGCTTGTAACACACGTCTCAGGCATGATCCCCTCTTTCTCTTCTTTTTTCCCTCCTTTTCTTCTCTGTCTCCATCATCTGACTCACTCAGGATTTCAATTTCATTCTCATCAGATGTTTCTGTCTTGCTCTGAGCTGGTCTTTCCTGGGTGTTGGGTCCCACATCCTCCATAACAACTTCACAGTTCTCTTCAGCTTCGTTTGACTTTTTCTGTAAAGGTTCATCTTGAGCATGCTACCCGTGAAAAGAAAAGAAAATATCAAAAAGTATTTATTAAAGGAGCCCATTGTGCATTGCTATTCATTAACATTGATGGAAAGGGTGTGTAACCTGTATATATATGTATAATATATGTAACGATCTCTCTATAAAGAAATTAATAAAACAGAAAGCAAACACACAGGATATATTCCCAGCATAGCATTAAATAGTATTAAGATACTATAGTTATACTATACTGTTAAGATCTTTATTTCTGTATTGGAGAGAGTATTGTCATAATACTTTCCCTGGTGTTAGAAAGTTCAGGGATTTTTTTCCCAGTAAAATCTCTACCTCTAGTCAACATCTAGTGATTGCAAACCTTAAGGACTATGCAGCCACATTGCATACATTCTTACCTGGTCTTGGATCTCGATCTGTGCTGGTGGGGCACTCTCACACTCTCCCTGGGGCTCGGCCTCGGTTTGGCTAGAAATTTCGTTTTGTACGCCCATTTGGTTTGCAAGTGTAATAGCATTTTCATGCTTCAAATCAAAAGAAAAAACAAAATCAGAATTTATGCATTTAATGAGTCCCTTGAACATTGTAATTTATCAACTTTCATAGAAATTATATGTGAAACTACGTATTTTATATTATATACAGAGATAAAAAATAAAAATAGTACTGATAAATGGGACTGAAGAAAAAGCAACACACAAATACACACTTATATTCTACTGCAAATAAACCTTCAAACAAAAACACACCTCTGCGTTACCATAAACACATTGGCACGCTTTTCAGATATACCATACATTGACAACCATGGTCACTTCACACTGTCACACAATACATTCATAAAATGGACCTTTTCCACTCAGTTTTATAAATGGGGAACTAGTCAGGGATATCGAGTCTGAGGCCTCCTGATTGAATGCAGAATTAGTGGAAGGAGTTGGGTAGACAGGGTTAAACCAATCATAAACAGTTTAACTTTTTGAGGTAGAAAGGCACATAGGAGTACCATGCTCCATAACAACTTCAAATTCTAAAGTTGTTATGGTGCCCAAAGTATCCCTTTAAGGTTACAATAAAACAACTCCATACGCAGTCAAACTCATTCCATCAACCCACTCCGATGTATTGCTTAGGGGGGACTGAGATTCTTTAATTCTTGCACCCAGTCCCAGTGGTTCCCAGTTACACCCCTGGGAGCACTCACAAGTTTCAGAAGTCTCTCAATATTTTCTTTCTTTTCTTTCCTCACAGAATTTTCTTCTATCTGCGGTTCCTCCGTGTTCTGTGCATTCTGCGACTTTGTCTCTATTTCTGGAAGCTCAGGACACACCTCCTGCTGTTTTATAGTATATATAGAGAAAATAAATCCCGGAATTTGCTGCTCTGCGTTAACACACATTAAATTGACATTTTTCTCATCAATACTAAGAGTTTGTTCAGTAAAATAGAATATTGTTCCTTCTATTACCCTGTGTTCATGTTATAATTACAGTTATGAATAGTGATCCCCATCCCACAAGCTGGAGAAAGCATGACATCCTCAGCTGCACATTACTGTCTACTGGACGCCCCTAACAGTTCCTACTGGTTCCTAGGGGACCATAAAGAGGACTATCACTATACTCACCTGTTCTTTGTTCATCTCCATGGCCTGGAAGCAAGGATTTACACTGGGAAAAGAGAGAGAAAGACAGTGAGATAAAATTATATAAAAAGGAAGAATGTGACAAAAAAAAGGAAGTGATCAAAATTTTGAAGAAATAAAAGAGTAAACAGTTAGGGAAGAATGGGAACAAATGATAAGTAAAAGACAAAAAAAAGTAATACAATAATTGAACAAACGTGGAATAATATGAGAATGAATACAGAAATGAAGCCTCGTTTAATAAAACTTTCTTTCCCATAACGGAAGAATACATCATTTTAGCTGCTGTCTAAAGTTACAAATACTCTCACAATATTCTTTATAGGAAAACTCCAAGCACCTTAACAATCAATACTCTGCAGTGGTTAGTGTGCTAGGATTGCCCTGATACCCCACAATGTAAGTAATCAAACCTTTTTAGGATAGTTTGACTTCTTACCTGCGTCCCCCCTGGTGCTGCTCCCTGCCTCCACTACACCCTTTACGGAGCAGGAAGAGCTCTCTCTCTCTGAGCTAAACTGTCACTCTCATGGCTGCAGAGAAGAGGTGGGGAGCAGTTTGACTATATTGTAATGGGGGGGGTGCCAGTTTCTTTATATTATGTATCACTATAGGTCACGAAAAGGCAGCAAAAAGCTAGAGTACTGGAGGTTCCTCATACAATTTATATCATTCAACATATTCTGGTAGATATATTTAGCTTCCTATATTATTTATGAATATGGTTGAACCTCCTGCTCCCACATTGATACCAACTTCCTCAACATTTCCAAGCAACCTTCCCAATGCACAAGGAAAATCACGTACGATGAACTCCGTGTGAAGTGCTGGAGATGAGCCATGGTGATGAAGGGATGGCTGAGAAATTCTGTGGGAGTTATCCTTTTGCGTGGATCTATAGCAAGCATCTCTTTCATCAGATCGATAAACTGCCCTACATCTCCCATCTCCACCAGCGTATCACTGCTCTCCAGCTTTGATGGTAAAATTACCTGAAGAGAAAGAAACAGTGTATGAGAAGATTATATTTTTATATTCAATAAAAAATATGCAAAGTGACATGTTTTTCTCAGTGTCATAGGGCCAACATTAATGGTAATGGCAGTAACTACAGTAAGTCATCTGACTGCTTCTCAGTACTCCCTACCAACCCCCCAACTTCTGTAGAGTTTGGTAGGCTCAGTGGTGAAAAGCCACAATGTCACCGGCGACACTGGTAGGGGTTCTAGACAGATCATCAGACTCTTGACAGGGGTGCAAAAATCAAGAAATGGGTTCTTCTTGTATACCTTCATAATACATTTAAAAAAACAGCTACATTTAAACAAATAACTATTAGAAAAGAGTAAATGTAACATCCATACATTACAGCAAAACTGTTTTCGTCTTTGCTCATATGCACTTCAGTTTTAAGATGTGTTTATCTAGAAGTGCAAAATGTTTTGGGTCTTCCCGTATGAACAATACACATACATTATTGTTGCCACGAAACTGTGCTCCTCACATCCAAAGTTAAGCACAAAGAGATTGCTCCACCACCTCCTCCGTGCTTGGCTAACCAGACATTTTAAAGTAATTTTTTTCTGCTAATCCACAGGGATGATGGGAAGATGCCATGTGATTACCTATATTTGGGTTAATGTGAGTGTCCCAGGAATACAGTACCTTCCTCATGTCATCAAGGGAACTGAAGACATATTTCCGTCTTTCCATTGGTCTAATACCAGAATCGAATTCATAGCGTATTTTACTCTAGAGAAGAGGAAAAACAAGATTGTCCATTAGGTTCTGGAATGAGAACATGGTTCAATGTAGCATTCTACAGTGTGACAGTAAGTTTCCTGCTAAAGTTAGAACGAATAAACACGTCTTACCATTACCTGACCCAGCAGTTTTCCCTGAGTCTAAACAGTTTAGTTTTTTATTTACTGTATGGTTTTAAAAGTTATTTTACAAAATGGCTGCAAAGCTGACAGAGAAAAGGGGAAACAGTACCTAAAACTCTTTATGGAGGATCTGTTATTTAAATTTTATCACATCAAAACTTCCGTATTGCTGAATGTGAGTGTGTAAAACTTCCTCTGGCTTAATAAAATAAATGAAATACACATCCCGAAATATCTCTTTAACCAGTTCATGGCAGATCATCTGCTGAGACTGTCATTATATCATAGGATTTGCTTAACCCGATGTCCTGAAGGGGTTAAAAATCATTTTATTTTCTATAAATATGGTAATGGTTGATATAAGAGGTCGCACCTTCAAACTCCATAATACATCATCAGAATCCCAGTCGATTCTAAAGTAAAACTCGGTCTTTGTTCCCCTATCGAGCATGTTTTCAGGGGGCAAACCCTGCGTCTCGGTGATGTAGCGGATCTGCAGGGAGGAAGCAAGAGGTCACAACGTTTCATACAAGTAGCATCAACTTCTATTAAAACTGTAAACGTACCCATAATCACCCATAATAACCAGCTTTGAATCTCTCTGGTTTACTGCATTTCCACAACTGTTCAATAACTAACATTTTATAACTGCAGTTATATTTGAGAAATTAAGTAAATGAATGTAAACTAGCATTGTGAAATTAATAAATAAATTACTTAACGTTACAAACAGTGATAATACGGTAACTATATAAAAACAGAGTAAACAAATCTGACTGCCTCCACATTCTAATGCTGCACATATTTTTATTAAAAAGCTTTGACTTCTTTTTGCCACAGGGATATTCTTTATTTATTCTGTTTACAAACTAGTTAAAATACAAATATCATCAAATTTAAAAGTTGGAGTACAATTACTTCTTTTAATGAAATTGTTTGGATTTAATAAATACATTATTTATACACCTAAATGCGTCTATAGAAAGTTACCTAAACTACCAAATGAAGGCTGGTTTGAGTATGCTAACATGGATGCTTTAAAAATGTTCTAACTCGTACTAGTACTCAGTACAATCAATTTACTAAACACCAGATTACGGTGAATTAATAACCGTATCCCAAATTTCAGGCTAAAAGGTGTGACAGCAGTTGGGTTGAAGAACTTTTTGAAATTTGCAATTTTGCCTAAATGTTTCAATTTTGTATCTTGATTCATTACAATTCTTTGTTTGGTGAATAGTCCTCACTAATTTTAAACAAAATTGACAGTTTTATCTTTGCACTTTGACTCCAGTCTGTGTAAGCAAATATAACAGCTTCGTGATCTCTTTCTACGTGAATTCATTCTGGATTCCTGACTGAGACCTTAATATATAATTAAACCCAGATGTCTATTAGATCTGAACTCACCTGATCATACTCAGATGCTCCAGGATATAATGGGTGTCCTGTGAATAGCTCGGCCATGATACACCCAAGAGACCACATGTCAATGGCCTCCCAGAATGGTAATCCTAATATAATTTCTGGGGACCTGATTTTTATAAAAAGGAGAGAAATCAGAATGTTAGCTAAATAATTTACATGTTAAAACTGTTAAATAACTGAAATATAGGATTAAACCGCTTAATTTTAACTTAGTTCACTGAAATAATTACTATTTCTGTTAAGTTAATCATGACTCTGCTCCATCTGGCTGCCTGAGAGTTACCAGTGGAAGTGTTTTACCATCACTCTCAAAACACTCAGCACAAGCACATATCAGCTGACAGAGAGTGTCCAGAAAAACCCACCTCCCATTTCCCCTAGCATAATGAGATACCATGTCTGCAGCCACTTCCTAGTACGTTAATGATGATCAGTTTTTATAAAATGAGAATAATAGAGGAGAACTGCCTAAATGTTTCTTTGGAATGTAGAAAGTCCATCACATTCCACAGATCTCCACAGCTTTTTGAAGCCCGTTATATCACTTTGTGAACATATGAGAATTCCAGCAGAGATCCCATATATCCATATTTTGTAATCTTTTTCTTCAAGGCATTTATAAGTGACATGTTTTCTGACAGCTTGATATGCAAAGCTTTGAAGAAGAAGAAAGTAGGAATATTTCACCCACTTCCTTACTCCTTAGGAGAGCTCTGTAGCAAGCAGCCATGCCACTTGGGCAAATTCTGATCAATCCATGTTCACCTTAAGAGCCTGTGTGAATGTGTAGAGCTAACTGACTGATACACTCATCCAGAAACCATAAATATCACTAATATCTCCTAATATTTCATAAAAACCGTTGGACAAAATAACCAGACCTAGTTAACATTAGTAATTATACTCATGTCATTAAAGTAAAGGATATATATGTTCTTTCTTTGAAATTGTGAATTATGAGTAATAAATGTTCCTTACCTATAGTATCTGGTTTGTATGTAACTCGAACATCGAGCCTTGGATGTATGGATTGCACAGCCAAAGTCTATGACCTTGACCTTAAATGGGTGTTTGGACGTGTCCACCAGCATGATGTTCTCTGGTTTCAAGTCTGTGTGGATTATTCCCAGACTCTTCAACTTTGCCAGTGCACTGCCCACCTGCTGCACAATAGGGCGGATGTGTTTCACTGGAAGTGGCCTGCAGTTGCATTTTTTGATAAAGTCAGAGAGACTAATGTCCAACATCTCAAACACAATGCAGATGTTGTTGTTGTGCTGGAAATAGTCATAGTGCTTGACGAGATTGAAATCGTCTGGTTGCTCCTTACTCAGCTGGCATAGGATGTCCACCTCTTCTTCAGCAAATTCAGCAACATATGGAGTGTCCTTCAAGATTTTAATAGCCACTTTTTCATTGGTTCCGTTTATAACACCCTTTACAACGTTGCCAAAGGTGCCACTGCCTAACAATTCCTGCACTATGTAAACATTGGTCTTAGACCACAGGATGTTAGGTTGCTCCAATTTACTGGTAAGTAAAAAAAAAAAAGGAAATAGGTTCATTTTAACACAATGCTAGATTTCAGTCACAATATAAAATCATCTGAATCAGAGTTGTTTTAGAATTTAATAAGAAGGTTAATAATGTAATAACATGTACTTGGTGCATATTGTCTACATTTGTACAATATCTGGTATTTGAGCAGTTTAATTTGTTTTGTCACTTAACATCAGTAACTTCTCAGTCCCTTAAAGGACCACTCTAGGCACCCAGACCACTTCAGCTTAATGAAGTGGTCTGGGTGCCAGGTCCAGCTAGGGTTAACCCATTTTTTCATAAACATAGCAGTTTCAGAGAAACTGCTATGTTTATGAATGGGTTAAGCCTTCCCCTATTTCCTCTAGCTGCTGTCTCATTGACAGCCGCTAGAGGCGCTTGCGTGCTTCTCACTGTGATTTTCACAGTGAGAGCACGCTAGCGTCCATAGGAAAGCATTATGAATGCTTTCCTATGTGACCGGCTGAATGCGCGCGCAGCTCTTGCCGCGCGTGCGCATTCAGCCGACGGGGAGGAGAGAAGGAGGATCGGAGGAGGAGAGCTCCCCGCCCAGCGCTGGAAAAAGGTAAGTTTTAACTTCTTTCCCCTTTCCAGAGCCGGGCGGGAGGGGGACCCTGAGGGTGGGGGCACCCTCAGGGCACTATAGTGCCAGGAAAACGAGTATGTTTTCCTGGCACTATAGTGGTCCTTTAAGGTTTTGTAGGCAAATTTCCTGATGGATCTTTCACCTTCTTACCTTTCAGGGTCATTGAACGCGTTTATCAAAATTGGCAATTGTTTTAGAAAAAGATTGTCATGAAAGACAGAGACTATTTAACCTCAGCTGTGTTGAAATTAGTTTTCTTAATAATGAACTACAATCCATTTCTAACTTTACCTTATAACCCCCACCAAACTGATATAACTGATTGGAGAGGAGTTTTTCAGTTAATGTAATTAGTTTTAATATAATAAACAAAGCTCTAATAGTGTCCCACAAGTCCACAGTTTTTCATTGAAAATAAAATCAACCTTACACATAATTGCCCAGTTATCTATAACCTATAGAATTGGATGCATGCCTGCTCAGTCATTTAATTGTTTCTTTAAATTCATTGTGTCTAGTTAAAAGGGGATCTAAGTTCTAACAATATCTTTACATTAATAAAAAATAAAATAAAATGTTTTTATATAAACCTACAGCAAATCGTTTTATTGCTCTTCAGGTTCACATAAATCAGAGTTTTCCTTCATCTTATTTACTGCCTTTCTTTGAAATGGATCAAATCTGGTTATCAGTGGAATAATGTGTAATCACTGACTATTCAGCACTGGATATACCAGATAATGAACCCAGATACATTATATTTTGTATCATAATTACACTTTGCGGCAGTTTGTTTGGTCTGTTGCTCGGTAACACCAGCTGTAGGTAGAGTGCGATGTTTGAGCATGGTCCACTAGCTACAAGCATCCGGAGGTTCTGATGAGCCAATGATACTTCAATAATGAAACATATTTTATATAACATAGTGCATGGAGACACATTGTATATGTATTGAATCATTCCGTGCACCTGCCCTCTATTGTTGGAAGAAATCACGTATTTTGGAATAAATGGGCAATTACTACTATAATCGATATTCCAACACTAAATTCCCTCAGCCCCCAAACCCTGTTAATACCCAGCGGGGATGGTTCCAAAAACTATTCCTGCTGAATTCTACACTTTGTAAACTATTTTAATCATTTTCCTCAAATAGGCAAACATTCTAGACTTTACAGAACAGACCTCATACACTTCTTGTTTTAAACATTGGATAATTGTTAAAGGAACACTATAGTCACCTAAATTACTTTAGCTAAATAAAGCATCTTTAGTGTATAGATCATTCCCCTGCAATTTCAATGCTCAATTCACTATCATTTAGGATTTAAATCACTTTGTTTCTGTTTATGCAGCCCTAGCCACACCTCCCCTGGCTATGATTGACAGAGCCGTCATGAAAAAAAAAACTGGTTTCACTTTCAAACAGATGTAATTTACCTTAAATAATTGAATCTCAATCTCTAAATTGAACTTTAATCACATACAGGAGGCTCTTGCAGGGTCTAGCAAGCTATTAACATAGCAGGGGATAAGAAAATCTTAATTAAACAGAACTTGCAATAAAGAAAGCCTAAATAGGGCTCTCTTACAGGAAGTGTTTATGGAAGGCTGTGCAAGTCACATGCAGGGAGGTGTGACTAGGGATCATAAACAAAGGGATTTAACTCCTAAATGGCAGAGGATTGAGCAGTGAGGCTGCAGGGGCATGTTCTATACACCAAAACTGCTTCATTAAGCTAAAGTTGTTCAGGTGACTATAGTGTCCCTTTAAACTAATATTTGCTATTACTAATGGTAAAACTAATTTCAATTAGTGAGATTAGCATTAAAATAATGATTATAGCTCTGGTATTATCCAGTAAGGTTGAAGTTATAATGTCCAGGGTTACAAGGTAAATATTGGATATTGAAATGATAGACACATTTACAAAATATCACCCAGAAATCCTAACCTGTTAAATTATATAACTAAATAAACTGGACTTTTATACAAGCAGTTACCTAGTGACATATCTTCTAACTAAATTATTAGATTAGTAATATATAAAACAAACTATTTTAAATAAACCTACGGCAAGTCATCCTGGTACTCCGCAGGTTCAGATATTTTGGAGTTTTTCTCCATTTTGTAAACTGGTTATCGTTTAAATTGATCCAATCTTGTTATCACTGGAATAACTGTTAATCACTGTCTACTCAGCACTGGACTAACAGATAATGAACCCCAGATACATCATCATTTTACATCATTGCTCCACTTGGTCTGATTGTTACCTCTGTTGCTAGGCAACACCAGCTATGAGATAGAGTACAACATGGATGCCCAATAGGTAGACCCCCAGATGTTGTAAGACAACAGCTCCCATGATGCTTTGCATGCCATTAAAATACCTCTAGAATGGCAAAGCATCATGGAAGTTGTAGTTTTAAAACATGTGGAATCTGCCTGGACTGCTTCAATAACCCATTTTTTTTTTAAAGTATGTAATGGCAAATATAGAGAAAAACAAGAAAAACCAAAATAATATAATGTAGCAAATAATAAATTTGAAATCAATCCTATATTCTGATTGGCTTTTAATTTGAAAGTGAAAATTACAGCAAGAAGTTAAATTGTGGCCGGTGACCAAAATATATTAAAAAAAACGTACTGAACTATGGATTGTCTGTATGTATCCTGTGTCTATAAAACACACACTGCGTGGAGCAATACAGTTATAAACAGGCAGGCTTATAGCTTACATACATGTATTTAACGTGTAAAATTAAAGCGTATCCTCCAAAGTGGAATGCAATAATTCCAGCTGCGTTTCGCTATGTCTCCCCCACAATGCAATGCACAGCTCCATCTATTCTATACAAATATGGTAAAAGAAGAAGGGTCATTAGTTTGCGGGTTGGTCAATAATTCATGAATCTAGGAGATAGCATGCCATTTAGTAAAAAGCCTGATTCAAAGAATTCCTAAAGATTAGGATTCAGCAGGAATAATTTGAGGAACCATGCCCATTCTGGCTCCGGCACTCTGTCTCAACATCAGACAGAGTTTTTGCTGAGGAGCCAAATCCATTATAAATTTAAATGGCTAATGGAAGGTATTTTTTTCAAACATACCTAATCATGTTTTTAAATCTAAAGAACATTTTACTGCAAAACTCCCCGAATCCGAAACTTGACACACTAGCAAATACAACATTTTCAGCTAGAGACTGGGATTCACAGCTATCTAGTCCGCTCATACCTAGTTTACTCTTTCACACTCCTTCTGCCAGTTCACTATATTGAATACCTCCCAAGTGTCTCTATTTAGGAGGGGCAGTACCTATTTTAAGGCCTGAAATAATAAAATAAAATTGCAAAATGACACAAATATCAAGATATGCTGAAATGACTTAGGGTATACAGAAGCAGACTATCATCCTGCATGAATGATTTCAGTACATCTTTGAAAGAAAATGGATTACTCTAATACAATGTTTGTATTTTATTAGTTAATGATATGTAACCAGATCTTAGTATACAAATTAAAAAATATATATATTTCATTTATTTAATTTTTTATTTAGTGATATTATATGTACTCTAAATGGTTATTTTGTACAGTTTCTGATATAGTGATTATATGTAGAACTATAATTGTTACTGTTACTTATTATATTGTTACTATTTATTTGGAAAGTTATTTTTTGTGTTTATATGAGCTTATCAATTGGTGGCTATCATCTAGGATTTTTATCAATGTTTTTAGTTTTTATTTTGAATAAATGATAGATGTTAAGAGATACGGCTAACAAAATTTAAGAGTATTTTTGCTTTTGCCACCTGTTATTTTGATACAGTCTTGATTTATTTAGTCCCATAGAAAACAATTTTAGTGAGCAACAATTTTTCCCATTATACACAGAAACAGTCCATCATTGCAATTTACACACACACACACACACACACACACACACACACACACACACACACTTAATGCAACTTTCAAACTCACAGTCACACAATTCACTTTACTGACACAGAAACAGTCCATCATTGCAATTTACACACACACACACACACACACACACACAATGCAACTTTCAAACTCACAGTCACACAATTCACTTTACTGACAAACACACACATAGTGTAAATAGTATAATACCTCCCTTATGCCCCCACCCTTAATACTGTGGATGGGAGCGTATCTTTTAAACAGTGAGCAGCTAGTGACTGCTTACCGTTACTGCCCCAGCTGTGTTGGGGTTAAATAAATTGTGGAACTGGGCATCTATTACGTCCCATTTGCTAAAAAGGCCTGCAAATTATTGGGGGATGGATTGGGTGCTGGAGGGCAAATAGTATGTACGTTGTCAACTATTTCAGCAATCCGGGCAAATATTTTCCAAATCCAAATCTGATTCAGGCTCATCAGTCACCTGGACATTGACAAATCTTGAACAATCTCAATATTTTATATTTTGCATGACCCTGTCTGTAATCAGATGGTTTTGTCCCATTCGCTATGGAAGTATTAAGAATTTAGTTGTGTTTCTATCTCCCCAACACCCCTCTTTACATATGAGTAATGTGAGACGTATAATGTAAAGAAGAACACCAAGCATCATAACCACTACTGTCCACTATAGTGATTATGGTGTCAGAAGTTCCCCGACATCTTCCCATTGTGAGATAACAAACCAGTTTAGTAAGATTTGATAAATTATTAGCAACCCGCCAGGCATCCATGGATTGTTCTGTAGAGTAAAGCACGACCATGCATCGGTGGGGTTCACTCTACAGAAACATCAAGCGTATCCTGCTGGAGAGGAGCCAATGCAGGGGATGTGATCATAGCTGCCCAGGTGGACACACGTAAATTGTCAAATCTTATTAAACTAGTTTGACATCCTACCATGGGATGGTGCCAGGGTACTTTTGGCACAATAATCACAACATGAGGAAGCCTCCAGTGACTCCTCAGTAAAAAAATAAGCCAACCAATCAGAGAGCTCTGACAGGTAAATCTTGAGACTGGCAGGTAAGTCTCAAGATTTACAAATCACAGGTCACTGGGCCTGGGAGACATTTCTATTGTTGACCAATTTTGCCAAATATTAAAAAATATAATCGTTTTCTCCAGAATGACATGTGCTATAGATCTGTAACCTGTGGTAGCCTAGATTCAAAATTTGTTTAAGAGAAATCAATTGGTCACATAGTTTGGCATCCATATTAGATTAGTACAATATTCTTCACACATTTTCATCGCTGATACAGTTTTTCAGAACAATTAAAGATTTGGCATACATGTCCACAAATAGTGCCTTTACGATGGAAGTTCAAAGTATATGGTCAAACTAACTCCCCATATGTGTTTGTTGAGCTAAGTGGTTTTAGGTTGCCTTGTAAAATTGAAAATTTTATTTTTGTGTGCACCATTAATTACTATTTTGCATACATTTTGGTTTCTACTAAAGCACCAATGCTTGGAAATACATGTTCCAGCGATGCCCCCAATTCTCTCTTTTGAGATTGGCATGGTATTTCTATATAAAGCCACTAGATGGCACTCCAATATTGGCAGAAATCAGTGTAGCAATAGTGGAAAAGGAATTATTTAGTATATCTGGCAAAAGGGATCGATAGGAAAATAGACCAATTGTAGCTAAAAGGTGCAGAAGCTAATTAATGAACCACTGCCCTATTGTATAATTAGACAGAAATATAAGAAGCAGGAACCTACAATATTGTATCTGCCTAACACGGGCTAGCTAAATGGTGGAACCATTGCCCTAACACGAGCTAACTAAACAGTGAAATCATAGGTCTGCTGCACAGTACCAGAGAAAACCTACCTCGACTCACCAGAAATGCAAGAGTCTTCATTGATAGCTACTCGGCCACCTCCAGGTCAACACACATCTAGAACCGCAAACGGCAAAAAACTGTGATAACTGAAAGAATCTACGTCGTGATGAATGAGTATTTCAGGTATATGTGTGAGCTCTTAATGAACTTGGGAGATGTAGCAAAATACGAATCTAGGGTGTTTGATGTAGCAGAACTTACAAGACCTGTAAAAAACACTATAATTTAATATGTATGTGGAATATAAATACATATAAAATACAATTTGCCACTAAATTCAATTTATGATGATATGGGCTACAGCAAAGACTTAATATAACCCATATTGAATATCCAAATTGTCTTTTCTTTTTAAAATGGCATGCCATGATGGGGATAAAGGGCAGCTTGTGATTGTTATTTTATCCTAGTAGTGGCATGGATCCAGTAAATCAATCAGTGGAAAATGGAAAATTGAAACCTAAGATTTGGGTGTCTGCAAGGTTACCCTATCACTTGTCGACAAGCTGGCAAAGGTTTACATGGGGTTATATCTGCACTTTGGAAAAAATGGCAGAATACAAGTATGGGATCTTTATAATAGTATGGCTTGCAGTACCATGAAAATTAAACATGTGTGAAAAACACAAGAAAATTAAAAAGGGCTTTTCTTAATTTTGATCTTTCTGTAGTTTAGTAGACAGCTCCTTAATTTGGTATCCTTATGTGGGATTGCCATATTTATGGATGCCAAATTATGAAGTTAAAGCGTCTTGCAGCTACTTAGTAGATAACCCCCCAATTTGCACGATATTAGGGAGCTAAAAAGGCTGAAAGAAGATAATTGATCTTTTAGCCAACTTTACTAATACTAAGTAACGATTACTTAGTATAAGTAAATAAGACAGACTGCCCCTAATCGCTATGCCCTAACTGGCAAATGGGGGGAGCTATTGCCTCCCTCTGGCCCCTACACATGAGCGATGGGTGGAGAACCCTAAGTGACAAAAGGGGGGGGGGGCACTTGCTGCCTATGCACCACTTGGGCCCACCCATGAGCGGCAGGTGCTGCCCTCAGTGATAATAGAGGGGACCTATTGCCCCCCAGCTCCCACCCATTGGTGATGGGTGGTGGATAAATGTACAAAATACCCCCCAAGTGACAAGGGGTCCCCAAGACCCTAGTCACCACCCAATAAAATAAAACCCTGCTTACCCCCTCACCCTAAAAATTGTTAGGGAGGGTACAATAATCTAAATACCTATAAATATATATATATATAAAAAAATCATACCATTAGATGTCTACTTTTTTTATAAAAACTTTTTTTCCTTCTTTGAAATTCATAATTTAAGTTAGGTGTAGGCTGCTTTTATTTAAATTAAGTACGATGAATTTGTGTGTATAATTATTGTAATATAGGTATGTACAATTGTATGTATAGAAAATGCACACTGTGCAGCACAGACCCAGGAAGCACTTCTTGTGGCTGTCTGATGAGTTGCCATTAAAGCTGTTCCTAGGCTGTAATGTAAACACTGCATTTTCTATAAAAAGGCAGTGGTTACATTAAAAAGCCTGCAGGGACTGACTATACTCACCAAAACAACTACTTTAAGCTGTATTCTGGTGACTTTAGAGACCCTCTTTAACTGTGTAAAGTTTACTGGCAAACCTGAGGTCAGATGCATTGAATATTAATTAACTGAATATTAATTTAAACATATTTATATAAATATATATATATATATATATATTTATTTATTTTTTCATATAGGAAGTGATGGAATATACCCCATAGGCAAGCCCTGCTTCAATACACCTCTTTTATCAAATCCTCTTAGCAGATTGAGGCCTTTTAGATATTGTTAAAAATTTCTAAATAATTACAAAGTTCCCTCTTCAACTAAACCACTTGTGTGGATTTACATTTGTCATTTTGACAACTCACTGGGCTTCCAATGACGGTGTTGCTAATGCTATGGAATACTTTAAAAGAGGGCTCAGAGACCATATCATGACACTATCTGTGGACTATATTTGTCTAGGTCCTCTTAAGTCTTCTATACATGCCTCCTTTGTATTTTATATAGTAGAGACCTTTCTGTAAAAAACAATATATACTCCCTTTTTGTTGGTCTTGTTGAATGTTTTATATCTTGGACTGCAGGCCCTTTTCATATCTACCAAGTCTCCCTATTTAGTTTGGGCTCAAATCCTTCTGTCTTTATGTCCCTCTTTATCTATGAGCTCCTTTTTAGTTGGTGTGTGTGAGTGTATACCAGAGCTCCACAGCAATAATATTCACTGTAATGCGTCTTTAAACTACAATAATTGTGTTTAGAAATCAGTCTGTGTACTTAAGTTACATTGTTCTTGTTCAAAGTTATATTTCAGTTTCATAGATTATTAACAAGGCTTCTAAAGTAGCCCAACTCCTGGCTACAACCCTAGAATTAAGGTGTCCCTCTTTGTCCATTTGAAATGTAGGGCAGCATGTTTCTGGTTGGTATTTCAAATGACCACCATGCCTATAATTAAATGCATTATATCCACGTCTGCCTTTGGCATGCTCTTTGTTTTGGACTAATGATAATATCTTTACAGATAGCACAGATTATAAAAGGACCGGGAAACGGTCCTAGGTTATGCATTCTAAAACAGTGGTGTATCCTGGTTTTGTGCTGCCCTTGACAGGACAAAACTCAGGTGCCCCCCTTCCCCGACCCCCCCGCGCCACCCCCACCCAGCCCTTCCCTCGCCCCACCTTCTAAATACACACACACACATTCACTGACAGATACGCATACACTAGCTAATAGACAAACACACACTCACTAACAGACACGCACAGACACACACACACTCACAGGCTAACAGACACACACACACACAGTCAGACACACACACTAACAGACACACACACAAACAGACACACACACTAACAGACACACTCACTAACAGATACACTCACACTCACTAACAGACACACTCTCACTCACTAACAGACTCACACTCACTCACTCACAGACACACACTCACTAACAGACACACTCACTAACAGGCACACTCACTCAATAACATACACATACTCACTAACAGACACACACTCACTCACTATATATTCCGTCTCCCAGCCTCACTCTGCAGCGTGTGAGGGAGCTGAGCAGACAGCTCAGGGGAGGTGCTCCCTCGCCAGCCGCCCGCCCGCCAGCGTTGCCCACACAGCAGCCCGTCTGGCATGTCAGTTAGCCGCAAGGCTAACAAGACATTTGCCCTGGACATTTTTTGCCGCCCCCTGGAAAATGCCGCCCAAGGCAAATGCCTTGTTTGCCTCGCGGCTAAAACGTCCCTGTTCTAAAGTAAATCCTAGATGACTATCGACTATCGTTTTAGACAAATTCTGTACATGTGTGCATCTATAAGAAGAAGGCACAAACTCTCAAGGATTGAGAGAGTGCTACATGGTAATACAAGGAAAAATAAATTATTCTATTCTATAACGAAAGAAAGGAATGAAAAGCTCCTAGCTCCTTGTAAACTAACCAAATAGAATAAGAGCAGACGGATCAGAGGGATGCAAGTTACATCATAAGAAAAAGGTAAAGAAATTGCTGAAACTCAAAGAGATTTTTAAAGAAAATATTCTTGGTATCTAACGTACAGAAAGGGAAACTCTTAGTAGCAGGGGATATGAATGTAGTGGCAGATGTAAAAATTGATAAAACAAATCCAAAGGTCCCCCACTAGGCAAAAGAAAGGAAAATAAAGAGGAGATATTTCCAGGATCTTCTAGCTGGATATAATTTATTCACAGAACACTGGAGATAGAGACTTTTCATTTTTCTGAGAGTTGCATAATGTCTATTCAGGTATTGACCTCTTTTATTACAGACGCGACCTGTGACGAGACCAATCTCGCCACATTGCATTGGAGAAGCCTGGTTGCTCGCCTGCTGCCTTTGGACTATGGCCCCTTTGTAAAAGACTTTATTTTTGCAGGCAGAAAAGCTGTATTCGTGCTTTTCTGCCGGTTGTTCGGTAGTTTCAATCTACCGAACAACCGTACGAATGACTGGACCACCTGGGAGCTGGAGTGTGCCGGCAATTAACCTCCCTGAAGCTGCGGTTAACCGCAGCTTAATTGATGAACGCTGGGTGGCCGCCGTTCGTATCCCGAACACGAGGTCGCGGCCATTTTAAACCATACGAATGAACAGCGGTGTTCGCCTCTATTTTCATGGAACTAAAATCGGACACAGTTTTGCGCGAACACCGCTGAAGCCGCCGACCTCCCTTCTTGTTCGGTGAAAGCACACGAATGACCCGGTGTTCGGTATTTTTGTGTGAATTTCTTATACCCCAGATAGGAATCCCATGGAGCCCATTCGTATGAAACTGACTGTAAAGACTTTGGCTCCATGGCGATTGAACTGTATTCGTGTAGGCTGAGTGCCATTCACTTAATAATGTGCACTCAGACCTGAGCTATCTGGGGATGTCTTACATGTCGGTGTTTTATGTAGTAAATGTTACTTTGTGCATTTTAAAGTATAATGCTGTTTTGTGTTCCCACGTGTGTAATGGAGTTTTGCCTTTGTCTTGGGAGATAATTGAATTACTTCCCAATTATCTCCCAGGGCAGAGGGGAGGAAGCCAGGATGCATTGTGGGAATATACTGTGACTGTGTGTCCTATTTGTATACTTGTCTGTCCCTTGTCACAGTCTTCCATCTGGTCCCCTAGGGGAGTGTCCACCAGGTGGGAGACCTGCATAAAAGCCGGGCAGGTAGCCCTCATTAAACAGACCACTGCTTGACCCTCAACACGGAGCCTTGTCTCGTTCTTGGGGGGATTCACTGTATGCTGTTAGAGACTGATTGCCAGGAGTGTAAGCTGATTGTCTGCTTTTCCTGTTCGTCTGCTAGCAGCTATTTGGGAGGTTCCAGTTCGGGAGCTGGAGTGCTATTTTGTATCCAGTTCGGGAGTTTGGTGTTCTGCAGTAGCTGTGCCTGTATCTCTGGAAAGGGGGCCGATCGCCTAAACGGTTTTTACCCCTTGTGTGCAAAACGGTCCGTTACAATTGGTGGCAGCGGTGGGATCGTTCCCACAGACTACAGGACAGCTACAGGCGACACCATTCCGTGGATTTACAATTTGAGGGCAACGCATGTCTGAGTACAGCGACCCTGACAGCAACAGCATGGAACCAGCAGGGTCATACGAGGAGGAGGACCTGGATGGCCGGGATGCATTAAGGAAAGGCATCTGGTACCAGGCCCTGGATAATGTACAGTACCAGCGGGGTGAGAGTCTCCCCAGTGAAGAGCAGCGGTTGCAGAAGCAAGTGGCCCTGCGGATGCCCTTCCTGGGAGAGCAGCCCCTAGATGAATGGGTGAAGGAATTGGAGCACCGGGTATGGCAGGAGATTTGGCTGGAAGATGCATACCAGGCGCTTTGGTGGTATGGGGCACAGTACCTGCCCTGGACAGCCGAGCATGACAAGCCAGAGGGAGAGGAGTTTGATGGTCCTGGTTTGTTATGGGAGGCTTTTTCAGAGCCTGAATTTGGGAGCCCTACACAAGCCCGGTTCAGTGATCTCTTGGAGTGGAGGGAGAGCAGGTATGACTGGGACGACACTCACGACATTGAGCAAGACCTGGCTCACCTAGCAACCCTGGAGTGGGAACTGGAGCAGGACTACCGAGATCTCTTCCACTCCATTGAGAAGATTCAGCAGGACAGCAAGGTGACAGAGCCAGAACCAGACCCATTCAGCTGGGAAGACATTGTGGATATTTTCTGGGAAGAACCCCAGGTGGCCGGTAGAGATGGGACCGAGGTCTCTCCACCGGTCCTGCAGGGAATTGGGAGCCCAGTCTCCATTCCCCAGCGGCAGTATGATGCTTTGGGAATTGGGAGCCCAGTCTCCATTCCTAATGCAGGGGTAGGGCCTGGGCTCCATTCCCAGCTTGACTTGAGCTGAGTTACAGGGGACAGAGATGAGTAAACCCTGTCCCCAGCAGCTGAATAGTGCAGGGGTGGGGCCGAGCTCCATTCCTAGCCGAGGGAGAAATTGCGGGGAATTGGGAGCCCGAGGCTCCATTCTAGCCGGGGAAGATGTGCAGGGGTGGGAGCCTAGGCTCCATTCCCCAGCGACAGAGCTTCGGGGATTCACAGGGGCAGAGGTAGTTGTTCCTGCCCCCAGCAGATGAATTGCGGGGAATTTGGGCGAGCTCTCCCATTCCCCAGCAGGAGAATGTGCAGGAATTGGAGCCTGAGCTCCATTCTATGACTTGTGAAACTGAGTTACAGGCGAGAGGTAGTTGTTCTGCCCCAACGTAGGTGATATGCGGGAGAAGGCAGTGGGGAGATCAGGGAGGAGGAGGCAGTGTCACTCCTCCCCAGCGGCAGCGTGATTTTTGGGGAATTGGGAGCCCAGTCTCCATTCCCCAGCGGCAGAATGATGCTTTGGGAATTGGGAGCCCAGTCTCCACTCCCCAGCGGCAGCACAGATTATTGGGAATTGGGAGCCCCGTCTCCATTCCCCAGCGGCAGAGTGTCCTACCGGGAATAGAGAGCCCAGTCCCCTTTTCCCAGCAGCAGGACTCTGTATTGGGAGCAGAGACAGTCGGTCTCCCTCCCCCACAGCTGGAAGTATGTATGGGAGAGGAGCTTGTTACCCCCTCTCCCCAGCGGCAGCTTAATGTACAAAGGGGAGACAGTAAGCCCCACAACCGTGCAGATGGGACCGTAGTCTCTACACTGCCAGCACAGGGGGTAAGGACGGTCGGTCCTGCCCCCCAGCGACAGGGCTGTTTAGCCAAAAGGGAGACAGTCGGTCTCCCCCTCCAGCAGCAGAGATGGGTAACCAAAGGGGAGACGGTCGGTCTCCAGCAGCAGGACTGTGCATCTAAAGGGGAGACAGTCAGTCCCCAGCAGCAGCAGCAGAGCGGTGTATTTAAAGGGGAGACAGTCGGTCTCCCCCTCCAACAACCAGGCTTCCACCAGGCTACCCTCCCAGTAGCGCTGGCAACAGGGCAGAGTGCAGCTGGTCTCTGCCCACGCAGCAACCCACCAAGTCAGCGTACCCGTACCCAGCACAGCCGTGGTGAGGCACCTGGACATGGACAAGCTTCTCCTTTACCCAGGTGTAGTAACCATTTATTGTGGGTGGGCTGTGCTGTTGATTATTTGTTGTGGGTAGGCTGCTGGACTAACAAGGGCACTGACCGGCAGGAGGTCAGATACCCTGTTAGTCTGTTTGGAAAAGGGGAGAGATGTGACGAGACCAATCTCGCCACATTGCATTGGAGAAGCCTGGTTGCTCGCCTGCTGCCTTTGGACTATGGCCCCTTTGTAAAAGACTTTATTTTTGCAGGCAGAAAAGCTGTATTCGTGCTTTTCTGCCGGTTGTTCGGTAGTTTCAATCTACCGAACAACAGTACGAATGACTGGACCACCTGGGAGCTGGAGTGTGCCGGCAATTAACCTCCCTGAAGCTGCGGTTAACCGCAGCTTAATTGATGAACGCTGGGTGG
>OW240921.1:113235180-113376617 GCA_933207985.1 Pelobates cultripes
TGGCAGGGAGGGAGGTCAGAGAGTGGAGGGAGGCTGGCAGGGAGGGAGGTCAGAGAGTGGAGGGAGGCTGGCAGGCAGGGAGGTCAGAGAGTGGAGGGAGGCTGGCAGGCAGGGAGGTCAGAGAGTGGAGGGAGGCTGGCAGGGAGGGAGGTCAGAGAGTGGAGGCTGGCAGGCAGGCAGGGAGGTCAGAGAGTGGAGGCTGAGCGAGGCCTCTGAGAGTTTGACACATGGACTACTTTATAAAGGGGGGACAGCTGTTATAACACTGCATTTCCTATGGTGCTTGAGGGTGGCAAAGCATGATGGGAGTTGTAGTTCTACACAGCTGGAGGGTCTGACGTTTGGCACTCTGATATAATTATATAACAATAAATCTGTATAACCCAGGGGATACCCAGTGGGACACATTGTGGCTGCCACATGGATCTTTGACTGCTGGTTGTAGTGTTTATGTTCTGGTAATTAATCTAACTATGGTTATTGGAAAAGTAACCCTTAGGAGGTTATGGGGTTGGCTTAGCATTATGGGATTGCTGGTCCATAGAGGCTGGCAGGTGCCATCACTGAGCTGAAGTGATTTCTTAGCTTTACCTCAGGGCAGGAAAAATCTGAAAAAAGTAAAATCTAACTGTATAACTACAACTCCCATGATGCTTTAACAGGTGGGGTTAGCTATTTGCCACCCCTTTTTGGCTGAGCAGCATGGGAATAGCTTTCAGATACCCCAATTGAAGATGCAAAGTGTAATATTTATTTTGTAGGTATTGCCACGAAAGCCATACTCTAAGAACCAAAACAACTTTAGCTTAATGAAGCAGTTTTGGTGTATAGATAATTCCCCTACTGTCTCATTGCTAAATTCTCTGCCATTTAGGTGTTAGTGGCTACCCGCTCCCACGTGCCCCACAACATCAAAAGGGTTAAAATCCCATTGTGCAGTCACCTGATTCCAACGCCAATCTCCCTTGTCATGGGTTGGCGCGCTGTCTCCTCCGTGCAGGGTGGGCATATGCACATGCACAGCTAGCTCTGCGAGTGCATTAGTTCCTCCACAAATATTCCTTTATAGGGTCATTTTAACCACCATTAGAACTTTACATAATTGCAAAGGTGATGATGCATAGACTACACTGAACGTATTGCTGCATATGGTGGGGCTATTCAAAAAACGTTTGACTACTTACTGTGGGTACTGTGGCACCATAGCTACCACAGTGTGTTGTAATGGTTATAGCAGCCTGGACTGCCCGTTTACGCATACAGTATTCATCCTACTGTCTCACAATTTTAACAACTAAACGATCTTGGACTGTAAATAGCAGATATAGCATACCTGGCAGCCAATAACTATGTTGGGTGTATAATCTGAAAACCTCATACTTGGAACTATTCAATATGAATCTTTACATTTCAGGAATTTATATGCACAAACATGGGTGAGGCAGAAAAAATATGGGTCACTCTAAATATTACAAGTTGTTGCACTGATTATGGTGCATTGAGTTTTGAAACCATATCAGATGTTCTTTTGCAGCGACTCAGATAATAAAGTTACAAAACTACTTTATCCGTCCATAGCTGCCTGGCATTGGCAGTAATAGGCTGAGAATTCTGGAGGACAGGGTAGTCCAACACTTTCACTCTGTCTTTGCCATCCATTGCTGTACAGCTTTGGGCAGATAATGCCAAAGTGTAACTAAAGTAGTTATAGTAGGACTGGGCTTTGGGAGCCCTGGAAAATTCTATTTTTGTCCAACTACTCGAAAAGGGCTTAACAGAAAAATGGTATGGTATCCAAAGATTTAATGATCCACACCCACTACAATTTATTTATTTTACAACTGTTCTCCAGAGCATTTTACAAAATAAGCAAATTCGGGTTTATAGATCAAATTATATAAATGGAGTAGAGAGAATCTTTCCATCCATCAATCATTCGCCTGCAGCACTTCCTACAAGGAATGTATGGTAAAAGACCGCCCATAAGCTTACAGTGATACAGTTTCCGATGATTATGGGGCATAGAGTATCCCTTTAAATACAAATTTTATCATGTCTGCCTTAGATTGCAGATAAACTATATTTTTATGATAGATTCTAAGGGAATCAACAATTTAATACACCCTGGGTTTTGCAGCTTACATTTTTAAAAATGTTTTCTGCGTTGTTAATTTTTGTTTTGATGATGTGAACATACTGTATGTATTTAATTTAGGGGCCAGAATTCCCGCTCACCTGTTAGCCATTGGCAAGTGAAAATTCAGCCCTAGTGAGGTAGTTGTGAACTCCCACTGGAGTTTAACAAAAGTCCATGATTGACATCTGTGGCCAACATGAGCGACATTAATAATACAACAGGTGCTGTCAGATTAAAGGACCACTCTAGGCACCCAGACCACTTCAGCTTAATGAAGTGGTCTGGGTGCCAGGTCCAACTAGGGTTAACCCATTTTTCATAATTATAGCAGTTTCAGAGAAACTGCTATAATTATGAATGGGTTAAGCCTTCCCCCAATCCTCTAGTGGCTGTCTCATTGACAGCCACTAGAGGCTTGCGTGCTTCTCACTGTGATTTTCACAGTGAGAGAACGCATAAGCGTCCATAGGAAAGCATTGAAAATGCTTTCCTATGCGACGGGCTGAATGCTTGCGCAGCTCTTGAGGAGGAGGAGGAGAGAGGAGGAGAGCTCTCCGCCCAGCGCTGAAAAAAGGTAAGTTTAAACCCCTTTCCCCCTTCCAGAGCCGGGCGGGAGGGGGTCCCTGAGGGTGGGGGCACCCTCAGGGCACTATAGTGCCAGGAAAACGAGTATGTTTTCCTGGCACTATAGTGGTCCTTTAAAGCTTGATAGAGATAGACACCAACCCTCCCCAAAACCAGGCACCATGAACTGCTGCAAATTTCTACATACCTTCTAAATTCTGTAAAAAAAAAAAAAATGTAATTTTTTTTTATTCATAAAAATGTTTACTAATGCTTTAGACCATAATTTTTTTTTTGGATATGATTTGTAACCAAATAAATAATAAACTTAAGTTTACAATTCTATATTTATAAAGTGCTTCATAGACATTTTTGTGTCAATCGCATTTATTTGAGTTTTCTTTTTGCAGGCAATAAGATGTCTCGTGTTCCTCTTGGAAAAGTTCTTCTTCGAAATGTCATCCGCCACACTGATGCCCACAACAAGGTTATATTTCTTAAGATGGGGGAATGTGCAGAGAACAGCACTGTTTATGCAGCCCAAGTCACACCTCCCCTGCCTGTGCCTCACACACTCTTCATGAAAAAATTGGTTTCATTTTCGATCCGATTTTATAGCACATTCTTATTTTATACCAAATACAGTGGGGCGCTTATATTGTGATAATGAATAAATAATACACCTAGTGAAAACAGAAAATGTTTCTATACCGTTCACTTCTGTTTCTTGAGCAGTCCCGTGTCGTATATACCTTTTAAAATAAATATAAATAACAGAAAATAGTGTAGTACCCTTATGTACACAAATATAATACACAAAATAATGGGGAACTCACATGTTCCAGAGCTATAACCTAGCTCTGGGAATATTGGCCAGTAGGCCAGTTTTGACGACCTTCCCCTTTTTCCTTTGAAGAGTGGTTTAGGGTTTCCTTATGTAAAATTATAGTTTCTGGTATAAGCCCAGAGCCTATGAATTGGCTCAGTGGAACAGCAAAGTATGGTTAGGAACCATACCACCCTCTTTGAGAATGCAGGAACGATGATAGTAAGTGCAAAGGTAAATAAAAGTATAAATCTTTAGACAATTATATGCTTTATTTAAAGCTTAGTAAGTAAAAACATTATACAATATAGTATATAGTTCCAGAGACAGAGATGGCTTCCTGAATCTGGTGCAATGAACCATCAAGTCACAAAGTCTGTCTATATATAGGTCTATAAATACCGTGAAAATTGGTTTCATTTTCAATCAGATCTTATAGCACATTGTGTTTACTTTAGAAGTTATTATCTCCAGCTCTGTCAATTGAACTTTAATCAGACACATTAAGCTGCTGCAGGCTGTTAACAGAGATTGAGATAAGAAGTCCCACACCCCAAATATATATATATTATGAAATGTGACTGAATTGGTCACTTTTAAAATTTATTTTGATGTTGGTGTTATTTTAGGATTCAAAAAATAATGTATAATTTGATTTTTATAAGTCGCCTTAGTATTTAAAAATAAAGTAAGTTTTGAGATAAGTACATTTTAAAAGGGTGTTTGTTTTATTATAAGTTCTATTTTATTTAAATCTTACGTTGCATGTCTAACATTAAAATAGATTATTTGTATAAAGGGAATTAAAGAGGGAGTTGCAAAGAATAAGACCATTAAATCTGCAACCTGCGTGAGCTCCTTACTATTTTTTGTCCTTACTATTTGTCGCCATTATCTTTTGATAGATTCAAGAAGAATCTGAAATGTGGAAAATTCGAGAAATGGAGAAGCAGGCACAAGATGATTATGGTACAAAGCGGAGAAGAACATCACCAGAGCCAAACCGGTTGGTATTCTAATTTAATGCTATCATCAATGATTTGCATTCCAGTTTACAGCTGTTTTTGTAGGATTCATTTCCTAGTAATTTTTATTTAATTTAGAGAGGGTAAGGATAGTCTAGAAAGAGTAGGAAAAGAATAGAAAAACATTTTATAGGAGTTTAACCATTTAGAGCATTTGTTCCCAAAGCAGTCCTTGCGACCAACCAACAGTCCAGGTTTTGTCAGTATCTCCATTGGAATAATAAAGAGAAACACATAAATACATTAGTCCTAGATTGTTGGTGGGCTATGAGGACTGGTTTAGGAACCACTAATTTAGATGAACTTATTTTTACAAATAATGTTATATTTTTCTGTGCATAAAGCTAATTATTGATTGTACTGCATTAACTGTATCAGTTAGCATATTGAGATGGGCCAAATGGTTCTTATCTGCCGTCACATTCTATGTTTCTATAGTATTTAGAAAATTGGGTAGGCTAGATGGGCCAAATGGTTCTTATCTGCCGTCACATTCTATTAGTTGACATCTGAGTTTAGATGTGTGCAGTGACCATCCTAGGAATTTATGAAATTAGGCACAAAACACTTATTGAATTGGGGTAGATGCAGAAGATGCTGAAATGTGTAACCATGGGGGCATGTGGCACATCAGTGCATCTGTTTTAGCTGTGAATTTGGATGTTTGTTTAAATATTGTTACATAATGAATGTTGACGACATAGAATACTTTATGGTTATTCCACACCTGGAAAAATGTACTCTGATACTTTTTGTGGGAAGATACGTTAAACCTAGTGCTTTATGTGCCATTAGCATGGACCGTATTTATGGCAAAGATTTATGTAATTATTTTAAACAAAACGTTTGATGTGGGATTTACTTGTTCTGTTGCTCTGTTTCCTTTCAGCCTCTCCAAACCATTCATATTTAAAATTTCCCGATTGTGGTAACCTTTGCAGGGAATGCCTTTTCTCTATTTACTTGCTTTACCATCTTCGTTTACATTTTGTTCTTTACCTTTCATTTAGATTCCTCAGTGTATGACGTTTTATCTTCCCATACTCTCCTAGTTGTTGTGTGTCACGATCTTCCTTTCATCTAGGTGGGATCACAATGGCTACAAGGAGTTATATCCCGAAGAATTTGATAATGACAAGTAAGTTTGTTGAACACAGTTGCTGCCAGTGGAAAGGCCAAATAACTTATTTTCATTTTTTAAATTTTTTTTTTAAATGTTTCAAGTCACATCCGTACACTCAATTTTTTTTTTCTGTCTGTCTCACTTTCTATTTGTCTATCCTCCATGTGTAAGGCCTTGATTTAACTTTACTGACGCTATAACTAACATCTTGCAGAAGCCACATGAGATCCGATGGTTTTGATGCTGATGGAAATAAACAAGCTGAAAAAACAGGAGTGGCATCGGCAGTGATGCTGAGACAGGGTGCCCTGAGTATCCGGGCTTTGAACAAGAAGTTCTACGAGTGTGAGGCCAGCTTACCTGACAGGTGCGTTTACTGCTTTTTAATAACTTAATTGTCAGTGATAACCCAGGTATGGTATCCAGAGGTGTGTGCAATAATTTAGTGATGTCACCAGATACATCTAAGGTCAAGGATTAAATCAGATCTTCCTGATTTCAATCCTACCATTCAAATGCCGATATAATTATTTTTTTCCGATCTGATAAATAATTTTCCATATTCTGTTCTGATAAAGAAACATACCTTCTCTATGAGTATTGGTAGGGGAGGAGGGACAGCTCAAAATGGCACTGTCACTTCTCCCTGAAAAAATAGCATTTCGTAAAGATAGAATATTTATCCTTTAGGATTTCTGGAGCCATGTATCCATTAGTTCCTGCCTATAACATACAATTAAAAAGAAGACATTGGTAAACAAATTTCAGCACTTACAAGCAAAGTATAAGCATACCATGCATAGTTATTCAACAGTTGCATAACTGTTGCATGTGGAATGTATATTATAATAAACATGCTTAGATCATGTCATATCGATAGGCTAGTGAAGAGAAAAGAGAAGATTTACAGCCATTTCGTGATTAAGATTTAATTGTTTCCGTGGTCAAGTGATTTGGCTGGAACTCTGTAGATTTAGGTTTCTATTTCTCCAATAGATTCTATTCTACCTATAGACATTTAGGAAGCATTCCAAAAGTCAGGGTGGTGTAATGATTTATATCAACCTAGGCAAAGACGCAATTTGATGCCCAACACAATTTGATCTCATCTTAGGGTTTATGCACTATACTAGGAATTGTAAAGAATTGACCAGATTTAAGACTGATGGAAACATTTATTTTTGAACTAGATCATTTTGCCATTTTTTTTTTTTTTTGGTTTGGGCTTTAAACTTGCAAATTCTTTTTCATTTCTCCACATTTCAAAGTTTGCTAAATAATATACCAGGATACCAGGGAAGTCCTTCACAATCACAAACTCAATTTGACCACACCGTGATTAACCAGAGGGTTCTTGGCAGAGAGTAAGCACTGCTAGAGTTTTTAAGAGGAGAATAGAACTGGAAGGTCAGGGAAAAAATCTCATGGTATCCCAATCAGCCATCCTTCTCTAATTACTGTACATTGTGAATAAACATATAAAAAAAATTAAAAAAATACGCATTTTGACTGTGTTGGAATTTCACTGAAAGAGAATTGGTATTTAACAAAATATTGATAAGGATTCTATACAAAATAAAAAAAATGCATATATGCTAGATCAATGTATCTCCCACTAAACCAGATAAATGCATTAGTCTAGTATGAGCAGGGGCAGTAGAAGTGTTGTGATAGTCATAAACACGTCATTGGTGTATCTGCAACAAGTCGTACAAACCAGAGCATGAGCACATGGGCGAGGTAAAGTAAACTCCCGCATTCCATAAAGGCACAAGAAAATTGTGGTTAACTGCCTATCCAGTCCCAGGTTAAACTCTGAGATGGCACCTGTGTCTTCTGTTGCAGTACGTCTTAGTACTTGCTCTGTGAGTCTCAGTAGCTTGGTTGGGGTTAAATGTGTTTTTAGTTCTGTTTATTAATATTTTGCTTTGAAATGTAAGGTTTGTCAAGGCTGTTTAAGGGGGTCAGTTTGAGGATCAAACCAATCAAATATTCACGGCAAATACATGACTAAATACATTGTCTAAAACATTATAATTCAGAATAACTGTACCCAGTCATGGAGAAACCTTTCTTTTGGCTTATTTCTAAATTCATGGGAAAACAAGTCTGTAAATCACATGACGGAATCTGTCTTTCTCTAATTATTTTTTTTATAGATGGGGGCACAGCGGGTACAAGGAACTGTATCCTGAGGAATTTGATTCAAACAGGTATGTGGTGAAAATTAATCTTCCACCTGCACGCCCTTTTTTTTCATCCAGCTAATCATAATATGTGTTTGTATTTTACTTCTGTTCTGCATGCATGGATTTGAGCTTTAGAATTTCTTGTATATACTGGCAAACACATGGGACCAGAACCCTTTAACCACTTTCCTTGACTGTTGTGCAAGCAATGATATTAGAAGAAATTACAAAGATAATACCCCAGTGCTCTTCCAGTATCTCAAACTCCAGATTTTCCCATTGTATCTGGTAACATCTCTTACTATGACCCTGTACATTCAGCAGCATAGCAGGTATTGCCAAAATAGCACCATTGTCTAATGGATGCACATGAAACTGCTGCTCAGATGCTGTAAACGATGGGTTCAGGTTCCTAACTAGATGATCTGGTGCGAAATCATAAAAACGTTGGAGGTCTTTTTTTGGGGGTGGGAAGTGACGGGGGAGGGGGGGAGAATTATAACACTCACTAAAACCCAAAAGCAACACATAACCTCTCCCCCCCTTTTAAATATTTTTTTAATGTATAATTTATACATAATGGCGGTTGCAGTTATAACCTACTGTCATTTTAAATATGTGCAGGGATTCCTCTGCTATTTTGCACACATTTTTAAAATATAATTTGTGATTTTTTTTTTTCATATCTATATTTATCTATATTTTAGCAAACAAAGTATTTGCATGGTGAATCCAGTAATCATTGTTCAGCATGGCAATACTGTAACTTGTTATAAGCTAAATACTACTATATTTTTTATTATTATATTATTTGCCCATGCATTCCGTTTTATAGATCTGTTATAGCTTTTGTGATTTAACCCCATTGAGGGTGTAGTCCAATGCAAATCCTGTGATATGAAACCAGACCTGGCATGCCCTCTGTAATTGAGTGATTAACATCTTTATTCACTAAGGATTTCCTATTGCCAAGTAATTGAAAGGGATTCTCCAGTCTTGAGGTCACCCCCATGTCATTTTTAATCTATGATATAGATAAATCCCTAAAAAATAAATGTTAACAAAGAAATGAATCTGGAGCGTCTGAACTGCTGGAAAACTTAAACCTAGCACTGCAAGGGTTAGAGTCCAGATCAATCAGTAGCTATTTAATTTCTTATTATGAAAACGGTTATCTGAAATAGATTTCTCAGAAATTTCTTCCTGATGACACGTACAACTGTGTTATTGGACACTGCAGCTTAGGAGGAAAGAGCAGAAATGAAGCTGTAACATCACATACACTGGTACATTAACCAGAAAAAAGGAAATAATTTAAAATGGGGGATGTGGAACACATGCAAAAATACAGCTAATTATTTAGGCTAGGAACTACAAAATATCTACATGTTGTATTAGTGTCTGAAGTGTCCTTTTTAAATAACGACAAATATACCAAATTACACCAGGTGGGAAAATGACCTTTTATTTCAGCTGACCTTCATGTAATCCCTCAATTTAACCTTGGTGTTTATTTATTCTTTATGACAGTGACACAGAAGAAAAAAGCAACAAAAGGAAAACAAACGGCCAGGAAACGACAAGAGGCAGAGCTCAAAAAGAACAGGAGTCTCATAAACGTAAGAGATCTAAGAAAACCCATAAAAAGAAACAGAAGAAACGGTCTCACAAAAAGCTAAAGAAGAGAAAGAAGGAGTTGGAGGTGCCTACAGAAACCTCAAGTGAGAGTGACAGTTCAGAGGACACCATGGAAAAGCCAAAGAAATCTAAGCGCAAGAAGAAGACTCGAAAAAAGGCCACTAGAAAACAGCCATCTTCATCTGGACAAGACAGCGATTCAAGTGATGAGATGAGCAGCACCGAAGATGCTGAGACAGAGGAACATAAAGGCAGACGCCATAAAAAAACAAGCCAGAAACACCACCATCGATCAAAACCCAAGAAAGACACCGAGATGGAATTGAGGAAAAGCAGGAGGACAAACTGGAAAGTGGCTAAAGACGAGGGGTCCGATAGCTCGGATGAAGACTGAGGCACTGCATCATCGGTCTTTGATTTTATCATGGAGGGACTTTACTCAATATGTACTATAGAAAATTCCTTTCCAATTGTCTCAAATGTGCAATATTTTTTGTTGTGTATTTTATTTTTTAATCTGAAAGGAACCTACTTTACATCCCTCTTATTTACCTTATACCTGATGTTTACCTTTTAGTGAGCAGAGCAAGTAGCCAATATTCCTGCCCAAAATTAACACATGCGCAGACACTTCCATACAGGATCATAGAAGACAATGATCAACCCAAGATAACATTCAGGAGGTTTTTTGATAAAGAAAGTTATGGAATGTGTTCTTGTTTTTGTTCTGTTTAGTTTAATCGCACCCTTATCTATGTTGTAGTTTTTACATGATACTATATTGTTGAATGCGCCACACAGTATCAGAATCATTTGTGGTATTAAAACAGAAAGGATGATATGCTGTGATAGGGAAATCTACTAATTTTTACAACTGAGTAATTAAAATGCCAGTGAAATGTAAGCAGCTATGGAGTGATTTTAGCCCGCACAGCTGTGTGTTCAATAGAACAGAAACAGGACTTGCTATAGTGGAACCCCAAAAGTCGATTGGGGTACCAGGTGTGTTTTAATTAAACTGTTGCGCTTTCTAGTTGTATTTGACGGTTTAAAGTAATGAAGAGGGAAATGTTCATTTAACATATCTGCAAAATAAAACCACATTTTAGTTAGTTTTTTTTTTTTTCTCGTTTCTAAGATGTGTTTGTTTTTTATTTGGTTTAAGGTAATCCCTAATAATTAAAACGAGTTTCGTGTTTTGTAACTCTGTGTATGTTATTGGCATGGAATCCATTATAATACTAAATATAAGCAGCCGGCTTACATTTGTATTTCTATTTATCGGTGATTGTGGCATGAATTTTGTTTGTAAAGGTAACATTTCAGCTTCTCTTTATGAAGGAATGACTGTAAAGAGGTAGTGTAATCACGATCGAGCTCAGCTGAGTAATTTGTCAGACTGCCGTAGCCCACCACCTTTCTAGCCAACTTGATAAATCTACACTTTATCACTCAATCTAACATATATCAAAATTGATATTGGTAATGCAAAAGTGTAGTTTCCACACTATCAGTGTGACTGTCGAGAGGCCAATCTTTTTGAAACTGCTACAAATTGGTTCTTACCATATTGTGGGATGGTACCCATAGCGTCTTTGCACCACACTACATTTTGCCATAGTTGGTATGGTGCTCTCAGTGATGTATAGGAATATAGTAGTAAAACGTTTAAAGTTTTATAAATGTGCATAAGCATTTGGCCAAGCACCACATGGTGTCATGTCACTCAACATCAGAAATTAGGAAGGAAAATAAAAAGCTTTCAGTTCTGTTGCTTTATTCCATAAATACTTGTAAACAAATACAGAAAGACGATATCTAAATAAACCCTGTAACCCATTGTAACTGAATCAAAACCTAACGACAGAGCAAGAGTCACAACAGTGAAGGAATTAGAGAGGGGGGAAAAAGGAACAAAATAGGGGGAAAAAAAAGCTAAAAGTAATGAAAAGTCATTGCATTCCTGTGATCATGAGAGGTGCCTAGTATTCCAGAGCTTTATACAGTATATAAAGTGAATTAAAAAAAATAATTTTTACCCTTTCCCTGCCAAATCTGTTACAGCAGTGCCTTTGTACTGTCTATATTTTTTTTCTTTTGTCCTTAAGGGTTAAATGTGTTTTAAAAATCTGTGTCTTGGACTGTCTTACTATGTCTTAGTCAGTTTCCTTCCCCCAAATCTCCATTATATTCTTTTAACAGGAGTTAGTTTAGGGATTACTGTTTTAGTCTGTTAGAAAAAAAAAAAAAAATATATATATATAAAAAAAATAAATAATTGTTTAGTATTTTGTTCGTTTAGTCAGTTAGTGTGAAACATGCAGCGCATGTACAGCTTGGAGGAGGCATATGCCTTCTTGGCGTCCGACTCTGACGCCACTGACACTGCGTCCGATTTTGACCCAGGTCAGTTTAGCGACACGTCTAGTGACATGTCATCTGTGTGTGAGCCAGCTGCTTAAACGACCTGTGCTCCCCCTGCTACGCGAAATGTGGTGGAGGACTGGGTACCTCCACAGTTAGCTGAGCCCAACATCCCCCCTTTTAGTGCTAACGCAGGCATTAATGTGAATGTGGATGACTTCTCCCCTATACAATATATGGAGTTATTTTTAGGGGATACCATCTGGGAGGAGATTGTTTCCCAGACTAATTTATACACTAGCCAATTTACTGAGACCAATCCAGGTAGCTATACAGTCAGGGAGCATGCTTGGCATCCCACAGATGTCCCTGAACTTAAAAGATTCTGGGCTCTTACAATGCTCATGGGGATAATAAAGAAGCCATCAATCCGCTCTTACTGGAGCACCAACACAATTTGTTCGACTCCTATATTCTCCCAAACAATGCCTAGACCAAGATAGGAGCTGCTGCTGAGATACTTACATTTGAACGACAATACCCTCTGTCACCCCAGAGATCATCCCCAATATGATAGGCTTCATAAAATACTCCCACTGGTAGACTATCTTCAGAACAGATTTACTGATGTTTATACTCCCCAACAAAATGTATCTATTGATGAATAGTTAATGAAATATAAAGAGAGATTAGGGTTCAAATAGTATATCCCCTCAAAGCACTCTAGGTATGGCATTAAAGTGTACAAACTGTGCAAGAGTGAAAGTGGCTACACATTTGCCTTTTGTGTATATGAGGGGAAAGATGGTCAACTGAACCCTCCTGGCTGTCCTGACTCTCTGGGGACAAGTGGGAAACTTGTTTGGGACCTACTGATCCCCTTGTTCAATAAGGGTTACCACCTTTATGTGGACAATTTTTACAGCAGTGTCCACTTGTTTAAAATTCTTTATGGTTTGCATAACTGGCACTGGCCTGCGGCACTGTAAGAAGAAATGCCAAGGATTTCCCCAGACCTCTCATAGAGGCCAAATTAAAAAAAGGTCAATGCAAAGCTCTGCCCAAAGCTGACCTGCTTGCAATAAAATTTAAGGACAGGAAAGATGTTCACATGCTAACAACCATCCATGACGAAAGCATGTCAGACGTCACTGTCCGAGGCAGGGTACAGACAAAACCTGTTTACATCAGGGCTTTTAACAGGCACATAGGGTGTTGATTTGGCTGATCAGCTGATGCAGCCATATCTTATCTTAAGAAAGACAAAGGCCTGGTATAAAATGGTAGCAACACATAATTCATTTTTATTCTTTAAAAAAATGAATCCAGGAAGAACCACCTTTTTCCAATTTCAGCTCAAGCTGATTTCCACAATAATTTATGGAGATGGTCAAGGTACAACAACGGTGCCAGAGGAGTCCAGACATTTTATTTTTAAGATACCGCCAACTGCAAAAAAAAACAAATCCCCTGAAACGTTGCCGGGTCTGTTATAAAAAAGGGAAAAGGACAGACACCCCTTTGCACTGTTTTTTTTTCTTTTGAAAGCAGCAAATTTTAGTTAGTGAGTTTCCTTCCCCCAAATCTCTAGTTAGATTCTTTTTGCAGGCGTTCGTTTAGAGAATACTGCTAAAGGTGCATTTGATACCTGCACATTTGGTTAAAAAAGTTTTCTGGCAGTAACATATAACTGGCTGGCCAAAACCAAATGACATGTGCATAAAAAGCAGAATTAAAAAATTACCACCATGCACGTTCTCTTAAATTTGTTTAGCATAATGGTTGGGGGGAAGGATGTGAAAACACCCCATATACAATGCCCTGGAATGTCTACTTTATAAAAATTAAAACTTTTGTGATGTTATCATTAGCTGGGGGATGCAAACATATGCCAAACTGAAGATAGGCCAAGCATACCTATATATCAAGTTGGAAAACTGACATGTACAAGTCTTGATCGTGGCCTTTTAGCCCCCAAATAACCCAGCAAACTTATGCATGGGTGATATCACTGTACTACCCAAAAGTTTGACAAAGGCTGGTGGTAGAATTAGTGCGTGGAAAGTGTTAAAATACCACCATTTAAATACCCTGGGTTGTCTACTTTTCAAAAATATATGATTTGATGGGGGTAAAATACATTGGCCCAAATAGGACAGGGGCGCAGGTTTACTACATGTCAAAATTCCAAGTTGGAAAATGGATATGCACACCTGCCAAATGTGGCCTTTTAGCCCCCTAACAATCCAAAAAGCCTATGCATGGGTGGTATCACTGTACTCGGGAGATGTTGCTGAACACATATTAGTGTGTTTTTTGGCAGCAACACATAACAGGATCTGTGAGTTTAAACCTGAATTGCAATGTATGTGAAAAAAAACAAAAAACTAACTATGCGAAGACTGGTGGTAAAATGGCTGCATAGAAAATGTCAAAATATCCTTAGATGAATACCCTGGGTTGTCTACTTTTAAAAAAAATATATACATGTGGGGTGTTTTCCAGAGATTTATGACAGATAATAGTGTTACAATGTCGCTATTGATACATTTAAAAAAATGTATGTTTTGAAACCGCAATATCCTACTTGTACTTATAGCCCTATAACTTCCAAAAAAAAAGCAAAAAAGCCCGTAAACACTGGGTATTTTTAAACTCAGGACAAATTTTTGAATCTATTTAGCAGTTTATTTCTTTAGCTTTTTGTAGATGATTAAAAGATTTTTCAAGTAAAAGTCAAAAAACTTATTTTTAAAAAAATGTAATTACATGAGATTATATAAATAATGGTATGTAAAGAAAGCTCTTTTTGTCCTGAAAAGAAAAATATATAATTTGTATGGGAACAGTAAATGAGAGAGCAGAAAATTACAGCTAAACACAAACACCACAAAAGTGTAAAAAGAGGCCTGGCCACAAATGTACAACATCGCAAAAACAGTATGGTCCTTAAGGGGTTAAATAGTTGTAGGCGAAAAAAACAAAAACCACAAAGTGTGAATTTGCACAGTGTGAATTTGCACAAAGCTTATAGTATTCAGTTATCGAATAACCCAAACTGAACAAGTGTATAGAAAGAAAAAAAAAAAGGGGGTGTGAGCAGGAAGAACGTGTCCAAGAAAATATGATTAATAGCTTTAACCCCTTAAGGACACATAACATGTGTGACATGTCATGATTCCCTTCTATTCCAGAAGTTTGGTCCTTAATGGGTTAAAGGTAGACAAAATTAGCTTTGTAAATGCAATAAAAATATTATTTTCAATATTATGCAAAATTAAAAAAATTAACCTTTAAATAAAAGAAAAAACAATATGAAAAAGTATATACAAAATAATATGTAAAATACATCACATGTGCTCAGTGTAAACCTGCTTTCATCTGTGAAGAGCACAGGGCACCAGTGGCAAATTTGCCAATCTTGGTGTTCTCTGGCAAATGCCAAACGTCCAGCACGGTGTTGGGCTGTAAGCACAACCCCCACCTATGGACGTCGGGCCCTCATACTGCCCTCATGGAGTCTGTTTCTGACCGTTTGAGCAGACAAATGCACATTTGTGGCCTGCTGGAGGTCATTTTGCAGGGCTCTGGCAGTGCTCCTCCTGTTCCTCCTTGCACAAAGGCGGAGGTAGCGGGCCTGCTGCTGGGTTGTTGCCCTCCTACAGCCTCCTCCACGTCTCCTGATGTACTGGCCTGTCTCCTGGCAGCGACTCCAAGCTCTGGACGCTATGCTGACAGACACAGCAAACCTTCTTGCCACAGCTCGCATTGATGTGCCATCCTGGATGAGCTGCAGTACCTGAGGCACTTGTGTGGGTAGTAGACTCCGTCTCATGCTACCACTAGAGTGAAAGCACCGCCAGCATTCAAAAGTGACCAAAACATCAGCCAGGAAGCATAGGAACTGAGAAGTGGTCTGTGGTCACCACCTGCAGAACCACTCCTTTATTGGGGGTGTCTTGCTAATTGCCTATAATATCCACCTGTTGTCTATCCCATTTGCACAACAGCATGTGAAATTGATTGTCACTCAGTGTTGCTTCCTAAGTGGACAGTTTGATTTCACAGAAGTGTGATTGACTTGGAGTTACATTGTGTTGTTTAAGTGTTCCCTTTATTTTTTTGAGCAGTGTATATCCCATAGATGATGTGATGGCACTCCCTTTTAATTCTATATATCCAAACCTTGCTGTCTGAGTGTACCACAAATAGTAAAATACAGTCAGCCATAACTGAAACATTTTGCTAAAATCAACAAGTGTTTATTGAATCTAAATGGTGATGGGTTAAACAGGGTCCTTTCTCAATACTTGTGCAGTCTGAAAGGGGAGAGCAAAGAAGACGTGTAAATGGCTATATCTCCATTATTGCTGGCTTTAAATATACACACATTAACAAAAAAACCCACCTTTTCCAGGCGCCGTATTCACTTGGCAACAAATATTCATCCATTTTCCTTATTGTTTCTGGTTATGTGACAACACGTACAGGGGGATGTAAATCCTGCCTTTGTCTAGCTAGTAGCAGTGCTACCACCACCACCAACAACGCTCTGTTTTTGTTTTTCCGATTTTGCTCTTTGACAGTGGGAGGACTAAACACCCAAAATAAACTCCTGATGTAATTACCAGGAAAAATAATTTATGATCTAGAACTTTTAGATAAAATGCAAATGCAAGTACCTTCTCCAATGGTACAAAAAGTGGAAAAAGACAGGGTGGGGCCTGACCGCAGAAGGGAGCAGACGCATGTCGCTGCTGCTCCCGCAGCTAATCTTACCTGAAGCCAATTTCCGATAACCGGAGGCTGTGACTAGACTCGCCAGGGCCACCAAACGAGTGGGGAGACTGAGACCTGCCAGAAGACACATCACAAGTGGATTTGTCACCTGGTCCAAACCCCTCCGATGCTGCGGCCTACAAGCATGGCGGCTATGGGAGAGACGGCCACTCTCCAGCCGCCCACACATACAGTAAGGCACAATCTAAGTCTCCGTTCCCCCCCCATGGACCGGTGGGGGTTATCCCGGTCCCTGCCACGCTATACCGCTTACCCTCGACACCAATGCAGGAAGCCATGGAACCTACAGAGTACACCCCCGTACCTGCTAAAATGGCGGGACGGCCTCCGACGACGGTGCAAAGCCTGGGGCTGGCATACCCTGGTGGAAGCAGCAGCATAGGGAGCCCCTCACAGAGACTGGAGGTAATATTTCAAAACTTCTGGGCACGATTAGAAAGGCGCAAGGCGGCAACATTGCAGCAGCCTAAAGAGCAACGTGGTCAATGCCTACCCTCTGGGGGACGCAGGTCTAGCAGGCAGCCTGCTCCTTCTATACAGCACAAACTCAGGCAGCGGAACAACCGGGGCAAGACTCTTTTCCAACAGCCCAGAAGAAAGGAGGTCGCACCCCACAAGCTGACAAGGCAAAGAACCACTCTCCCACCCCAGCAGGTGTATGAGACCGTGCACCAACCAAGACTGAAAGCTGTACCCCAGCGGCAAGGCCAGCGAAGATCTGCAGGCTGCACATACCAGCAGCAACACCTGAGAGATGCACTGACCTGGACTCCTGGCACCTGAGCACACATGGTAGAACCACAGGTGCGTATCCAGATTCAAGGAAGGATGGACACCCTGACAAGACTTTGCCTAGCCACAACCCCTCACGAACTGCGATGTTCCACATCCCTTCTGCCGACAGTGGGGGTAGGCTGATGCTTTATCTTCAGCACCAGATGGGCTCGCAGTTCAGGACTGACACTATTGTTACCCTCTATTACTGCTAGCCTGGGACACAAGCATAACTTATATGCTCAGGGGCGGACTGAGAACCCTCAGGGCCCCCGGGCAAAATAAATCAAGGGCCCCCTTACAGGCCCCACCCATACTCTGCAGCAAGCGCCACCCTTGTCCCGCCTCCAGCCACACCCTACACAATCTTTAGACACAAGGAACAAAAGGGCAATAAGCCCTTCGAGGCCCCAGCAGAGACTACAATTGAGGGCTAATGGGCCATGGAGGGGGTCTTTCTAGCGGGGGCTATCTCAGTGTCCTTTAGAGAGTGTGTTAGAAAGAATCCCCTCCAGGCCCCATTAGAGACTACAATGGAGTCTAATGGGGCCTGGAGGGTGGTCTCTCCAACACTCTGGTTTCTATTCACAATATAGCAACACAACATAGCTCGCTGATACCTAGGCCAAGTTGGCTCTTCTTACCTTAATTACTGTTGCTGGCTGGCAGTCTGTGGGCTTGCTTGCTGCGGCTGGCAGGCTGTGGGCTTGCTGGCTACTGCCGGCAGGCTGTGGGCTTGCTGACTGCGGCTGGCAGGCTGTGGCTTGCTGGCTGCGACTGGCAGGCTGTGGGCTTGCTGGATGTAAGCCTGTGGCTTGCTGTAGGCCTGTGGGCTGGCTACTGGCCTGTGGGCTGGCTAACTTGCTGGCTACTGGCCAGCCTGTGGGTTGGCTGGCTGGCTACTGGGGCACTTGTAAATTATTTAAAGAAATAATCTATGCACAATAACCACTACTGCTCCAGAGTAAGTAGTCAAACCATTTAAGAACAGTTTGACAACTTACCTGGGATCTGCTGGGATATGGGGCTGTATTAGGGACTAGGAGCAGTGGTGCAATGTGTGTGAAAGGTTCAGTGTGTGTGTGGGGGTGTAGTGTGTGAATGTGTAGGGTGTGTGGGCTGTGTATGTGTGTGGCAATGTTAGTATGGGGGGCTGTGTATGGGGGTCTGTGTGTATATGGGTGGGCAGTGTATGTGTGTGTGTGAGGCAATGTGTGTAAATGTGTATGGTGTGTATGGGGCAGTGTGTGAATGTGTATGGTGTGTGTGTGGGGGCAGTGTGTTTATGGGGCTAGAGTTCACTCTCACCACTGCGACCACCAGGAATCCATGGGGGTTACAGTGTTGAGAGTGAACTCTAGCCCGTAGCTCCAGGGCTAGAGCTGACTCTCGCAAGAGCGGTAACGTTGCCATGGTAATCGTGGCAACGCTCTGTGCTCGTGCAAGAAGGACCCAGAGGAGCTGCAGGGTGAGCTCCCAGGTCCTCTCTTCCTCCCTCCCCTGCCCGCATGGTGCCTGCGGACAGGGGGGGGGGGGGCAATTGCCCTGTTGCCCCTCTGGATCCACCAGTGATATCTACAGCCCTTCTGTGTGCCTTTTTGTCTCCCTCCGTCCCTCTGTATGTTTCTTCCTCCCCCCCTCCTTCCCAGTCTCTCTTACCCCTCTGCCTCTTTCTCCCTCTCTTCCACTGTTTTTCTCCCCCCTTTCCCTGTCTCTCTCTTCCTCTCTGTCTCTTTCTCCCCCTCCCTATCCCCCCTCTTTCTCCCCGTGTCTCATTCTTCCCTCGTTGTCTCTTTCTCCCCCTCCCCATCTCTATATTCCCCCTCTTTCTCCCCCTGTGTCTCATTCTTCCCCCTCTGTCTCTTTCTCCCCCTCCCCATCTCTCTATTGCCCCCTCTTCCCCCCCTCCCCATCTCTCTGTTCCCCCCTCTTCCCCCCTCCCCATCTCTCTGTCCCCCCCTCTTTCTCCCCCCCTCCCCATCTCTCTAGCCTTTCCCCTCTTTCTCCCTCCTCCCCACATCTCTCTATTGCCCCCTCTTCCCCCTCTCTCCTGTGCCCCCTCTTCCCCCCCTCCCCATCTCTCTTGCCCCTCTTCCCCTCCCATCTCTCTGTTCCCCTCCTCTCCTGTGCCCCTCTTCCCCCCCTCCCCCATCTCTCTGTTCCCCTCTTCCCCATCTCTCTGGCCTTCCCCATCTCTCTCTTCTTTCTTTTGTCTCTCTATTGCCCCTCTTTTCCCCCCATCTCTCTGCCCCATATCTCTCTTCACCCCTCTTCCCCCCATATCTCTCTTGCCCTTCTTCCCCCCCCATATTTTTCTTTGCACCTCTTTCCCCCCCCATATCTCTCTTGCCCCCTCTTCCCCTCTTACTCCAAGTCAGGGCCGGCCGTTTGATGCTGAAGCCGCCGGACCGGGTAGCAGCCTCGCCGGTCCGGCGGCTTTCCTCTGACTAACGATGAAGGGGGAGGAGGAGGAGCATCTGTCTATCATGCTCCCTGCGGTTCCCACAATTCCCAGCACAGGATGTGGGAACCGCAAAGGAGCATGATGGACACATGCTCCTCCTCCACTGTTAGTCAGAGGAAAGCCGCCGGACCGGCGAGGCTGCTACCCGGTCCGGCGGCTCCAGCATCAAACGGCCGGCCCCCTCACAGTGTGCCACCGGACCGGCCACCCGGTGGCACCTTCCTCTGCCGCCCCCAATTCAGCCCTGCCGCCGGGCCCCCTGAAGGCGGCCCTGGCGGCGGGCCCCCCTCCCGGCCGGGCCCTCGGACCGTGTCCGAAGTGCCCGACCGGTCAGTCCGCCCCTGTATATGCTACTATACTATGAAAATATAAGCTTTATCGTGCCCAAGCTTACATGTGCATAACTTTAGTTCTCTTTGCCGACATTATACACACACCCAAGTACTTATACATGCCAAATCAGCTTTAAAATTACCACCCTAAACCTGAGTAGTCACACGTATAAGGTTGACTAGGGCTAGCCCATCCGGCATTATCTAACTCACCCAGAATAGTAAACAGCAATACCATGCCGAGACGCGACTATAAATAGGACTATAAGCTTGTTTATGTGCCTTACCCGCTCATTTTCATAATCTCTATGTTTGATGCCTGATGATTATTGCATTTGAGTCCACTACTATGTCCCCCAAGGTGAACATAAATGCTCTAGCCGGTTCTAACTTGAGGCAACGCACTCTCACCCGCATGCCTACTTGGCAGTACCTTACTGATTTGTTAAGCCTGTTCCCACCAACCTGTTAATAATTGAAAAATTGTGCAAACACTCGTGCCATTGTTAAACATGTCTTACTCTATGCATACGCTTTTGTGGTGCTTGAAAATCACTCTGCACTACAAAAATAATTTTTTTTAAACATTTTTAAAAAAAGAGGAAAAAGACAAGGGTTGTCACTATATTTTGGGTGTAAGAAAGAGAGTTGGTATAAAGATTACTGCAGTACATAAGTGATATACAGAGCAGTGTTTTTCAAATGACGTGCCACGGTACATTGATGAGCTACGAAGCACCTCTAACTGTGCCATAGCAAGCAGGGTTATGAGGTCGATGTTGGCTGATTCGGCAAATTACTCAAAATTCTTTGATTGACACTGTCTGTATAATATGAGGCTACATCAAACTGTCTGTACTCTCTCTGCGGCTGGAGGGAGAGGCTGAATCATGAACACACTGACCAGTTTTTGGCTCAGTACTGAGTGTTATATCTCTTGCTTTATTGCCAAGGCCTGGCAGTATCTGGAAAGGGAATCTCAGATCTAGGACAGGATTCAAGTCTTTATCATCAATCTTAAATCACCACATTTCTTCACTACCACAAACACTTTATATGTGTAATTAAAGTGACCTTTAACAAATAATGTTACTCTTTTTAGTTTTTTTTTCAATGTATACATTTTATTGAGTTTTTACTTAACTATTTGGTTGGTATTACATGACAATAGCAATCAATATTACAAACATAAAACAAAACAAAAAGTATAACATAAAAGTTTGGCAGTACGGTCAGTAAATTATACATCACATTAAACATAATATAGGTCTCACAGGTCCTTCATGTCATGTAAGCTCTGTATGTGTGATTCAGGATGACTGTGTCATGAAGAATGGAGATATGTAGGTATCAACAGGATGTAGGAAGAGAGAAGTGAAAGAGTCTAAGTAAGAAAGAGCAGAAGTTGGGGGACATGAAATGAATGGGAAGAAGAATGAGGGGTTGGTCTACTAGAGCCCTGATAAATTCTTAGGCACTTTTTTTTACATGGTGTCCAATGCCACCCAAATTGTTTTGAATTTGAATAGAGTGTTGGTGAGTTTATGGGTCATCTCTTCATATTGTCGTCTATGTTTCTGGGAAGTCACTAATGAGTGAATCGGTGGTTGCAGGTTCGTTTTCCAATGTCCAGCAATGTTGGTTCTTGTGGATGTGAGAATATGTAATTTCGTCAACTGCGGGGAGGAACATGTTGAGGAGAAAATGTTCAGGTTGTAGTGGTACATGGAACTTAGTGTTGTTGTAAATCACAGATTATATGGCTGTCCAGTATGGTTTATTAAGAGGGAAACCATGAAATATGTGAAGGAGGGTGCTGGGTTGAGGTCAGAACTTTTAGGGTAACTATGTGAGTCTCATGGGGACCATATGCCACCTCATTATCAATTTTCGGTTGGAATCCCAATGTGTTGTGCATTTTGAGGTGCTGTGCATGTTAGATGTTGATTTTATCTGTGCAGTGTGAAGGTTTTCCTAATCTATTTTACTCATTGATGGAATGACTGGATATTTGAGGTTTCTGAAGAGGTTTTTTGTTTCTTCATTCTCATTCGAGACACGCTGTTTACACATTTCCGCAGTAGACCTCCACTGCGCTCAGATGGCAGGGAGGAGTGGGTGGAAGTGGCAGCTTCACTCTCTGTGCTGCTTTCAGTGGTAGAATTGTGAAGTCCATGAACCTGATATATGACAACATCTGAGCTCTCGGGTGTGTTCACCTTCACTTTCTTTGGTTTTCTGGGGATGCAGCAGCACAGAGCTCGTAACACCCGTCTCAGGCATGATCCCCTCTTTCTCTTCTTTTTTCCCTCCTTTTCTTCTCTGTCTCCATCATCTAACTCACTCAGGATTTCAATTTCATTCTCATCAGATGTTTCTGTCTTGCTCTGAGCTGGTCTTTCCTGGGTGTTGGGTCCCACATCCTCCATAACAACTTCACAGTTCTCTTCAGCTTCGTTTGACTTTTTCTGTAAAGGTTCATCTTGAGCATGCTACCCGTGAAAAGAAAAGAAAATATCAAAAAGTATTTATTAAAGGAGCCCATTGTGCATTGCTATTCATTAACATTGATGGAAAGGGTGTGTAACCTGTATATATATATGTATAATATATGTAACGATCTCTCTATAAAGAAATTAATAAAACAGAAAGCAAACACACAGGATATATTCCCAGCATAGCATTAAATAGTATTAAGATGCTATAGTGATACTATACTGTTAAGATCTTTATTTCTGTATTGGAGAGAGTATTGTCATACTTTCCCTGGTGTTAGAAAGTTCAGGGATTTTTTTTCCCAGTAAAATCTCTACCTCTAGTCAACATCTAGTGATCGCAAACCTTAAGGACTAAGCAGCCACATTGCATACATTCTTACCTGGTCTTGGATCTCGATCTGTGCTGGTGGGGCACTCTCACACGCTCCCTGGGGCTCGGCCTCGGTTTGGCTAGAAATTTCGTTTTGTACGCCCATTTGGTTTGCAAGTGTAATAGCATTTTCATGCTTCAAATCAAAAGAAAAAACAAAATCAGAATTTATGCATTTAATGAGTCCCTTGAACATTGTAATTTATCAACTTTCATAGAAATTATATGTGAAACTACGTATTTTATATTATATACAGAGATAAAAAATAAAAATAGTACTGATAAATGGGACTGAAGAAAAAGCAACACACAAATACACACTTATATTCTACTGCAAATAAACCTTCAAACAAAAACACACCTCTGCGTTACCATAAACACATTGGCACGCTTTTCAGATATACCATACATTGACAACCATGGTCACTTCACACTGTCACACAATACATTCATAAAATGGACCTTTTCCACTCAGTTTTATAAATGGGGAACTAGTCAGGGATATCGAGTCTGAGGCCTCCTGATTGAATGCAGAATCAGTGGAAGGAGTTGGGTAGACAGGGTTAAACCAATCATAAACAGTTTAACTCTTTGAGGTAGAAAGGCACATAGGAGTACCATGCTCCATAACAACTTCAAATTCTAAAGTTGTTATGGTGCCCAAAGTATCCCTTTAAGGTTACAATAAACCAACTCCATACGCAGTCAGACTCATCCCATCACCCCACTCCGATGTATTGCTTAGGGGGGACTGAGATTCTTTAATTCTTGCACCCAGTCCCAGACGTTCCCAGTTACACCCCTGGGAGCACTCACAAGTTTCAGAAGTCTCTCAATATTTTCTTTCTTTTCTTTCCTCCCAGAATTTTCTTCTATCTGCGGTTCCTCCGTGTTCTGTGCATTCTGCGACTTTGTCTCTATTTCTGGAAGCTCAGGACACACCTCCTGCTGTTTTATAGTATATATAGAGAAAATAAATCCCGGAATTTGCTGCTCTGCGTTAACACACATTAAATTGACATTTTTCTCATCAATACTAAGAGTTTGTTCAGTAAAATAGAATATCGTACCTTCTATTACCCTGTGTTCATGTTATAATTACAGTTATGAATAGTGATCCCCATCCCAAAAGCTGGAGAAAGCATGACATCCTCAGCTGCACATTACTGTCTACTGGACGCCCCTAACAGTTCCTACTGGTTCCTAGGGGACCATAAAGAGGACTATCACTATACTCACCTGTTCTTTGTTGATCTCCATGGCCTGGAAGCAAGGATTTACACTGGGAAAAGAGAGAGAAAGACAGTGAGATAAAATTATATAAAAAGGAAGAATGTGACAAAAAAAAGGAAGTGATCAAAATTTTGAAGAAATAAAAGAGTAAACAGTTAGGGAAGAATGGGAACAAATGATAAGTAAAAGACAAAAAAAAGTAATAAAATAATTGAACAAACGTGGAATAATATGAGAATGAATACAGAAATGAAGCCTCGTTTAATAAAACTTTCTTTCCCATAACGGAAGAATACATCATTTTAGCTGCTGTCTAAAGTTACAAATACTCTCACAATATTCTTTATAGGAAAACTCCAAGCACCTTAAGAATCAATGCTCTGCAGTGGTTATTGTGCTAGGATTGCCCTGATACCCCACAATGTAAGTAATCAAACCTTTTTAGGATAGTTTGACTTCTTACCTGCGTCCCCCCTGGTGCTGCTCCCTGCCTCCACTACACCCTTTACGGAGCAGGAAGAGCTCTCTCTCTCTGAGCTAAACTGTCACTCTCATGGCTGCAGAGAAGAGGTGGGGAGCAGTTTGACTATATTGTAATGGGGGGTGCCAGTTTCTTTATATTATGTATCACTATAGGTCACGAAAAGGCAGCAAAAAGCTAGAGTACTGGAGGTTCCTCATACAATTTATATCATTCAACATATTCTGGTAGATATATTTAGCTTCCTATATTATTTATGAATATGGTTGAACCTCCTGCTCCCACATTGATACCAACTTCCTCAACATTTCCAAGCAACCTTCCCAATGCACAAGGAAAATCACGTACGATGAACTCCGTGTGAAGTGCTGGAGATGAGCCATGGTGATGAAGGGATGGCTGAGAAATTCTGTGGGAGTTATCCTTTTGCGTGGATCTATAGCAAGCATCTCTTTCATCAGATCGATAAACTGCCCTACATCTCCCATCTCCACCAGCGTATCACTGCTCTCCAGCTTTGATGGTAAAATTACCTGAAGAGAAAGAAACAGTGTATGAGAAGATTATATTTTTATATTCAATAAAAAATATGCAAAGTGACATGTTTTTCTCAGTGTCATAGGGCCAACATTAATGGTAATGGCAGTAACTACACTAAGTCATCTGACTGCTTCTCAGTACTCCCTACCAACCCCCCAACTTCTGTAGAGTTTGGTAGGCTCAGTGGTGAAAAACCACAATGTCACGCGACACTGGTAGGGGTTCTAGACAGATCATCAGGCTCTTGACAGGGGTGCAAAAATCAAGAAAAGGGTTCTTCTTGTATACCTTCATAATATATTTAAAAAAACAGCTACATTTTAAAAAATAACTATTAGAAAAGAGTAAATGTAACATCCATACATTACAGCAAAACTGTTTTCGTCTTTGCTCATATGCACTTCAGTTTTAAGATGTGTTTATCTAGAAGTGCAAAATGTTTTGGGTCTTCCCGTATGAACAATACACATACATTATTGTTGCCATGAAACTGTGCTCCTCACATCCAAAGTTAAGCACAAAGAGATTGCTCCACCACCTCCTCCGTGCTTGGCTAACCAGACATTTTAAAGTAATTTTTTTCTGCTAATCCACAGGGATGATGGGAAGATGCCATGTGATTACCTATATTTGGGTTAATGTGAGTGTCCCAGGAATACAGTACCTTCCTCATGTCATCAAGGGAACTGAAGACATATTTCCGACTTTCTATTGGTCTAATACCAGAATCGAATTCATAGCGTATTTTACTCTAGAGAAGAGGAAAAACAAGATTGTCCATTAGGTTCTGGAATGAGAACATGGTTCAGTGTAGCATTCTACAGTGTGACAGTAAGTTTCCTGCTAATGTTAGAACCAATAAACACGTCTTACCATTACCTGACCCAGCAGTTTTCCCTGAGTCTAAACAGTTTCGTTTTTTATTTACTGTATGGTTTTAAAAGTTATTTTACAAAATGGCTGCAAAGCTGACAGAGAAAAGGGGAAACAGTACCTAAAACTCTTTATGGAGGATCTGTTATTTAAATTTTATCCCATCAAAACTTCCGTATTGCTGAATGTGAGTGTGCAAAACTTCCTCTGGCTTAATAAAATAAATGAAATACACATCCCGAAATGTCTCTTTAACCAGTTCATGGCAGATCATCTGCTGGGACTGTCATTATATCATAGGATTTGCTTAACCCGATGTCCTGAAGGGGTTAAAAATCATTTTATTTTCTATAAATATGGTAATGGTTGATATAAGAGGTCGCACCTTCAAACTCCATAATACATCATCAGAATCCCAGTCGATTCTAAAGTAAAACTCGGTCTTTGTTCCCCTATCGAGCATGTTTTCAGGGGGCAAACCCTGCGTCTCGGTGATGTAGCGGATCTGCAGGGAGGAAGCAAGAGGTCACAACGTTTCATACAAGTAGCATCAACTTCTATTAAAACTGTAAACGTACCCATAATCACCCATAACCCATAATAACCAGCTTTGAATCTCTCTGGTTTACTGCATTTCCACAACTGTTCAATAACTAACATTTTCTGCAGTTATATTTGAGAAATTAAGTAAATGAATGTAAACTAGCATTGTGAAATTAATAAATAAATTACTTAACGTTACAAACAGTGATAATACGGTAACTATATAAAAACAGAGTAAACAAATCTGACTGCCTCCACATTCTAATGCTGCACATATTTTTATTAAAAAGCTTTGACTTCTTTTTGCCACAGGGATATTCTTTATTTATTCTGTTTACAAACTAGTTAAAATACAAATATCATCAAATTTAAAAGTTGGAGTACAATTACTTCTTTTAATGAAATTGTTTGGATTTAATAAATACATTATTTATACACCTAAATGCGTCTATAGAAAGTTACCTAAACTACCAAATGAAGGCTGGTTTGAGTATGCTAACATGGATGCTTTAAAAATGTTCTAACTTGTACTAGTACTCAGTACAATCAATTTACTAAACACCAGATTACGGTGAATTAATAACCGTATCCCAAATTTCAGGCTAAAAGGTGTGACAGCAGTTGGGTTGAAGAACTTTTTGAAATTTGCAATTTTGCCTAAATGTTTCAATTTTGTATCTTGATTCATTACAATTCTTTGTTTGGTGAATAGTCCTCACTAATTTTAAACAAAATTGACAGTTTTATCTTTGCACTTTGACTCTAGTCTGTATAAGCAAATATAACAGCTTCGTGATATCTTTCTACGTGAATTCATTCTGGATTCCTGACTGAGACCTTAATATATAATTAAACCCAGATGTCTATTAGATCTGAACTCACCTGATCATACTCAGATGCTCCAGGATATAATGGGTGTCCTGTGAATAGCTCGGCCATGATACACCCAAGAGACCACATGTCAATGGCCTCCCAGAATGGTAATCCTAATATAATTTCTGGGGACCTGATTTTTATAAAAAGGAGAGAAATCAGAATGTTAGCTAAATAATTTACATGTTAAAACTGTAAATTAACTGAAATATAGGATTAAACCACTTAATTTTAACTTAGTTCACTGAAATAATGACTATTTCTGTTAAGTTAATCATGACTCTGCTCCATCTGGCTGCCTGAGAGTTACCAGTGGAAGTGTTTTACCATCACTCTCAAAACACTCAGCACAAGCACATATCAGCTGACAGAGAGTGTCCAGAAAAACCCACCTCCCATTTCCCCTAGCATAATGAGATACCATGTCTGCAGCCACTTCCTAGTACGTTAATGATGATCAGTTTTTATAAAATGAGAATAATAGAGGAGAACTGCCTAAATGTTTCTTTGGAATGTAGAAAGTCCATCACATTCCACAGATCTCCACAGCTTTTTGAAGCCCGTTATATCACTTTGTGAACATATGAGAATTCCAGCAGAGATCCCATATATCCATATTTTGTAATCTTTTTCTTCAAGGCATATATAAGTGACATGTTTTCTGACAGCTTGATATGCAAAGCTTAGAAGAAGAAGAACGTAGGAATATTTCACCCACTTCCTTACTCCTTAGGAGAGCTCTGTAGCAAGCAGCCATGCCACTTGGGCAAATTCTGATCAATCCATGTTCACCTTAAGAGCCTGTGTGAATGTGTAGAGCTAACTGACTGATACACTCATCCAGAAACCATAAATATCACTAATATCTCCTAATATTTCATAAAAACCGTTGGACAAAATAACCAGACCTAGTTAACATTAGTAATTATACTCATGTCATAAATGTAAAGGATATATATGTTCTTTCTTTGAAATTGTGAATTATGAGTAATAAATGTTCCTTACCTATAGTATCTGGTTTGTATGTAACGCGAACATTGAGCCTTGGATGTATGGATTGCACAGCCAAAGTCTATGACCTTGACCTTAAATGGGTGTTTGGACGTGTCCACCAGCATGATGTTCTCTGGTTTCAAGTCTGTGTGGATTATTCCCAGACTCTTCAACTTTGCCAGTGCACTGCCCACCTGCTGCACAATAGGGCGGATGTGTTTCACTGGAAGTGGCCTGCAGTTGCATTTTTTGATAAAGTCAGAGAGACTAATGTCCAACATCTCAAACACAATGCAGATGTTGTTGTTGTGCTGGAAATGGTCATAGTGCTTGACGAGATTGAAATCGTCTGGTTGCTCCTTACTCAGCTGGCATAGGATGTCCACCTCTTCTTCAGCATGTTCAGCAACATATGGAGTGTCCTTCAGGATTTTGATAGCCACTTTTTCATTGGTTCCGTTTATAACACCCTTTACAACGTTGCCAAAGGTGCCACTGCCTAACAATTCCTGCACTATGTAAACATTGGTCTTAGACCACAGGATGTTAGGTTGCTCCAATTTACTGATAAGTAAAAAAAAAAGGAAATAGGTTCATTTTAACACAATGCTAGATTTCAGTCACAATATGAAATCATCTGAATCAGAGTTGTTTTAGAATTTAATAAGAAGGTTAATAATGTAATAACATGTACTTGGTGCATATTGTCTACATTTGTACAATATCTGGTATTTGAGCAGTTTAATTTGTTTTGTCACTTAACATCAGTAACTTCTCAGTCCCTTAAGGTTTTGTAGGCAAATTTCCTGATGGATCTTTCACCTTCTTACCTTTCAGGGTCATTGAACGCGTTTATCAAAATTGGCAATTGTTTTAGAAAAAGATTGTCGTGAAAGACAGAGACTATTTAACCTCAAAAAAAATCACCAAGAGAAACAGATAAACTTAAAGGTTTGCAGGTATAACCATTAAACCCTCAGTTTTTCTCGAGTGTAGCGCTCCGTGTTGTTTTAAAGAATAGATTAGTGAATATATATATAGTGCTTCTTATGCACTTACCCTCTATGTCACACTTGTATTACATAGAGAAAAAAAGGAAAAAAAAAAGAAAGAAATACAAATAATCGTGCAGTATATCAAAATAATTTCAGTGATTTTGTGAGTTTTTAAGTTTAAGTCCACTCACATTTTTTAGAGCCTTTTACAGTTTTAAGGCTCTAAACTTCCTGGCGTCTGTGTCTTTTCCGGGTAGAACACACGACCCTTCTCTCACGATATGCACATATATGTTTTCCTCCACATTGGACAGAGAAAAGATAGATAATCCAATCTAGGTGTAGTATTTTAAGTATTGATAAAATCAATATAAATAAAATACAATGTTGCTCACCTTATTTAGAGCCCTTGGTACCTGGCTCTAAGTGTGTAGGCCTAGTGTCAATTAGTGGGGTGACACTACCCCTTCTTGAAATCACTTGAATGGGATGCAGTGAATTATATTTAAAATAAATGGTATATTTATTGCTTAGAAAAGTTAAAATGTATACAAACTTTATATAAAATAACAAACAGATATATAAAAAGTTCCAAATGGAAAATAAATGCCAATATATAAAAAGTTCCAAATGGAAAATAAATGCCAAAACGCGTTTCACCGTCAAACGGCTTCCTCAGTCAGCTTATCATCTTCCTCTGCACCGTGTCAGTTTTTATGTAGTTTTTCTTTTTTTCCTTTTTTTCTCTATGTAATACAAGTGTGACATAGAGGGTAAGTGCATAAGAAGCACTATATATATATTCACTAATCTATTCTTTAAAACAACACGGAGCGCTACACTCGAGAAAAACTGAGGGTTTAATGGTTATACCTGCAAACCTTTAAGTTTATCTGTTTCTCTTGGTGATTTTTTTATGTGTGGTGGGTGTATAGGAGTACCCACGGAGTGTTTTTAGCAGCTGAATTTTATCTTTCCACCATATTCTAATAGCGCCACCTTTCCACACCTTGTTTGTAAATCTATACTATTTAACCTCAGCTGTGTTGAAATTAGTTGTCTTAATAATGAACTACAATCCATTTCTAACTTTACCTTATAAACCCCACCAAACTGATATAACTGATTGGAGAGGAGTTTTTCAGTTAATGTAATTAGTTTTAATATAGTAAACAAAGCTCTAATAGTCCACAAGTCCACAGTTTTTCATTGAAAATAAAATCAACCTTACACATTATCGCCCAGTTATCTATAACCTATAGAATTGGATGCATGCCTGCTCAGTCATTTAATTGTTTCTTTAAATTCATTGTGTCTAGTTAAAAGGGGATCTAAGTTCTAACAATATCTTTACATTAATAAAAAATTAAATAAAATGTTTTTATGTAAACCTACAGCAAATCATTTTATTGCTCTTCAGGTTCACATAAATCAGAGTTTTCCTTCATCTTATTTACTGCCTTTCTTTGAAATGGATCAAATCTGGTTATCAGTGGAATAATGTGTAATCACTGACTATTCAGCACTGGATATACCAGATAATGAACCCAGATACATTATATTTTGTATCATAATTACACTTTGCGTCAGTTTGTTTGGTCTGTTGCTCGGTAACACCAGCTGTAGGTAGAGTGCGATGTTTGAGCATGGTCCACTAGCTACAAGCATCTGGAGGTTCTGATGAGCCAATGATACTTCAATAATGAAACATATTTTATATAACATAGTGCATGGAGACACATTGTATATGTATTGAATCATTCCGTGCACCTGCCCTCTATTGTTGGAAGAAATCACGTATTTTGGAATAAATGGGCAATTTCTACTATAATCGATATTCCAACACTAAATTCCCTCAGCCCCCAAACCCTGTTAATACCCAGCGGGGATGGTTCCAAAAACTATTCCTGCTGAATTCTACACTTTGTAAACTATTTTAATCATTTTCCTCAAATAGGCAAACATTCTAGACTTTACAGAACAGACCTCATACACTTCTTGTTTTAAACATTGGATAATTGTTAAAGGAACACTATAGTCACCTAAATTACTTTAGCTAAATAAAGCAGCTTTAGTGTATAGATCATTCCCCTGCAATTTCAATGCTCAATTCATTGTCATTTAAGAGTTAAATCACTTTGTTTCTGTTTATGCAGCCCTAGCCACACCTCCCCTGGCTATGACTGACAGAGCCGTCATGAAAAAAAAAACTGGTTTCACTTTCAAACAGATGTAATTTACCTTAAATAATTGAATCTCAATCTCTAAATTGAACTTTAATCACATACAGAAGGCTCTTGCAGGGTCTTGCAATTATTAACATAGCAGGGGATAAGAAAATCTTAATTAAACAGAACTTGTAATAAGGAAAGCCTAAATAGGGCTCTCTTTACAGGAAGTGTTTATGGAAGGCTGTGGAAGTCACATGCAGGGAGGTGTGACTAGGGTTCATAAACAAAGGGATTTAACTCCTAAATGGCAGAGGATTGAGCAGTGAGGCTGCAGGGGCATGTTCTATACACCAAAACTGCTTCATTAAGCTAAAGTTGTTCAGGTGACTATAGTGTCCCTTTAAACTAATATTTGTTATTACTAATTGTAAAATTAATTTCAATTAGTGAGATTAGCATTAAAATAATGATTATAGCTCTGGTATTATCCAGTAAGGCTGAGGTTATAATGTCCAGGGTTACAAGGTAAATATCGGATATTGAAATGATAGACACATTTACAAAATATCACCCAGAAATCCTAACCTGTTAAATTATATAACTAAATAAACTGGACTTTTATACAAGCAGTTACCTAGTGACATATCGTCTAACTAAATTATTACATTAGTAATATATAAAACAAACTATTTTAAATAAACCTACGGCAAGTCATCCTGGTGCTCCGCAGGTTCAGATATTTTGGAGTTATTCTCCATTTTGTAAACTGGTTATCGTTTAAATTGATCCAATCTTGTTATCACTGGAATAACTGTTAATCACTGTCTACTCAGCACTGGACTAACACATAATGAACCCCAGATACATCATCATTTTACATCATTGCTCCACTTGGTCTGATTGTTACCTCTGTTGCTAGGCAACACCAGCTGTGAGACAGAGTACAACAGGGATGCCCAATAGGTAGACCCCCAGATGTTGTAAGACAACAGCTCCCATGATGCTTTGCATGCCATTAAAATACCTCTAGAATGGCAAAGCATCATGGAAGTTGTAGTTTTAAAACATGTGGAATCTGCCTGGACTGCTTCAATAACCCATTTTTTTTAATTTTATTTTTTAGTATGTAATGGCAAATATAGAGAAAAACAAGAAAAACAAAAATAACATAATGTAGCAAATAATAAATTTGAAATCAAACCTATATTCTGATTGGCTTTTAATTTGAAAGTGAAAATTACAGCAAGAAGTTAAATTGTGGCCGGGTACCAAAATATATAAAAAAAACGTACTGAACTATGGATTGTCTGTATGTATCCTGTGTCTATAAAACACACACTGCACGGAGCAATACAGTTATAAACAGACAGGCTTCTAGCTTACATACATGTATTTAACGTGTAAAATTAAAGAGTATCCTCCAAAGTGGAATGCAATAATTCCAGCTGCGTTTCGCTATGTCTCCCCCACAATGCAATGCACAGCTCCATCTATTCTATACAAATATGGTAAAAGAAGAAGGGTCATTAGTTTGCGGGTTGGCCACTAATTCATGAATCTAGGAGATAGCATGCCATTTAGTAAAAAGCCTGATACAAAGAATTCCTAAAGATTAGGATTCAGCAGGAATAATTTGAGGAACCATGCCCATTCTGGCTCCGGCACTCAGTCTCAACATCAGACAGAGCCAAATCCATTATAAATTTAAATGGCTAATGGACGGTATTTTTTTCAAACATACCTAATCATGTTTTTAAATCTAAAGAACATTTTACTGCAAAACTCCCCGAATCTGAAACTTGACACACTAGCAAATACAACATTTTCTTAACATACACCACTTTTTGTTAATTCAACCCAAACAGCTAGAGACCGTGATTCACAGCTATCCAGTCCGCTCATACCTATTTTACTCTTTCACACTCCTTCTGCCAGTTCACTATATTGAATACCTCCCAAGTGTCCCTATTTAGGAGGGGTAGTACCTATTTTAGGGCCTGAAATAATAAAATAAAATTGCAAAATGACACAAATATCAAGATATGCTGAATTGACTTAGGGTATACAGAAGCAGACTATCATCCTGCATGAATGATTTCAGTACATCTTTGAAAGAAAATGGATTACTCTAATACAATGTTTGTATTTTATTAGTTAATGATATGTAACCAGATCTTAGTATACAAATTAAAAAATATATATATTTCATTTATTTAATTTTTTATCTAGTGATATTATATGTACTCTAAATGGTTATTTTGTACGGTTTCTGATTTAGTGATATTATATGTAGAACTATAATTGTTACTGTTACTTATTATATTGTTACTATTTATTTGGAAAGTTAATTTTTGTGTTTATATGAGCTTATCTCTTGGTGGCTATCATCTAGGGTTTTTATCAATGTTTTTAGTTTTTATTTTGAATAAATGATAGATGTTAAGAGACACGGCTTACAAACCTTAAGAGTATTTTTGCTTTTGCCACCTGTTATTTTGATACAGTCTGGATTTATTTAGTCCCATAGAAAACAATTTTAGTGAGCAACAATTTTTCCCATTATACACAGAAACAGTCCATCATTGCAATTTACACACACACACACACACACACACACACACACACACACACACTTAATGCAACTTTCAAACTCACAGTCACACAATTCACTTTACTGACACAGAAACAGTCCATCATTGCAATTTACACACACACACACACACACACACACACACACACACAATGCAACTTTCAAACTCACAGTCACATAATTCACTTTACTGACAAACACACACATGGTGTAAATAGTATAATACCTCCCTTATGCCCCCACCCTTAATACTGTGGATGGGAGCGTATCTTTTAAACAGTGAGCAGCTAGTGACTGCTTACCGTTACTGCCCCAGCTGTGTTGGGGTTAAATAAATTGAGGAACTGGGCATCTATTACTTCCCATTTGCTAAAAAGGCCTGCAAATTATTGGGGGATGGATTGGGTGCTGGAGGGCAAATAGTTTGTACGTTGTCAACTATTTCAGCAATCCGGGCAAATATTTTCCAAATCCAAATCTGATTCAGGCTCATCAGTCACCTGGACATTGAGAAATCTTGAACAATCTCAATATTTTAGATTTTGCATGACCCTGTCTGTAATCAGATGGTTTTGTCCCATTCGCTATGGAAGTATTAAGAATTTAGTTGTGTTTCTATCTCCCCTACCCCCCTCTTTACATATGAGTAATGTGAGACGTATAATGTAAAGAAGAACACCAAGCATCATAACCACTACAGTCCACTATAGTGATTATGGTGTCAGAAGTTCCCCGACATCTTCCCATTGTGAGATAACAAACCAGTTTAGTAAGATTTGATAAATTATTAGGATCCCGCCAAGCATCCATGGGTTGTTCTGTAGAGTAAAGCACGACCATGCATCAGTGGGGTTCACTCTACAGAAACATCAAGCGTATCCTGCTGGAGAGGAGCCAATGCAGGGGATGTGGTCATAGCTGCCCAGGTGGACACACGTAAATTGTCAAATCTTATTAAACTAGTTTGACATCCTACCATGGGATGGTGCCAGGGTACTTTTGGCACAATAATCACAACATGAGGAAGCCTCCAGTGACCCCTCAGTAAAAAAATAAGCCAACCAATCAGAGAGCTCTGACAGGTAAATCTTGAGACTGGCAGGTAAGTCTCAAGATTTACAAATCACAGGTCACTGGGCCTGGGAGACATTTCTATTGTTGACCAATTTTGCCAAATATTAAAAAATATAATCGTCTTCTCCAGAATGACATGTGCTATAGATCTGTAACCTGTGGTAGCCTAGATTCAAAATTTGTTTAAGAGAAATCAATTGGTCACATAGTTTGGCATCCATATTAGATTAGTGCAATATTCTTCACACATTTTCATCGCTGAAACAGTTTTTCAGAACAATTAAAGATTTGGCATACATGTCCACAAATAGTGCCTTTACGATGGAAGTTCAAAGTATATGGTCAAACTAACTCCCCATATGTGTTTGTTGAGCTAAGTGGTTTTAGGTTGCCTTGTAAAATTGAAAATTTTATTTTTGTGTGCACCATTAATTACTATTTTGCATACATTTTGGTTTCTACTAAAGCACCACTGCTTGGAAATGCATGTTCCAGCGATGCCCCCAATTCTCTCTTTTGAGATTGGCATGGTATTTCTATATAAAGCCACTAGATGGCACTCCTATATTGGCAGAAATCAGTGTAGCAATAGTGGAAAAGGAATTATTTAGTATATCTGGCAAAAGGGATCGATAGGAAAATAGACCAATTGTAGCTAAAAGGTGCAGAAGCTAATTAATGAACCACTGCCCTATTGTATAATTAGACAGAAATATAAGAAGCAGGAACCTACAATATTGTATCTGCCTAACATGGGCTAGCTAAATGGTGGAACCATTGCCCTAACACGAGCTAACTAAACAGTGAAATCATAGGTCTACTGCACACTACCAGAGAAAACCTTCCTTGACTCACCAGAAATGCAAGAGTCTTCATTGATAGCTACTCGGCCACCTCCAGGTCAACACTCATCTATAACCGCAAACGGCAAAAAACTGTGATAACTGAAAGAATCTACGTCGTGATGAATGAGTATTTCAGGTATATGTGTGAGCTCTTAATGAACTTGGGAGATGTAGCAAAATACGAATCTAGGGTATTTGATGTAGCAGAACTTACAAGACCTGTAAAAAACACTATAATTTAATATGTATGTGGAATATAAATACATATAAAATACAATTTGCCACTAAGTTCAATTTATGATGATATGGGCTGGAGCAAAGACTTAATATAACCCATATTCAATATATCCAAATTGTCTTTTTTTTTTTTAAATGGCATGCCATGATGGGGATAAAGGGCAGCTTGTGATTGTTATTTTATCCTAGTAGTGGCATGGATCCAGTAAATCAATCAGTGGAAAATGGAAAATTGAAACCTAAGATTTGGGTGTCTGCAAGGTTACCCTATCACTTGTCGACAGGATGCAAAGGTTTACATGGGGTTATATCTGCACTTTGGAAAAAAGGGCAGAATACAAGTATGGGATCTTTATAATAGTATGGCTTGCAGTACCATGAAAATTAAACATGTGTGAAAAACACAAGAAAATTAAAAAGGGCTTTTCTTAATTTTGATCTTTCAGTAGTTTAGTAGACAGCTCCTTAATTTGGTATCCTTATGTGGGATTGCCATATTTATGGATGCCAAATTATGAAGTTAAAGCGTCTTGCAGCTACTTAGTAGATAACCCCCCAATTCTCTCGACATTAGGGAGCTAAAAAGGCTGAAAGAACATAATTGATCTTTTAGCCAACTTTACTAATACTAAGTAACGATTACTTAGTATAAGTAAATAAGAGAGACTGCCCCTACTCGCTATGCCCTAACTGGCAAATGGGGGGAGCTACTGCCTCCCTCTGGCCCCTACACATGAGTGATGGGTGGAGAACCCTAAGTGACAAAAAGGGGGGGGCACCTGCTGCCTATGCACCACTTGGGCCCATCCATGAGCGGCAGGTACTGCCCTCAGTGATAATAGAGGGGGCCTATTGCCCCCCAGCTCCCACCCATTGGTGATGGGTGGTGGATAAATGTACAAAATACCCCCCAAGTGACAAGGGGTCCCCAAGACCCTAGTCACCACCCAATAAAATAAAACCCTGCTTACCCCCTCACCCTAAAAATTGTTAGGGAGGGTACAATAATCTAAATACCTATAAATATATATATATATATATATATATATATATATATATATATATACATATACATATATATATATAAAATCATACCATTAGATGTCTTCTCTTTTTATAAAAACTTTTTTTCCTTCTTTGAAATTCATAATTTAAGTTAGGTGTAGGCTGCTTTTATTTAAATTAAGTACGATGAATTTGTGTGTATAATTATTGTAATATAGGTATGTACAATTGTATGTATAGAAAATGCACACTGTGCAGCACAGACCCAGGAAGCACTTCTTGTGGCTGTCTGATGAGTTGCCACTAAAGCTGTTCCTAGGCTGTAATGTAAACACTGCATTTTCTCTAAAAAGGCAGTGGTTACATTAAAAAGCCTGCAGGGACTGACTATACTCACCAAAACAACTACTTTAAGCTGTATTCTGGTGACTATAGAGACACTCTTTAACTGTGTAAAGTTTACTGGCAAACCTGAGGTCAGATGCATTGAATATTAATTAACTGAATATTAATTTAAACATATTTATTTATTTTTTTCATTTTTGTTTCATATAGGAAGTGATGGAATATATCCCATAGGCAAGCCCTGCTTCAATACACCTCTTTTATCAAATCCTCTTAGCAGATTGAGGCCTTTTAGATATTGTTAAAAATTTCTAAATAATTACAAAGTTCCCTCTACAACTAAACCACTTGTGTGGATTTACATTTGTCATTTTGATAACTCACTGGGCTTCCAGTGACGGTGTTGCTAATGCTATGGAATACTTTAAAAGAGGGCTCAGAGACCATATCATGACACTATCTGTGGACTATATTTGTCTAGGTCCTCTTAAGTCTTCTATACATGCCTCCTTTGTATTTCATATAGTGGAGACCTTTCTGTAAAAAACAATATATACTCCCTTTTTGTTGGTCTTGTTGAATGTTTTATATCTTGGACTGCAGGCCCTTTTCATATCTACCAAGTCTCCCTATTTAGTTTGGGCTCAAATCCTTCTGTCTTGATGTGCCTCTTTATCTATGAGCTCCTTTTAGTTGGTGTGTGTGAGTGTATACCAGAGCTCCACAGCAATAATATTCACTGTAATGCGTCTTTAAACTACAATAATTGTGTTTAGAAATCAGTCTGTGTAGTTAAGTTACATTGTTCTTGTTCAAAGTTATATTTCAGTTTCATAGATTATTCACAAGGCTTCTAAAGTAGCCCAGCTCCTGGCCACAACCCTAGGATTAAGGTGTCCCTCTTTGTCCATTTGAAATGTAGGGCAGCATGTTTCTGGTTGGTATTTCAAATGACCACCATGCCTATAATTAAATGCATTATATCCACGTCTGCCTTTGGAATGCTCTTTGTTTTGGACTAATGTTAATATCTTTGCAGATAGCACAGATTATAAAAGGACCGGGAAACGGTCCTAGGTTATGCATTCTAAAACAGTGGTGTATCCTGGTTTTGTGCTGCCCTAGGCAGGACAAAACTCAGGTGCCCCCCTTCCCCTACCCCCCCACGCCACCCCCACCCAGCCCTTCCCCCGCCCCGCCTTCTAAATACACACACACACATTCACTGACAGATACGCATACGCTAGCTAATAGACAAACACACACTCACTAACAGACACACACAGACACACACGCACTCACAGGCAAACACACTCACACTAACAGACACACACACAAACACACACACAGTCAGACACACACACTAACAGACACACACACACACACACACACTAACAGACACACACACTAACAGACACACTCACTAACAGATACACTCTCACTCACTAACAGACACACTCTCACTCACTAACAGACACACACTCACTAACAGACACACACTCACTAACAGACACACTCACTAACAGATACACTCTCACTCACTAACAGACACACTCTCACTCACTAACAGACACACACTCACTAACAGACACACTCACTAACAGGCACACTCACTCACTAACATACACATACTCACTAACAGACACACACTCACTCACTATATATTCCGTCTCCCAGCCTCACTCTGCAGCGTGTGAGGGAGCTGAGCAGACAGCTCAGGGGAGGTGCTCCCTCGCCAGCCGCCCGCCCGCCAGCGCTGCCCACACAGCAGCCCGTCTGGCATGTCAGTTAGCCGCAAGGCTAACAAGACATTTGCCCTGGACATTTTTTGCCGCCCCCTGGAAAATGCCGCCCAAGGCAAATGCCTTGTTTGCCTCGCAGCTAAAACGTCCCTGTTCTAAAGTAAATCCTAGATGACTATCGACTATCATTTTAGACAAATTCTGTACATGTGTGCATCTGTAAGAAGAAGGCACAAACTCTCAAGGATTGAGAGAGTGCTACAAGGTAATACAAGGAAAAATAAATTATTCTATTCTATAAAGAAAGAAAGGAATGAAAAGCTCCTAGCTCCTTGTAAACTAACCAAATAGAACAAGAGCAGATGTATCAGAGTGATGCAAGTTACATCATAAGAAAAAAGTAAAGAAATTGCTGAAACTCAAAGAGATTTTTAAAGAAAATATTCTTGGTATCTAACGTACAGAAAGGGAAACTCTTAGTAGCAGGGGACATGAATGTAGTGGCAGATGTAAAAATTGATAAAACAAATCCAAAGGTCCCCCACTAGGCAAAAGAAAGGAAAATAAAGAGTAGATTTTTCCAGGATCTTCTAGCTGAATATAATTTATTCACAGAACACTGGAGATAGAGACTTTGTATTTTTCTGAGAGTTGCATAATTTCTATTCAGGTATTGACCTCTTTTATTACAGACGCGACCAATTTAAGTTATTTTCGAAATTCTAAAATAGATATTATTTCTTGGTTGGATGATGCTACAATAATTTTGGACATGGGAGAAGATAAAGGCTGTGGGAATAGAGCATCATGGAGCCTAAGTTAGCAAATTCTGAAATCAGAAGAGAATTCCAGATATTTGTAAGAACAGATCAGAGAGTTAATTGAATTCCACGATAATATCAAAGTCTCTAATGGCTTTAAAGAGCTATTTAACAGTTGTTCTTATTAAAATGGGGATCAGAAATCAGAAAAAAAAATATAGGGAAACTACTTAAAGATTTATATGTATCCTTGGCACAATTAGAAAGAGATAATAAACAGAATATCACTACAGATAGGACAGCTCAAAAAAGGAATCTCCAAATGGAGATATAAAAAAAGACTGGAGTATAGGACATCAAATATAATTCAGATACTTAATTAGCATTGGTACTATGGAGACAATAGGGTGGGGAAATATTTTTTTAAATAAAAGCTAACATAGGTCTCATGGATCACCAATACGGAAAATAATCCAAGGAAGTAGAGTTTATTCATCCCCGAAGCCATGAGTAAATCCTTTGGAGAGTTTTATGAATCTCTGTATAACCTACTTGACTCAAACTCATCCATTGAGGCTACGAATGAGTTCTTAAACAAACTCAAATCTAAACCAGCAAAAACAACAAAGTCTAATGCATAAACCAGGAGTAGATAAATATGAAAGTTCACATATATCTACTCCTGGTTAATGCATTAGACTCTGTTCTTTTTGCTGGTTTTCGATTTACTATTTTGAGCTCAGGGTGAGGGCTTTGATTTTACCAGTTGAATAGGAGATATATATTAACCTAGAGCAATTTTTATTTCCTTCTATTTTGTTGACCAAGAGGGACTATTTGTCGCTCTATATATTCCTTCTTTGGTTCAACATCTTTTATATATTTACTTAAACAAACTCAGGCTTCTAAAATTAGGGGGTATCACAATTGAAGAACTCCCCCATAACTCCAGAGAGATTTCAGAGAACATAACAATGTTTAAATCAGGTAAGGCCCCTGACCCAGACGGACATTCAGCACTCTTTTACAAGAAATTTGAACCTGTGATCTTTCTGCTACTTAGTAAATTGTTGAATTGGATTGTTATACACATGGACTATCCAACTGAAATGCTCCAGACTTTAATAATACCTGTTTTAAAACCAGAAAAGGATGCAAGTTTTATTAGTAATTATCATCCTATCTCTCTTATGAATACTGATGTGACATTATTTTTGCAATTTACATTTTTTTCTTTATTTTCCAAGTTATTTCCAATAAGGAAAAGTAAACAAAAAGCAAGGGGATACAGAAAAAAGAAAAAGGGTTTGGGGTACAATCAGTAGTGTTACATTGTTTTAATCATATACTTATCATACAATGTTATGCAATACTCATACTACATTTAAATAATGTCTATAATATATAAATCCTGACCGCATTTATTTTATTTTCCCTGGTGAATACTGGTGTGTCCACTATAAAATTCACCTCAGGGAAATTTAACCACTACAAGAAAAAAAAAAAAAAAAAAAAAAAAAAAAAAAGGAAAACAAAATTCTCTCCACTCCGCACTTCATATATTTAGGTTAAACTAACAATAGTAGCTTATATTTAATTTAGCTGCTTAATATTGCCCAAATAAATTAAGTTAAATTAAATTAAATGTTAAATTAAGTTAAATGTCCTACTTATTGTATTTGTCTTAAATTGTGTTCAAGCCCGACCTGAATAAGTAAAAAGACTCATTTAACTCCTCATAAACACTCAACGTATGTAATATACCACAACTCCTTTTTGTTACAGAAGCTTGATCCTACAGGACTGGCCCACAAATTTTTAATAGTTATTTTTAATTTTCATTTATTTCTACTGGAGTTATATTTCTGATAGTAACCATAGAGAAAATAAGTTTAATTTATCATATCTTATACTAAGTATATACTCCACATATCTATTAAACTTATTTCGTTATTATCTTTGTATATAAGTTTTCCAACAACTAGCTACTTTTAAGCTTAACTTCCCAATTTTAGTCTGGTCCCACATGATGAGCTCATAATCTATAGTCAGAGACATTAATGTTTTGATTTCATCTATTGTGGGTAAACTTGTAGTCTTCCAGTTTCTCGCTATAAGGGTTGACACTATAGATAATAATAAAAAGATTAGTTTACGCGTAGGTTTAGGAGTATGGTCCGGAAAGGCTTTGAGAAGTAGCATTTTCGGTGTGTGGTCTAACTTATAAGATGTCACCTCTTGGATCATTATTTCAACCTCTCTCCATAAGCTATTAACTCTTTCACATGTCCACCATATATGGAGCATAGTTCCTTTATGAGAGTGGCATCTCCAACATATATCTTGTGCATCAGAATACATTGCATGAATGCGAGTAGGTACCATATACCATCTATATAGGATTTTCCGTGCTATTTCAAAGTGTCCTATACATGAGGACATTCCCAAATGTGCCGTAAAAATGTTGTTCCATTCATCTTCTGATATAATTTCTTGAATATCAGTTTGCCAATCTATCATAAATTTTGGTATTGCTGTTTCTCTTGAATTTATTAAAATATTATAACAAAGTGATAATACTTTCCTAGGTGGAGTTAGTGCTATGCATATCTCTTCAAATTTCGTGACTAACTTTCGAGTTGTTCGATGTCCTACATATAGATTATTATTAGCCAAAAGAGCTTTAATCTGCCAATATGCAAATTTAGATTGTGGAGGAAGTGTAAATTCTGATTGGAGAGTCGGAAAAGACTTTAACCCCTCTATCGTATAAAGTTTAGAAATGTGTGTAATTCCTTTTCTATGCCATTGTAAATAAGGAAATGTTTCATTACAACTATATAGACTTCTTATGGGGGTTGCCAATGACCATGGATGCCCTGAACATAAACTTCCTCTATTACTACCCAGATTTTAAATAGAAATCTTGTCGGATGTAATATGTCAGAGGTTACTTTCCGTTTTTGTGGGGGGAGCCATATTAAAGAATAAAAATCTTGTGTTCCACAGCAATATGCTTCTATTGCTACCCATTGCGGAGTATATCTTTGTGGGTTAATAGAGGCTATATTGTTTAAGATTGCAGCCAAATAATATATTTTCAAATTTGGAAACCCCATACCCCCACTTTTCACTTGTCTCATTATTAAACTTTTGGGAACTCGGGGATGCTTCCCACCCCAGCTAAAACGTAGCAATATAGATGTGACATTGTTTTGAAAAGATCTTAGCGGAGAGATTAAAGAAGGTGATACCTAACTTGATTCACCCTGATCAACCTGACTTTGTTATTAATAGATCTGGCAGTGAAAATGTGAGGAAAATGATCAATCTTGTAGGGGACCTGACAGGGAAGAATCGGATTAAAATTAGAATCAGGAGGATACTTGAATACCAGTTGAGAAAGCCCTTACATGCAGTATGCATGTTGGAAGGGAAAGGAAGCACTGCCTTGCTGTTAAAGGATCTTATTTATTTTATTTCTTTGTATTTGTAATACATATTTTTTAATACTTGATCCTATTCATAACTTTTTTAGTATCCTGGTTCCAGAGGGTAGTGTCACCCTACAAGCTGGCACAAGGCACTTGATGCCAGTTACTAATAGGCTCCTCTAATAAATGTGACTTTTCAATCACTCACCTTACTGTTGATTTTTTTTATTTATTTATACAATAATACACTATTGTACGTTTCCTTTTTCTTTTGTATATGTATGGTAGGAACCCCCTTAATATGAGAGAGACATTTATATGTTTTTTTTAGTGCTGCACTCACATTTCATGTTTTTTGTTGTTGGAGTTTTTGGGTTCAAACCAATATATCACTGTGCGCCTTTACGTTAAAACCTGTTTGTTTAAATGCTAACATGTACAAATTGTAGTTATCCAGTTGAGATCATCTGTCTGGTTACAAATTCAAAATCCTGGCTCAATGTAACATATGGTAAGCAGGTTTAAAGTATTTAAATATATTAGTATAGGTAAAACCGCGAGAGATGCTTTTATATCATCTGAGGCAACTTTCTCTCTCAAACTGTCTGAAGGTTTACTTAGTACATAGGATACAGTGATAAATGTTGTGGGGTATATAAGGTACATGTGATATGTACCTGCATCGACCTTATGTCCCCGTTTGGTTTGTACATGTTAGCATTTAAACAATGTATGTTTGTAATTGAACAATGTCTTTGTCAAGCTATCCAAAAATGTTAAAAACAATAAACAGAAAAAAAAACAACCTGTTTGTTATTTTGGATCAAATGTTGCAGTTCTATAGTAAATGGTCACATTTCACTGTTTAGTAAATAAAGTTCTAAGAGATCAGTGTAATATTAACCCCTTAGGGACACATGACATGTGTCACACGTCATGATCCCCTTTTATTCCAGAAGTTTGGTCCTTAAGGAGTTAAAGAGGTTATCTCAATGATTAATTAGAAAATACATTATTTGATCAGTTGAAGTCATGAGCACATTGTAATATTGTAATATATCCATGTTGACATTGACTTGCACTGACTCATGATAAATCTCATGTCAGTTAGTCAGTAGGATCCACTAACTGATAATATTAATTAACAAAGTATATAACAGCTTGCTGGTGACATTATCATCATAGAACACCAGAGGCATTCAGAATGGACCCCAGCTCTCACAAACGCTATCATCTACATGAATGGGAATCAACACACTTTTTTAATTCCTATATTTTTCTGGAACAGCTGAAACATATATCACAGATGAGGCTGTAAGATTTCCAATGGAGCAGCTTTATAAGGTGGCAGGGCAAGGTATGTTCACTTTATTACATTTAAAAAAATACGACACATTCTCATTCGTATTACATTAAATGTCTACCTAAAAACTATAGGGCAAGTGTAAAAATACACTCCACTAATAGGAAGAGCAAAAGGAAGGGACACATTGAGGAAAAGTTAGATTAAAAGGAACCCTAGCTTTTATTGTGATCTAATGTTAAAATGAAATAGACCAAAAATAACTCAATAATAAGGGTGTAAGCAAAATTGGGTCTAGGGAATGAAGGGAAAAGGTGGAGACCAACAGTTGCTCATACTGCTGTATAGAAAGCCACCTCATGATATCCACAGCTGGACAGGTAGGTATTACTATGGGGTAAACCAGAGGAAACCCCCCTGTATAATATCCCACCTACTAGAGAAAGGTACCAGGGCTCAATAGGGAAATCCACACAAAAAAAAAGTTCTAAAAGGACTCCCCCATCTGTAAAGAAAGATAGACTCCAGCACCCAAGTGAGGAACATCTCATAGGGAGTAAAGTGGAAGAAGAGAGAACTGTTTGCTAAGTGTACCAAGGGAGGACTAAGGGTACACACAGAACATGGCCGTTCTGAACTATCCACCACATACAGTCTCTCAATCATGAGGAGCCAGACATTTTGGAATTCAGGGGATACGTAAAAGAGCAAAAATAATTGCTATCCCTATTTACCTTGGCCCTGGACAAGGCTAGTGCCTACCTGCACCAAAAATCCCTATAGACTACAAAATATATACTTAAATCAAAATGTGCATTGTGCTACCTAAGTGGTAAAAACATATAGTGACAAAGGAAAGAAATGCCTGATGCCCGGTTCAGCATGCTCAGACGCTGTAGTCAGGATCAAAGTATTATTTTTTTCTCTTTTACTTATCCCCTAAATCTCAATATGTCTGGCTCCTCGTGATTTAGAGATTCTATGTGGTGAATAGTTTAGAATGGTTATGTTCTGTGTGTACCCTTAGTTCTCCCTTGGTACTCTTCTTTGCACTTTAATCCCTATGAGAGATATTATACAGGGGGGTTTCCTCTGGTTTACCCCACAGTAATACCTACCTGCCCAGCGGTGGATATCATGAGGTGGCTTTCTATACAGCAGTACGAATAACTGTTGTACTACACCTTCATTCCCTAGACCCAACTAGGCTAACTTTAAAGCTAACTTTGCCCCTTCCTTTTGCTCTCCCTATTAGTGGAGTGTATTGGGAATGTTTTATGATATTATGGCCTTTAAGGGTTAATCCCTGTGGGGAAAACAGTTTAGGTGACCATCCTCCTTAAAGGAGGAGAGATTCTGCGATACTTTTACTCCCCCCCCCCACATTTTGGTGGGATAGGTAATCACTGCATCTCAGGTCGAGTCATTATAGGGCAAGTGCCAATAGATTTGGGCACATCATGAAACGTTGAATCAGTTTGATTTTAATCTATTCTGCAAAAACAAAACAAAACAATGATGTAGATAAAGCATATTAAGATAAAGTCTTGATCCCGTTTTTCCAGATTGATGTCTGGCATACCATCTGTTTCTAGCCACGTGTATTGACATGCATTATGTGATGTTCATATTATTACAGTAAAACATGAATGTGTATAGTGCTATAAATCTTTCAAAAAAGTGTTTTATTTTGTATTATTTTAAAAGTCTGTACATTGAGGGAAGACTCAATGCTTTAAATATCAGGCCACCATAAAAAGCCCAGGTGACTAGCTTGGAGGTGGAGTTGGATAAGATCAAAAAAATTTAGCTATATGAAATATTTAATAGTAATTATCTTTGATATTCAAAATGTATTAAGAAATATCAGCTCTTCCAATTTAATCCGTGTGAAAAACAAATCATTTTGGATAGGTATTTTGCTTAATTTGTTTACTATTTTATGGTGTCTTTTTCTCCGCAGGTCTAATTACAGGAGAACGTTTGATTGATATTTCTGCTGGCCCTGCTATTTACCATCTATTACCCATTTTTGAGTTTTTCAGTAACATCACTATTTTAGAATTTAGTGATCTATGTGTGAAAGAACTAGAGAATTGGAAGAATAAGGAGTCAGAAAACTTGGACTGGACTTTTGCCTTATTGATTATGGCAGAATTGCAAGGTACAAGGTAAGGATGAAGATAATGGCCATGTTTTTGATGACAATAGAATTATAGTAATGACTATAAAATGTCTCTGAAACATTTATTTTGTGAAGTTATCTAGTCATAATGTTTCAAGACGTTTAGACGTTAATACGTTAATTTCCTTGGTGGGTAACATACCACCCACGCCGGATGGATTGAGCAAGACCTCTTTTACTCTCCAGCAGTGAGTACATCTCATTTTTGTTATGCAATAGATTAAATGTACGCTGAACACAAGTAAGTGTCACCTGGATATAATGATTATCTCCTATACACTCATATAAAGTTAAATGCACTATAACCTTAGAAAGATAGAATTAGAGGGAACAATTTCTAGAAAAAGTTGTGTTACATAAAACAAGCCTTGTAAGGCTAGTCCTTAACACTAAAAGCCTCATCTAATTCATGCAAGGAACCTTGTAACAGTTATGTAGATTTAAAGGCAATAAATTAGGCTTTAATAGACTGGCCAATGCCCTAGTAGTCAAATGAAATCAGGGTACCCTTGATCATCAGATAGACTATAGTTAGACAGGGAGGGACATCTGACAATGCTTATATTGGGATTGGGGTATAATTATTGGCATCTCCTAATATCCTGGAGTGAGACAGGGTACGAAGATATGGCTAAAACAATCTTATATATATCAGGTCTAATTAGTTCAAGGACACTGCTGTAAGTAAAATACAACCAGCCACTCTTCGCTAAAACTCCCAGGGACCTCCAACATATGAAATATAGTAAAATAATTAGAATAGGCACAATAAATAGAAAAAATAAAAAGCCTCTCACTGTAACTCTAACTAGATAGGTCAAGGAAATAGAATCGAAGTGAAACACATAAGTTAGACAGTCATATTAACCAATAGATAAGTGTAAGACATCACAAAGTGATCTGAAGTGAATTAAATAAGGTGCCCATAAAAACAGACAAGAGAAAACTTGACCACAAATTTCGGTACCCCTTCGTCAGGGGCAGAGGTGCACACCGTTTTGCACCAAAACGCACCTTGAACTAATTAGACCAGCTATATTAAATTGTTTCAGCCATATCTCACTCCCGGACATTTGGAGATGCCAACAATCCCAATATAAGCATTGTCAGATGTCCCTTCCTATCTAACTATAGTCTCTCTGGTGCTCAAGGGTACTCTGATTTTATTGAGTTAAGATTTGATTTTACTACTAGGGCATAGGCCAGTCTATTAAAGCCCAATTTATTGCCTTTAAATCTATATAGCTGTTACAAGGTTCCTTGCATGTATTAGATGAAACTTTTCGGGTTAAGGACTAGCTTTATGAGGCTTGTTTTATGTAACATAGCCTTTTCTAGAAATTGATCGCTCTAATTCTATATTTATATATATATATATATATAATTTCCATCTTTCTTTTTATAGTGCATTTATCTTTATATGTTTATAGGAGATAGGCATTATATGTAGGTGGCACTTACTTGCGTTCAGTAAGTGGGGTGCTTTAAATTTATTGCAGAGCGGATTAAAGGTTAAGCCCTGAGACATCCCTAGAGTGCCTAACTGGTGTGTGAGTTCCGTTGTTGTTTTCACGGATGCCTTTTTTTTGAGTGTTTTGGGCATCTCTTTTTATTACTTTCATTCATTTTAATAGTGACCACTATTTCTATTTGATCTGTATACAATTCTGGTGAGAAATTTCTGCTATACTTCTGCACATCAACAATTGTGGATGGCTCCTATATAAATCTGTCACTGAGTGCCAACAACAGGCTCAAAATAAGTTGTGAGTCCACATCCAAATATTTATAGTCACTCCTATTTTGTGTACTTAATATACTACACTATGTTGGTGCTGTTTTCTCTTCTTATCCTGGACCACATGGAGCCCTCCCACTGGACGAAGAAATCAAGTATATCCACAGAGTGGGATTGTACCACACAGGCTCATGTATTTGGAGCTAATTATCAGCTCCAAACAACTGTAAGTGCCCTTCTGTTATTTACCTCATCAATACTATTAATATACTACACTATATTCCACCTCTGTCCTCTTGTTTTACATGTTGGCACACTCTGACTTTGGACTGGAGGACACACTTAAGACACTGCTGCTATCCTGTTTGCAATAACTAGCAAACTACCAGAAAGAAAATATTATGGTTTGGATTGTTCAAGTCGCCTACCTATAGAAAAAAAACAAGCACTAGAAACCTAACATTTTCTACTATTACCCCAGATATATTTAGATTCCCAATCTCTCTTGTAAATTTTTGCCTATTGGAATGTCCGTTTGGCATTTTAACTTTTTCTGATTACATAAGGGTAATTAATAATTATTATAATTTATTGTCTTTCTTTTACCATTATCACCATATTTAAATCCATCTTCTCGTTGAAGATATTTTGGGATGCTTTTAAGAAAAGCAGGCTTCATTTCTGGGGGAGCATTTTTAGGTGTTGGGTTGTTTCTATGAAATATTCACTTTTATATTTGTTCTCTTTATCGTCCATTTTTATTCTTTGTGTTTTCACAAATGTCACTGGATTATAATTTGTGTATCTTGCCCTTTATACACACACTCACAAATATACATATGCATACATAAATATTGTAGCGTTACTTACCTTATCCAGGGGCCGGCCGCGGTCCTCTCTTCGAGCCGCGCGCGGTCCTGCTGCTGCACGAGCCACGCGCGGCTCATCCGACGGCTTTAATAGGAAGGCGGGCAGTGACCGCGAGAATCGGTCACGCGTACCGCCTAAATCTAAGAGCGCGCCGCGCATCGCGGGCGCGCTCTTAAAGAGACAGTGGGAGCCTAAATTGTTAAAAGGCTCCCATTGGCCCCTGTCATGCCACACTCCGCATACACTTACCTTTTGGGGGTGTGGATATAACAGGAGCCAATCACATTAGTTTAGAAGCTATATATACTTACCTCTCCCTTTACTCCCTGCCCTATCGTGGTTTCTGTTTCAGTTCCCTTTAGCGCTTGTTGTGTTCAGTTGTGTTTCTCCGTATTGACTTTGGCTTTGTTTCTGACTACGTTTTCTCTTTATCCTTATCTGTTCTAGTTGTCAGCTTGCTGTTTACTGTGTACCAGACCCCGGCTAGTCCTAGTTTACTTCGGATCGTTCCTGACTCTGCCTCCTCTCATATACGTCGAGTCCGGCCATTCTAAGGTCCGGTAGACGTATCTCTCCTCTGTGTTGTCTTCTGTTTAGCTGAATCCTGCGTGTTGGGGTATATTCTCGTTACAAATATAAAATGTATATATTTTAGTCTAAGTGTTATATAGACATGTATAAACATATGTTTAATAGTTTTTTTTTACATATACTGTAACATTTCTCTATAGAGGTGATGGTGCTTAGACTGTTTGTTTAAAAAAAAAAAGTTTAAGTGAAGTTTAACCTCCCACCAGAAAATAAATATAAAACACTTATTACGTCAAATAGATTTGATTTATTTATTTACTTACTTATTTATATTTTTTCTTGAAAGAAGCACTGGTGGGACGATGGCCCAATCGCTCTTATAAACAAATCTTTAGTGTCAATCACAGTGATGACTCATGTAATATTCCATGAAGATACATTCTGATTTATTGTGAAGACATGCTACACCAGAAGAGCACCAGTATAATTTATGACGGCGTATCAATCACAGACATTAACAAGGCCACATGCATGCGCGTATGTACATAGAAAACACAGCAGATCTGCTAGTCAAACTTTTTTATACCATAATCTCGCTTGGCAAAACAACTTCACATCATGCATTGTGAGTCTAGCGTTGCATGCCTTTTCATGGCATTTAATATTAATTATATATTACATGGGATTTCAAAAATTAATTATTTAGATAATACTCTAAAGAAAATGATGCCAACAAAATAAATAAATAGCCCTTTTAATATTCCGAATGCTTGCTATTGACACTGTAGTGGACAGAGCCCCTTATATCAAGGAGTGACTTACGAATCAGAATCTACTTCTTTTTTTCTATAGGATCTGCTCTTATCTGGGAATGAACACGAGGTCAGTATAAGATGTTGCCTGCACATACTGCATGCTGTGCAAAATTTGGCCAACACTGACGCAAACAGCCTGGAACTGAATGTTCCAACTGCCTGAGTGACAGGTCTGGTGGGCTGGCTTACAGCTACAGTGATTTTTTTTATTTTTTTACAAACCATTGTAGTTAAAAGTCACGGTACTCTCTGTGCTAAAAATGTAGCAATGATGCTAAGTTGTCATGATGTTAAGACTGACTCTTTAAAATTGTTATAACTAAATATAGCATGGAAATCCAACTCTTAAATATAATACATTCTGTCATATTTGTACCCAAATGATTTTTTTGTAGGGACAAATAATTTTAGTATGTAGTCATGTGACACAAAGACAGACAGTGACAGATTAAATGTCACATTCCTTCGCTCTCACAGTTCTAAATAAAAAAAAAAAATCTTTAACATATTTGTTCTTTTTTAGATTGTAAGCTTTTGCTCAGGACTGTCAACATGTACCAGACTGCTTGTGAAATATACACTGTTATATGCATAAATGAATATGTTATTATTACTAATAATGATACTTTTGAAATGATTTAAATTGTAAGATAAATAACCAACACAAATAAAACTCTATAAAACATTTTTTTTAAGTTTTTATTTGTTAGACAATTTGCAAACATAGTATAGTAATTTTGTGCTCTGGGAAGCCATTTTTGTAAATTGGCCACTTTAAATAGATAAGCAGACAATATGAGTTCAAGTTGAAACATTAAATATGGTTAGTCACATTTAGCTAAGGAACATACCCTCATATTACCTCAAATTTGTTTTTTTTCTTTTACGTTGAACCCATCTGCCACTACATTTAACTACAGTACCATTTAATATTAAGACTTAAGTTTGAGTCTTAAACACACTATAAGAATAAACTGTAAATTAAGTGATGTTTCATAAATATAATTAACATAAATATATCAAAAGACATAGCACAATATTTACAGCCCAATGTGATAAGTTTGCAGTAATAAAATAATAAAGCTATAACAGTATTAAGAGTTTATTTGGTAATCAGCGTTTACAGGGTTAAACGTTATATACAAATTGGTAAAAACAGCATATTGTATACGTAAGACGCCTGGATGTTAAAAGATAATTTACTAACCAATGAATTGCCACTCGTAAAGATCTATTGAAACTACACCTTTATAAACCCATGTTTTTATGAATATATTGATGAATGGTCAGATTGCACCAGAACTCTTTGTCTCTCTGTCTAATTTGTCCCAACCGGTTGAAACAACATGAGTTTGTCAATAAAGTGTTCGATTCTTCGGGTAAAGAGATGATTGCCCAACCTTGTGGACTCCGGTCAGTTAATGAACCAATTATATTATTATTTCATTTTAAATTTATTGTTGTCTTTAAATTGAATTTAATCTATACTATCTTTGTTTAACAAGAATGTACATGGAATAAAAAAATGAAATAAAATATTGGAATATATGTTTATGTATGATGTTCAATAGTGTTATTAATTAAAAAGATATAAAAATAAAATTAAGATTAAAATAGTAAAAAAAATTATGAGGACGGAAGCTCGCTTGTCAAAGTCAATATAAAGCTTCTAGAAATTAAATTAAGGTAGGAATCTGTGGCTTATCAAAGACAAAGAATCTGAATGGAAAGACGAAGGGAAAATCTGTAGGAAAGGACAATAACACAATCTCCTTAAATACACATATTTAACTTTGCATTCCTTACTATGAAAACAATTGAATCCAAGATTTAATTATTAATTATCAACAATAACCAAAATGATGAATACAATATCCTAATTCCATTGAGAGTAAAGAATATCAGATACAAATATCATTGAATGTCTTCAAACTTGTGTCATGTAGTCAGAGGCGTACCTAGGCTACATTGTCCTCGGGAGGGGGAGGGAGGGGGCGGGGGGAATGTATTTTGGCAACCCGCATACTGAAAATATTTTTTGCGTCTCACAAAGTTCCCTCCAACACTCTTTTGTTGGAGAAATTGCACATACATCCTCACAGTCATATACACCTACACATTCACATAGACAAACATTTATATTGACAGGTGTGTGTGTGTGTGTGTGTGTGTGTGTGTGTGTATATATTTATATATATATAAATATATATACATACATACATTCATATCCACTAGATTGTAAGCTCATTTCAGCATTGGCTCTCATAATCCTATTCTTCTTGTAACATTTTGTAAGTGTACCATTTATTGCCTAATTTGCCATCTATTGTGTTATGAAGCGCTGCGGAATACAGTATTGACGTATATATATTTGTCCAAATTTTGGCATGTATATGCCAAAATAACACATGCACAGAAACACACATGAACATATACACAGACTCAATCTCACATATGGATACATATACAAAGGTTTATAAACATCAGTACAGTTAGTGCACATCAGTACAGAGCTTGCACATCAGTACAGGGCATGCACATCAGTACAGTGCTTGCACATCAGTACAGGGCATGCATATGAGTACAGGGCTTGCACATCAGTACAGGGCGTGCACATCAGTACAGGGCATGCACATCAGTACAGTGCTTGCACATCAGTACAGGGCATGCAAATGAGTACAGGGCTTGCACATCAGTACAGGGCGTGCACATCAGTACAGGACATGCAAATGAGTACAGGGCTTGCACATCAGTACAGGGCATGCACATCAGTACAGAGCTTGCACATCAGTACAGGACATGCAAATGAGTACAGGGCGTGCACATCAGTACAGGGCTCGCACATCAGTACAGTGCTTGCACATCAGTACAGGACATGCAAATGAGTACAGGGCGTGCACATCAGTACAGGGCTCGCACATCAGAACAGGGTATGCACATCAGTACAGTTAGTGCACAACAGTACAGGGCGTGCACACCAGTACAGTGCTTGCACATCAGTACAGGACATGCAAATGAGTACAGGGCTTGCACATCAGTACAAAGAGTGCAAGGAAACTACGAAATCAGTGCAGAGAGATACCAGCAGACCCCAAAGTGCCGGATCTCTACCCCAGTTTTGTAAATAGACCCATCTGTTTCATATGTTGTGTAATATTGTTTAGTGCATACTATAAGTCACTTCTACTGTGAGCCTCGTACTTGAACTGGATGAACAGGGTATGATGTTATTGGGTCAGGAGTACAGTGCATGGAGCTCATTGGGTCAAACCCCATAGGTCAAGAGCAGGATCAAATTCTAGGGGTGCACTCTATTTATTAATTAATTTTATAACACTGAAACATGATAGGTTAAAGGCAAATTATAAACTGTAGGGTTTTTTTAAACCAAAAGCTGCCATTCCCTTGAAAGCTGAACACATTTTACTGTTTATTAAATATGCCCCAAAGTGCTCAGAAAAATAATTAAAAAGTTATCTGAGGGGTTAATCCAGAACAATTATTTGATCAGCTGAAGTCATGAGCACATTGTAATGTATCTGTGTTAATATTGACTTTCACTGACTCACTGTAAATCTCATGTCAGTAATTAATTAAAATACACTAACTGATACTATTCACTATAACACAGTATTCCATAAGAATATAACAGCTTACTGCGAAAAATAAAATCATTCATAAGTTGATCATGTTTCAAAAAGCTGTCAAAGAAGTGTTCTTAATTTAAGACTCTATCTCCAATTTTATATCAGTTTGGGGTTGCTCGTTTATTATTAAAACCTATCTTAATTGATTTTTATATACACAAGTGGTTCTTGCTAAAATATATATCTTCTTTTTGTCTATTTTTTATATTATATTTATTAGCATAGTTTTCTCTGAATTTATTCCTTTCAAACTTTTTTATTGAACAGTATTTTAAAAAAACACATTTCACATTAATTTGTTATATAAAAAAAATCAACATTTAACAATAGAAACTGATAGAAATAAGAAGGGAAGGTGAAAAAAATAATGATCAAAAAGAAATAAAACAAAAAAAAAAGGGAGGAGACGGGTACTATCCAAATGTACAATACTAAAATAGTGGATTTGTTTCTGTCAAAATATAATACAGAGAGTAATATAACCAATTGTATTTCTAAATATATTGTATATCAATATGTAACAGGGTGTGTGGAATTGTCTCCATGAGAAACTCACAACTTATATAATTTTCCCAGGAATCCCAATGAAACTGCAAATTCAGTTTTAGAGGTGAGGGTTGCCACAACACTAGTTTACACCTTTTGTTATCCGTACTCCCACCTCTGATGCTCGCCTTCAAGATTTCTCAAGGGCTGCACCGTTCCTTTGGAACTCGCTTCCCTCCTCCGTTAGATGCCCACTCCTTCAAAAAATCGTTAAAAACCCACTTCTTAATAAAAGCGTATCAATTAAACTGTTAATAGCTCCTGACTGATTCCTCTTCTGCAACTGTCACTAGTCTAATACTATCCTTACCTTTTTGTGTCATTTTACCCCACTCCCTCTAGCATGTAAGCTCATTGAGCAGGGCCCTCAACCCCTCTGTTCCTGTGTGTCCAACTTGTCTGGTTACAACTACATGTCTGTTCGTCCACCCATTGTAAAGCGCTGCGTAATTTGACGGCGCTCTATAAATATCATAATATTAATAATAAGGCACTAAAATCAGTGCTCCCTTAATTGATGGTAAAATAGTAGACTTCCAATAACAAGGTATGATCAACGTGGCTGCAATAAGAATGTGGCCTACCATGATTCTATCTCTTTTACTTGATGTCATGGGGAGATTTCTGAATAAACTCACCTCTGGAGAAAATGTTATAATTGACGGATCTATCTTTTTAATCAGTGAATGTATTCCCTGCCAGAACGACTGCAATTTTGCACAGTGTCCCATATATGCAAAAGAGTACCAAGGCCTCCACAATCCCCTCCAATACCTATCTGAATTTTTCTGTTCATTTTATGAACTCTTGAAGGGGCAAGGTGCCACTGGTATATAATTTTGTAGTGATTTTCTATATGGTTTGAACACTGTGTGATCCCTTTGAAAGATGATGTGAATGCAAGCCATTCCTCCCGGTGCCATTGCAGACCCAAATCTTTTTCCCAGGCTAGAATATAATCTGGTTTTGGATCTTGAACTGAAAAAAATAAGAATAACATAAGGAAATGAAATATTTTTGATTTGGGTGAAATAAATAAAAATTTTCAAGGATTGAAATTTGAAATTTTTAACATTTGTGGTCAGGATTGGGGATGTCAGATTGCTCTTGTAGGATCTCAGTAATTGCTGAGTACAGGGGGGCCCAACTATTGTCCAAATCATATTTAATTTAAAAATTTTCAAACAACATTAATGAATCATTGTTGAAAAAACTATCAATATTGTTTATGAATTTGGAGCGCCAATCAGTCAAATTGATTTGTGGATAATAATGATCTAGGATAGAAAGTGGCATAGCTCTTGACCAAGACAAGTTGGGTTTTAAAGTTTTAAACAATGCAGCACAAGCTTTTAATTAGATTTCCGTTAATGGAAACATTGTAGATAATTTAGGTCTTTTAGAAATAGGGAGCCAAATTAATTCTTTAATAGAGTATGGGTGTAATTTTTTTCTGTTTCCATCTTTAGCCATCTTGGTTTATGTGAATCTAAATTAAATTTAATAGTAGCTGCTGCATTGGCTGCGTAATAGTATTTTTTGAAATCAGGCACCCCCAGGCCTCCCCAACTCTTCAATTTCTGTAGAACCATTAACTTAACTCTGCACATTATGTTCCTCCAGATAAATCCAGGAAGAATCAAATGTATCTTCCTAAAAAAAGACAAGGGAACATTTAAGTAAATGAATGCATGTTTGACAGGTTCTTATTCAAATTAATTCCTAAATAAGAAAGAAATGACTTTCTCCAATCAAACTGGTATCCCTCCATCAATGTTTCCAACCCAGGATTTGGAATATAAAATGATAATGCTTGAGTTTTATGAGAATTTATTTTATAATACAATATTTTTCTGAATTCAAGTAATATGTCCATCAACAGGCCCAAAGATGATTCTGGGTCTCTAAGAGATAAAATCACATCCTCAGCGAATATGCCTACCTTATGAACACCATCACCTATTTTAATTCCTTTAATTTCAGTCGTCCTGTGTATGATCTCCATAGCTAAAATGAACAATAATGGTGACAATGGACACCCGTGTCTGGTATATTTAGACAACATGAACGTATCAGAAACAAAGACTGATGCATATACGTCTGCCGATGGTATGCAGTAAGGTGCGAAAACTGCATCAATAAAAGAGGAAGGCAAGTTCATCCTGACCACCACCTCTCTCAGATAGCCCCAGTGTATTCTATCAAACGCCTTCTCAGCATCCAAAGATAGGAGGAGAGAAGGTGTCTGATTAATTTTAATTTGGTGGATCAGATTAATGAATCTTCTGGTCCATCTGGTACTTGTCTGACCATAACAAATCTTACCTGGTAATTGTTAACATGCAAGGGAACAAATAAAGCCAATCTGTCCGATAATATGTTAGCATATAATTTAATATCATTATTCATTAATGAGATTAGGCAAAAATTAGAACATTTGTCTGCTGACTTTCCCGGCAATGGCAAAGGGACTATTCTGGCTTTTAAGGCCTCTTCTGGCATAACTCCCACATGCCAATAATAGCAAAATAGTGTTGTCAAACGGGGCAAAAGTATTGCAGGGAATGTTTTACAATATTGCAAAGTTGGACATCTGGTCCAGATGCTTTACCACTAGGTGTTTATCTATTGGCTTCTAAAATGTCATCAGACGAGATATCCTGGGATAAAAGCTCTAAATTTTCTGTGTCACTTCAATTAAGTGAAATTCTATATTTAAAAAGAGAGATCCATACAATTGATAATTTTTCAGTAATAAAAATAAATGTTCAAGTTGCCTAAATATTTCCTAAGCGCTAAAACATACTTTTATTAATTAAATTGTCAAAAGCTGTAGAACAGAAGCGTTGGCACTGTCAGGGTTTTCAAATTCAGTGAGATATGTCTTGAATTCAAAGGGATTTTGAAATTTAAGACTAAAATGGCTGAACTGGAAAAAATGATCTAAGTCAGCTATGTTTCCATTTTGGCAATTTATTTAATTAATTTGAATACTTTTTAATTCACAACAATTATCACTTTAGTAAATAACCCTGTGTGTGTGTAGCTCACTGAGTCATGGGCAGCCTGTCCAAGGCATCTGCTGTTAGCATGCTGTGTGTGATCTGTTTGCTGAGATGGTTGAATAAGTTGAACAAAGCTGATATTGCCAGCCAGGAAGAGAGTGTTCTAATTGGGTGATTGACATCTCAAAGAAGGTAGCCTCACACACTATTTGAAGTAAACAATATTGCTACACTAAATATGTATAGGAAACATACCATGGGATTATATGTGTGAAACATGAATATAATCATGTAGTGCATGGAATTATGCAATAAGTTCATATAAGTGGGTATTTAGGATATTTTTTAAAGACTATGAACTGGGGGAAAATATCTTAAAAAATAAGGCAACCACAGAGAAGTCCTGCTGTCTAGAATAGATGGCGGAGTTTGATGAGAAGAAAATTTAAACTTATATGAAATGTTTATGTAGAAACTTGCCAGATTCAAAAGCTAACCAATTCTTTATGCCACAGCTTGACTCAAATTCTGATGCTTTATTAGCTACAAAATCAAAGAGTAAAAGTAGATATAGAAGATGTAGTCAATCTGGAAAAGAATTCTATTCATCTTGATTATTTATATTTTGCATTCTCTGTTACATTGCCATTCACATATCTCAAAAGAATAGATGAGTCTCTCTCAACAGTCATTATTTCTCAATGCACCATTTCAGGTTTAGGGGGCTTTGGTCTGTCCAACTTATATCAAGTGCTCAACATGTTTATGAAGCACCTGTCATCATCCTTCAGACCTATTCATGTGATGTCATTATGCAGTAGAAGGTTTTTAGAGGGTTAAGTTTCTAGATTTTTACAAAATGGTTTATCAAATGTAACAAAAAAGTCAAGGTAGATGAGGTCAATTGCTGACTGATGATCCACTCACTCCTTCCCTGAGAAGAACAAAGCTTTCCTACACATCCAGTCTGTAGAGTGAGTGAGTGTCCTTCAGTGTGGAAAAAACAGTGCCCCAAGCTTCTACCAACTGCGTGGCAGCTCTCAGGACAGTTGCAGGTCTCAGCCTCCTCCCGACAGCTCGCCTGTGGCTCGTTCCACCCGCCATGGTGGTTTCCTGCCCGATCAGTGAGTAAGCAGACTGGAATCATTGTACCTGACCCACCAAGGTCCATGGCTACTGTTCACACAAAGGGGGGACGGTAGACCCCCCACGGACCCAGATCACGGGGGTCCGCGGTTTTCCCACCGGGGTCTCAGTACTTTGCAAAACAGTATACCCCACCCCTACACAGGAGCAAGGAGGTTTATCATATGGCTTCAAAACACAAATGTAATTTGTATCTGGTTGTAATTGCACTATATGTTAAAAAATTTCCATTGGAACAGTCTCCCATCTTTGATCCGGCTCCTAACTACCCCCCCAACAATAGCTCAAAACTCTTATTTACCAGCTTCACCGGCTTCCAATCCCCCCCCCCATTTAACCCGACCATCATAGTCTCCGGCCGTGAGTTGCCGCACATACTCAGACCTCCCACAAACTCACCACGGGGGTCTGTGATATTCCCCACTGCGGCTCCACAGCCCTACAAGCCATGTGTACCGTGAGTACAGACGGGTACTCCGGTACACTGTCTATATCATAAAATTACCCACACAACCGATATGGTGTCCTGCAGTAACCAGTAACCCCCCCCAACTCACGGGCACAGAGGGGAACCTCACCGGCAAGCATCAGCCAAAATCACATTAATTACTCACAGGGGAGGAGTTTCACGGGGTACGCTCCCACCATAGCTTACCCTGGACTATGCTGCCGGCTATGCCCGGTCACAGCTCAAGCTCTGCCTACCTCATTAACACAGCAAGAGAGCAGGAGCAAGTAGGCAGTACCAAGCTCACCACTCACAGCCATCCCAGGCATCATTGAGTGAGTGATACTCTGGCAGGAGGCATCATAGAAGTTTTCTACACACAACGTCCAGTTCAGTATATAAGCACATTATGGCAAATATTAGGTTTTCTGTGTTATTTTTTATTATATGTTTTTATTTATGTGGTATATACACATGTATACACATTTCCTGGCCATATCCATGGAAGTACAATAATGGATAGCTCCTCCCTATATCTAATTAGACAGAAGGACAGACTTTTTCTTTTATGGCTTACCTGAGGATAATCTTTTTCTCCCTCTGTGCCGTATATTATGCAATCAAACAGGAGGTATCTCAAGACATCATAGAAGCTGTTAAAGCGCAGAATGAATATTCTGAGGAGTCCTTGGAGAGGGATACATTCAGAGATATGGTATCATCTTCAGATGAGGATATTCAGCCTATTTCAGTACCTCTAGAATCAGCTCAAGTGGACCATTTCATTTCCAGAGTCCGTAGGTCCTTATATCTGAAAGATTCTTCTAATGTTGAGCCTTCTACCTCTAGCCTTTCATTTGGATGTCAGAAAGAACAGAGCATCTTTTCCAGTTCCCGGTACCATTAATATCCTTATTATGGAGGAATGGTTCTACACTGAAGTTTTCAACACTGAAGTTTTCAACACAAGGGAGTATCTAGCTTCTTCATCTATTGGGATATCAGATTTTGTACCTGAGACTCTGCTCCTAAGTGGACAATGAAGTACTTAGTCTGGCTAAATGTTCAACTCTGCCTGTTCAACAATGTGGGATCTCTCTGAGACTCCATGGAGCAGAGATGGTCTTGATCATCTCTAATAACCTATGTAGCAGCTAGCACATGCTTTTAATCCTGCTGCAAACTTACCTAAATCTCTAAGGATCTAAGATTGGTATGGTATAATCTTCCTTTTGCCTGTTGACATTACAGGTTATTAAGCTGGAAATAGTCTTCAGCCAAGAAGCTTTCATAGGTTGTGTTATACCAGAAATATGACTCTCTTTGTCTACTAGTTGGGCTCTTTGGCTCAGTATCTTTTCTGTGTATGTATCCTCCAATATGAATGGATCAAGAGAATGTCAGAGGGACTGAAAGCTTGTCTACTGCAAGACCCATGTTTCAGGAGACCATTTCAATCCAAAGCCTCTCATTCCCTTCCTCCCAGGACCCAAGTATTTCACACCTGGAAGAGCGTATTGTAGATCTCAACTTTGAGAAGTGGTTATTCCTCTACCAGACACAACACAAAGATTCTGTTTCTAACAGGCGGATGGAGATCCATTCTAGATCTACATAAGTTTATAGGATTCTTGAACATTCTTTATCAATAAGCTCCTTTTTGCAGTGACCTGAAATCTAAATTGCACGTTTATGTAATATGTGATTATAGTGCCAGGAGTACTGGTGCCCCTCCCCCATCCATTGTACATAGTAAGTAGAGTGGATTGACTTCTTACCTGCGACATGCAGGGTGCCACTACTTCAGACAGTGAGTTTCTGCACTGCAGGGTTTAGGTCCTGAAAGCTTAATAAAGCTCCCAGCTCTCTGGCTGAGATATTGGAGGTGAGGAGAATTTTATGGCAGAAGTTAAACCATTTTAAAACTGTCTCACTACTTAAATGGGGGGAGGGGCACCATGTTCTGCTACCACCATAACATCTACAGTGCTCTTGCAGCAGTGCTTGGAGTGTTCGTTTAAGCAACTCAGAGTTTTGTAAATAGTCCCATATGTTTCATATGTTGAGTAATATTGTTTAGTGCATACTATAAGACATTTCTACTGTGATCCTTAGGCTTGAACTGGATGAACAGAGTATGATGTTATTGGGTCAGGAGTACAGTGCATGGCGCTCATTGGGCCAGATCTCCATAGGTCACAATCAAATTCAAGGGGTGCCTCTATTTATGAACTAATTTCGTAACAATGAAACATGATAGGTTAAAGGCAAATTATAAACTGTAGGGTATTTGTAACCAAACGTTGCCATCCCCTTGAAAGCTGAACACATTTTACGGTTTACTAAATATGTCCCAAAGTGTTCCGAATAATAATTAAAAGGTTATCTGAGGGATTAATCCAGAACAATTATTTGTTCAGCAGAAGTCATGAGCACACTGTAACATAATCTCGTGTCACTAATTCATTAATATACAATAACCGATACTATAAATTAACACAGTATTCCATACATATATAACATATTGCTACGTTAGAATCATAGAACTTCACAGGAATTCAGGATGGACTCCAGCTCTCACAAACGCTATCATCTTCATGAATGGGATACAAAAGATTTCTTTAATACTTATTTTTCTGGAAGATCTGAAAAGAATATCTTTGATGATGCTGTAAAATTTCCAATTGAACAACTTTACAAGGTGGCAGGTCTAGGTATGTTTAATGCTTGTTACCTTAATACTGTTTACATGTAATAATACTTGACATTCTCACTTTCTTACATTTTTGTCCACCTACAACTCACATGGCAGCTGTCTAGCATGTATAGATACAACTTTATCATATGTGGTAAATACAATTATATATGTTCATGTTCCAAAAGGCTGTCATAGATGTGTTCTTAATTTAATCTTCTATCTACAATTTTATATTAGTTTGGGATTTCTCATTAAATATTAAAAACTATGGCAATTTTTATATATACAAGTGGTTCTGGCTAAAATATATATCTGTTAATTTTTGACTGGTTTTAAGCTTTTTATATCTTAGATTTTTTAGTATAGTTTTCTTTGAATTTATTTTCAGAAATTAAATTTTGAAGTAAACAATATTGCTACACTAAAAATGTATATGGGTAATATATCATGGGATTACATGTCACATAGTTACATAGTTACATAGTTACATAGCTGAAAAGAGACTTGCGTCCATCAAGTTCAGCCTACCTCACATTTGTTTTTGATCCAAAAGAAGGCAAAAAACCCCAGTTTGAAGCACAATTTTGCAACAAGCTAGGAAAAAAAATCCTTCTTGACCCCAGAATGGCAGTCAGATTTATCCTTGGATCAAGCAGTTATTACCCTACATTGGAAGATTATATCCTTGAATATTCTGTTTTTGCAAGTATGCATCTAGTAGTTGTTTGAACATCTGTATGGACTCTGATAAAACTACTTCTTCAGGCTGAGAATTACACATCCGGATTGTTCTTACAGTAAAAAACCCTTTCCTTTGCCTTAGACGAAATCTTCTTTCTTCCAGTCTAAACGCATGGCCTCGTGTCCTATGTAAATGTTATGTTTGAAACAAGGATATAATCATGAAGTGCATGAAATTATGCAGAAAGTTCATATAAATGGGTGTTTATGATATTTTTTAGGATTAAAAAGGTGATAAAACCAATTCTTTATGCCACAGCTTCACCCTCAGATATTTCAAATCAGTTACTTTACTACAGAACTACATGATCCAACAGATATTGTTGGTGTGGATTTTGGCTTGAGTAGTGAGATGTCCAGATGACTATTTTGAGTCTGTGGTGGAATTTGATTTTAGTATATGAAATAATTAATAATCCTCTTTAATATTTAATGTGTATTAAAAAATGTCATCTCTATCAATTTAATTCAGGTGAAAATCAGATTATGACCAAAAAAAAGCAATTTTGGATGGCTGTTTGCTTTGCTTGTTTACTATTTGAACTTGTATATTTTTCTCCGCAGGTCAAATTACAGGAGACTGTTTACTTGATATTTCTGCTGGCCCTGTCATTCACCATCTGTTGCCCATTTTTGAGTCTTTCAAAAGAATAACTATTTTAGAATTTAGTGATCTCTGTGTGAATGAACTGGAGAAGTGGAAGAGTAAAGAGTCAGATTTTCTTGACTGGACCCATGCCTTATCGATTATGGCCGAATTGCAAGGTACAAGGTAAAAATCGAACGTATGGACATATTTTTCAAACCACATTAATAATTCCTGAGACATATATTTTACAGAGTTGTTTAGAGTAGTAATAATGAAGAAAATGAAGGTGGGACCTATCTATGAAGTCAGTCTGGAAAATAATTCTATTCGACTTGACAATTATTTATCTTTTGCATTCTATGCTATATTGGCATTCACACATCTCAAAAGAATAGATGCGTCTCTCAAAAGTCATTATTTCTCAATGCACCATGTACCTATTTCAGGTTAGGAGGCTTTGGTCTGTCCAACTTATAGCAAGTGCTCCACTTGTTTAGGAAGCACCTGTTATCCTTCGGACCTATTCCTGTGATGTTATTAAGCAGCAGAAGGTTTATTGATGGTTAAGTGTTTAGATTTTTATAAACTTGTAAATGTAACAAAAATGACAGAGTGCAAGAGGGGATCCAATTACCCACTCACTTTTTCCTGAGTAAAATAAGTTACTGAGTTGGCAAATGATGAACCACTCACACCTTTCGCCCTGAGAAGATCAAAGCTTTCCCACACATCCAGTCTGTAGAGTGAGTTTCCTTCAAAAAAAGCAGTGCCCACGGCTTCTACCAACTGCATTTTGAATAGAAATCTCCAGATAAGATTACAATAAAACAGTGAAATACTGAACAAACCAATGCTCCTAATAAAGAAATGTTGCAGATCACATGTTTTTTGTTGTTGTCTATATTGTCTACATCAGGGGTTCCCAACCCAGTCCTCAAGTTCCTCCTACCAGTCCAGGATTTCGGAATTACCCTGTTATGTCTAAAGTGTGTTTTTTTTTTCTAAAAATACCTGAGACACAATTGGGTAATCCTTAATTCCTGGCCTGTTAGTGGGTACTTGAGGACTGGGTTGGGAACCACTAGTCTACATTTATGAAACTTTTACTAGTTTTATTGTGTTTTTCAGTTTCAAAGGCGAGGAAATAGAAAACACTTTAAGAAGAAAAATTTCACACATTTTGAAATGTGATTTCACCAAGGAAAATGTTACAGATCCAGTAGTTTTACCAAAAGTCGACTGTGTGCTCAGTATGTATATCTTGCATATCGTTTCTGAAGACCACAATGATTACTGCAGGAACCTGAAAAAAGTGTCATGCCTGCTAAAACTGGGTGGGCATCTACTGCTATTTGGAGTATTTAATGGAAAATATTACACCGTAGGTGAGAGCAAATTTCACGTATTAACATCTGATGAAAAGTCCATAAAGGATGATCTGAGAGAAGCAGGATTTGCTATTGAACACATGGAGGTGGTAGAAAGCAAAATACACAATTATTCAGTATATTATGAACATGTGTGGTTTATTAAGGCAATTAAAGTGAGCGATGTAGTTGTTTGAAATAGTATTTCACCTAATCTTCCAATCTTTATAGATTATATATGTAATCTAAATATTCTGGAAAATGAAGTCCCTCTTTTCAGAATGTTTTATGCAGAAAATGCTTTAAAGAAAATTATAAAAAATAAAATAAAAATCATGTTCTTTTATGATTATTAATAATATTAATACTTACACTGCACAGGAAAACACACATTGTAAGAAAAATCCATTAATCTGGTCTATAAGATCTGATCTTAAATGATAGCTGTGTTCAAGTTGTACACGTGACATGCACATACTGAATGTGCAATACTGGCAAAATTGACACAGGCAGCCGGGAAGTGAATGTTACAACTGCCTGAGTGACAGCTCTGGTGGGCCAGTCTTACTGCTACAGTGAGTTTTACACATCCATGCAGTTAATAAAGCACTCTCCAAGTTGGGTTATGGTTCAGGGTAGTCTCTGCACCAAAAACATTGATGTGAATACTAACCCTTTAACATTGGTATAGCTAAATATTGCTAGAGTAAACAATACATAAACAGAATGAATTTTGTCAAATTTAAACCTATTCATTTTTTGTTGGAACAAAATATTTATAGCATGGAATCATTTGACACAAGGACAGGCACATGTATTTTTAGAACAGCATTTTTTTTTTTTTTTAGATGTTAAGCTTTTGGGCAAGACTGTCAATATCTATTGTGTTGGTTGTGGAATGTTGAATTTTCTATTAATAAATTACTATAGTACTACTACTCAGTGGCATACTAAGGGGGGTGCGGGAGGGAGTCCGCCCCAGGTGCCACTGAGTATGGGGTGCCACATTCTAAAGCCTGGAGCATCCATAAGGCAGCACAGGCGACCACCTTATGGTACCAGAGCAGGGGGGCGCAAAAATCAGAATCCCCTGCCTGTGGCTGGGGACTCGGATTTTTCACATTACCTCTCTCTCCCTGCAGCCTGCCAGAACAAAGCAGCCAGGTAAGTCGGACGGCTTCTCCTGATGATGTCAGGAGAAGGGGGCGTGACTTACACGGCTCTTCTACTTACACTGCTCTTCAATGCGCAGTCTGCAATCCGCTGGGGAGTCTGGGAGAATGCCAGAGATGGCCTCACTATCTCCCTACTGTAAACTGCACTGGGCACTGACAGCCTTTGTTTTATGTAATCTGGGGATACAGCCAGTTACTGGGAATAAATCCATACCCTTGACCAGCCCCTGTAATGACTGTAGGTATTCAGTGTGAGAGTACTTACCATGCACACAGTGAGTGGACCCTGCCCTGCACGACAGATCACAATTTGTCACAGTCCATGGTGTTAGTGAGTAGACGCCTCCTAGCTAACCACATCATGGCAGTGTCCGGATTTAGGAGATGGTATGCTAACAGAGATGCTCCAAATGTATTTATTTTATTGTTTTTAGTATATTTGTACAGCCACCATAATAGCAATGCAAAAAAAAAACAACAAATGTTAAAATACACCTGAACGAAATGGCAAATAATAAAATTTATTGTTGTCTTTAAATTGCTTTTATTTTATACCATCTTTGTTATAAGAGTGTACATGGAAAAAAAAAGCCAACGACATTGGAAAATGTAAAACGAAATAAAAAGATGGGATTTCTAGCACTTGTTCAAAGTCTATGGGGCAACTCGGACTTCCTAACCAGAGTCTCTTCCGTCTGACCGTAGGTAAATATAGAAAGGGAATGCAGGGAAGCAGCACCTTCACAAGTGACCTCAATACAAATAAAGATGGTACAATATGTAAAACAAGAGGACAAATAAAATGGAATACGGTGTAGTATTTTAAATGCTTGTGAACTCTCACTGTGACAAAATAGTATATTGAAAGAGACCACGTCTACAAAGTTGACCATCACTCGTTGCTGAACGGCCTGAGGATACCTTTCCACATAAGATCAAAAATGAGCCCAAAATCTTGCCATCAATTTTCACAATATTCCCCGTGCCTTTAGAGCTCACACCCCCACCAAAACATCAGTGAGCCTCCACCATGCTTCACAATGGGGATGGTATTCTTTTCACTTAAGGCCTTTTTTTTAACCCCTCTCCAAACTAAGCGCTTATGGTTGTGACCATAAAGTTCTATTTTGATCTTGTCACTCCAAATATCAGTGTGTCAGAACCTGTGAGGCGTGTCAAGGTGTTGTCGAACATAATGTAACTGGGCTTTTTTGTGGCATTGGTGCAGTAAAAAAAAATTACATTACATTTTATTTCATTTTTAGGGGGTAGAGAGGATGTTTACAGTTAGATCCACTCTGCCTCCCTTTTTTTTTAATCTTCAATGGTAGCTAGAGTGCAACCTCATCCCTGGGGACCAGTTGTTTGTTGGTGGCATCAGTCTTTGTACTGAATGGGCAGCTCCCTTTTGCTCTGTACTGATGCTGTGGTGATGCCACAGTACAGGACATTCACATCAGTACAGGGCATCGACATCGGTATGGGGCATTCACATCAGTACAGGGCATTCACATCAATACTGAGCGTGAACATCAATACAAGGTGTGCAAAGGAACTGAGAAATCAGTGCAGAGAGATCCCAGCAGACCACTACGGTGGCCACTCCCCAACCCCTGACAGAGAGCATCAGAGCAGGTACCTACAACTTGGCAGCCCCACTAGCAATGTGTCGGTAGGCAGGTTCCTGCTCTGACAGGATGGGGTGACCCTTTGGAAGTGACCACAGGAAAGCATATATTGAGGAGTCTCTGGAAGTTGTTTAAGTAGTCACTACTGCAAGTTAGCATGTAAATCTCCCATGTTTAAATTAGTATTGAACCCACCGATATTGGGGTATGGTGACGTGGTGTTGGGCTTAACACAATATGGTCATATGGTGTAACTGAATCCCCATATTGTTTGTTAATATAGGTGATTTTAAGTAGCCTTGTAAAATTGAAAACTGGATTTTTGTGTGCGCTGTTCCTTTTATTATATTTTGTATATATTTTGGTCTTCATAATAGCACACTACTTAGAAATGCATGTTCTGGGTGTGCCCCCAATTCCCATTATTTTCTTGTAGGCGTGCTCTGCCACATGTCACGTGGGACTGACCCCGCAGTTAGCAAGTTTCTGCATGGGCTATAGTTCTTCTCGATGGGCTATAGTAGGACCCAGAAGTCAGTCTGTTATCTGAGAAATTAAGCTTTGTTCTTCTCGATGGGCTAGAGTAGGACCCAGAAGTCAGTCTGTTATCTGAGAAATTAAGTTTTGAAGTTAGAAAGGTACACCACATCATACAACATATCAAATGGAGATATATATACACTGCTCAAAAAAATAAAGGGACCACTTCTCAGTTCCTATGCTTCCTGGCTAATGTTTTTGTCACTTTTGAATGCTAGCAGTGCTTTTACTCTAGTGGTAGCATGAGACGGAGTCTACAACCCACACAAGTGACTCAGGTAGTGCAGCTCATCCAGGATGGCACATCAATTCGAGCTGTGGCAAGAAGGTTTGCTGTGTCTGTCAGCGTAGTGTCCACAGCATGGAGTCGCTACCAGGAGACAGGCCAGTACATCAGGAGACATGGAGGAGGCTGTAGGAGGGCAACAACCCAGCAGCAGGAGGAACAGGAGGAGCACTGCCAGAGCCCTGCAAAATGACATCCAGCAGGCCACAAATGTGCATGTGTCTGCTCAAACGGTCAGAAACAGACTCTATGAGGCTGGTATGAGGGCCGACGTCCAGTCCTCCATGTGTTGGCCAGATGTAGCCTGACTGCCATTAGGTACCGAGATGAGATCCTCAGACCCCTTGTGAGACCATATGCTGGTGCGGTTGGCCCTGGGTTACTCCTAATGCAAGACAATGCTAGACCTCATGTGTCTGGAGGGTGTCAGCAGTTCCTACAAGATGAAGGCATTGATGCTATGGACTGGCCCGCCCGTTCCCAGACCTGAATACAATTGAGCACATCTGGGACATCATGTGCCCAACGTCACATTGCACCACAGACTGTCCAGGAGTTGGCAAATGCTTTAGTCCAGGTCTGGGAGGAGATCCCTCAGGAGACCATCCGCCACCTCATCAGGAGCATGCACAGGTGTTGTAGGGAGGTCATACAGGCACGTGGGGGCCACACACACTACTGAGCCTCATTTTGACTTGTTTTAAGGACATTACATCAAAGTTGGATCAGCCGGTATTGTGTGTCTCCACTTTAATTATGAGTGTGACTTGAAATCCAGACCTCCATGGGTTGAAAAATTTGAGTTACATTTTTTAATTTTTGTGTGATTTTGTTGTCAGCACATTCAACTATGTAAAGAACAAAGTATTTCAGAAGAATATTTAATTCATTCATATCTAGGATGTGTTATTTTTGTGTTCCCTTTATTTATTTTGTGAAAACACTTTAATTTGTGTTGTATTTTCCCCGCTATACAGGAACTACATTAGTTCCCCAATCTTTGGATGTAAACAAGACACTGTCGTGATTATGGTGCCAGGAGTACTGGTGCCCCTCCCCCATCCATTGTACATAGTAAGTAGAGTGGATTGACTTCTTACCTGCGACATGCAGGGTGCCACTACTTCAGACAGTGAGTTTCTGCACTGCAGGGTTTAGGTCCTGAAAGCTTACTAAAGCTCCCAGCTCTCTGGCTGAGATAACGGAGGTGAGGAAAATTTTATGGCAGAACTCAGGTAAGAAGTTAAGCCATTTTTAAAACTGTCTCACTACTTACAATGGGGGAGGGGCGCCATGTTCTTCTACCACCATAACTTCTACAGGGCACTTGGAGCAGTGCTTGGAGTGTTCGTTTAAGCAACTCAGAGTTTTGTAAATAGTCCCATATGTTTCATATGTTGAGTAATATTGTTTAGTGCATACTATAAGACATTTCTACTGTGATCCTTAGGCTTGAACTGGATGAGCAGAGTATGATGTTATTGGGTCAGGAGTACAGTGCATGAAGCTCATTGGGCCAGATCTCCATAGGTCACAATCAAATTCAAGGGGTGCATTCTATTTTTATTTTTTTTTAGTTCTCTTTATTGGTATTTTTGTATATATAACATAAAAGACAAAGCAATAACGTTTACAAAATTTTCTGCCATAGGTATCAGTTGCATAGTTCTTATTAATATTATATTTGCTATTTTTGTCAAGAGGCTGAATAAACGATACGTCTAAAATGTGCAATTTATATAGTAAGAGTAAGCAGAGCATAAGGCAGAAATCAAATTATAAAACATATCGCGAGACATAAATAGACATAATTGCCAAACAAATATCATGCTCTAGATCAGGGGGGTACAGGAGGAGAGGAGAGAGTTATTATACATTTTCCTAGACTTACCTTAAGTTTATATATTATTTCCTTATAACATATTGATTTTTTTTTATTGATTTGTCCCAAAAGCCATTATATCTATATATTTTATTTTTAGGGGTCGGGATATATTTTTCCAAGTTCAATTGATAACATATTTGGTGTTTAATTGGACACCAGTCAGGTTTTGACAAGCTTTTCCAGTTTCTAGCTATGATTAATTTAGCAGCTGTCAGCATATGTAGTAACAGAATCAATTCTTTATTTTTCACACTGGGTATATTAATATGTAAAATCATCAAATCAGATCTAATCGGTATCTTAGTGTTTAATATTTTATTTATCTTTCTACCGAAATCTTGCCATAGGATTTATTAACTAATTTCGTAACACTGAACCATGCTGGGTTAAAGGCAAATTATAAACTGTAGGGTATTTGGAACCAAACGTTTTCCATTCCCTTGAAAGCTGAACACATTTTATGGTTTACTAAATATGTCTCAAAGTGTTCAGAATAATAATTAAAAAGTTATCGGAGAGATTTATTCAGAACAATTATTTGATCAGCTGAAGTCATGAGCACATTGTAATGTATCTGTGTTAATATTTTCACTGACTCACTGTAAATCTTGTGTCACTAATTCATTAATATACAATAACCGATACTATTAACTAACACAGTATTCCATACATACATAACATATTGCTACGTTAGAATCATAGCACTTCATAGCCATTCATGATGGACTCCAGCTCTCACAAACGCTATCATCTTCATGAATGGGATCCAAAAGATTTATTTAATACGTATTTCTCTGGATCATCTGAAAAGAATATGATTGAAGATGCTGTAAAATTTCCAATTGAACAACTTTACAAGGTGGCAGGTCTAGGTATGTTTAATGCTTGTTACCTTAATACTGTTTACATGTAATAATATTTGACATTCTCACTTTTTTTACATTTTTGTCCACCTACAACTCACATGGGGGGTGTGTACGATGTAAAGATAACATTTTGTCAAATGTGGTAAATAAAATTAAATATGTTCATGTTCCAAAAGGCTGTCATAGATGTGTTCTTAATTTAATTCAGTATCTTCAATTTTATACCAGTTTGGGATTGCCCATTAAGTATTAAAAATTAAGGCAATTGATTTTTATATACACAAGGGGTTCTTGCTAAAATATATATCTGCTATTTTTTGTCTGGTTTAAGCTCTTTTATATCTTATATTTTTTAGTATAGTTTTCTTTGAATTTATTTTCAGAGATTACATTTTGAAGTACACAATATTGCTACACTAAAAATGTATATGGGTAATATATCATGGGATTATATGTTATGTTTGAAACAAGGATATAATCATGAAGTGCATGGAATTATGCAGAAAGTTCATATAAATGGATGTTTAGGATATTTTTTAGGATTAAAAAGGTGATATAACCAATTATTTATGCCACAGCTTCACCCTCAGATATTTCAAATCAGTTACTTTACTACAGAACTACATGACCCAACAGATATTATGTTTTGGCTTGAGTGGTGAGATGTCCAGATGACTATTTTGAGTCTGTGGTGGAATTTGATTTTAATATATGAAATAATTAATAATCCTCTTTAATATTTAATGTGTATTAAAAAATGTCAGCATTATCAATTTAATCTAGGTGAAAATCAGATTATGACCAAAAAAAAGCAATTTTGGATGGCTGTTTGCTTTGCTTGTTTACTATTTGAACTTATATATTTGAACTTATATATTTTTCTCCGCAGGTCAAATTACAGGAGACTGTTTGCTTGATATTTCTGCTGGCCCTGTCATTCACCATCTGTTGCCCATTTTTGAGTTTTTCAAAAGTATAACTATTTTAGAATTTAGTGATCTCTGTGTGAATGAACTGGAGAAGTGGAAGAGTAAAGAGTCAGATTGTATGGACTGGACCCATGCCTTATCGATTATGGCCGAATTGCAAGGTACAAGGTAAAAATCTAACCTATGGACATATTTTGAAAACCACATTAATAATTTGTGAGACATATATTTTACAGAGATGTTTAGAGTAGTAATAATGAAGAAAATGAAGGAGGGACCTATCTATGAAGTCAGTCGGAAAAATAATTCTATTTGACTTGACAATTATTTATCTTTTGCATTCTCTGCTATATTGGCATTCACACATCTCAAAAGAATAGATGCGTCTGTTACGGTACCCTCAGCATGAAATGCACAAACCGCCGTTTAGTGAATCCTCCCCTCTCGCAATAGCATAGGCTGCATGCGTATCCAGTACAATCATGCGAACCGCAAGCAAGGGAACACTGCAAACTCACGAACGGGATCCGTACGGTCACTTCACTCCACGAGCTCCAAACTCACGAATCGCCAATAGTAGCCGAACGCATATATCTTCCAAGCGGCAAATAATTCCATCCAGCAGTCTCTAGTCGTCGGTAATAAATCCCCCCCAATAACGAGACCAAGCTCCACATTGAGGGTAAAACAAGAACTGGCTTTACTGTGGGCTACCTGCCCGTATTTATGCAGGTCTCCCACTTGGTGGACACTCCCCTAGGGGACCAAATTGGAGACTGTAATAATAGACAGACATATGGCAGGTCAGTACCCACAGACACAGAACATTCCCACAATGCATTAGTATTCCCTCCCCTCTGCCCTGGAGATAATTGAGAAGTAATTCAATTATCTCCCGGACAGAGGCAAATCGCCATTTTAAATTCAACACAGAAAAACACATAAAAATATATAACTTTGCATTTGTCGAATGCTACCCATTCGTATCACGTATCCCCAGATAGCCTGGATCTGAGTGCATATTATTGGCGAATAGAGCACAGATCCCATACGCATAGTTCAATCGCCATGGAGTCAAAGTCTATTACAGTCTTTCGGTATGCGATTGACTCCATGGGAAGGCTATCTGGGGTAAGTCCATTCGTGTGTTTAAACCTCACAAACGGCCGGTATTCGCATTTTTCTGTCGATTGAGAAGGGAGGTCGGTGGCTTCAGCGGTGTTCGGCAGAAAAAGTGTCCGTTTTCAGTTCCATGAAATAAATGCCGAGCACCGCTGGTCTTTCGCATGGTTTAAATTGGCTGCTGCCTCGTGGTCGACATACAAACGACGACCACCCTGCATTCGGTTTTAATTGAGAAGTGTCTGCGGTTAACCACAATGTTCTAATTGGGGTCAAGAGGTTAACCAGCAGCACACTTCTTTTCTGGGTGGCCGTCCATTCGGTAGTTTTGTTCAGCGGAAAAGTCAATTCACTGAACAGGGGCATACTAACGGGTAATTCCACGAATAAGGCAAAACAGACGAACCAGCAATCCCAGTCTATACAGATGGATCTGTCACAGCGTCTATCTCAAAACTCATTATTTCTTGATACCTAACTCAGGTACCTAATTCAGGTTAGGAGACATTGGTCTGTTCACCTTATATCAAGTGCTCAACGTGTTCAGGAAGCACCTGTCATCATCCTTCGGACCTATTCCTTTGATAAGATTAAGCAGCAGAAGGTTTATAGATGGTTAAGTGTTTAGATTTTTGATACACTTTTTACCAAATGTAACAAAAATGACAGAGTCAATTACCCACTCACTTTTTCCTGAGTAAAATAAGTTACTGAGTTGGCACATGATGATCCACTCACACCTTTCGCCCTGAGAAGAACAAAGTTTTCCAGTCCTTCAAAAAAAAAAGCAGTGCCCTCGGCTTCTACCAACTGCGTTTTAAATAGACATCTCCAGATAAGGTTACAATAAAACACAGAAACACTGAACAAATCAATGCCCCTAATAAAGAAATGTTGCAGATCACATGTTTTTTTATGTCTACATTGGCTATATCAGGGGTTCCCAACCCAGTCCTCAAGTTCCTCCTACCAGTCCAGGATCTAGGGATTACCCTGTTGTGTCTAAAGTGTGTTTTTTTTTTCTAAAGATACCTGAGACACAATTGGGTAATCCTTAATTCCTGGACTGTTAGTGGGTACTTGAGGACTGGGTTGGGAACCACTGGTTTACATTTATGAAACTTTTACTAGTTTTATTGTGTTTTTCAGTTTCAAAGGCAAGGAAATAGAAAACACTTTAAGAAGAAAAATTTCACACATTTTGAAATGTGATTTCACCAAGGAAAATGTTACAGATCCGGTTGTTTTACCAAAATTCGACTGTGTGCTCAGTATGTATGTCTTGCATATCGTTTCTGAAGACCATAATGATTACTGCAGGAACCTGAAAAAAATATCATGCATGCTAAAACTGGGTGGGCATCTACTGCTATTCGGAGCATTTAATGGAAAATTTTACATCATAGGTGAGAACAAATTTCATATATTACCATCTGATGAAAAGTCCATAAAGGATGATCTGAGAGAAGCAGGATTTGCTATTGAACACCTGGAGGTGGTAGAAAGCAAAATACACAATGATACAATAGATTGTGAACATATCTGGCTTATTAAGGCAATAAAAGTGTGCGATGTAGTTGTTTAAAATAGTATTTCACCTAATCTTCCAATCTTTATAGATTATATATGTAATCTAAATATACTGGAAAATGAAGTCCCTCTTTTCAGAATGTTTTATGCAGAAAATGCTTTAAAGAAAATTATAAAAAATAAAAATCTTGTTCTTTTATGATTATTAATAATATTAATACTTACACTGCACAGGAAAACACACATTGTAAGAAAAATCCATTAATCTGGTCTATAAGATCTGATCTTAAATGATAGCTGTGTTCAAGTTGTACACGTGACATGCACATACTGAATGTACAATACTGGCAAAATTGACACAGGCAGCCGGGAAGTGAATGTTACAACTGCCTGAGTGACAGCTCTGGTGGGCCAGTCTGCTACAGTGAGTTTTATACATCCATGCAGTTAATAAAGCACTCTCCAAGTTGGGTTATGGTTCAGGGTAGTCTCTGCACCAAAAACATTGATGTGAATACTAACCCTTTAACATTGGTATAGCTAAATATTGCTAGAGTAAACAATACATAAACAGAATGAATTTTGTCAAATTTAAACCTATTCATTATTTTGTTGGAACAAAATACTTATAGCATGGAATCATTTGACAAGGACAGGCACATGTATTTTTGTAACAGCATTTTTTTTTTAGATGTTAAGCTTTAGGGCAAGACTGTCAATATCTGTTGTGTTGGTTGTGGAATGTAAAATTTTTTATTAATAAATTACTATACTACTACTACTCAGTGGCGTAATAAAGGGTGTGGGGGAGGGAGTCCGCCCCGGGTGCCACTGAGTATGGCCTGGCGCATCCATAAGGCAGCACAGGCGACCACCTTATGGTACCAGAGCAGGGGGGCGCAAAAATCAGAATCCCCTGCCTGTGGCTGGGGACTCCGATTTTTCAAATTACCTCTCTCCCCCTGCAGCCTGCCAGAACAGAGAAGCCAGGTAAGTCGGCCAGATCTCCTGATGATGTCAGGAGGAGGTGGCGTGACTAACACTGCTCTTCTACTTACGCTGCTCTTCTACATCTGCTCTTCAATGTGCAGTCTGCAATCTGCTGGGGAGTCTGGGAGAATGCCAGAGATGGCCTCACTATCTCCCCACTGTGAACTGCACTGGGCACTGACAGCCTTTGTTTTATGTAATCTGGGGATACAGGCAGTTACTGGGAATAAATCCCTACCTTTGACCAGCCCCTGTAATGACTGTAGGTATTCAGTGTGAGAGTACTTACCATGCTCCAGGGATAACAATACCCAGCACACTGTGAGTGGACCCTGCCCTGCACGACAGATCACAATTTGTCGCAGTCCATGGTGTTAGTGAGTAGACGCCTCCTAGCTAAACGGATTTGGGAGATGGTATGCTATCAGAGATGCTCCAAATGTATTTATTTTATTGTTTTTAGTATATTTGTACAGCCACCATAATAGCAATGCAAAAAAGAAAAAACGCTAAAATACACCTGAACGAAATGGCAAATAATAAAATTTATTGATGTCTTTAAATTGCTTTTATTTTATACTATCTTTGTTATATGAGTGTACATGGAAAAAAAGACAACGACTTTGGAAAATGTAAAACTAAATAAAAAGATGGGATTTCTAGCACTTGTTCAAAGTCTATGTGGCAACTCGGACTTCCTAAACCAGAGTCTCTTCCTTCTGGCCGTAGGTAAATATAGAAAGGGAATGCAGGGAAGCAGCACCTTCACAAGTGACCTCAATTCAAATAAAGATGGTACAATATGTAAAACAAGAGGACAAATAAAACGGAATACGGTGTAGTATTTTATATGCTGGTGAACTCTCACTGTGACAAAATAGTATATTGAAAGAGACCACGTCTACAAAGCTGACCACCACTTGCTGCTGAATGACCTGAGGACACCTTTCCACAAGATCAAAAATGAGACCAAAATAAGTATATCCACAGACGGGATTGTACCGTCCAAGCGGATATATCTGGAGCTGCTTTCAAACTTCAGAAGTTTGTAAGTGCATTTTAGGCAATTAGTTTCGGTTCTAACCTGAAGGGAGGACCTATTGCCCCCCCGGCCCCTACCCCTGAACGGCGGGTGGGGGCCCTACAGTAAAATAAGGGGGGGCCTAATGTCCTCCCTCCTGGCCCCCACCCCTGAGCAGTGGGTGGGGGCCCTAAATACTAATAAGGGGGGGACCTAATGTCCTCCCCCATGACTCCCGCCCCTGAGTGGTGGGTGGGGGCCCTAAATACTAATAAGGGGGGACCTAATGTCCTCCCCCCTGGCCCCCACCACTGAGCAGCGGGTGGGGGCCCTAAATTGGAATAAGGGATGACCTAATGTCCTCCCCCCTGACCTCACCCCTGAGTGGTGGGTGGGGACCCTAAATACTAATAAGGGGGGGACCTAATGTCCTCCCCCTGGCTCCCACCCCTGAGCGGCAGGTGGGGGCCCTAAATAATAATATGGGGGGAACCTAATATCCTCTCCCCTGGCCCCCACCCCTGAGCGGCGGGTGGGGGCCCTAAATAATAATGTCATCCCCCCAGGTGACTAGGTGTTCCCAAACCTCTAGTCATCCCTTCCCCCCCCCTAAAAAAATAACCCCTACCTACCCCCTCACCCTAAAAAATGAGGGGGGACCATTAATTAAGTTCCTGTAAAAAAATAAAACTTATCATTTGATTTATTCTTTCTTCTAAAATCTTATTTTTTCAGCCCCTAAAAAGGCCAACTAAAAATCCATAATAACCGACGCACTTAAAAAAACAAAAAACAAACAAAAAAGCGCAAAAAAAAATCCAAATGACACAGAGCACTCTGATTGGTGGATTTCAAGCCAACCAATCAGAGTGCTGTGACAGGTAAATGTAGAGACTTACCTGTCAGTCTCTTCATTTACCTGTCAGAGCACTCTGATTGAATGGCTTAAACCCACCAAACAGAGTGCTCTGAGCCTAATTTTAGGGCGGGGCTTTTAAAGCCTTCCCCCACCCTGCAGAGCTCAGTCTGCATGGAGCCCTCATCGGGTGAAGATGTATTTTTTTTTCTAAGTGCGGCGGTTATTATGGATTTTTATTTGGCCTTTTTTGGGGCTGAAAAAAGAAGATTTTAGAAGAAAGAAAACATTGAATGGTAAGTTTAATTTTTTTTTACAGGTACTTAGTTAAAGGTCCCCTGCTCATTATTTTTAGGGTGAGGGGGGTAGGTAGGGGTTAATTTTTTTTTGGGAAGGAGGTGTCTAGGGATTTGAGAACCCCTAGTCCTCAAAGGGGAGGTAACATTTTTATTTAGGGCCCCCACCCGCCGCTCAGGGGTGGGGGACGGGGGAGGACAATAGGTCCCCCCCATTGGTATTTAGGGCCCCCACCTGCCGCTTAGGGGTGGGGGCCATGGGGGAGGACATTAGGTTCCCCCCCTTATTCCAATTTAGGGCCCCCATCCACCACTCAGGGGTGGGGGCCAGGGGGAGGAAATTAGGTCCCCCTTATTAGTATTTAGGGCCCCCATCCACCACTCAGTGGTGGGGGCCAGGGGGGGACAATAGGTCCTCCCCCCTTATTCCAATTTAGGGCCCCCACCCGCCGCTCATGGGTGGGGGCCAGGGGGGAGGACATTAGGACCCCCCTAATTAGTATTTAAGGCCCCCACCCACTGCTCAGAGACCTAATGTCCTCCCCCTTATTAGTATTTAGGGCCCCCACCCGCCGCTCAGGAGTGGGGGCCGTGGGGGAGGACATTAGGTCCCCCCTTATTCCAATTTAGGGCCCCCACCCACCGCTCAGGGGTGGGGGCCAGGGGGGAGGACATTAGGTCCCCCCCTTATTAGTATTTAGGGCCCCCACCCCTGAGCGGACAATAAGCCCCCCCATCATTTTACTTTAGAGCTCCCACCCGCCACTCAGGGGTGGGGGTCGGGGGGGGCAATAGGTCCCCCCTTTAGTTTAAAAGCCCCCACTCGCACATCGCGGGTGGGGGCTCGGAAGTGGTGCCCCTGTTTATTTATTTTTTTAACAGTGAGCAGCCACAGGTTTAATAAACATGCCCCTACTCAAGGTATAGCGACTAGGGGCAAAATTTACTAATACTAAGTTGCTGAAGTTCCAAAGTTACCGAAGTTCCGAAGTGTTGAAGTGCCGAATTGCCGAAGTCCCGAATTGCGGAATGCTGAAGCGAACTGAAAATTTTCCCCATGCACATGCCTAGTGCATTTCCTTTCTTTTATTTATAATCACCAGCATCACAAATACTACACCATATTCCGTTTGTCCTCCTGTTTTAAATATCGTACCGTCTTTATTTGAATTGAGGACACTTGTAAAGTCGCTGCTTCCCTGAATTCCCTTTCGATATTGGAAAATGCATTTATAAAATGCATGATGTTCAATGTAGTTATTAATTAAAAAGTATATAAAACAAATTAGGAATAAAATAGTATAAGCAGGGGGAAGAAAAGCAGCTTGTGAACATAAAGCTTCTGGAAAGGATAATTAAGTATGAATCTTTAGCTTATCAAATACTAATAATCTGAATTCAAAGTAACAGCAGTATAGATACTCTTCTTTGTCTTATGTGCAGAAAAGGGAAAAATCTATAGGAAAGGACATTAACACAACCTTCTAAAATACACATGTATACTTCTATATCCATTACTATAAAAGCAATTGAATGCAAGATTTGGTTAATAATTATGACCAATAACCAAAAAGATGAATACAATATCCTATATCCACTGAAAGTATGGAATATCAGATACAAATATCCCCTAATGACTTCAAAGTTCATCCATATCATCAGAGGTGTACCTAGGCTACATTGCCTTCGGGGTGGAAATGTATTTCGGCACTCCGCGTACTAGAATTATTTTTTGTATCTCACAATGTTCCTTCCAATACCCTTTTCTTAGGGAAATTACACAAACATCCTCACAGTCATATTAGACACATACAAATATATAAATACGTAGACATTTATATCTACATATACATACATTCATATCCACTAGATTGTAAGCTAGTTTGAGCAGGGCCCTCATCAACCTATCCTTCTTGTAACATTTTGTATTTGTCTCATTAATTGTTAAATCTCCTCCTCCGTTATGTTGTAAAGCGCTGGGTAATAAGTTGGCACTAGATAAATGGCAATAATAATAAGATACACACACACGGAAACATACACAGAAACACACATTAATGTACATACACACTGACAAAAACTCACAAATGGACAAATACATAAACATATACACATGAATTTATACACCCAAACTTCACACATACAGATTCAGATACATAAACACACATAGGGGTATGATTCTCGCTTAGGGTGCGAGAGGTCCCGGGTTCAAATCCCGGACGAGCCCAAGCATTCTGTGTTTAACCTCAACATATGAGGAAAGGGATTTAGGGGTGATTATTTCTGATGACTTAAAGGTAGGGAGACAATATAATAGAGCAGCAGGAAATGCTAGCAGAATGATTGGTTGTATAGGGAGAGGTATTAGCAGTAGAAAGAGGGAAGTGATCATGCCATTGTACAGAACACTGGTGAGACCTCACTTGGAGTATTGTACTCAGTACTGGAGACCGTATCTTCAGAAGGATATTGATACCAATCCGCTGGGGAGTCTGGGAGAATGCCAGAGATGGCCTCACTATCTCCCCACTGTGAACTGCACTGGGCACTGACAGCCTTTGTTTTATGTAATCTGGGGATACAGGCAGTTACTGGGAATAAATCCCTACCTTTGACCAGCCCCTGTAATGACTGTAGGTATTCAGTGTGAGAGTACTTACCATGCTCCAGGGATAACAATACCCAGCACACAGTGAGTGGACCCTGCCCTGCACGACAGATCACAATTTGTCGCAGTCCATGGTGTTAGTGAGTAGACGCCTCCTAGCTAAACGGATTTGGGAGATGGTATGGTAACAGAGATGCTCCAAATTTATTTATTTTATTGTTTTTAGTATATTTGTACAGCCACCATAATAGCAATTCAAAAAAGAAAAAACGCTAAAATACACCTGAACGAAATGGCAAATAATAACATTTATTGTTGTCTTTAAATTGCTTTTATTTTATACTTTCTTTGTTATATGAGTGTACATGGAAAAAAAAGCCAACGACATTGGAAAATGTAAAACTAAATAAAAAGATGGGATTTCTAGCACTTGTTCAAAGTCTATGTGGCAATTCGGACTTCCTAAACCAGAGTCTCTTCCTTCTGGCCGTAGGTAAATATAGAAAGTGAATGCAGGGAAGCAGCACCTTCACAAGTGACCTCAATTCAAATAAAGATGGTACAATATGTAAAACAAGAGGACAAATAAAACGGAATACGGTGTAGTATTTTATATGCTGGTGAACTCTCACTGTGACAGAATAGTATATTGAAAGAGACCACGTCTACAAAGCTGACCACCACTCGCTGCTGAATGACCTGAGGACACCTTTCCACGTAAGATCAAAAATGAGACCAAAATAAGTATATCCACAGACGGGATTGTACCGTCCAAGCGCATATATCTGGAGCTGCTTTCAAACTCCAGAAGTTTGTAAGTGCATTTTAGACATGTGCAATTAGTTTCGGTTCTAACCTGAAGGGAGGACCTATTGCCCACCCGGCCCCTACCCCTGAACGGCGGATGGGGGCCCTACAGTAAAATAAGGGGGGGCCTAATGTCCTCCCTCCTTGCCCCCACCCCTGAGCATTGGGTGGGGGCCCTAAATCATAATAAGGGGGGGGACCTAATGTCCTCCCCCTTGGCCCCCACCCCTGAGCGGTGGTTGGGGGCCCTAAATACTAATAAGGGGGGGGACCTAATGTCCTCCCCCATGACTCCCACCCCTGAGTGGTGGGTGGGGGCCCTAAATTGTAATAAGGGATGACCTAATGTCCTCCCCCCTGACCTCACCCCTGAGTGGTGGGTGGGGACCCTAAATACTAATAAGGGGGGGGACCTAATGTCCTCCCCCTGGCTCCCACCCCTGAGCAGCAGGTGGGGGCCCTAAAGAATAATATGGGGGGAACCTAATGTCATCTCCCCTGGCCCCCACACCTGAGCAGTGGGTGGGGGCCCTAAATACTAATAGAGGGGACCTAATGTCCTCCCTCCTGGCCCCCACCCCTGGGCGGTGGGTGAGGACTCTAAATACCAATAGAGGTGGGGGACCTATTGTCCTTCCCCACGGCCCCAACCCCTGAGCGGCGGATGGGGGCCCTAAATAAAAATGTCACCCCCCCAGGTGACTAGGTGTCCCCAAACCTCTAGTCATCCCTCCCCCCCCTAAAAAAATAACCCCTTCCTACCCCCTCACCCTAAAAAATGAGGGGGGACCTTTAATTAAGTACCTGTAAAAAAAATAAAACTTACCATTTGATTTCTTCTTTCTTCTAATATCTTATTTTTTCAGCCCCTAAAAAGGCCAACTAAAAATCTATAATAACCGACGCACTTAAAAAAACAAAAAACAAACAAAAAAAAAGAGCGCAAAAAAACCCCCCATCTTCACCCATGGAGGGCTCCGCGCAAACTGAGCTCTGCAGGGCGGGGGAAGGCTTATAAAGCCTTGCCCTGCCCTTCAATTAGGCTCAGAGCACTCTGATTGGTGGGTTTAAGCCATCCAATCAAAGTGCTCTGACAGGTAAATGAAGAGACTGCTAGGTAAGTCTCTACATTTACCTGCCACAGCACTCTGATTGGTTGGCTTGAAATCCACCAATCAGAGTGCTCTGTGTCATTTTACACAGTGTGGCAAAGTTCTTTGGAATTTTCCCACGCTGTGTAATTTGACTCATTACTTTCTGATTGGTTACTTAATCCACCAATCAGAGTGTTATGAGTCAAATTACACAGCGTGGGAAAATTCCAAAGAACTTTCCCACGCTGTGTAAAATGACACAGAGCACTCTGATTGGTGGATTTCAAGCCAACCAATCAGAGTGCTGTGACAGGTAAATGTAGAGACTTACCTGTCAATCTCTTCATTTACCTGTCAGAGCACTCTGATTGAATGGCTTAAACCCACCAAACAGAGTGCTCTGAGCCTAATTGCAGGGCGGGGCTTTTTAAGCCTTTCCCCACCCTGCAGAGCTCAGTCTGCATGGAGCCCTCATCGGGTGAAGATGTATTTTTTTTTTCTAAGTGCGGCAGTTATTATGGATTTTTATTTGGCCTTTTTTGGGGCTGAAAAAATAAGATTTTAGAAGAAAGAAAACATTGAATGGTAAGTTTTATTTTTTTTTACAGGTACTTAGTTAAAGGTCCCCCGCTCATTATTTTTAGGGTGAGGGGGGTAGGTAGGGGTTCATTTTTTTGGGGAAGGGGGTGTCTAGGGGTTTGAGAACCACTAGTCCTCAAAGGGGAGGTAACATTTTTATTTAGGGTCCCCACCCGCCGCTCAGGGGTGGGGGATGGGGGAGGACACTAGGTCCCCCCCATTGGTATTTAGGGCCCCCCACCCACCGCTCAGGGGTGGGGGCCATGGGGTTCATTAGGTTCCCCCCCCTTATTCCAATTTAGGGCCCCCACCCACCCCTCAGGGGTGGGGGTCAGGGGGAGGACATTAGGCCCCCCTTATTAGTATTTAGGGCCCCCATCCACCACTCAGTGGTGGGGGCCAGGGGGGGACAACAGGTCCTCCCCCCTTATTCCAATTTAGGGCCCCCACCCGCCACTCAGGGGTGGGGGCCAGGGGGGAGGACATTAGGTCCCCCCCTTATTAGTATTTAGGGCCCCCACCCACCGCTCAGAGACCTAATGTCCTCCCCCTTGGCCCCCACCCGCCGCTCAGGAGTGGGGGCCATGGGGGAGGACATTAGGTCCCCCCTTATTCCAATTTAGGGCCCCCACCCACCGCTCAGGGGTGGGGGCCAGGGGGGAGGACATTAGGTCCCCCCCTTATTAGTATTTAGGGCCCCCACCCCTGAGCGGAGAATAAGCCCCCCCCATCATTTTACTTTAGAGCCCCCACCCACCACTCAGGGGTGGGGGTCGGGGGGGGCAATAGGTCCCCCCTTTAGTTTAAAAGCCCCCACTCGCACTCGCGGGTGGGGGCTCGGAAGTGGTGCCCCTGTTTATTTATTTTTTTAACAGTGAGCAGCCACAGGTTTAATAAACATGCCCCTACTCAAGGTATAGCGACTAGGGGCAAAATTTACTAATACTAAGTTGCTGAAGTTCCAAAGTTACCGAAGTTCCGAAGTGTTGAAGTGCCGAATTGCCGAAGTCCCGAATTGCGGAATGCCGAAGCGAACTGAAAATTTTCCCCATGCACATGCCTAGTGCATTTCCTTTCTTTTATTTATAATCACCAGCATCACAAATACTACACCATATTCCGTTTGTCCTCCTGTTTTAAATATCGTACCTTCTTTATTTGAATTGAGGACACTTGTAAAGTCGCTGCTTCCCTGAATTCCCTTTCGATATTGGAAAATGCATTTATAAAAAGCATGATGTTCAATGTAGTTATTAATTAAAAAGTATATAAAACAAATTAGGAATAAAATAGTATAAGCAGGGGGAAGAAAAGCAGCTTGTGAACATAAAGCTTCTGGAAAGGATAATTAAGTATGAATCTTTAGCTTATCAAATACTAATAATCTGAATTCAAAGTAACAGCAGTATAGATACTCTTCTTTGTCTTATGTGCAGAAAAGGGAAAAATCTATAGGAAAGGACATTAACACAACCTTCTAAAATACACATGTATACTTCTATATCCATTACTATAAAAGCAATTGAATGCAAGATTTGGTTAATAATTATGACCAATAACCAAAAAGATGAATACAATATCCTATATCCACTGAAAGTATAGAATATCAGATACAAATATCCCCTAATGACTTCAAAGTTCATCCATATCATCAGAGGTGTACCTAGGCTACATTGCCTTCGGGGTGGAAATGTATTTCGGCACTCCGCGTACTAGAATTATTTTTTGTATCTCACAATGTTCCTTCCAATACCCTTTTCTTAGGGAAATTACACAAACATCCTCACAGTCATATTAGACACATACAAATATATAAATATGTGGACATTTATATCTACATATACATACATTCATATCCACTAGATTGTAAGACAGTTTGATTGTAAGCCATCCTTCTTGTAACATTTTGTATTTGTCTCATTTATTGTTAATTCTCCTCCTTCGTTATGTTGTAAAGTGCTGGGTAATAAGTTGGTGCTATATAAATGGCAATAATAATAAGATACACACACACGGAAACATACACAGAAACACACATTAATGTACATACACACTGACACAAACTCACACACGGACAAATACATAAACATATACACATGAATTTATATACCCAAACTTCACACATACAGATTCAGATTCAGATACGTAAACACACATAGATGTACACACACAAAGACATAGACTCACACACACATATATGCATATACATGAAAACATTCATACACACACACACACACACACACACTCAATTTTCAATTTATTTTATTTTTGGGGGGGAGACGTTGTTCACAGTTAGGTCCACTCTACCTGCCTTTTCTTATCTTGAAAGGTAGCTAGAGTGCAACCTCATCCCAGGGGTCCAGTTGTATGTTGGTGGGATCAGTCTTTGTAAGGAATAAACATCTCCCTTCTGGTCTGTACTGATGCCAAGGCTGAGGTGATTCCACATCAGTACAGGGTGTGCACATCAGTACAAGGAGGGCAAGGAAGCTAATAAAAGTGCAGAGAGATCCCAGAAGACCCCACAGTGCCCGCTCCCCACCCCAGTTTTGTAAATAGACCCATATGTTTCATATATTGAGTAATATTATTTAGTGCACACTATAAGGCATTTCTACTGTGAGCCTCAGGCTTGAACTTTATGAACAGAGTATGATGTTATTGGGTCAGGAGTACAGTGCACGGAGCTTATTGGGTAAAATCTCCATAGGTCAAGAGCAGGATCAAATTTCGTAAAACTGAAACATAATGGGTTAAAGGCAAAAGATAAAATGTAGGGTATTTTGAACCAAATGTTGCCGTCTCCTTGAAAGCTGAGCACAATTTACCATTTATTAAATTAAATAATAATTAAATGTTTATCTGAGGAACTCATCCAGAACAATTATTTGATCAGTTGAAGTCATGAGCACATTGTAATGTATCTGTGTTAATATTGACTTTCACTGACTCACTGTAAATCTTGTGTCAGTAATTATTTAAAATACACTAACTGATACTATTAACTAACACAGTATTCCATGAGTATATAACAGCCTGCTATGTTGGCATCACAGAACTTCACAGGCATTCAGGATGGACTCTACCTCTCACAAACGCTATCCTCTACATGAATGGGATACAACAGAAATATTTAATAGATATTTTTCCAGAACAGTTGAAAAGGAAACCTTTGCCGAGGCTGTAAAATTTCCAATTGAACAGATTTACAAGGTGGCAAGTCTAGGTATGTTTAATGATTGTTACTGTAATACCGTTTACGATTAAAAATGCTGCAAATTCTCACTTTTTATATTTATTGTCCACCTACAACTCAGATGGCGGGTGTGCAGAAGATATAGATGAAATTTTGTCAGATGCGACAAATAAAATTATTTATTCAAGTTGATCATGTTTCAAAGGGCTGTCATAGATGTGTTCTTAATTTAAGACTTTATCTACAATTTTATATCAATTTGGGGTTGCTTTTAATTATTACAACCAATAAGTTTATATATATATATATATATAAAGTGGTTCTTGCTGAAATATATATCTGCTCCATTTTGTAAAATTTTAAGCTTTATTTTTATATTTTTTACAATAGTTTACTCTGTATTTATTTTCAGGGACATAATTTCTATATAAACATAATATTCTATATTTAAAAAATATATGCAGAGAGCACCGCACAGGAAATCATGGAGACCTGGCACAGAGAGAGCAGAGTCTCTGCCATATCTCACCGAGAAGGAGGATGTCCCTTACAGCAGGGGTTTTAAGAATTGGTAGATCGCTAATCTCTCCAGTCACAGCATGGCTGTTCAGCTGGAATAAAGCTGTTTCCTTTATTTTGCCTCCCAAGATCCATGGACGAGACTGGGTTGATTTACAGAATGGAGAGCGATTTCAGGTGCACAGTGAACTCTATATTGCCCCTCGTATCCTTCCTGGGCCATGTTTCTGTTCAATTGGGGAAGCATATGTTTTGGGCTCCATCAATCCTGATTTGTACAAATATCCAGATGACAATGAAGAAACCGATTTCCCCAATTGGCCGTATTTGGTTTGCAGTGGAGTATGAACATGAGACAGAGAGACTTGTGGTCTCCCTGATTAAAGTGAGGAACCTCCAGCTCAACTTTGATTCATGCAACCCCTTTGTCAAGATCCATCTCCTTCCAGATGAACGGCACTATCTTCAGTCTAAAGCAAAGCGCAAAACCGTGAACCCACACTTTCATGAAAACTTTGTGTTTCAGGTTTCTAGTAAAACAGTGCTTCACAGAACACTGATGTTTTCCATTTATCATGTGGATAAAATAAAGAAACACCATCTACTGTGGCAGGTTATGTTCCCTTTGAAAAATGAAAATTTGACAGATGATGTGAAGCTTGTTATATGGAGAGATCTAGAAGTTGAAAACATGGAGCCTCCATCAGAGTATGGAGACATCCAGTTCTCTCTTAGCTACAATGACTACCTGGGGCGCATGACAGTAGTTGTTCTCCGTGCAAAAGGTTTACCATTTTAAGTGAAGCCTGGTAAGAGCAGATCAGCTTTTATCAAAGTATCTCTCATGAATCACAACAAGTTTATCAAATCTAAATAGACTGCTGTAGTTTGTGGATCACCAAATCCTGTTTACAATGAAGCCTTAAGCTTAAAGTTGGAGCATAACGAGTTGGATATGGCAAGCCTGAGTCTGTGTGTCTTTCAGAGCAGTGAAGAAGACAAAAATCACTTGCTGGGCCACGTTGTGGTTGGGCCATTTATGTATGCCAGAGGACGTGAACTTGAACACTGGAATGAGATGCTCAACAAACCAAACGAACTGGTGAAGCGATGGCATGCCTTATGCATTAGTACCTGATGTGGAGATCTGTTCTACCAAAAAGGACATTCTATGTGTTTGGTACAAAGTAGAGCAACTGTGCTGTTATTGGAACCCTGTAATCTCTCTGATCGACTATAGTGACCCACCCATTGTTCAGACTGTGTATAAAGTTGGACATTCACGTAGGCTTTGTTGTAAAATGCAAAGGATAACTTAGCAGATGGATCTTAATGTAGTATTGATTCAGTGTTCATTTTCTGTGGTCAAATAAAAACACAGATAGTGACAGTATTTGTAAACAGCTACAAGAAAAAAGTGAAATACTCTATCCCTTAATATAGAACAAACGTGTACAAATCACATAGTGCTGTGGGATATGTTGGCTCTTAATGAATACAGTTATTGTAAGGTGATGAAAGACCAATTGGTTCATAAAAGTAACTCCGCAACAAGGAATCTAGCATTATGTAGAGAGGCAAACATGCACAATCCATTAAGTAATGGTGTCAAAGCATCAGGGATAGCTGAATAGTCCTGCATATTATCAGTAACACACCTTGGTGATTTTGTATTTTCATTTTACTGAAATTTACCAATCTGTCCCTCAAGTTGCTCTAGCTGTTATTGAAGAACACATGTATCCAAGATGCACCTCTATCGGAGTTTATTGTAAAATATTTGGTGTACTCTCTATTTGCTTTTGTTACAGATGGTGTACATCCTACAACATGTGAATTCAGTCTCAAACCTAAACATTTCCACTCCTGTCTCCAATCACATAAGGAACTTCCATAACTCGGATGCATCTCATCTTACGTTTCAGGTTTTAGAACGTATCCACCTGAACACTAGAAAGGGTAATTTTAATCTCACCCTATTAAGGAAAGAATCCAGATGGATACATGAATGTAAGACCTTATGCCCCTTAGGACTAAATGAAGAATTTAATTTTACCCCATTCATTCACAAATAAATGCATAATTATTTATTATCAATATTAATTTAGGTCTATTACAAACATTCTCTTTCCTATAATCTTAAAATCCTAAAAACTTTCATTAATGTTACATTTTAGCCAACAAGTTTAGGAATCCACTAATATATTCTGCACTAATCAGTAAATAGTTTAGCAGATAAACGTTGCTATGTTCGTTCAACTAACTATGTCACTATTGTTAATCATATATAAGTTAAAATAATGACATTATTGTCATTTTGAGAATTACTGTTACTTACACTTTTCCACCTTTTCTTTTCTTTTTTATAATCAATCTTTTTAACATTCAGTAAAAAATAAAAAATATCAAAAAAACATAAGATTCAGGTCAACATAGGGTTAATTAGTCAATTATTTCTTAATGGTTGAGATTCCCTCCCCAAGCTACCATTGGTCAGAATCCTGAAAATCCTCCAATCAATTGAGAGCTTATGATTTAAATACTCCTATGTTTGCCAGCATCTGGTTCCCCTCTGATGAGCTTCACGGGCGAAACGTGCACGTCAGGGGCTCTGGACACTTACTGACACATTATTGGTGTCGGCACCTAACTCTCTGCTTATCTATTGCTAAATTACCGACACCAAGTTCATTCATGTCCAGCATCTCAGGAGTGCATATTGGAGACTCTTAACACTAATTTTGTGTACTCTGTACATACTTTATTTATCTTTCTTTTTCCTTTATTATGTTTATGGGGGGAGATTGATAAGACCAGGCTTTTTATTAAGGGGTGCCCTCGAAGGCACAAGACTCAGGAATCTTTATTCTATATGCCTTCCTCTGTCACTGTCTGTATATTTTCTACTATCTAGGCAACCTGTTCAAAACTGTTTGTAAACCCTCTCTCTTTATACCTTGACCTATTATTTAGATGCAGCTAGCATTTAGGCAACTTGTGTGATTTTTAACCGGTTAACTGCTGCCTGTCAGCAGTCCTTCACAGGTGAGCTACTACTTTGTGCTCCACTGTGGTCAAGCATAAGTGAACATCATTCAGTGCAGGCAGCTGTTGTTACACTAGAATATACTGCTAGGTATCTTGCAGAAAAAACGGAGCCAGGTCAGCAACCCCTTATTTTATACTTTACTGCTTGACAGCAATCTTTAATTTATTATCAAAATGCTGCTATGATCTAGGCAGCTTTTGTGATATTTAACTGGCTAATCGCCGTCTGTCAGAAATCTGTCTTAGCTGAACCATTATCTTTGATCTTTCTGAGGTTAAGCACCATAGAACATTATCAATTATTGTATGTGGAGTTAACCCATGTCGTTAGTTGTACTATCATGTAGGGATTTACTTATCCATATCTTTTAACTATTGACAGCACTGGTTTAGCAGTTGTCTTATCTCCCCCCCTCTTGTTACAGCTATTAGTGATATATAATATAGTATCACTTCTATTACTTGGGAATACACTGTTATATTGTAGCTAAACAGTATTGCTTCATCATTAGTGTTATTATGTATACACTTTTACAGCTTGTATAAGTAGTCACAGAGTTTCACTCGCTGCATATTCTCCATTTACTCCTGCTGTTCATATTATTTTTCTTTTTTATATTTTTATTTTAGATTTATTTATTAAAAGTTACTTTTTAATCTACAATCTTCTCAGTAAATCATACACAGGTAGAATGGCATTTGTTTCTTTTTTTGTTTATTCCAGATGGCGTACATGTATTAAAATACTGTTACAAAATAAAAAAAATAAATGCATATAATTGATACTGTTTCAGAAATAAAATGCATTTTTAAGTTGTCCAAATATTTCCTAAGCCCTAAAATGTACATTTCTTTAGCTAAATTACCAAAAGCTATAGGACAGAAGCTTTGGCACTGTCAGCGGTTATCACCTAAAGTGAGAAATGTCTTGAATTCAAAGGGTATTTTGAAATTTAAGACTAAAATGGCTGAACTATAAAATTATCTAAGTCAGCTATGTTTCCATTTTCAATGTTTTTAAATTAATTTGAATAATTTTTAATTCACAACAATTCTCACTTTAGTGAATAACCCTGTGTGTGTGTGTGTGTGTGTAGCTCACCGAATCATGGGCAGCCTGTCCAATATAGAAAGTGGAAGTGCAGTCAACCCTTCATCATGGAATTCAGGGTGCTCTAATGGATAAGGCATCTGTTATTAGCATGTTGTGTGTGTGCTCTGTTTGCCGAGACCAAATAGTTGAACAAAGCTGATATTGCCAGCCAGGAAGAGAGTATTCCAGCTGGGTAATTGACAGTCCAAGGAGGTGGCCCAACACACTGTTTGAAGTAAACAATATTGCTACATTAAAAATGTATATAGGGAACATACCATGAGATCATATGTTATGTGTGAAACAAGAATATAATCATGTAGTCCATGGAATTATGCAATAAGTTCATATAATTGGGTATTTAGGATATTTTTTTAAAAACTGTGAACTGGGGGGAAAATATCTTGGATGAGAAGAAAGTTTCAATTGATATGAAATGTTTAAATAGAAACTTTCAAGATTTAAAAGGTAATAAAACAAATTATTTACGCAACAGCTTGACTCAAATGATGATACTTTAGTAGCTACAAAAGCAAAGAGTAAAAGCAGATATTAGATGTGTTTGTGCTTGGTAAGGCACATAATCATAGGTAGGGACACAAATGTACAAAAAAAAAAATAATAATCCAGAGAATAGCAATGAAATAAAGTGTGTGTGTGTGTGTGTGTATATATATATATATATATATACATATATATACACACATTAACTTTTCTAATTGATCATGCTTCAAAACAAGATATATTTCAAATCAAAGTTACTTTACTACAGTTCTACATAGCCCAACAGATATTATGTTGGTGTGGATTATGGCATGAGTGGTGAGCCGTCCAGAAGACTATTCCGAGTCTGTGGTGGAATTTGATTTTAGTATATGCAATAATTAATAATCCTCTTTAATAGTAACTGTGTATGAAAAAATGTCAGCTCTATCAATTTAATCCAGGTAAAAACTAGATTCTGAACAAAGAATTACTGGAGACCGTTTGATATTTCATTTGGCTCTGCTATTTACCATCTGTTGCCCATTTATGAGCTTTTCAAAGATATAACTATTTTAGAATGTAGTGATTTCTGTGTGAATGAACTGGAGAAATGGAAGAGTAAAGAACCAGATTTCTTTGACTGGACCCATGCCTTATCTATCATGGCAGAACTGCAAGGTACATGGTAAGGCTCAAGCTAATTGACATATTTTTTATGACCACATAAAGATGGCAAATCACTAAAACCATTTCTAAAAAAATTATTTTACAGAGTTGTTTAGAGTATCAATAAGAAAATGAAGGACGGACCTATCAATGTAGTCAATCTGGAAAATAATTCTATTTGTCTTTTCTATTCGATTATCTTTTGCATTCTATGTTACATTGGCATTCACATATCTCAAAATAATAGATTGTTCTCTGTCAACACTCATTATTTTTCAATGCATTATGTACCTCTTTTAGGTTAGGAGGCTCAACATGTTCAGGAAGCACATGTCAGCAGCCTTTGGACCTATTCCTGAGATGTCATTGTGCAGCAGGATGTTATCAGAGGGTCAAGTTTTTAGATTTTTACAAAAAAGTTAAGTCTGTAGTGTGAGTGAGTTCATTCAGTGTGGAAAAAAGCAGTGCCCTAAGCTTCTACCACCTAAGTTTTGAATAGACCTCTCCAGATAAGGTTACAATAAAACTGTCAGGATCCTATCCTGACAACCAGAAATATGTTTATTTTACTTCTGTTTTCCACCACAAGTGGCCTCCCTAACAACTAGACTATCCTCAGTCTCTCACACCTACCTAAAATAATCACCTGAACTATGCTATAAAAGGCCACACCCGACTAAACCAAACAGCCTTCACAATGAGAGAAGTTATTGTTCTGAACCTGACAAGTCTTCTGCTCCTGGCTCACACAGAGAAACTTGATCAAATCTGATTTACTTTGTACCATCTTGATCTACTCATCAAACCTGCTTGTTTCCAGTCTGCTCCTCTCAAAGAATCTTGGTAAAACAAAACCTGAACACTAATATCACCCTGCTTTAATTCTTACTTGACTTTTAATACCAATTTACCTTATTGTTTTTGTTCTATTGGACATTTAACCAGAGACATCAAAACTTACCTGGATAATACTGACTATCCATACTTGATCCTGAGTAACTTTTTTTTTTTTTTTTTTTTTACTTTCTGCAAATTACTTTATCCTCTGTATTACCTATGAAATATTAAAGTTAAAACAATAACATTTAAAAGCCAACTTTTAGTGTGCATAGGAATTACAAGGTCGTTCATAATGTGAGATAAAGAACAGCTTTTAAAAACTGAATAGTCTGTGAACACAAAATGACCTTGCACTGAAAATTCACATGAAAATTTATTTTTTCCCCTTATTTATTTAATTATCCTGAGTAACTTTACTGCAATTATCTATAACGGCATTACTGCCTTCAACCAAAGGACTCTGATTTACTAAATGGCTATTTAACCTGATTTCATTATACTTTCATATTCTGTTTCTCTGTTCTATTATATATTGTTTGTCTCTTACCTATAATTTCTCTTATTGGTCTTTCCTCTCTTATTATACCTGTTACCTGATGAGCTATTTGGGGCATTTTGCCTAACTCCTTATTTCTCCTGGGGCATATTGCCTTTCTCGTTATTTCTATAACCACTCCTTCTTCCTCCTCACCTATTTCACTTATAGGTTTTCCTCTTACTATTATACTTACCTATAATGTTGAAAAATGCAAAGTTATGCACTTCGGCGTAAAGAATACACAAGCAACGAATACCCTTAATGGAAGTGAATTAGGGATAACAACACACGAAAAGGACTTGGGAATTGTTATAGACAACAAACTATGCAACAATGTGCAATGTCAATCAGCAGTGGCCAAGGCCAGTAAGGTATTGTCATGCATGAAAAAGGGCATTCATTCTCGGGACGAGAATATAATTTTGCCTCTCTATAAATCACTGGTAAGACCCCATATTGAATATGCTGTGCAATTTTGGGCACCTGTTCTAAAGAAGGATATTATGGCACTAGAAAAAGTGCAGAGGCGGGCTACAAAATTAATAAAAGGAATGGAACATATCAGCTATGAAGAAAGGTTAACAAATTTATACCTATTTAGTTTAGAAAAACGTTGCCTGAGAGGGGATATGATAACATTATACAAATATATTTGGGGCCAATACAAACCATTGTGTGAAAATCTATTCACAAACCGGACTTTACATAGGACACGAGGCCATGCGTTTAGACTGGAAGAAAGAAAATTTTGTCTAAGGCAAAGCAAAGGTTTTTTTACTGTAAGAACAATCAGGACGTGGAATTCTCTGCCTGAAGAAGTGGTTTTATCAGAGTCCATACAGATGTTCAAACAGCTACTAGATGCATACTTGCAAAAACAGAATATTCAACGATATAATCTTTCAATGTAGGGTAATAACTGCTTGATCCAAGGATAAATCTGACTGCCATTCTGCGGTAAAGACGGAATTTTCTTCCTAGCTTGTTGCAAAATTGTGCTTCAACCTGGGTTTTTTTGCCTTCTTTTGGATCAACAGCAAAAACCAAATGTGAGGAAGGCTGAACTTGATGGACGCAAGTCTCTTTTCAGTTATGTAACTATGTAACTATATAGGTTCTGCATTCTCCCACTGTCTTTATTGTTCCATTTCCCTTTATATCCTGTTACTCTTATTGTTTCCTTGTCTAAACATCCCTAAAGTTTAAAATAAAGAACCTCAAGTCAACCTGGCATAAGTCTCCTCTCTGATCTGCTCAGAAACATGACAAAAACACAGAACAAATCAATGCTCCGAATATTGGAATGTTGAACATCATATGTTTATATATTAGCCTCCATTGTATGTTGAACTTTTAGTAATCTTACTGTATTTTTCAGCTGCAAAGGTGAGGAAATAGAAAACCCCTTAGGGAAAAAAATTCAAACATTTTGAAATGTGACTTTTTTTTTTTTTTAACCAAGGAAAACGTTACTGCGTGCTTAGTATGTTTGTCTTGCATGCAGTTTCTGAAGACCACAATGATTACTGCAGGAACCTAAAAAAAATGTTGTGCCTGTTAAAACTGGGTGGCATCTACTGCTATCTGGAGTATTTAATAATATTTAACATATTACACCATAGATGACAGAAAATATCACTTATTAACATCTGATGAAAAGTCCATAAAAGATGATCTGAGAGAAGCAGGATTTGCTATTGAACACCTGGAGGTGATATAAAGCAAAACACACAATACAATAGATTGTGAACATGTGTGGCTTATTAAGGCATTAAAAGTGAGCAATGTACTTGTCTAAAATAACATTTCACACTTTCATTATACTCGAGAATGAAATCCCCTCTTTTCAGAATGTATTATACTGAAAATGCATTAAAAAAATGAGAAAATTAATCTTTTAGGACTTATGAAAAATGCCCTTCTACAAATCAACTTAAAGCTTCATGTGTCATTGTTGGCCGTAATAATAAGGTAGCTGTGACGGAGCTGCTGGCATCCCGACCGGGTACCTTCCACCAACGGATGCTCCTAGTGCTTTCCGAGGACTCCAAGCACTCTGCCTGACACCATAACCACTGCAGACCCCACAAACCGCCGCAGCTTGGTTGGGGTCTCGCCGTCTCCACCCACTCTGGACCCAGGACCAGGGTCCAGCTTCCAGCAGGTTGACTCCTCTCCGAATTCCAGAGAGCAGGAACAAGCTCTTAGCAGAGCTTAGTGATTATACTCTGGGAATATAGTGATTATAGCAATCCCCAGAGTGTATTTCTCCAATCCCCCAAACATGAGCCAAGGCTTAATGCTGGAACAAGACTGATTTACTTGCACACAGAACTCACAATTTATGCAACACAAAACTCCTCCTCTGGGCCAGGCTAGATAATTGAGTTTCAACAATACACAAAGCTCAATTATCTGCTGGCCAGAAATAATACAGTTTTAACAGTATATTCATAACTTCTAAAATATACATTACATTCACATAAAACAATATATATTTACAATCAATCCATTCAGGGAAACAACATATCAAAAAATGGCATGAATCAGACCAGGGGTTAAGAAGTTAGTAAAATATCTTTTGGGGCCTGGCTGGCAGCATGGCTATCTGGCCCAAACTACAGAGCCCTCTAGCCTGGAGACAATGGGGAAAGTAATCCAATTATCCAGGGATAGAAGCAGACTCCATTGAGCACATGTAAAACACAAAAGGATACAAAAATACATGACTCCTATCCCTCTGAATTGAACGGGCCAAATCTCCCAGGGTCCATAGTCACAGGGCAAGAGGCGGGCAAGCAGTCCTCTCCAGGCACAAGTGGCAAAGGGCACTTCGTCACAGTAGCAATCTGTAGCTTATCATATACAAAGACTATGAGTTTGAAGTACACAAAGCAGTGTTATACCCTGGTTAAACTGTAACAGTGTTGTAACAGTGCATTTCACAGCCTTTGGGGCTAATTTACTTGCAGAAGGAACCATGTTTAGCTACACCCATACCATACCTAAAATATACTTGAATAATTTTGTGGACCAGCCAGGCCAGAGTTAGAACCTATTTAAATTGTGTAAAACTATAAAAAAATACAGAGAAAGGAAGAGTATAAGGGAAAGTGGAAATGTCTAAGAAAGGACATTGAAGGGACTCTCCCACCTCCATATAACTTAAGCTTATATAATAGTATTGATGCTATCTACTATTTTTCCTCAGTGGGAACCTATTTGTAGACGGAGAGGGTAATACTACATTTATGCAGATACCCTTAGGGATATCATCCAAACATATGAAGTTTGAAACAAGATACCTGACTTTGCTCATTTGCATGTCAAGCTGGGAACTGTGATAGGTGTGGAAACATGATTTCTTGAGTTTCTGGTGATTGTGATAAATGTGTGTTTTGGTTACTCATTTTGAAGTATGCAGTTTAATTGTCATGTATGTTAATGGGTCTTTTGCTGTGTTATTTTAAATTATATTTGAATAAGTTTGTCTCATTATTGATACAGATGGAAATGGCAGCGTAATAATCTATTAAATAACTGATTTATTATTGAATACTAGTCCAAGAGCAATATGAGTTGTAGTCTTAAGAAATAAAAAAAGGGGGGAGTCTGTTTTTGTAAGTTTTAGCTGATTTCCAAAATTCTGTTGCAATAATGGACTTCCTGCCAAAATTCGACTTTCCCGTCCTGTTGCCAGGTGCTCCGATCTAATCTTAAAGCAGTACTGCTTGCATAGTTTGCAGACATGCAAAATGCACAAACATGGGAACCTACATTACATTTATTAATTTATTTTGGATTGAGTTAATTGCCTGTAAGACATGTATGATATTACAATGAGTATGAAGAATATTTAAAGAATATTTTCATGTCATTAACGCAAGCCTTTAATGTCTTTTTACAACAGATTAAAAAACGCTGATCAGCCGACAAGAAAGGGGCCCATAGAAAGAAAAAAAAAATCTGCTTTTCAAAATCGTGGATCCACGTTTCCAATTTTAAATGTCTCTCTCTCTCTCCGTATTATTAGGGGAGTATTAAGAGTTAACTCTACTTTTAAAGTGCATTGCATTATTTAAGTCAAAGAAAAATAAACATTTGTTATCTTTAACATAAACAATTGTTATGTTATATGGTTTTATAACAAGAAAAATTATGGATGTATAGGATAGGTTTTTTCCAAGATTAAGATTCATCTAGAATGCCTCATTGATTATAGCACTGGTATTGCTGGTGCCCGTGGCTTCCCTGGTGCCTGTGGTGCTCCTGGACCTCAAGGCCCCAGAGGTTCCCCTGGACCTTAGGGTAACAATGGTGAACCTGGTGCTCAGGGAAACAAAGAAGAACCCGGTGCCATGGGAGAACCTGGCCCAGCCTAATACACAGATGATTCATGTTTTTAATACTTTATAATGTTTTTAATACTTAGAGGATGTACAAGCTGAAGTTGGGACCAAGACATTGTTTGCATAGGCTGCGTAATGTGAAATAACTAAAATAAAATAGGATAATAATAATAAGTATGCTTAGTCAATTTGTAACGTGGTATCATAGAGGCATCTGCAATAAAATATGTGGGTTTCCAAGACCTGACAAGTGAGGGCAACTTAATATAACATATGTCTACAGTTTGCTGCCCCTTCCTTATCAGAGGCCACTTGCAACTTTAACACAGCAAGACAACTCTTCCGAAACCTGTATTTTCAAACAAAGCACTTTAGAACAATAGTAATTCATTTTGTTTCTCCTATTTCATTCCTACTTGTTCTGAAAAAAAAAATATTGTTTAAGTGGGATAACTGTATGGAGGTTTCAGCATGTATTAAAACATGATCACACACATACAGAACTGGTGGCTTTTTGGACATCAGGGTATATAAAAGGTTTCGGTTTCCAAAGATGTTATCAGGGTCCACAAAATTTCTGACAGACTTCAGCATTCCAATTTTATTAAAGCAATTAATTGAGATCAAATCAAGGTTTAAGTTTAAGAACAGCATTTTATTGGGAATTATTCTAATATGTATGTTAGTGTTTTAGTACTCAACAAGCATTTATATAGAATGAGTGCTTCATATATATTAAAATTTTATAAAGGACAAATTCAATGAATTATAAGCAAAACTGAGAGACGCACATGTTACACTAGTTAAGAGTTTAACTTTAGTCTTTAATTTGAGTTTAGCCTAGATAATTAATTTATTGATGTCATACTGATCCTTGTGTTTGTATGATTATAGACACCGTACTGGAGTATTTGTGCCGCCTGATATTTGGGACCAATCTCTCTGGCTGACCTACCTGCCTACCTACCTTTTTTGCAATTAAATCTGTTTGGCCAAAAACCATGCTGGCCGAAGAAACTGAGATGCTTACTTATGAGGACATAAAATAACCTGGAAAGTCCTGAAGGTGCAGTGCTGTCTAATGCTGCTATTTCTGTATTACCCTTTCAACAATTGGGGTGTTGCACAGAGTATTGTGGTGAACATCCAGCAAACAGAAAAATTAAGAACTATGTGGAAGCTGACATTGTCTTGTTGTCAGACATATTGCTACCTTTAGCTATGTTATGGTGTCTAAGATTATGGAACAAAGTTTATGGTGTCTAAGATTCTTTATACTCCATGAAAGTATATATAAAAACTTATATTTTTCTGGACTATGCTGGACTATTGAACTATTTTGTTATTTTTACTTTTGTAGAGTTAGCCGGAGAGAGAGGAAGTGTCAGCTTACTCTGGCATTGATGTACTATGTGTGTCATTGATGTATGTTAAGTGTACTAAGGATGGATTCCCATGTATTAAGTGTGGATATGACTGGACCATCGAAATAGGGATGCGATTAGGAGACATAGGATGCAAGGTCATGATTGGGATTATTGTTAGAATTTCAAGCGGATTAAAAATTATCTCATGATTTAATATGTAAGTGGGCCTTTTCAAACTAATCAAGAAGTGTTTCCCAATCCCGATACCCGAGCTATTTACTTACAAGTGCGGGTTTTATAAGTCATTAATGCTGTCAACGTGAGGGTATGACATGTGTTTACAGTCATGGCCGTCACTCAGGGTTTTCCAGATGTGCTTTTTTCCTCAAATATGAGTTTTTGCCACTGGGTTTTTTGACCTGGCCCAAGTTCACTGGGTGGACTGGTAATCCAAGACCCTGGTCCAAAGAGGGGGAATAGATATTATTCCCATTTGCCATCTGGTTATATTTTTCAGCTTTAAGGGCAATGAAATGGAAAACGCTTTAAGAAGAAATATCTCACACATTTTAATATGTGATTTCACCAAGGAAAACATTACAGATCCAATCGTTCTACCAAAAGCAGACCGCGTGCTCAGTTTGTTAGTTTTCCATCTGGTTTTTGAAGATCTAGACGATTACTGCCGGAACCTGAAAATTTTTTAATGCTTGCTAAAACTGGGTGCTATTTACTTACAAGTGCGGGTTTTATAAGTCATTAATGCTGTCAACGTGAGGGGATGACATGTCAAAACAGGCAAAGTGTATTATTCCCAACAACGAGAATATTATTATTATAATTCACAACGTAAACACATATAGTCAAAATCTGCTGCTATTTGGATTATTTAATGGCAAATATTACACCATAGGTGGGAGCAAATATCACATATTAACATCTGATAAAATGTCTGTAGTGGAGGCTCTGAGAGATGCAGAATTTGTTATCGAACATCTGGAAGTGATTGAAAGCAAAATGTGGAATTATACATAATATTCAGAAAATTTGTTTTTTTTATTAAGGCCTTAAAAGAGAGCAATGTAGTTGTTTAAAATGTGACTTCACCTAATGTTCCATCTTAAAAGGAATGCGTACTTGAAAATGGATTCTCTCTTTTCGGAATGCATTATATAACTAACACACTAAATACATTTTTGTCAACTGTAAAATGTACTTTGTATGGAGAACGGTGATAATGTTGATTCTTCTTAATTTCTTCTTGTCTTCAGTTGATATATACACGTCTTTTGTATATATATTCTTGGGCCAAATGCTCGCCACAATAATATGTCTATATTATTGAAAAGTAGTAATACGCAATCTGACTTACGGTTTCTTCAGGTTTATTCTTTGTTACGGATACATAATAAAACATAATAAAGGATGTTACAGGATTATGGACATTCAACAGCAGATGGTAATTGCTGGACTTCTGATGGGAGAGTTACATCGTTGTACAGAGCCAAGAGCCAAGCCAAGACTGAGACTGAGAGACCTCATGTCCCTCTGTTACTATATAGAAGTGCTAATACTAACGTCAGCATATAACTCTAGCCATATAAGGACAAAACCCCCGAATCCACATTCCAGAGCTCTTGGACAAAGAAAGCCTTGTGACGTATTGATACCATCTGTTACTTATGTCAGTCCACACATCCATATATATAATCAATAGAAACATAGAATATGCAATATTCTACATTTCCTCTGTTTATGGTTTGTTTTAAAACCATAACACAATGTCACTAACCTGTCCATTCATACATCACTCGTATCACATTCATTGACCATAGAACAAGATGTAGTCACAACTTTCTATTATATGAGAGTTCTTAGAAGGTCGAGTTTCTATCCCTCATACTGCTTACTTTACTTCAAACTCCCTCTGTTTCAGCTATGTATTGATATCCATATCCATGTTACATCATAACTACTTGAACATATGTACATATATATAACAATAATAAATGAATAAAATAAAATATTTACAAATGTTGATCCAATAAACAATAAAGCAATCAGAAAGATCAACCTGCTCTGGTACAGTCGTATCTTTGTAGATAACATCCAAGATCGTAACTTTCTAAATAATAACTGTGTATCACTATCATATTCCTAATAAAGACACATGTAACAAAGTATTTTCATTCTCAATACCTGATATTACTTCAGTACTAATACATGTATTACTATAATATCCTGTCCAATTATATTTCCATGAATCATATGGTTTCTAGCAACCTTAAAATCTTTAGGTCATTTGTATTCATGAATTACATTCCTATACCATTTATACCATCTAGTGATGATTGTATCAGTACTTTACAATCATAGTATTTAATTTGAATATTCAGTAGGCTCTCACTACCTGAAATATACCAACACTGCTTATAAGTCTCATTCAAAGGATGTGTTATCAACCATGAAGTTTTATAATAATTCTTCAAATAATGTTCATGGTGTTGACAATACTTATTGTCCTAGAAATTCTTCACCCAGAAATCGTTCTATCATAGATTTGTTTTTGTTCACATAATTATAATTTTGACTAAAATTCCACCTTGTAGTAACAAACATTTCATTCAACAGAAACATGGTTTACTTTAAAAGAACTTGGAAAGAATCATTTAAATTCATTAGCATCACTCTCTTCATTAGCATTGTGATGACTTATTAATGTAATACATCTTAAAAGCAGGATTGTCCTAATGTTCTGACCAATCCTTATTCCTTAGTACACTTCAACTGACTAAAATAAAATAAACAAAACTTGGGGTCATACTGCCCAGAAACTCTTATTCCTAGTCTGTGTCTAACAAACTCAGGGAAATCATAAAACAACTTATAACAACGTATTCATTCATTGGATACCATCATATCCAGAAACCTATTCTCCCTAGTCCATACCTTTTATAGACTTAGGTCAAATATAATTGTGTACTATACTCTTTCCATTCAATTCAATTCCTCTTGGATCTCTGAACTCTTATATCCAAGGCATTCTTAATGTATATAATTACTTAATATTAATCAATATAAATTATCCTTCCCTAGTTTTCGTCGTTATGTTTCTATAGTTTGTTTTACTTCGCCTCGATATAAACAAATTACTCATTACAGTTAATCTATGAAATACTATTGAACTCAATCTTTGTAGTATTAAGTAACCATGATCCTTATTTTATCAACTTCATATTTTATCTACCTCTGATACTTCTCATTCCATGTATAGGTAATAATGTAATAGTTCTTTTCATAATACTATCCTTTCGTAATTGTACTCCATGTGTTATCCAGCTATAAGTACTCTCTTTTGGTATTAATACTCATAACTGTTAAATAACTTTTCATTGTCTGTTTTCTTCATTAATATTTAGGAATATATATGTATGTTAGTGTCAATCTTTTATTTCTTTGTAAGTCTGTTAATCTTCTGTATCGAATGAACTCTGTAGAATCTTCCATCACAGTTTGCAGATCAGATGAAAAGTCTCTTTCCAATAGTCGATATCCAGTTGTCTAAAGGAATGCTTTCCTGATTTATTGCCACATGGATCTGTCACGCTTTACCTACATTAAAACAAATAACATGTGCAGCATCAATACAATGGCTTACAATGTTTATATCTCATTATTATTAGACAGTTTAACATTGAATTACATGGACTACACAAAACATACTAATTTCTTCTCATGAGATCTACCATCTAGTGGTCATTACATTTATGCCATGTGATGTATAATCTTTAAATTTCCTTTTATATTAAAATCTTTTTGAACATTTAAATTCGGCAAACTTTTTATTAATCATACCCCCCTTTTAAACTGTTTAATAATCTGGAGGTATAACCTAATCATATGTCAGATGTTACAACAAAATATTGTTTTCCACTATACTTTAGCTATAGTAGCCATTTTGTCTTAACACTGGCACCATTTTGTCACATGAAACAAACTACAAAAAAACATATATTGTTTCCTACATCAAATCTATCTGCAAATCTAGGTTTTATTCTATCAAAACTTTTGTCTTCTATATAATCAAAACATATGTATGTCCAGGCTTTGCAAAATATAGTAATCCATTATCAGTCATGATATTAAAATCTCATTCTCATTAATTAAATCAAAGATTTTAAATCAACCTCAGAAGTAACATTGTTTTTTCCTTCTGTAAAATTATTGGAGTTACTGTATAATTGCATACACCCAATATAACATTGCATGTTCCTAACTGCTACATTAGTGTATTTCATTCTGCCATATTTGCAAACTTGATGTAAATTTTTATTTTAATTAACCTAATACTTTCTTATAACACACACAAACAATGAAAAAACAGTTCAGACTAACAATTCATTAAAACAACAAACTAACATAGAACTCTATTCTTGTGTGCTGTCCTTAATTCTGGAATCAGCCTGTGTACATATGTTGGCACACATATCCATGCTCATTCCCTAAACTGATCATATCTCTTGAAGTTATCTGATTCTTATAACTTTCTGTGTTACACTGCATTGCTTGTCTGTCTCTTAATTTCGATTTAGCTAAAATTGCTTTTATTTGTCTGATTATCAGTTTACAAGGAAAGGCCTTTATTGATTTATCTCCACATGTATTTTCTCTGTCAAAATTTTCAATCAACACATTTAATTTCTCATTTGCTTTTGATTTGATATCTCGGATAAAATATCTGCAAGATCTTAAATAATGTTGTTTATTGCACCAAAAACAAATAACTTTAGGAGTTATATTCTGCCTTTGATTTGAACAAATTGGGAGTGGCTCAGCTGTCTTTATCACTCTTTTACACTGAGTCCACAGAGGAGGGGTGTAAAATCTGAACTTCTTTCTCTGCCTAAATCCACAAGTCGTTTTAACCCCTTCATTATTGGTTTCTCTCCTTAAGTTATCCAAGAACAAAGCTACTTCTGTCAAAGTGCTTTTTTCTCTAGCTAACACAATTGCAGTTGGATCTAGATCTTGAAATTTTTTCACAAATTCATTAATTAACTGATTCTCAGGAAAATTAGCAACAAGTCTATATGCACATTCAAATTTTACAAGAAAACTAAATATATCCTGCCCTTTGTGTGGTTTTAGTTTTTCCAACATTTCAGTGTCTGCAAAATCATTCCCTGTTGTTAATTTTATTAATTGTGTTAATCTGTCTCGCTCATTCCCATGGACTATTTCACCATCTTCGTCCTTAGGGGTACTAATGGGTGGAGTCAGTCTACGTGCAATGTATGTTGGCAGCCATATTTTAAATAGTCTATTCCTTTGTTCGTCATTTAGGCTATATTTGTCTAAATTAGACTCAAACATTTCAGCATTAGTAAATGTATCCACTGACGTGTCATAAACTGGAATACATTTCCCAATTTTCATTAATTGTTCATGGATGTTCAAATTAAGTTTTGCAGCTCTGTCTTGAAATTTACATTTCTGCAAATCACTCTGTGAGGATACATTTTCAGTATCTATTGGTTCTGGGATTAGATTCTGTGCCTGTATTTTTCTTGTATTAACACACTAGTTTAACTTCATTTCTAAGCTGGCAGATAAGATCATTTCTTAGTTCAACTCTATCCTCTAATTCACAGACTTTTTCTGACAATGTTCTCTCTGTTACATTGTTACACTGTTCATTTAAATCTGATTTGTCTTCTGTTAACCCATTCAAATCTACTTCTTTTTCTGCTGATTCTAAATTTTCTTGACCTGCATTTCGTTTACAAATCAATGCATTGTAAGTACAGACTAGTTTCATAACATTTCTGATCTTTTGTTTTTTCTTATTAACAAACAATTTCTTGTCAATTTCACTATTGGCAATTTCACATTGTGTGTATAAAGATTGCCACAAAACAGCATCTGAATAGCTGCTATTACATGCAAACTGCAATTTACTTTTCTCTGCAATATCATTTATGAATTCCATGTTACTCACCAGATCAGTTATTTCTGTCTATTTTGTTGCTTCATCCACACAGCTGCGCAGTTCTTTGCTTGGATCTGGAAATTTGCCAATCTCTGCCACGTGCTTGCTTCTAGAATTCACGTTGTATCTTGTGCTTTTTGTCTCAGTTGTAGAAAATAGTCTTGTACAGTCTTTGATTTGAAAATTTTCTTTTTCTTACAAACCACAGTTCTTCTATGATAGTCAGTCTAGATTATTTTTTTCTCTTCAAGTTTGTTTTCCCACTTCCAAAATAGGTTTGTAACTCGATTCTTCTCTCTCCCCTTGAAGTGGGAACAAAACTTGAATAGAATACTGGCAGGCTAGCCAATGTAAAAAAATGTAGATGAATGGATGTTCATGTAGAATCTTCTTAATTTCTTCTTATCTTCAGTTGATTGATATATATACGTCTTTTGTATATATATTCTTAGGCCAAATGTTCGCCACAATAATATATGTCTATATTATTGAAAAGTAGTAATACGCAATCTGACTTACGGTTTCTTCAGGTTTATTCTTTGTTACGGATACATAATAAAACATAATAAAGGATGTTACAGAGAGTCGTCTTGACATCAGAGAGGAGAGCAAACGGATCGTAGCAGGAAGAGCCTGTAATCCTTTGTCCTTGACTCTATATACCCCAAATTACATCATAATGTTTAGTTTAGACCCTGCCATATAAGGAAGTTCCCTATATAAAGACCGCCTCAGATCTCTTATACAGCAAATTCCAGAGACCTCATGTTACAGAATAGCTAACACCATCTGTTCTGTTTAACCCATTAGACAGCCACACCTTAATATGTATTTGAATAGGAACATACAGAATATGCAATATACTACATCAACAAAATAACTTAAATATTTAACTTTTTTTTTTAATTTCCTAGTGCTTGTTACTAACAATTGCACAACACAGTAGGGAAAGGCAGTGTTTACATTGCAGCCTAGGAACACCTCTAGTGGCTGCTCCTCAGAGGGACACTAGAGGTGCTTCCTGGGGCAGTGCTGCACAGTGTGTACCTCGGACGCTGAACTTTCCTCATAAAAATGCATTGATTCAGTGCATCTCTATGAGAAGATGGTGATTGGCCAGGGCTGACCTTACTCTGCCCTTGTTCTGCCTTCTTGGTTGAGATTATCAGAATTGACGATCTCAGCCAATGCAAGGCTTTACTAGCATTGTGATTGGCTGAGATCTTCAGTTCTGATGATGTTGTAAAGGACTGCGGAATAAGTAGGCAATATATAAATGCATACATACACAGAAACACACATCGATGTACATAGACACAGACTCAAACTCACAAATGAACGCATATGCACATACAGAGACTCCTATTCAAACATATTCACATACACACTCACACAATAAAGCCTCATATACATAAAACCACATTCATATATACACTCAGACTTGCCACACACAGATTCAGATTCATAGCACACATGCATACACACACACACACACACACACACACAAATAATTACTAATAATAAAGCTGCCCCTTTAAAGTGCCAAAAACCACCAAAAATGAAACCCTATAAAAATGAAAAAAGTGAATAAAAATTATAAAAGGTGTGGTGTGTCATTTAGACAGAATGATGTATCACTGTGATAACTTTTGCAATGTGCAATATCATTTAAAGATAAATATCCTTATACAGTGAACTTTCCAAGTCCAAATGTACACTAGCCACAAAAATCTTACAATAGTGCAAAAATATTATACAGTGTAAATATAAAGTGTGATTACAATGTATGTAATAGCCACATCCACACACTCTTCAGAATATACTTACAATACGCTGTAAGTATATTGGACAACAATTCAGGGAATGACAAAAAATATATAGTGTAATATTGCTATACACACAGCAAGATAACATATGGATGAAAAACCACTCACAAACATAGAGCAGTGAAGTCTGTTGTAACTATAATCATTCTGAATGTGCTCTGATACAAGCAGGCATGAAGCAGTACTGCACAGGTAAGATGTTTATTAATCTTCAACAATTTAAAACTGCACACAGAGTAAGAGCGAAGCGGCACATGGAGTCAGAGACTTTATTCAGCTGGCAAAGAATCCAAGGACAGAGAGGGTGCCTTCACCGGAGGGATAAATCTTGCAAGGGGGATTACCAGAGTGGGTTCCGAAAATTCATTTAAATTAGTGATGAGAATCATGGTAAAGTTACATTATATTAAAAACATTATTACATTAAAAACATATGACAATTGAAGGGAGAGGTGAAAGGCAGAGGGGTCTGACTAGTTGTGCTGAGAGTGGATGCTTGGGGGAGATTTCATGATGGCATAGCATCTGTTTGCTCAGGCGTGCCCCATTTGGAAATGTATGGGTGAGATCGACACAATGCCAGGGTCAGTTCTCTGATGTTGATAAAAAGCCTGGAAAAACTCACTCACTCATAGGCAGGCCCCCCTATGAACCAGGCAGTCCATAGCCCACCGGTCCCGGGCAGCCAGCTCACCAGCTCATGCCACCAGAAAATTGGTTTCCATGAGCTGTGCTATGCAGGTGATGACACTGGCAATTCTCCTTTGCTCCCTCACCAGCTGGCAGGGAACATGCTTCAGGAATATGGTGCGGGGATGGTGGCACAGGTGGAATGCTGAATATGGTCTCTGGATGCAGGTGATAGTAGTAGTTGTGACAGCAACCCTGATAGTGCAGGTGGAACCAGATAAAAAGTGTGACAACTGCATTGGCGGTAGGGGTGTTGGCACCTGGATGAGTGAGTTTGGACACAGCAGCAGCTGCAGAAAGGGGAAGGTGGGGCTAAATGGAGGATTAGTGGATGGGGGAATGGGTGAAGTTGTAGAAGTTGTTAGTAGAGACATTTAAGTGTCCTGACCTTTGATAAAATGCCCCTTGAAATTATCTTCCTGTAGGAGTCACATGTAGGAGGATTTGGGAGGCAGCACATCATACTCCCTGTGGGTGGTTGGAGACACAATGATTCTTTGTGGAGTAGGACCAGCAAGATATGTGAGATAGTCCATATCCTCACATTTTCTCCACATCAAAATAACTGATTAACATCTGGTCAGATATCTTATGACAGTAATTTTGTCCCGTAGACAAACTTGGTCCTGGGCCACCTTGACATTCAATATGTGCACACGCAAACACACAAGGGTTTATTCAGTAAATAGTTAAATTGCAAGGTCATTAGTAAATATTTTTGGATACATTTTTTTAAAATTATTTAATATTTATGGATAAACTTGTTTTGAATTTTTTTTTGCTATATTCACAGCTTTAATATCTATAGTCACAATTTTGCTAATAAAGTGTAAATTTAGCGAAACTGTTTTCAATTCAATGCAGTCAGCTGCAAATAAACTACACTTGTTTAGCAATAAACATTGGAGTACAGACAAGGTATTGATGTTTTTTTAAACTTTTAGGACAAAATAATTGAGCAGCAACATTTTGGCTACCTATCAATTTTTCCAGTTTGGTTCATTTGGTTTAGAATGAGTAAATGTTTTCCACAGTTCCCAATTCATTGAATTGCTATGAATTCCCCCACTACTTTTGATGGAGATTGGTGCAAGTTTAGCTCATTGTCTGACACTTTCAGCCAATAAGCTAACCATGCACTGTTGGGGAGAAACATCTGGTATATTCGCAAGGTTAGGGGTAAAACCATTTTAAAGGGGGTGATGGTGATTGTATTTTTCCTGAGATTTAAATAGTTTTATTTGCCCACCGATTGGATGCAGCAATGAATGGGTTAAAATGTACTTGTACTTGTTGACCTTAGCGTGCATGCCTTTGACCTTAAGTCCTGAGTGAGTGGATTCAGAATTTGTTTTGAGCAGCTTTAGATTTGTAGTAAAATGTATTAAACAATAAGACAATAAGGCAATATGGAAATAAGTTGCAAGTTTTACCAAAGGTTCCACAGTCTGTGCAAAAAGTAATTATTTCTCACATCTTATAAAGTCTTTTAGAATTTACACAATTACATAGAACTCTTGTTATCGCAGGTTTCAGCAAAATTTGCTTCCAATAAAATGGGCCCTCTAGTGCAGGGGTAGGTAACTCCAGGTGTTGTGGACTACACTTGCCATAATACTCTTACAGGCATAATGCTGGCAAAGCATCAGGAGAGATGTAGTCCACAACATCTGAAGTTTCGAAGGTTGCTGACCATCGCGAGTTTATATTTTTTTGACATTGCTTATTTGTTAATTGTTTTTTTCTTTATTTGCAGAGCTAGAGAGAGAGATATACTTCTTGACTTTCTTCTGTGACTTGAAAATCAAGGTGTACACAATAGACAGGTGCATATTTTTGGGGAAGGTAGAAAGTGCCTGAACATTCTGTGCTGCATTCTGCTGCATTAGGTTGGATTTCAGTCTTTCCTTAATGCTTTATTGATAAAGAAGGCCCTAAAAAGACATACTTCCTGAAATCATCATGTATTGACAAGAGAATTACAAAATGTGGGGTATTTTTGCTCAAAATTTTGCATTTCTATTGTAAGTTGGTCACATTTCGCTCTTTAGTAAATAACCCTCTAAGAGATCAGTTTAATTTTTTAAGAGGTTATATGAGTGATTACTTAAAAAATTAATTATTTGATCAGCTGAAGTCATGAGCACATTGAAATATATCCGTGTTGATATTGACTGGCACTGACTCAAGATATGTCTCGTGTTGGTTAGTCAACAGGATCCACTAACTGATAATGTTAATTAACAAAGTATCTCACAGCTTGCTGGTGACATTATCACCTTTGAACACCACAGTCATTCAGAATGGACCCCAGCTCTCACAAACGCTATCATGTACATGAATGTGAACCAACAGACAGGTTTAATGCATATTATTCTGGAACAACAGAAAAGTATATCACTGACGAGACTGTAAGATTTCCAATGCAACTGCTTTATAAGGTGGCAGGGCAAGGTTTGTTCAGTTTAATATATTAATACATTTAAAAATATTTCAAAATTTCATTAGTATTATCTATATATTTTTAAATTCTTTATTTTTGCAGTGCATAGAGTAACATACAGGTATTTCAGGACATCATAGTAAAACAATGCTTTCAAAAGAAAATAGTAGCTTAGTACATCAAAGGTAATGCACATTTTGTGTAATGGTATACGCACTAATCATGTTAAAAAATATTAGGCCAGCAGGAGATAGGGAAATATAAATAAACTGCTGGCTATATGAAGGCTGTAGAGGTGTTCTTGGGGCATCGCACCAACATATGGTAGACCTGTTTCCAGCTGCAACTTCATCCTATGACTTGCAGGGGCCTATCATAGATTTTCCACTGGAGTCCTGGTACTAGGCCCATAAGCTCATATTGGTTGTGATGCGCGATCACTGTGTGGCAATCATGTTAGTGTGATAATAAGGGTAGTCCTGCAGCTTGTGCCCCATGATAAGTCGTAAAGTGTGTCTTTGCACCAGTTGGATCTGGGCTTGGTTGATCCCAACCAGATCCACAACTACACTTTGTGAGTACTCAGCATTGGTTCAATCTCCCAGCAACGTGGTACTCAGGTGCTCTGTCAGCTTTGCCCAGAAGGACCCGAAAGGTCCGTGCAAGCAATGTTGGATGTTGTTGGTATCTCAGTTGAATTCAGAGGAGCACGTTGTGTCCGCCATCTTGTATACGCTTTAGTACTAGTTGATTGTTGACATGGCCGGACTGGGAAAAACATTTGGCCCGGGCAATTTTCAAGGAGAAGGGGCAGGGCCAGAGAGGGTGTGTTTTGTCATCACTAATGACAAGCACACCCCCTCTCAAAGTTAGCATGTTGGTTCAATGCGCAGAGCCCTGCTGAAGAGCTCTATCATGAGAAAAAGGCCCTGTATTTGTTCTGCGCACCGCAAGAAAATTTAATAACATGCTTGCGCTGTGTTTGTTTTTAACTTGTCTCTGGTGTCTCCATAAGTGGGATACCAGAGGACAAAAGGGCCAGAAAAGCATATGGTGCATGTGTTTGAAGCCTGCTTGTGGGATTACTTGTGTGTAGAGTGAGCTGATTGTGGTGTGGTATTGTGTAAATAGGTTGTTTTTATTCATGTTTGTGGTGTAATCAGGGGTCAAGTCCTGGGGAAAAAAGTGTGGGAACTCACCCAAGATTCCCGCCGCCTTCCCCCCCCCCTTTAAAAAAAAAAAAATTACACTCCTATGCATATAGTGCAGTGCAGGGTGTGTATAATGAATGTAGTGTGTTTGTAGTGAATGCAGAGTGTGTATAATGAATGCAGTGTATGTAGTGTGTTTGTAGTGAATGCAGAGTGTGTATAGTGAATGTAGTGTGTAGTGAGTGCAGAATGTGCATAATAAACGCAGAGTGTGTATAGTGAATGCAGAGGGTGTATAGTGAATGTAGTGTGTTTGTAGTGAGTGAAGAGTGTGTATAATGAATGCAGTGTGTGCGTGTGCGCGCTGGATGACGTGTGTGTGAGTGCTGGATGATGTGTGTGTGTGTGCTGGATGATGTGTGTGCGAGTGCTGGATGATGTGTGTGTGAGTGCTGATGTGTGTGTGTGCTGGATGATGTGTGTGATGTGTGTGTGTGTGCTGGATGATGTGTGTGTGAGTGCTGTGTGTGTGTGTGTGCTGATGATGTGTGTGTGTGTGTGCTGGATGATGTGTGTGTGTGTGCTGATGTGTGTGTGTGTGCTGGATGTGTGTGTGAGTGCTGGATGATGTGTGTGTGTGTGCTGGATGATGTGTGTGTGAGTGCTGGATGATGTGTGTGTGTGCTGGATGATTGTGTGTGTGTGCTGGATGATGTGTGTGTGTGTGCTGGATGATTGTGTGTGTGCTGGATGGTGTGTGTGCTGGATGATGTGTGTGTGTGCTGGATGGTGTGTGTGTGTGTGTGCTGGATGAGTGTGTGTGTGTGTGTGTGCTGGATGATGTGTGTGTGTGTGTGTGTGCTGGATGATGTGTGTGTGTGTGCTGGATGATGTGTGTGAGTGCTGGATGATGGGTGTGTGTGTTTGCTGGATGATGGGTGTGTGAGTGAGTGCTGGATGATGGGTGTGTGAGTGCTGGATGATGGGTGTGTGAGTGCTGGATGATGTGTGTGTTTGTTGGATGATGGGTGTGTGTGTTTGCTGGATGATGGGTGTGTGAGTGAGTGCTGGATGATGGGTGTGTGAGTGAGTGCTGGATATTGGGTGTGTGAGTGCTGGATGATGTGTGGGGGGGGGGAGCATTTTTTTTACATTATGTGTTTATTTATTTTATTCCCCCCTCCCTGCTTCTTACCTTGTCAGGGAGGGGGTAGATCGCCTGGTGGTCCGGTGGTATGCTGGAGGGAGGCAGCCGCTGCACACAGGAGCCATCACACGCAGTGTTCCCTCTCCAGCTCTAACTCTCGCGAGACTCGCCTGTGCGGAGCGTTGCCATGGTAACAGCCGCAGGTCTCGCGAGAGTTAGAGCTGGAGAGGTAACACAGCGTGTGCTGGCCACTCTGTGCAGGTAGCAGGGCCGGTCCTGCAGGACAGGTAATGGGAACGGCGTTCCTGCTTTGGAAAAAGTGCAGGAACGCCGTTCCCATGCGTTCCTGCAGGACTCGAGCCCTGGGTGTAATATGTGTGGTTAGAGGCTGTAGAGAGTGTGTGTATAGGGGGCATAGTGTGTATAAGGGATGTAACAAGTGTGTGCATATGGGCTGTAGTGTGTGTGTGTATATATAGGTGATTAAGTGTGTGTAGGGGTTGTAGAGGGTGTGTGTTTAGAGAATGTAGTATGTATTTGCTTACAAGGAATGTAGTGTGTGCATAGGGGATTCAGAGTTTGTATGTCAGGAATGTATTGTGTGTAGGTGGTGCAGTGTGTGTGTGTAGGAGATCTAGTACGTAAAGGACCCAGAGTGTGTGCTGTGTGTGTTTTTATCTACTGTCACATTCTATGTTTTTAATTTTCTTTGTCTTTTAACTTACTGATGCTTATTTTATATATTATACATGTTTGGGTGTGTGTGTGCTGTATATGTGTGAGAGTGTGGTGTGTGTGAGAGTGTGTTGTGTGTGTCTGAGGGTGCTGTGTGAGTTAGGGTGCTGTCTGTGTATGAACGTGCTGTGTGTCTGAGGATGCTGTCTGTGTCTGAGGGTGCTGTCTGTGTGAGGGTGCTGTCTGTGTGTGAGGGTGCGGTTTGTGTCTGAGGGTGCTGTGTGTCTGAGGGAGCTTTGTATGTGTGAGGGCGCTGTGTGTGTGAGGATGCTGTCTGTGTCTGAGGGTGTTGTCTGTGAGTGAGGGTGCTGTGTGAGTGAGGGTGCTGTGTGAGTGAGGGTGCTGTGTGAGTGAGGGTGCTGTGTGAGTGAGGGTGCTGTGTGTGTGTGAGGGTGCTGTGTGTGTGAGGGTGTTGTGTGAGCGAGGGTGCTGTCTGTGTGTGAGGGTGCTGTCTGTGTGTGAGGGTGCTGTTTGTGTGAGTGTGCGGTGTATGTCTGAGGGTGCTGTTAGTATGAGTGTGCAGTGTGTGATTGTGCTGTGTGTGTGAGTGTGCTGTGTGTGAGTGCTCTTAGTGTGAGTGTAAAAATGTTTCTATAAATATGTATTTTTTTGTATTTAAAAAAAAAAAATAAAAAAATACTTTATATCCCCCGGTCCCTTTTTACTTTTAGCCTGGGAGGGGGAAGCCGTGTTGCCATGGAGGAGGGAGCCGTGCTGCCTTCCCTGGTGGTTTCAGTGGTGAGAATCAACTCTAGCCTGCAGGGCTAGAGTTCACTCTTGCGAGATCTGAGCATTGCCATGGTAACCGCGGCAACTCTCAGACTTCGCGAAAGGAATCCCTGGGTCCTCTCCTGCCTCCCTCCCCAGCCGGTGGCCGCATATCAGTGCCTCTGGGCCGGCGAGGGAGATCTTTGATCTCCCCACCGGCCCATAAAGGCACACAGCAGGGCCGGCGCTCGGATAGCACCGGCTCTGCATGGGACGACAGGGGAGATCCTGTGATCTCCCCTGCCAGCCTCAGCCAACCGGGATCGCGGCCCACCGGGCATTTGCTCGGTATGCCTGATGCCTAGTCCGGATATGCCACATGCCCTCAGTAGTGGTAGGGTGCCTATATGGAGCTGGATATTTTTGGAGAGTAAAAAACAATCAAGAGAGAGAGTAAGCGCTTAGAAACAAGAAAAGGCAGCAACCCTATAAGGGAATCCCTCAAAAACCCTTAGACTACAACAAGAATAAAAACAGAAATAAGGGCTGCGCCACAGAGGACCTATAAAATATATGAAAATATGATGATAAATCAAATATAAAGGCTTAGTTGAATAATCTTCTTAGATAAGGGTATGTAAAGTGCTTTTTCAGGAACAATGTCCTCAGTAGACCTTCCTCAGGTGGATCCGAATATGAAACAATAAAACACAGTAAAAGACCAAATGGTGTGGTATAGCCAGTAAAATACAACAAGTACTAAAAGAAGATAGTTTTGCACTCACATGTATAAGAGCTATAGTTAGCTCTAGTGTGGAAAGTATGGGGTGGACTAGTATAAATAGGTTTCCATCTTATAGGATAGCAGCCATCTTAATTATCAGTATATTTATGCCCATACACAGTTACCCTCTACCTACGCACAAGACTTGCCACACATAGATTCAGATTCATAGCACACATGCATACACACACACACACAAATAATTACTAACAATAAAGCACCTTTATTTATGGAAATAAAGCACCTTTAAAGTGCCAAAACCCAAAAACCAAACACCCAATAAAAATGAAAAAAAGTGAATAAAAATTATAAAAGGTGTGCTGTGCCATTTAGACAGAATGATGTATCACTGTGATAACTTTTGAAAGTGCAATGTGCAATATCATTTAAAGATCAATATCCTTATATAGTGAACTTTCCAAGTGCAGGTGTATAGTATCCACAAAAATCTTACAATAGTGCAAAAATATTATGCAGTGTAAATATAAAGTGTGATTACAATTTGTGTTATAGCCACATCCACACACTCTTCAGAATATACTTACAATATGTTACTAATCAGGTAAGTAAATTGGACAATAGTTCAGTGATGAATCATATACAGTGGGGGAAAATGACAAAAAAACTATAGTGTAATATTGCTTTACACACAGCAAGATAACATATTTAATGAAAACCACTCACAAATACAGAGCAGTAAAGTTTGCTCTAACTATAATCATTCTGAATGTGCTCTGATACAATCAGGCATGAAGCAGTATTGCACAGGTAAGATGTTTATTAATCTTCAACAATTTAAAACTGCACACTGAGTAAGAGCGAAGCAGCACCTGGAGTCAGAGACTTTATTCAGCTGCCAAATGATCCAAGAACAGAGAGGGTGCCTTCACCAGAGGGATAAAGCTTGCAAGGGGGTTTACCAGAGTGGGTTCCAAACATTCATTTAAATTAGTGATGAGAATCATGGTAAAGTTACATTATATTAAAAACATTATTACATTAAAAACATATGACAATTAAAGGGAGAGGTGAAAGGCAGAGGGGGCTGACTAGTTGTGCTGAGAGGGGAGATTTCATTATGTCATGACTGAAGCTATGGCATCTCTGTTTGCTCAGGCGTGCCCCATTTGGAAATGTATGGGTGAGATCGACACGGTGCCAGGGTCAGTTCTCTGATGTTGATAAAAAGCCTGGAAAAACTTACCATCACCTTGCTGAGGCAGATCCCCTATGAACCAGGCAGTCCATAGTCCACCGGTCCCAGGCAGCCAGCTCGGCAGCTCATGCCACCTGAAAATTGGTTTACATGAGCTGTGATATGCAGGTGATGACACTGGCAATTCTCCTTTGCTCCCTCACCAGCTGGCAGGGAACATGCTTCAGGAATATGGTGCGGGGATGGTGGCACGGGTGGAATGCTGAATATGGTCTCTGGATGCAGGTGATAGTAGTAGTTGTGACAGCAACCCTGATAGTGCAGGTGGAACCAGATAAAAAGTGTGGCAACTGCATTGGCGGTAGGGGTGCTGGCACCTGGATGAGTGAGTTTGGCAACAGCAGCAGCTGCAGAAAGGGGAAGGTGGGGTTAAATGGAGGATTAGTGGATGGGGGAATGGGTGAAGTTGTAGAAGTTGTTAGTAGAGACATTTAAGTGTCCTGACCTTTGATAAAATGCCCCTTGAAATTATCTTCCTGTAGGAGTAATATGTAGGAGGTTTTGGGAGGCAGCACATCATACTCCCTCTGGGTGGTTGAGACACAATGATTCTTTGTGGAGTAGGACCAGCAAGATATGTGAGATAGTCCATATCCTCACATTTTCTCCACTTAAAAATAACTGATTAACATCTGGTCAGATATCTTATGACAGTAATTTTGCCCCGTAGGCAAACTTGGTCCTGGGCCACCTTGACATTCAATATGTGCACATGCAAACACACAAGGGTTTATTCAGTAAATAGTTAAATTGCAAGGTCATTATTAAATATTTTTGGATACATTTTTTTAATTATTTAATATTTATGGATGAACTTGTTTTTAATTTTTGTTTGCTATATTCACAGCTTTAATATCTATAGTCACAGTTTTGCTAATAAAGTGTAAATTTAGCGAAATTGTTTTCAATTCAATGCAGTCAGCTGCAAATAAACTACACTTGTTTAGCAATAAACATTGGAGTATAGACAAGGTATTGATGTTTTTTTAAACTTTTAGGCCAAAATAATTGAGCAGCAACATTTTGGCTACCTATCAATTTTTCCAGTTTGGGTCATTTGGTTTAGAATGAGTAAATGTTTTCCACAGTTCCCAATTCATTGAATTGCTATGAATACCCCCACTACTTTTGATGGAGATTGGTGCAAGTTTAGCTCATTGTCTGACACTTTCAGACAATAAGCTAACCATGCACTGTTGGGGAGAAACATCTGGTATATTCGCAAGGTTAGGGGTAAAACCATTTTAAAGGGGGTTATGGTGATTGCATTTTTCCTGAGATTTAAATAGTTTTATTTGCCCACTGATTGGATGCAGCACTGAATGGGTTAAAATGTACTTGTACTTGTTGACCTTAGCGTGCATGCCTTTGACCTTAAGTCCTGAGTGAGTGGATTCAGAATTTGTTTTGAGCAGCTTTAGATTTGTAGTAAAATGTATTAAACAATAAGACAATAAGGCAATATGGAAATAAGTTGCAAGTTTTACCAAAGGTTCCACAGTCTGTGCAAAAAGTAATTATTTCTCACATCTTATAAAGTCTGTTAGAATTTACACAATTACATAGTACTCTTGTTATCGCAGGATTCAGCAAAATTTGCTTCCAATAAAATGGGCCCTCTAGTTCAGGGGTAGGTAACCCCAGGTGTTGTGGACTACACTTGCCATAATACTCTTACAGGCATAATGCTGGCAAAGCATCAGGAGACATGTAGTCCACAACATCTGAAGTTTTGAAGGTTGCTGACCCCCGCGAGTGTATATTTTTTTGACATTGCTTATTTGTTAATTGTTTTTTTCTTTATTTGCAGAGCTAGAGAGAGAGATATACTTCTTGACTTTCTTCTGTGACTTGAAAATCAAGGTGTACACAATAGACAGGTGCATATTTTTGGGGAAGGTAGAAAGTGCCTGAACATTCTGTGCTGCATTCTGCTGCATTAGGTTGGATTTCAGTCTTTCTTAATGCTTTATTGATAAAGAAGGCTCTAAAAAGACATACTTCCTGAAATCATCATGTATTGACAAGAGAATTACAAAATGTGGGGTATTTTTGCTCAAAATTTTGCATTTCTATTGTAAGTTGGTCACATTTCGCTCTTTAGTAAATAACCCTCTAAGAGATCAGTGTAATTTTTTAAGAGGTTATATGAGTGATTACTTAAAAAATAAATTATTTGATCAGCTGAAGTCATGAGCACATTGAAATATATCCGTGTTGATGTTGACTGGCACTGACTCAAGATATGTCTCGTGTTGGTTAGTCAACAGGATCCACTAACTGATAATGTTAATTAACAAAGTATCTCACAGCTTGCTGGTGACATTATCACCTTAGAACACCACAGTCATTCAGAATGGACCCCAGCTCTCACAAACGCTATCATGTACATGAATGTGAACCAACAGACAGGTTTAATGCATATTATTCTGGAACAACAGAAAAGTATATCACTGACGAGACTGTAAGATTTCCAATGCAACTGCTTTATAAGGTGGCAGGGCAAGGTTTGTTCAGTTTAATATATTAATACATTTAAAAATATTTCAAAATTTCATTAGTATTATCTATATATTTTTAAATTCTTTATTTTTTGCAGTGCATAGAGTAACATACAGGTATTTCAGGACATCATAGTAAAACAATGCTTTCAAAAGAAAATAGTAGCTTAGTACATCAAAGGTAATGCACATTTTGTGTAATGGTATACGCACTAATCAGGTTAAAAAACATAAGCCCAGCAGGAGATAGGGAAATATAAATAAACTGCTGGCTATATGAAGGCTGTAGAGGTGTTCTTGGGGCATCGCACCAACTTATGGTAGACCTGCCTCCAGCTGCAACTTCATCCTATGACTTGCAGGGGCCTAACATAGATTTTCCACTGGAGTCCTGGTACTAGGCCCATAAGCTCAGATTGGTTGTGATGCACGATCACTGTGTGGCAATCATGTTAGTCCTGTGTGATAATAAGGGTAGTCCTGCAGCTTGTGCCCCATGATAAGTCGTAAAGTGTGTCTTTGCACCAGTTGGGTCTCGGCTTGGTTGATGCCTCACGCAAGATCCACAACTACACTTTGTGAGTACTCAGCATTGGTTCAATCTCCCAGCAACGTGGTACTCAGGTGCTCTGTCAGCTTTGCCCAGAAGGACCCGAAAGGTCCGTGCAAGCAATGTTGGATGTTGTTGGTATCTCAGTTGAATTCGGAGGAGCACGTTGTGCCCGCCATATTGTATACGCTTTAGTACTAGTTGATTGTTGACAGGGCCGGACTGGGACAAAAATTTGGCCCGGTCATTTTTCAATCACAGCGACCCCTGAAAAGGGGCAGGACCAGAGAGGGTGTGTTTTGTCATCACTAATGACAAGCACGCCCCCTCTCAAAGTTAGCATGTTGGTTCAATGGGCAGAGCCCTGCTGAAGAGCTCTATCATGAGAAAAAGGCCCTGTATTTGTTCTGCGCACCGCAAGAATATTTAATAACATGCTTGCGCTGTGTTTGTTTTTAACTTGTCTCTGATGTCTCCATAAGTGGGATACCAGAGGACAAAAGGGCCAGAAAAGCATATGGTGCATGTGTTTGAAGCCTGCTTGTGGGATTACTTGTGTGTAGAGTGAGCTGATTGTGGTGTGGTATTGTGTAAATAGGTTGTTTTTATTCGTGTTTGTGGTGTAATATGTGTGGCTAGAGGCTATAGAGAGTGTGTGTATAGGGGGAATAGTGTGTATAAGGGATGTAACGAGTGTGTGCATGTGGGCTGTAGTGTGTGTGTGTATATATAGGTGATGAAGTGTGTGTAGGGGTTGTAGAGAGTGTGTGTTTAAAGAATGTAGTATGTATTTGCTTACAAGGAATGTAGTGTGTGCATAGGGGATTCAGAGTTTGTATGTCAGGATTGTATTGTGTGTAGGTGGTGCAGTGTGTGTGTAGGAGATCTAGTACGTAAAGGACCCAGAGTGTTTATAGGAGATTGTGTGTGTGTGTATAGAGGATTCAGAGTGTATATAGGGTAAGGGATCTAACGTGTATGTGGAGTGTAATGTGTGTAGTGGTGCAGTGTGAGGGGTGCTGTAGTATATATATATATATATGTCTGTGAGTGAGGGTGCTGTGTGTGTGTGAGGGTGCTGTGTGAGCGAGGGTGCTGTGTGAGCGAGGGTGCTGTGTGACTAAGGGTGCTGTGTGACTGAGGGTGCTGTGTGACTGAGGGTGCTGTGTGACTGAGGGTGTTGTGTGAGCGAGGGTGCTATGTGACTAAGGGTGCTGTGTGTGTGTGAGGGTGCTGTCTATGTGTGAGGGTGCTGTTTGTGTGAGTGTGCAGTGTATGTCTGAGGGTGCTGTTTGTGTGAGTGTGCAGTGTATGTCTGAGGGTGCTGTTAGTATGAGTGTGCGGTGTGTGATTGTGCTGTGTGTGTGAGTGTGCTGTGTGTTAGTGCTCTTAGTGTGAGTGTAAAAATGCTTATATAAATATGTATTTTTTTGTATTTTAAAAAAAAAAAACTACTTTATATCACCCCGTCCCTTTTTACTTTTTGCCTGGGAGGGGGAAGCCGTGTTGCCATGGAGGAAGGAGCCGTGCTGCCTTCCCTGGTGGTCTTAGTGGTGAGAATCAACTCTAGCCTGCAGGGCTAGAGTTCACTCTTGCGAGATCTGAGCATTGCCATGGTAACCGCGGCAACTCTCAGACCTCGCAAAAGGAATCCTTGGGTCCTCTCCTGCCTCCCTCCCCAGCTGGTGGCCGCATATCAGTGCCTCTGGGCCGGCGAGGGAGATCTTTGATCTCCCCACCGGCCCATAAAGGCACACAGCAGGGCCGGCGCTCGGATAGCACCGACTCTGCATTGGACGACAGGTGAGATCCTGTGATCTCCCCTGCCAGCCTCGGCCCACCGGGATCGCGGCCCACCGGGCATTTGCTCGGTATGGCTGATGCCTAGTCCTGATATGCCACATGCCCTCAGTAGTGGTAGGGTGCCTAGATGGAGCTGGATATTTTTGGAGAGTAAAAAACAATCAAGAGAGAGAGTAAGCACTTAGAAACAAGAAAAGGCAGCAACCCTATAAGGGAATCCCTCAAAAACCCTTAGACTACAACAAGAATAAAAACAGAAATAAGGGCTGCGCCACAGAGGACCAATAAAATATATGAAAATATGATGATAAATCAAATATAAAGGCTTAGTTGAATAATCTTCTTAGATAAGGGTATGTAAAGTGCTTTTTCAGGAACAATGTCCTCAGTAAACCTTCCTCAGGTGGATCCGAATATGAAACAATAAAACACAGTAAAAGACCAAATGGTGTGGTATATCCAGTAAAATACAACAAGTACTAAAAGAAAATAGTATTGCACTCACATGTATAAGAGCTATAGTTAGCTCTAGTGTGGAAAGCGTACAGCGGTACAATCCCCGCTTGTAGGATATAGTGCAAGCTTCTTCCTTTAGAGTATGTTTGTCACTCAAAGAGAATAAAAGGAGACAACTAATAGTGCTCTCTGAATAAAACCAATGATAAATAAAATATATAAAATGGTACTCACAAGTATGGAGCAGGCAAACTGCTCCTTGGTCATAGCGTTGGTGGTTTGATCCCAACCTGGGATTGCTTGGAGTCCAGGATAATAAAAATGCCAGGTAAAAAGGTATAAAGTGTATTAAAAGATGATGGCACAATTAAAAGTGACCAAAATATCTTTAATAAATAAAATACAAAGTATAAAAAAATTGACAAACGCGTTTTGCCTACAAAGGCTTCTTCAATATGGAATAAACATGTTACCTGGCAAGGTGAGTTTAAATAGGGGTATAATTAATTAAAATTTGCGCCAAAATTAGAGGCAGCCAATGGGAATACAGAAATATAATTTGTAAATAGAATACATAAAACATATTGTACAAGGTGTTGTAAAACAGATACATGGATAAAACAATTTAGTACTCTAATATTAATCAAAAACGAAGGTGTGTAGCTTTAGAATAGTGTTTATTTGCGGTCACTTGACGCCGCAATGTAAAATGGGAAATGTAGTCAGTGAGGCACCTTAATGTAGTAAAATACAAATTGTAGATTAAATATATAATGGAAGGTGTTATAGACTAGGTATATGAATAAGGTAGCATAGTGATGTAATATTAAACAGAAATGAGCATGATTAGCTATGAAAGATTATTTTTTTTTATATATATTTGCGGTCATGTGACGCCGCAGTACATTATGGGAAATGTAGTTGGTGGTGTACTTGTGATCGGCGTCGGCACGCACAGATATGCGGCCGGCGTCGTGTGGGCGTGTAACCATCATTTCAAAGACATCACTATTTTAGAATTTAGTGATCTCTGTGTGAAGGAACTAGTGAAATGGAAGTATAGAGATTCAGAAAGCTATAACTGGACTCATGCCTTATCGATTATGGAAGAATTGCAAGGTTCAAGGTAAGGATCATGCTAACAGTCCTGCTTTTGCTGACTATAGATTTATAGTTAATTACTGTGATGGACCACCTGGCATCCCGACTGGGTACCTGAAGCTGAGGACCATAAGCACTGCACCACACACCATAAGCACCACAGACCCCACAAACCACCACAGCTTGGTTGGGGTCTCGCCTTTCCTGCAAGAGAGTATAGCTGTGAAGCTCTTACAAGAGCTAGTAGTGATAGCTGTATAACAGGAACTCTGTGTATAACAGTAGAACTCTGTGTTGAGGGTAAAGTAAGACTGAATTTTAATGGTGTTACACTGGCCTTTTAAGACAATCCCCATGCAAGTGGTACACCTACATGGACCTTGTTGGGGACTTCAACACAAAGACACAGACCAATAAGAACAGTAATTAAATACACGACTCTCCATAACAAAAATACTGTAACGGACCGTTTTGCACACAAGGGGTAAAAACCGTTTAGGCGATTGTCCCCTTTTCAGAGATGCAGGCCCAGCTATTGTAAAACACCAAACTCACGAACCGCCAATAAGGGAATGCTCCAAACTCCCGAACGGCATCCAATATAGCACTCCAAACACACGAACTGGAACCATACGAATCGAATCGCTGCTAGCAGACGAATAGGAAAAGCATCCAAGCGGCTTACACTCCTAGCAATCAGTCTCTATCAGCATTCAGTAAATCCCCCCAAAGACGAGACAAGGCTCCGTGTTGAGGGTCAAGCAGTGGTCTGTTTAATGAGGGCTACCTGCCCAGTATTTATGCAGGTCTCCCACCTGGTGGACACTCCCCTAGGGGACCAAATGGGAGACTGTGACAAAAGACAGACAAGTAGACAAATAGGACACACAGTCACATTATATTCCAACAATGCATCCTGGCTTCCTCCCCTCTGCCTTGGAGATAATTTAGCAGTAATTCAATTATCTCCCAAGACAAAGGCAAATCGCCATTATGCACGTGGGGATCCTAAAACATGAATTACTGTTAAAATACACCATGTGAGACACATTACATTAAAACTATACATTTAACATGTCCCCAGATAACTCAGGTCTGAGCGTACATTATTAAGTGAATGGCGCTCAGACTACACGAATACAGTTCAATCGCCATGGAGCCAAAGTCTTTACACAGTCAGTTCTCATGCGAATGGGCTCCATGGGATTCCTATCTGGGGTATAACATAGACAAGTAAAACTACCGAACACCGGCCGTTCGTGTACTTCCACCGAACAAGAATGGAGGTCGGCGGCTTCAGCGGTATTCGCGCAAAACTGTGTCCGATTTTAGTTCCATGAATTGAGCGTCGAACACCGCTGTGGGTTTAAAAATGGCTGCGATCTCGTGTTTGTGATATGAATTGCGGCCACCCAGCATTCGTCAATTAAGCTGCGGTTAACCGCAACTTCAGGGAGGCTAATTTACGGCACACTCCAGCTCCCAGGTGGTCTAGTCATTCATGCGCTTGTTCGGTAGATTGAATCTACCGAACACCAGGCAGAAAAGCACGAATAAGTCTTTTCTGCAAGGAAAAATATGTATTTTAACAGGGGGCCATAGTCCAAAGGCAGTAGGCGAGCAACCAGGCTTCTCCAATGCAATGTGGCGAGATTGCTCTCGTCACACATACATTCCCTCCTCTCTGAAAACAGGGGGTGAAGAGTCTGCGCTGGATAACAAAAATATAAGCAGCAACCCTAATTAGGGAATCCCTCAAGACCCTAATAAAACAGACTAAAAGAGGGGAAAAAAAGGGTGGTAAGGGTGTTGTGGATCAGAAATGTTGATCTTTGTTATATTCAGAGGAAGCCCAAATTGTTGTTACAAGTGCACTTGGAGAAGCGAGAATTAGACACCAGACACCTGTTGGTATTCAAAATAAGCCTCTGACGTTTTATTCATCAGCTGGGTTTTATACATTAAAAAGTAAGTGCTTACGTGCAAATACTCTTAGAACAGTAATAGGAAGAGAGTACAGATAAGACATAGGGATGAGCGTCATGTACACATAACAAATAAGTTTCAAGGTAAGAGAGAACAAAATGATTAGAGCAGAGACATCTTAGGTGGGGGCTCTCTGCTCCCGGAACTTAGACATATATGTTATTGTTTAAACATCAAGCATTTCCTGAGTCCAAGTTAGCCAATTTTAATATAGGATTTCATTATATGACACCTATAAGCTTGAGCCTTGGAATCAAGATAAATTCTATCACAAGGGCTGCGCTAAGAACTAAAACACAATAAATAGTAACAGTAAAATCAGACCAAATAGTCACAATGGATAGGTATTAAAAAAAAAAGTCTCTATAATATTGGATAAAAAAGTCCTTGCAAAGAATAAAAAATATATAAATGAATACGTCTCACTGGTATAACTGGATGGAATATATGTAGTCCTCAGGAGTTGATCCGTCCAGGTTGTAAAATAATTCGTATATGTGAAGACAAAAATGGAAACACAACAAACTGCCAATGGTGAAGTATTGCGGATCCAAGGATAAAATAAAAAAAAGAAGAAGAAGATAATACACTCACATTTGGAGGATCTTGGAACAGCTCTAGGATAAGGGGCGTTTAGCGGTATAATCCCCGCTACAGGATATACTGGAAAGGTGTGTCCGTCAGTTCGGCCTTGGTTTTAGTCGTACTCCAAAATATATAAAAACAGCAATAGTGCTCTCAATTGGAAAAGTATATTTAAAATAATTAAAATAAAATATACTTACAAGTATGGAGCAGGGAATACTGCTCTATTGGTACAGCGCTGGTGGAATAATCCCCACCTAGGATTTCTTGACTCAGGATACAAAAAAATTTAAATAAAAAATGCCAGGAACAGTAAAATAAAAAAGGTGCATATAAAATACAATAAGGTAAGAATTGGTCCTAAAAAAAGGTAACCAAAAATACTTTTATTGTTTAAAATACACAATTTAAAACCATTAACGCGTTTCACCTATAAGGCTTTATCAAAATGGTAATATAGCATTGTACCTGGCAAGAGACGGTATTTATAAGAACATGTGATAATTGAAATTGGCGCCAAAAACAGATTGGCCAATTGCAGACAGATATTAAAATAACACATTTTTAAACTTGTAAAAATAAGATAATAAATACACATTTTTATAAAATAGACTAATATAAGCTATATAGTGTAGCTTTTTATAAAAAACAAAGCTTATTTTTGATAATTATTAAAGAATCTTAGGGTCACGTGACCGGACCTCGGCTTTATGGGAAATGTAGTTGGTGAGGGCGGTACGCAATTGGCTGTTTGCTCTGCCATTCCCCGCAAGTCAGCACGTGACTGGCATGTTTTGGCGCAAAGCTCCATGGGAAACGTAGTCATGCCGGTCGATGTGCGAACAGAGGGGGAGGGCGGCGAGCAGCACACTTATTCTAATAATAGTCAGACGTTATCACTAGGGAAGAGGCTGAATAAGGGAGGCATGAAGGGCCAAAATACTAGACGGGAAAATAAAATATAATGCCGTCGGTATAAATAAATAAATAAATAAATAACTCCAAAATAAGAGACTCTAATTGTGATGTCCATATAGGTTAAAAACATAAAAACATTGGTATGAATATAAGACATTGAATACTATAATTAAAATAGAGGTTGGGGGTATAAACTGAGAAGGAAAGTTTTCTCAGTTGATAAAAACATAAAGAGCATAGTGGTGTAAATATAAAACATTTGGCACTAGTTTTTAAGTGGATGTATAAAATGATCAAATAAAAACAGAACAAAATAAGAGATTTAGATATACAATATTAATAATTTGCATATTCATAAAAAGTTATACAGATTAAAATCTGCATTTAAGCCGTGGGGTGTAAGGGCTTGTAACTTATAGACCCATTCCATTTCAGTTCTTCCTAGGACATTTTTATATCGTCCCCTCTCCAGGGTAGAATGCATTTTTTTATTCCCATACAGTTAAGCATTTTTGGGTCTTTATTGTGATTAATAAAATGTTTGGATACTGAGTGATTTAAGTATCCATTTTTAATATTTCTGCAATGTTCGCTCAATCTAATTTTTAAGCACCTTGTGGTCATTCTAACGTACTGGAAGCCACATGGGCATTCGAGCAGATAAATAACATTTTTAGTATTGCAACTTATGAACTCCTTAATATTGTACATATTTCTAGTCCTATTTGAAGCAAATTGCATAACCTTAGATGGTAATGTGGAATCAGTAGTCTTACATACAATACATGTTTTACATTTGTAGAACCCTTTAGTTTGGGGAAAGAAAGATGCTGGATTTTTCTAGGAAATTGTTTTGGTAAAATTTGTTGTTAAAATTGATTTACAATTTGGTGCTCCTCTAAAAACAATGTTTGGCTTTTCTGGAATAATTTTACAAAGTTTGTCGTCATGTTTTAAAATGCGCCAATGTTTTTTGATAATCTTTTTGATTTCGCTACTCTTATTATTATAAATAAAAGTGATGGGGAGAGATAAAGATTCATTGTTGGTTTTTGTTTTATATATTAAAAGTTCATCCCTGTTTTTGTGTTTGATCTCATTAATATTTTCTAATAGGTCCATCTCTGAATAATTTTTTTCAATGAATTTTTCTTTTAGAATATCTGCTTGTTCATTAAAATTTACCAATTCGGTACAATTTCTACGTAAACGTAAGAATTGGCCTTTTGGAGCACTATCGAGCCAAGGTTTATAGTGGAAACTTTTTCTATCAATAGCTGTATTAACACAGACTTTTTAAAAAAAAATGTTTTAGTATGTATCTGCCCATTCTTTACAAATATATTAAGATCTAAAAAATAATTTTTTCTTTGCTGAATTCATGAGTAAGAATTTTACCTCTATCATTGTTATTAAGACCATTAATAAAAGAAATAAGACTGTCTTCAGGCCCATCCCAGATAAAAAAAAGGTCATCGATATATCTAAAATATGTGACCAGATTTGCCCTCAAATTGTCTCCATCGCAGATAGCTGTGGATTCCCAGTCTGCCATAAATAGATTGGCATAACTAGGCGCAAACCTGGTACCTATCTAGGAACCAAAAATAATTGTTTTTTAAAATGATATTTATACCCTCTAATATAAAATCTATTTGTATTCCAGAGATCCTATTTTCTTTAGTTAAAATATTTTTGATAGCTTTACATCCAATATTGTGCGGTATAATTGTATAGAGGGATTGGACGTCACAAGTGACTAAAATAAAATTAGAATCCCAATTAAAATGATTTAAAAGTTTAAAAGGGACATTGAGTCTTGTAAGTATGACTTCATTTGTTTGACAGCAGGCTGGAGGAGAGTATCTATATATTGAGAGAGATTGCAGAGGAGAGAGCCTATACCCGACACTATTGGTCTGCCTGGGGGTTTCTTTTAGTTTTTATGTATTTTAGGGAGAAAGTAAATGACCGGGATAATTGGGATTTTTTTATTCAGAAAGTTAAACTCATGCTTATTTAGAATACCTAAAACCAAACCTTTGTTTAAAAAGACACATAACGTGTTTTGGATGATTTTGGTAGGGTCAGATAAAAGTCTTTCATAGACATCAGTGTCATTAAGTTGTCTGTGCGCTTCTTCTATATACATAGTGCTAGATAAAATGACCAAGCCACCTCCTTTATCTGCTGGCTTTATCACAATATCAGTGTCATCTTGTAATTCTTTAAGTGCCTTTCTTTCTGCATTCGTCAGATTGTGTGGATCAGATTTATTTGTCTGTAATTTAGATCTTTGGTGACCATTTTTTTCAAATACTGTGAGTGGTGCTGATTTCATAAAAGCAGGATAAAATTTTGATTTTAGACGTATTCATTTATATATTTCATTTTCAATGCAAGGACTTTTTTATCCAATCTTATAGAGACTTTTTTAAAATACCTATCCATTGTGACTATTTGGTCTGATTTTACTGTTACTATTTATTGTGTTTTAGTTCTTAGCGCAGCCCTTACCACCCTTTTTTCCCCCTCTTTTATCCCCTCCTCTCTGCCTGGGAGATAATTGAGTCAGATACTGTATCAATTCAATTATCTACAGGCAGAAAAAACACATATTTCTAAAAAGTCCCAAAAGTACCCCAAAACACATAATATCCTCACATATGTTACATCTCCTGATATCCCTGATCTGGGTGACCAACATATCCAAAAATCACCCAGATCAGTTCAGGGATTCAGGAATTTTATGGAAGTCATTTATTTGACCGACTGCAGGCTTGGTCCCATAGCCGAAAATAATTCCATAGAATCGCTGCTCGGTGCCTCTGGAGGACCGACCGGTAACCAGGGGGTTTTAATGCCGAAAATAGTTCAGGGCATTTGTGGTTAAGTCCCCTTGAAGTCTTTCACGGTTTTGGTCCATGCGAACAAGATGGCTGCCACCTAGTGGTCGAATGGCACTTCAAATGACTTTGGGAGTTAGGGAGTTCGAAGTGCCGCTTCGAAAGTTCGAATTGTTCCTGTTATAAGTCCCAACAGGCAAAAATAGTGTTTTCAACCAGGGTTTAACCCCGGGGACAATAGTCACAGGATAGGAGGCTGGCAAGTATGCCCCTATTTTATTCCTAATTCCCGCGATGAGGTCCAATTCTTACAAATCTTACAAACCTATCCATGTAGTAGATCAGGGACTGAATTCAGGCCTTTTTGGATATTTATTAATTGTTTATATTCTCTGTCACATAGACATTCACATATCTCAAAAGAATGGATGGGTCTCTCTATACAGACATTGGTTCTTAATGTGTGATTAGTGAAATGTAATAAAACAAAAAACAGTCCGCTGCTTCCCAAATGTAGAGTGCTGTTATTTTGTTTTGATAACATTTTATCATCAATTTACAAAATAAGAATAAATAGATTATTTTCCGTGTGCATAGCCCTACTATACTTTAGGTAACAAAATCAGTAGCCTGAGCTTTGTAATCCTATTGAAGAGTGTTGTGGAAATAAGATCTGCACATATTTCCTAGTTAGTGAAAAATGTCTATTTACTCATTTCACGATATATATATATATATAGCTAAGCACACACATTATAATTAAGATGGCTGCTGGAAGCTTCTAGCTCCTTCCCCCCTCCCCTCCCTTTCTCCTTCCTAACATCGACTAACTACCTCGTGCACCAAGATGGCGCCGGTAAACCGTGGGAGACCCTCATGGCCCCGGTGACATCACCTACAGTAGGCAGAGCATTGAAGCAACCACTTAACACCTAACCAATAATTGATGTATTATTCCATGTTATCTCTGACAATGCTTAAGATGAAATTTTGCTTTAAAAGGGACTTGCCGTCCCCTCTGAATAAACTTTCCTCAAGTTATTCAACAACCTAGAACCTGTGTCTGGTGTGAATTACTTCAGGGAGCGTGCACGCATTGTTTCATTGATTTGGCCAGGGGCAGATACACAAAGAAATAATCAATACTTTAATTGATTTTTCCACTTCAATTGGCGCCCAACGTGGGGCCCACCGGAGAGCCGGTTCGGAGAGCCGGAACCAACGGACCGGAGCGGACCTCCGGAAAGTGGGACAAGCGGAGCCTGATCACCTCCATAATACAGCCGTTGCCTGTGTTATTCTCCTGTTTTGTGCCGGTCTGTCTCCGAGTCCACTTCCGGCTTCCAGAAGGCTACTAGAGACAGGTAACTAACTCATCCGGTGCGCCCTTTTTAAGTGAACCTGTCGATTGTCTATCTGCCTCCTGTATTCATTTATGTGTGTGTGTTTATTATACCTTTAAGATATGTTTGCTTGACTGCCTAGCGGGCAGGGAACGCAGTTTTATGTTTGCTTGACTGCCTAGCGGGCAGGGAACGCATTTTATATGTTTGCTTGACTGCCTAGCGGGCAGGAAACGCATTTTATATGTTTGCTTGACTGCCTAGCGGGCAGGGAACGCATTTTATATGTTTGCTTGACTGCCTAGCGGGCAGGGAACGCATTTTTATGTTTGCTTGACTGCCTAGCGGGCAGGGAACGCATTACAGCCGGTGGGGCTGGGTTTTTATGTTTGCTTGACTGCCTAGCGGGCAGGGAACGCATTACAGCCGGTGGGGCTGGGTTTTTATGTTAGCTTGACTGCCTAGCGGGCAGGGAACGCATTGCAGCCGGTGGGGCTGGGATTTTTGTTTGATTATTGCAGTATTTCCTTTGGTACCAGTGTTTTGCCGGGACCAGCCTGGTGGGTGAAGGCTGGGGATTGTTATACCCTGAATATCTGACACCGGTGGTGTTAACATGTACATGGCTATTTTGCTCTCTATCATTCTGTGGTTTCTGTTTAATTGTTGTTACAGTGTGGGTACCCTTGGTGTGTGTGTGTGTGTGTATTGTGTGGTTAGTTCTGGATTCCGGAGTTTACGCTCATTTGTATGTTTGTGATTTTTGCAAATGTCTTCTCATTAGCGCAGCCACGTTCATTTTCTCCTTTGTTCTTTATCTCTCCTGTGCCTGTTGCCCAGAGCTGTGTTAGTCACCCACGCTCATTCGCTCCCGTCCGTGACCACCACCCCGGGTGGGCGGATCTCCGTGACTGGTCTACGTTTGGGGAAGACGCACGGGGCTCAAGTTCTCGTGGCAGTCGAGCACTGTAGACATTCTTTTTCCCTTATACTTACTATACTTCTTTGTCTTCCACGTGTGGCACGCTTTGGTTACTCAAAAATGGGACAGGAACACGCTAGACCTGCTAAGGGCTTGCTAGCTTGTGACATTGTGAAAGAAAGGGCAGGGGAAGATGCAATGTTGAAACTTAAAAAGATTGCTAAGGTGTGTGGCTTCCAGATGTTGCCCAGTGGGAGATTGCAGCCTGAGTTTTGGAGAAAGTTACTCATAGACAAGGAAGGGTTGTTGTTGGATAATGGACTCACAAAGGTTGCAGAGGCTTGGTATCGGGTAGCTAGAGGTCTGAAACGGGAAGGATGGGTCGAGGAAGAGCTGGAGTTTGAGGGGCAAATCGTGTATGTTTACCATAGAAGTGTTAACAATGATGATGTTGTTTCTATTGTCCCGCGACCACCGCTCTATGATGGCGCCCAGAGCGCGACAGTAAATTCCCGCCCTGCTTCTCCCGTCACAGCACAGACCCCACCCCCCGGGGGTGTGCCTTCAGCTCCCACCCCCCTGTGTCCCGTACTCGGTGCGGATGGTGCTTACTATTACCCAGTGCCACTTCACTCGTTCCCACCCACTCCCATGCACCAACCCTCCTGTGACCCAGCCCCCTCCATCAACCATCCTCCCGTCATGTCTGTCGAAGCCCCCCCACCTCCATGTCCTCCGCTACCTTTCCCAGTGCCTGTCCCCACTCCGAGCCCTGTCCTGACTATTCCCGCCTCACCCATCGAAGTTCCATCTTCCTCCTCTCATTCCCTCTCTACCCCGAGTACCTCATCCCTAGTAACACCCACTCCCTCACCCTCTCCGTCAGTTACACACCCAACTCCCCCGTCCCATACCCATTCCACCGACCCTGTTCCCCCGGACCCCCGTCCCCCCGTTGACCCTCCTCCTCCCATACCCCCAGGAGACCCTGTGGCCCCTACCCCTGTACCCTCTCTGCCCTTCTCTCCTTCTCATTCCCTTTCTCCCTCCTCCAAGGATCCGTCATCCCTACTCTCCGCTCTCATGAACCTTGTCCAGCCCGTTAATCAATTTTAAATTGAACTATGTCTATATAAACATTATCTGCCAGGTATTGTATTGCATTCCATTTGATAAAGTCTGTAAGACGAAACGCGTTATGGAAATATAATTTGATATAATAAATATTAAAGTTTTTGGTTACTTGATAGTTCCAATTATCTTTATTTATACATTTACCCTGGCTATATATACATATCTTTTTAGTTATATTTTATATACATTTTATTTTGATTTTAACATCACTTCTACAAGCTCCTGGCAATCAAAGAAATCCTAGGTGGGGATTATTCCACCAGCGCTGGCATCAAAGAGCAGTTGGCCTGCTCTGTACTTGTAAGTACGTTTTTATTTTTCCCTACGATATATATTTTTTACAGAGAGCACTATCTGGCTGTTTCTGTTTTCTTTGAGTTTTGGATACCTCTGACGAACCCATCATACATCCCATCAGCGGGGATTATACTGCTGTGTGCGCTTTACCCTAGAGCTGGACAGAAGCTCTTGAAATTGTGAGTTCGCTACCATTATTCAAATTTTACTTCATTTGAACCATACATACTGCACTATCGGTTGTTCTCTCTTTTTATCTTTTATATTATACCCGAAGATCGTGTTCCTGTACCCAAGGACGACAGAGAGGACACTTTTAGGTTGGACTTTTTATCTTCAATAATCATTATTATTATTGGGACTGGACATTGTCTATCTAGTTTGGCGCAGCCCTCTTTTTATATTTTGCTTAGACATGAAGAAGAACCTGCTTGTGTTAGTGCTGCCCAATTGCCCTCGTCCTCCTCATCTTCCAAAAAGTGTTAATATTGTTTTGAAATTTTCCATGTTTTCCCTGTTGACGTGTGATTTATGTACAGTTGAAGTGTACTGTACCATGTTACCAACAATCCGCCATGTTTTAAAAGTTGATCTGTGATGTTTTAAAACAAAGTTGGATGTTTGAAATGTTATTGCTTGATTAATCATGTCCCTGTACAGTATTTATGCCTTTAAAGTGCACTTTATAAAGAGTTTTGAACAGATAAAATACTTTGACTTTTTTCTCACCTCCGGAATGCATTAATTAATTGGTTTTCAATGCATTCCTATGGGAAACTGTGTTTCGGTTTACAAATTTTTCGCAATACGAAACGTCCCGGAGAACGCTTTAAATTTGTAAACCGAGGTACCACTGTATCTGTTAATGGAGTTTGAGGTACTAAGTTGGCGTGCTCACAGATTACCGTGGTCTCAGGGTGCTACAATTACAATAAATACCAACACAGTGTCAGCATGTATCCAGAGCTTAAAGCAGAAAGTGTGCATAACCCAACAGTTACCCATGTGTTGTGATTTTCATCATATGCATGGATGTAAATTTAAATTAACTCTTAAACCTGCCAGTTCCTCGTTATAATGATATTTAAATCTATTTATCGTTTTATTTGATGTATTTAAGGATATTTGAGCAACTCCGAGTTCCCGTGATTTCTCTTAGAGCGGCTGATCAATGTGTGCCATTTCCTTCTGACAGCGCAGTAGAAAGTTAATCAGATCAACTCAAGAAAATTCAGGTTCTAAATGTCTACACGTTAACAGATATTTTGCTGTTTGGGGGTTTCTTTCCCAGTAAAATCTAAGGGAAATAAGACTTTTAAGAGACGTCAAAAATTGTAAAGTTATTCCAATATGGCTACTTCTACACTGTATCATTTTTCAGAGGAAAACCAGTTTCAAGTGACAAATCAGCCTGAATTGTTTTTGTTTGCCAACACTGTGTCACTACAAGTACTGACAACAATAATATAAACAGTATCACAATATGAACCATTTATTTTCCTTTCCTCTTGTATGTTTTGTCTGTAGTATATGTTGTATGCATGAGATTATTCACCGTGACCTGCACAGATTGTCATTTATCTGAGATTATGGGCCCTTTTTACACATCATGTTGAATTACATTTTAATCAGCTACACCTACACAGAGACAAAATAGACATTAATAAATAACTTCCAGTGCTTGTTGCATCGTAGCACTTGGTGGAATTTATTGATCAGTTATCCACTTGTTAGTGAACTACGTAATTGTGCAAATGTATTCACAAATAAAGGTTAGTTTAGCATGTTGGTTGATTTCTTCTAACACGCTAATTCTCGAGGGTGGGATTTTTTGTGGATATTTCTCTTCCCTTTCCTAGTAGCGCTATTAATGTTTGCAGTACAGTATACATTTTTGCCAGTTAAAGAGCAGATAAGAAAGCCGAGCTGTAACGATCTCTATGATTTGCAGTTTGTATTTTTTTAGATTTATGATTTTTTTTTCACGTCCAGCTCTTTAGTACATGCGCTATATATATATATTTATATATAAATGTATCGTCTTTTTAAACGGTTTTCCTGACTGCAACCTTTTTAGGGAGACTCGTACTGCTAGTATTTTACAATATTATTACCCATTATGTTCACTCCATCTGTACATTATCCAGCGCAAAGGAATTATTTCTTAATATATCATAATCCATTGTGCCACCCTATTGCAAGTCCCTTTGTATTGCCCTATCCTTTTTACTCTCTTTCTTAAATCTACCTCAATCGGTCCATCAGCAGAAAGGATGTTAGCTTTATAATGTGGACATGTCAATACGCAGGCTGCTTCAGTTCATGCACCAGACTCAGTGTTTCATTATGGCATCAGCTAAAGCTTTATCAATTGTCTGCTAATTAGTCTGATCACAGGGTGGCTTTTCTGACCTCAAACTAGTCTTCTGCTTGACCTTAAAGTCGTTACTAGGTCAAAGCTCTATCTAGACAGCGGAGCTTGAGATGCATAATGGTAAAAGGTGTATTATGGGAAAATAAAGCCATCAGAAACGTTTCTCTAACATGGCATTCAATTATTTTATGTTAAAGGGACACTATAGTCACCAGAACAACTACAGCTTAATCAATTGGTTCTTGTGAGTAGAATCTTTACCTTCAGGCTTTTTGCTGTAAACACTGACTTTTCAGAGAAAATGCAGTGTTTACATTACAGCCTAGTGATAACTTCACTGGCCACTCCTCAGATAGCTTTTAGAGCCGCTTCCTGGGGCAATGCATGCCGACACTGAACTTTCCTTATAGAGATTCATTGATTCAATTCAACTCTATGAGGAGATGCTGATTGGCCAGGGCTGTGTTTAAATTGTGCTGGCTCTGCTCCTGATCTGTCTCTCTGTCAGTCTGAGCCAATCCTATGGGGAAGCATTGTGATTGGCTCAGAGATTCACCATGCAGATCAGGGGCAACGGCAGCAGCTGCAGACTTGAATACAAGTAAGATTTTACTATATTTTGGCGGGCAAGGGGGTCAGATGGTGGTTTTAACACCATAAGGTCAGGAATATGTTTGTGTTCCTGACCTTATAGTGTTCCTTTAAGGTAAGTGTTGATCTAGTGTAGGAGGTAGTGGATAGTGTCAGTGTAGTGTATTATGGGTTAATGTTTAGTATTAGTGTAGTTTGTTATGGGTTAAAGTTTAGAATTAGTGTAGGGTGTTAGGGGTTCAGATTTAGTTACAGGGTATTATATTAGCTTTTAAAGTTTAGTTCTAGGGTAGCATGTTAGGGGTTAATGTTTAATTATAGTGTAGTGTGTTAGGGATTAATTGCCACGCCATAAAACGGTTAAAATAACCCTTTAAACACTTACCTGATTCCAGATCCGATGTCCTCAGCGCTGGGTTGGGCTCCTCCTTCACCTGTGTCAGCCGACGGGGGACACCTAATGCGTATGTGCAGGAAGTGACATACACGTATTGGGCTTTTCTAGGCAGATTCTGAAAACTCTGGACGACAAACTAGCTGAAACAACAGGAAGCGCCTCTAGTAGACAGCCACCAAATGCAGCCTTAACACTGCAATATAAAACTACAACGTTTTACACTGCAGGGTTAAGGGAATAGAGAACCTGGACACAGACCACTTCAATGAGACAAAGTGGTATTGGTGTCTACATTGTCCCTTTAATGGTTAGGGATAGTTTAGCATGTTAGGGGTTAATGTGTAGAGATAGTGTAGCATGTTAAGGGTTAATATTTAGTGATAGTGTATCGTGTTAGGGGTTAATATTTAGTGATAGTGTATCGTGTTAGGGGTTAATGTGTAGTGATAGTGTAGCATGTTAAGGGTTAATATTTAGTGATAGTGTAGCGGGTTAGGGATTAATGTGTAGTGATAGTGTAGCATGTTAAGGGTTAATATTTAGTGATAGTGTATCGTGTTAGGGGTTAATGTGTTGAGATACTGTAGCATGTTAGGGGTTAATATTTAGTGATAGTGTAGCGGGTTAGGGATTAATATGTAGAGATAGTGTAGCATGTTAGGGGTTAATGTTTAGTGATAGTGTATCGTGTTAGGGGTTAATGTGTAGTGATAGTGTAGCATGTTAAGGGTTAATATTTAGTGATAGTGTAGCGGGTTAGGGATTAATGTGTAGTGATAGTGTAGCATGTTAAGGGTTAATATTTAGTGATAGTGTATCGTGTTAGGGGTTAATGTGTAGTGATAGTGTAGCATGTTAAGGGTTAATATTTAGTGATAGTGTAGCGGGTTAGGGATTAATGTGTAGAGATAGTGTAGCATGTTAAGGGTTAATATTTAGTGATAGTGTATCGTGTTAGGGGTTAATGTGTAGAGATAGTGCATCGTGTTAGGGGTTAATGTGTAGTTATAGTGTAGCATGTTAGGGGTTAATGTTTAGTGATAGTGTATCGTGTTAGGGGTTAATGTGTAGTGATAGTGTAGCATGTTACGGGTTAATATTTAGTGATAGTGTATCGTGTTAGGGGTTAATGTGTAGTTATAGTGTAGCATGTTAGGGGTTAATGTTTAGTGATAGGAAAGTGTGTTAAGGTAATGTAGGGGACCCTGTATTGCCTTCATTTAGTGGAAGTTACAGTCCCCCCGAGTGTCAGCTTTTTCAGCTGCTGTCAATAAAATGGTTTCAGGTGCAGTTCAAGAGTGTAACTCCCACTAATCTTGGGCAGATAGAAACTGTTCAAAATGAAGGCCCTCAGACTGCACAGAGGTGATTCAAACTTCGCACCCATTAATGATTAACCTACCCCTTAATGCAATAGTTTTTCCAATTTTGAAGCCACAATGGGGTACTATAATGCTTTTAAAGCACTGCTATCAGGATACGTTTACAATAGGAGAAAGTAAACTACGGATACCTTTTCTTTTCAGAAAGTCCTTCCTGGTCGATACCGGACTCTGACGGACCCGAGGGTTTTGAAGAAACTTCACAGCTGTAGCAATCTGTGGAAAAACGAAAAAGAGTTTAAAAGGGGATGGAGCAGGGTACCTCATTTATAGAAGACCTTCTGTGTCCTTGCTTGAACCTTTACAAGTTATGTGGATAACGGACTAATTTACATCAAAAGCAGCCGTACCAATCAGCACTTCATAGCGTCTAATTCATTAACCTTTTTGTTGGCAGAGGGGGGACAGAATTACCCGGCAGAAAGAAAAGTGAGACAATGAAAAGCCCATCTCACGTGTCTCTCCACGATGCCTACACTCACTCAGTGTCAAGGTGAGTATGGCTGAGACATCCCACAATAACACATATACCAACAACAAAAATGGCAGCAGGTTTAAAATATCAGAACACCTATTGCAACTGTGTTTTGTGTCTGTGATTATTAGAAAAACAAGAATGATTCGGTAGACATAGCCAGTTTTTATACACCCTTTAAAAAAGAATGAGCCCATCAAAACTCTCAAATATGCTTCACCCCGACCATACAAGAACCTGCCCTGTAGGCATTCACACACTAAATTTACCTAACGGGATAGCCGCAATTTGGCAGATTTTTCCTAGTCTTGCGGGGCTCGTTACACGTATCAGGATAGTTTAAAGTATCATTTTAAATTTATCTAGAAAACATACAATATCAGAATAGTGCTCAAAAGCTGCAAGGAATGTCCCTTTAACCCCTTAAGGGCACATGACATGTCATGATTCCCTTTTATTCCAGAAGTTTGGTCCTTAAGGGGTTAATAGGTTAATGTTTAGCTTGTAAGATGTTTTTGATGCCTGTAACTAGCAGGACCCTCTGTCCCACGGAGAGATAGACCTCTCTACAAAAGGAACCCAAAGCTTATATTCCTGACTTTTTTTTTCCTGCCGCCTGGGAGCTGTCTCTCTCTGAAGGATAGGAAACGAAGCATGACTATTTCCTAGTAGTAACACTAAACAAAAATTGGCTTTGTACCTGCGGTTTCATAAAAATGTTATTTGCTCCAGTAGGAAGTTATTTTAAATCCACCGAAAATTTTATTTTATAGGAAGCATTCTTGTGAGGCTCACTGGTGCTTTAAAAGCGCAGCCTTTCCCCGGCTGGCATGAAGTTGGAGCATTTTGGCTCAAGTCCCGCACAGCAAGCCTCTTACATCTCTCTCCATCTCTTATTTCTTTAAATGTGTTAATCACGTCAGATGTAGGCAAAACGGATCCATTGGACAATGCAATAAACAGAAATTATCTGCCATCCAACACAGATCACGGACGCTAAGTACATCAGAGCAGGTGTAACTCAAATGATTAGTTATTACACCTGTGGTGGTGCTGATTCAATTGGGAAACACACTCGGTAATAGGTTAAAAGGTTTAGATGGGGCACATTACTTTCAGAGTGCCTGCTGTGAGGGCATGATTGAGCAAGATGTCATTAGTAATTCATTTAAGGGAAAACAGGAGAAGGAACAGTGACTGAAAGCAATTTAGATGTCAGGTAAAGAGAAGAGGCATCAAAAAAAAAATACATGATAAGTGAATTTAAGCATGTAAAATGGGGAGATGAATCCGGCTCGGAGAAGAGAGACAAGCAGTGTGGGTAAAAGTAAAACCCTATAGTCCCCAAGGTGGTCTGGGTGCAGGGGTCCTGTCACTTTAACCCTGCAATGTAAAACAATCTTTACACTGCAGGGTTCAGCCACTAGAGGTGCTTCCTCCTCCAGAACGAGTAGAACCAGGTCTGGGAATCTAATACTGCTGATCGCGACATTTGATTAGAGGAGCATGGCATCTGACCGCGCATGCCTAATTCCAATTTATTGCCTCCCTGTAACAAGCAATGGATTGGAGGATATCACGGGAGATGTCAGTTTGGAAGTTCACATCAGAAGAAGTGGAACTGAATGCTGCAGCAGAGGAGTCCGGCACAGGAAACGAGGCCCACTTATCAAGGCAGCAGCCATCAGATACCATGCGGTCCAAGGTGGCCAAACCTAATTCTATGACATGAGGAGAAAGGCCAAGCACACAAACTGTCGACAATTGGTAGCTTCAATGGTGAGCCAGAAGCCGAGTTTTGGCACTCAAAATAGTCTTTATCATATCTTGATTAATGGCTTAATAAAGGCTCTTGTACGAGCTGGTCTTTCTCTCCACAACCTAGTTTAAGAATTTGACATAGACAAACATAGCTTTTCTGGAAGATGTTCATATAGAGGTTTCCTTAACATGTGACGAACTTTTACAATACCTTGTTGCGTTACATTCCTGGATTTTCACCATTTTAGATTGCTGAGTTCATGTAGCACACAGTGGTCGGTTATTTGGTATTGCAATAAGCCAGTTACCAAATGCTACATAACACTATATTATACCTCTTTAGCGGTACAATGCTTAGGTACATTTTGCCTTTTTGCACATTAAAGTCCACAAATGGATCTTTAGACATTTCATATCACAGTACAATTAAGACTTTATTCAGTAACATATATTGTCGCGAATTAGAATTTCAAACTTAATATTAAAACAGGTCATTGGAAAATTCTCCAAGTCAGCTGTTTTGGCAAATTCAGTTTCAACAAGTTATAGTGCATCATTCTCAGAGAGTACTCCAGACAAAGCTTCCCTTCCACAACAGATTTGGACCAATCTTGCACCATTTCATTTACGCAGTATTCCAGGAAAGGTCTCTAAGATACACTAAAGAAATGAGTATTGTTTTTGGCAAAGCTTCCTTTGTGCCAACAGCGATAATAACTTCTGCCATGAGACAGTTGGTACAGATTTAAAGCCACAAGGACTTTGCTACATCAAAACAGCAAAAAAGGAACTGCAGCAAACTGTTTCTATGACGGGATATGAGAAAATCATCGCATGTACAGCAATACAAAGTGGTTTCATTAGAATAAACCATCTCCGCTCTTTTCATGGTTGGAATACTGGAAGGTGTTACAGAAGATCTGCAAAGGGTTGGATGGAATTTTTATCTCTATTGAAAATATATGTATAAACAGTAAGCAAGTAAAAAAATAAAATAAACGTCCTGTAACATCAAAGCTATTTTTTATTTCTTTTTAAACTACAGGTGGAACAGTGAAAACTAAAAGAGGAAACAAGAGAATTATACGAACTCAAGGAAAACGCTTTCGAAACACATTGCATACGGAATTCAATATGACGACATATTGTTAGAAATGATACAGGAAAAAAGAAGATGTTTTGAGTAATTTGTCCTTAGCTCACCCGGTTTACCCTCCACATTTGTCACCCAATTTGCTATACTCGCTAAAGCCGGAATTGAGAAGAGTCGAATTGGGCATTTTGGATCATTAACTCTAAAACTAGGAAAGTGTCTAATTCTGCCATTTCTTCATCTTGGCTATTTTGGTATAAATATTGTATTCACTTTGTCAGAGGTTTCGTTAATAAACCCAGAAGGCAGCTATAAGGCTTGTCATTAGCTCTCTGTACACACAGCACTGCGCCCCAATTGATGATTTCAATCTCCTTGATTTTTTACGTTTACCCATGGAATACTGCAGTGAAATAGTGTAATGCTTTATAATTTATCATAATCAACGCAA